>OX439483.1:95375595-95983095 GCA_949320155.1 Melangyna quadrimaculata
CCGCGGTGCCACTTATATTTCGTTGTTTTTAATAATTGTTTTTCAAATTACGAAAGAAAAAAAGGTTTGGATATCGGCTACTACGAAATTGAAATTCAAAACACGTTTTTTGAATCCGTAGGGAAATCAATTTCGTATACGGATTCAATACGATACGGAAAACAGAACAGGGGTGAAAGGTTTAGAAAACAAGCTTTTACTTTTCCGAAAGCTACTGATGCTTTGAACTCGAATCCGACCTCGGAATTGCTTCCTCATGCTAGGTTTTCGAGGATTTCTAGAAATCCCTTGGCTTTTGAGCAATGTTTACGTTCTCAATTCTAAAAGGAGGGATTTTACATTTCCGACAAAGTTGAATTCGCAAAAACCTTCAATGGTGGCGGCAGAGGCGCCCGCAGGATTTTTTCCAGGGGGGGGGGGCAGATAAAAAATGAATATGCAATTTTTGAATTCGATGTTTTTTTTTCTATTAAAAGTTTATTCATTTTGTGTAGGCCAGTCAGTTGTAAGTGATTTTATTTTAGGACTAGAAAATGTGACATTTTATTTGTGTTGACGTTAAAAAGGCAGCAAATATATGATTTTTCTTCAACATTTGTTACTAAGTGAATAGCAACTGCAACGGCCTGGGCTCAATTATTTCGTTGTAAAAGTTTGTTTGTTCTTTGACAATATTTCGATGAATGTACATCAGGCATTGTGGATCTAAGCCAAGTTTTCACTTTGCGTAAGGTGGTGAACGATCGCTCAGCGGTGCAAGTAGTTGCTGGAATTGAGAGCCCTATACAAAGGACTGAAAAAATCGATGGATAAAACTTCTCTACACTATTCAATAAATCCGAAATGTTTGAACAATGATTTCCATTAATCTGCATTTTGTTAAAACTGTGCCACATCTTGATCTCTACCAGGAAATTATCCAGAAAGCAGCCATATTTCTCCATTATTTTCTATATAATAATATCGAATTCTGGAGAATCCATAGTTTGCATATACTCATTAACAAACTGTGATAAATATTTGTTCTTCTTGTCCTATCTCCTACACGTCCATCTATTTACTTGTAAATTTATTAACTGTGTTGTTATTTATATGTTATTAAATTTAATTGTTCCAGCAAATACTTTCTCATTTATTAATTTACTTGTTTTGTACCTATTTGTACCAAATTACTTATTTGTTTCTTATTTAATTATTTATTTATATATATATTTATTTAAATATATATTTATTTATATGTTTATTAATTTATTTATTTATTTGTTTGTTTATTTTTTTATTTATTTATTTGTTTATTTATTTATTTATTTATTCATTTACTAATTTATTTATTTATTCATTAACTTATTTATTAAATTATTTACCCATTTGTTAATTTTTTTGTTTGTATGTTTTAATCATTCTAATTACTTATGTATTTATTACATATTTACTTTATTTTATTATATCAACTACTGTTGAAAAGTTGTTTGTTATTTTCTTAACTTATTACAATCTAGTCATTTCATTTTTTTTTCTTTTTTCCTAAGTTTTAATTTATAGTTTTTTTATAAGCATTTTCCTTAAAATAAACTATTGCCCAAATTATTTTTCAAATAAAATAAGATAATGTTTCAGATGTAAGATAAGTTTAATCAAATCTCTGAATTGTAAAATGTGTGGTTTACTACCTTTAAGTTATTTTTTGCGAAATTAAATCTATATCTATCTATCCATAATTTGCATATTTTTTCTTGATAGCTGAAATAGTGAAAACGCAGCTTCATTTTCTTCTGAAAAGCATTTCGTAAGCGACATTATCAGAGAATCGATGTACGGAATATAAATAGCTTTTCTAAAATAACTTTGGGGGGAAGAAGCGGGAACATTTGATCGATGGATTTGTTGTTGAATTATTCTTGGACAGCTTAAAACTATGCCTGATTCACTCAAGCATTTTTCCATTACCTCCCATAGAGATTTAAAGCAATTATCAGCATCCTCTCGATTTTGTTGAAACAATTTATTCAAAACATTGACCTGATCTTTTACTGTTAACAGAACCAAAATTTAATATACCCACTTATGCCTGGGTTAATTTTTGATTTTGTATCGAATTTCTATTACTGAATCAGAGATGGCATGTTTGTTGGTTGTTCTAAAAATAAGGGATGGGTGGAATCGGCTAAGGTGATAGTTGGTTATCATACGTGTTGATTGTCGTTTTGATGATTGCTCTCTCTATCTTTGCCCATAGATGTGATAAAGACAGCTATCTTCAAATCGACAATCAACACATTTGTTCCAACCCTGATAATGATAAAATTCCAAGCCAAACCATGGACCTGGAAACAAAGCTGCCAAGAAAATAATCACATTTCCGAACAAAACAAATAGTAAAATGAAAGCGGCAATACACGGCTTGGCTCAGAGTTAGGGGGGGGGGCAAACCATCGACCCTGACAAAAAAAAGTACATTTAAACAGTCATTTTTGTGAAAATTTCTTAGTTAATAATAAAAATAGAACTTGTGTTTGTTATCGTCCAGAGCCTGGGGGGCAAGTGACCCCCCCCCCCGCCGGGCGCCTATGGGTCGTGGAGTAAGCTTAAACTGGTTCATAGGAGGTTTAAAGCCGAAGTAAAACCGTTTTAGTGTCTAAATTAATGTCATTTTGGCATGACTTTGTATGAAAATTACAAAAAAGAGTGTAAACTTTGTTTTCATTTTTGTTACTTTATACAAAATGGATAGTTATTTTGTATTTATAAATTATTTAAATTCTTTAAAATCTTTAACTGAAAGAATGAGAAGACCAAAGCAGTACATAACTTGTTTTAATCCCATGACTTTGGGGGATGAAGATTTTCGCACGAAGTATCGACTTTCGAAGCAAAATATGAAGAAATTAATAGATATACATAGCTCGGCCTTTCCTAAACAAAGATATAAAAGAGGAAGGCATATCCCGATTGATTTGCAAGTGACGTTTTTCAGAACACTTTTATTTTTGTTATCTTCAACAAATTTGCGTAAAATTAATAACTACCAATAATGATTAACTAAAATGAATAATAATGGAAATCATGTGGGGATTGTTAACGATTATAATAAACACAGTCTTAGATTGGTAATTTTTTTGATATTATATTTGAAATTTGACATAAGGAAGGCGTAGCTCAAACGGCTAAGAAGATATTTACTAAATAAGGATTTGTTTGACGTGGTGTAGGTAAACCTAGAGTTAGATCTTCGACTCGGTTCAACTATTCCAAGATTGGACCAGAATAAGCGAAATCTAATAAATAAGGCTGTTACAGTTTAAAAGTATATTTTCCATGCTGAATTTTTTTTTTAATTCGTATTGATCTAAAATCTTTTACCAAAAGTTAAAGGAAAGAGTTAGCTTATTTTCGATATGTTTATAGGAGTACACAATTTTTCATTAAATATTTATTAAAAATATGGAAAACATAATAGTATTTTTTTTTTTTAATTTATTAAAAGGTGCTGAAAAATACTATAACAGTTCCAAAACAAACATCAATTCATAGCAAGCAAGAGGAAGTCAAAAGTTACTGCTGTCGATATAGGAAAATGACAATTCAAGTAAAGAAAAATATCAAGAGAAGCATGACATTTAACTGGTAAGTGGTCTATATTAATTTAGTAACTGTAGCCAAATATTTGATTAACAAAATACTAAATCGACGATTGATTTTTTTTTTTATTTTAAATACTTATTTATATTATCAGGAAATTGATGCTAAGTTTGTGAAGAAGAACTTTCACGAATTTCACAATAATTGTGTTGTTGGGCGGTTCGATAAGTCCGTGACTTTAAAAATAGATGGCGCTTGGGTCTCAAGAATGATTTTTTTTCCGTATTATTTTTTACTGAGCCAAAGAAAAAAATCAAATAGTTCTGTCAAAATTGTGTTTCTTGCCAAGATTTTTCGATCGTTTCTCAAAAACGAAAACAAATAATTACATTTTGTGTACTTTTTGAATGGTAAAACCATTCAATAAGAAGGGCTTAGAAAGATTAATGAAGATTCCGCTTCTTTTAATAAAACCATGCTCAAAATGGTTTAGTGAGTTTCATAGTAGTCGAGCGAGCTCAAAGGGCGCTGAGAACCCAAGGCGTCCATAAATGAAGACACACAGTTAACAAATTTGTGCTGGACGATCTCAAGCTCAAGGTTATTGAGATGGCGTTAGGCAATAACTAATTTGGAAATATCATAAGAAGATGAAGAAATTTAAACATTAAAATATTGAAATTACTTCTGTTTTAAGTGGAGTGAAATATCGTAAAAAAAAACTCTGAATACATTTTTGTAGTAATGTTCTTTTTTTTTGTTTTGGGCGTTGTTTCAATTTTTTTCAAGATGAAACAACATCAAAATTTGAAGTTGAAATAGACAAACTGGAAATAAGGCCCGCAAAATGTTATATTAGCCGTGTTTTTTTGAGAGAGCGAATAGAAACTCAGCAAAATGTTTACACGCAAAACAATAACAAGACAAATTATTATACAGAATTTTGTTTGTGTTTTCCGTGTAAAACTTTAATGAGTTGCTAGTCACTCTCTGAAAAAACACGGCTATTGTCAAAAACATTTACAAATAGAAGTTTTACCTAAATGCAAGGAAATATCGCTCAAGCCAAAATCTTGTAACTAGGTATTTTATTGAAACGAAGCCACAAAATAAGAAAAGTTTTAATACTATTGCATTGGTATATTTCTGAAAAAATAATATTGTCCAAGAAAACTGTTGATATAGGCGCCTGGCTAGCGAATGAGCATACCCTTAGCGGAGCGACGGAGTCGCGTGAGCGGGACAGAGGCCCCAAAAAGAGAGTTTAAATTCTTTGAACTCGTGAAGCGGGTCACCCGAGATACTCTTGTTAGAGAAAAAAATTGACTTTGCGCCTGGGCGATATGTTAATAGAAACTCCGTTTAAATTTTGTTTGGAAAATTAGCCCATAATCGACGAAAGAACGTCTTAATTTTACAAAAACAAAAGTTACATTCAAAATATTTGAATGACATTTATTACTTTCCACTGCAATTATAAAATTTTATATGGAGGACCCAGCAGTTTGTACCACCCCCATTTTTTTTATTCGATAGAGAGTTGATCGACTATGATGAATCTCAGCATTCTTAACATTTACCGTTTTGCCGCCATCTTGGATTTTACTTTTCACTAAATATCTCGGTTCATATTAGTCCTACAAAAAATCTTGCAAAACATAAAATAAGCAGAATAAAATTTCCTATTTTATGTGTTAAAATTTGTTTCGTTAATGATAATATTTAAAAAGTTACAGGCCAACAAAAAACAAAATTTAGTGTTTTCCTAAATTTAGGTCATTTTTAATCAAAAAATTGAAAAACTTTCTGGGACAAGTTTGTTGGGCTCCAAATTTCGAACAGTTTTTTGATGCAATTTTTTTCTGTATTTCAAAATATAAAAAAGTTATAAATATTTTTCTATTAAAAAAACAAATGTTTGGCTGAAAATCTTGATTTGGGCTCGCTATAGTTAGATTGCCGTTTTTCATTAGAAAGGTGAAAAACTAAAATTAAATCCTTAAAACAGTATGAGCAAAGAGAAAATCTAACTACAGCGAGGCCAAATCAAGATTTTCAGCCAAGATCTCAGATTAAAAAAAAATGAGTTCTGGTATAAAACATTTTTTTTTAAATAGAAATTTTCATAACTTTTTAATTACTTTATTGAAATACAGAAAAAAGTTGTATGACAAAACTGTTCGAAATTTTGAGCCAAACAAACTTGTCGTAGAAAGTTTTTCAAATTTTTGATTGAAAGTGACCTAAACTTAGGAAAATTCTAAATTTTGGTTTCTGTTGTCATGGAACTTTTTAAATATTATCAATAACGAAAACATTTTTAACACATAAAAAAGGATATTTTATTCTACGCATTTTATGTTTTACAAGTTTTTTTGTAGGACTAATATGAACCGAGATATTTGGTAAAAAGTAAAATCCAAGATGGCGGCAAAACGGTAAATGTTACGAATGCGAAAACTGAGATTTATCATATTCGATTAACTCTCTATCGAATAAAAAAACGGCCACGACTGGATCGCACAAAACTTGCTCTCGTAGCTAACAACTTTAACGTAGCTTGAAATAAAGAATGTACAAATTTATTGGTTCCATAACATTATCATTACGAAAAACTGTTTAAAAAAAAAATTAAAATATAAATGACTACTACGAATTATTATAAATTAGTTATATTAATAGCTAAAACAGAAAGAGCTCAAAAAAAAAAATTATGCCATCTGATTTGTTTAATAAATATAAATTTATGAAAAAATAAATTCAAAAATCGTTAGAGCGTTTTTTTTAAATTAATTTTTTATATATAAAAAATCTTGAACATTTTTTAAAATAAAATTTGGTATGCCAACTTTTAGTATTTAATAAAATACAATTTTTTAAAAAATTAAAAAAAAAATCATTAGCCCGTTTTCAAGATATTGAATTTTCAAAAAAAAAATTTCAATATTTTTTTAAAAATCCAAAAATTATTTTACTGATAATGTTTATATGCAAAATTGTTAAAATTGTAAGCGACCTTATGTACAAAAGTTTTAGTTGAAATTTAAAAACCAAAAAATCGGTTGTATGACAGGTACCGTTAATAACCGTTATAATTTTTTTTTTCCACCAAAATATTTATTTTAGTTATTTAAGTACATCTTAATTTTTTTTTGAAAATTGTTAGAGCCATTTTTGAAATAAATCTATTTTTGTATATTGGTTGTATGACAGCTACCGTTATTTTTTGAACTAACAAAAAAAATTTCAATTTCCCCTCTGCGCAATCCCATAAGAACCTTAAGTCCAAAGCTTGAAGAAAATCACCGTTTAGGCTGCAGGTCGAGGTACAGGCAGACAGACAGACAGAATTGCGAGACCCACTTTTTTCGCGTTCTCTATCATCGTAATGTTAGGGAAAATTATTATCTCGATTTTTGTTTTGCACGAATCCTAAACGTGCCCTATACTACGTACATAGCAAGTTAAAAAGTGGTACAAACTGCTGGGTCAGATTATAATTACACTGAACTATTAATAATTTAGAGAAAAAGTATTTTAGGCCATAATTTCAATTTCTTGTTTGTTTTTTGGAGGATATAGAATATTTGGGCGATATTTCCAATTCGATGTGGGCGCTTTTTCCTTGAGCGTTATTGCCTAACGTCTCTTTAGATTGCTTGCAATTTTCCTAATAAGAACGTCATTGGTTTTCTGCATGACATTTTGGGTATCATAAAATTATCTATACATGGCGTTGGCGTTTGGACATATTCAAACTTAATGCAAGTGTTTCATAAATTTTCATGAACCCTGGATACTAGGTCACACGCTAGAAGTGAAAAAAAAGAACATTCAAAACATTGGACTTCTTGAGACAAACGTGCTTGTAAGGAAGAACAAAAAAAGAATTTGATAACTCCGAATTTTGGGAAGACTTAAAGAAGGGTCACTGACTTATCGAAACATTATTGGAATTATTTCTCACACTACCTCATTCTTCCCAATATTTAAAGCAAAGTTTCAGCAAATCACACCAGTTAAAGTTGTCTAGTTTTTTTTATTATTTTATATTCAATGCATCTAGTTTTCTACAATTACATTCCGTTACTATTATTGAACTTAAACAAATTTGAAATTAATACGAAATCATCGAAAACCGAACATGCAATGTTGTCAAAACAGGGTATCCACCTCTTATATCATTTAAACTAAATTTAAATCGGTTGAAAACGGAAATGAAAAAATTATACACAAATAAAAAGAACCAAAAACTCGGTACTGTTTAAGATTTTCCATTAGAATCATAATAAAGTTAACAGCTTCGAGCGATTTAAGAACTATATGCTGAAGTCGTTTGAAAACGCATAATTTAAATGCACCATTCAAACATTCCATCATAATAGTTCATTTAAGCATTTTTTTTTAATTCAGCATCTTCTGCATATGTCAAAAAATAAACAACAACACACTTCCAATCTGACAGATGCCTCTCCCTCTCTCAATATTTTTTGCATTCAAAGATTTTTTTTGTTTTTGGTTTAAAAATTACAGACTCACTCTCATTCGTAAAAGTTCCTTTTATGCAACACACAAAAAAAAAATAAAAATCAACTCATAGCAAGCTAAGGATATGAGGAACAGGTTTATATACATCAATAATAATTGTATCGTGTTAAGACTCCTACAGTTAAAAACACTATAACCAATTTATTTAATCGGTAAAAAGAATCAAAAAACTTAATCAAAATAACCCTCGTTTGATAAGTAAATTATCGACCAAAAACCCTACTTTCTTAACAATTCATGAAAACTGTAGCATTTTCAGTCTATTTCTATTCTCGTGTTTGAAATTAGATCACACAACTTCCTATTTCCCTTTCCAATTATCTACTTAATACAAGGCGGAGTTAAGTGAACTTAGAGAAAGCTGCGGGATGGATTGGATGTACAGCAAGGGAAGAGAATAAAATTGAACGTACTTGTTTAAGAAAAAATGATAAGAGCTTTTTACTCCAAAATGAGGAAAACGAGGACTAAAGGAATTTTAAAGAATAATTTTTCACTGAACTTAAAAAAAAATTCTACACATAAAATTGATGAACTAATTTTTAATTTCTTTAAATTTATTTAACTTACATTTAAGTACATGATGGTTTTAAAAATAAACGGTATATCCATTTCACTCCAAAAGATTTAATCCTTTTATAGATAGATATATTTTTTTTTCAATTCAACTAATTTTTTTTAGTTTCAAAAAAATCACAACTTCCGGTTTTTCATAACAACATTTAACTTAAAAACGACAAAACAACAAAACAGAAAACATAAAACATTTAAAAAACGACAGCAAGAATTATTTAAAGAAATTTTTTCCTAACTAATTCTTATATGTACGTATGTTTGTAGGTAGGTGTACTTCGCCTTCGAAATATTGATTTTGGTTTTCTTTTTCTACGAAGTCTTTTGGCAGAGAAAATTTCACAGCATTTTTTTGATTGAGTAGATATAGGTAATTCTTAAATTATTTAATAGACAGAATTTATTTAAAATGAATGCGAGGGTTTTAAAAAAAAAATATATATATAATTTTCTCTGCTTAACACAACCAACCGATTAAAGGGAAAATCACTTTTCTTTCCTCCACTGTTTTTTTTTAACCAACCACACAGAAAATATGTGTGAATAGAAATTTAATGCCAACGAGCGCGATAGCAACGTACCAAACGGAATGGAGGAAAAGATGTGTCAAAAGTTTTAGAAGCCAATATGTATTTTACGTTCCACGGTTTAAGCTTTTTTCCATCATCTCGAAAGCTTAATCCTTAGAGTACTCACTTATTGCTAGGCAGGATGGCTCTTCTTTATCTCTCTCCTTTTTTCTCTCCTTCTGTCTCTCTTTCTCACTCATTTTCATTCTTTCCGCTATGAAATAGAGCGAACGAACGGGGTGATTTTTGTAAGGGTTGTTGATAAATACCTAGTTGATGTAAGAATGCAAACAAATAGAAGAAAGCTTAAGATATACACCGCATAAGTCAGTCAGGTACACTGTGACTGTAGCGCATACCTTTATGCAGGATATGGGCTAGTTGGGTTTTGGGTTGCTTATCATGGAAAGAGATTCCGTGATGATTATTATTAAGTGGGATTTTTAACCGACTTTCGCTTGACAGAATCGTAAATGTGTGGACTTTTTTTTTGTGTGTTATTTGTCACTTTCTCACGCGTGCGTTTAAGGGGCGCTTAGACTTAGTTCATGTAATTCCTGCCTGCAACACCTGAGAGAGCTTATTCTTCACGTTTCTGTGTCGTTTTTGTGTTTTTTTTTTGTTCATTGAAAACAAATCATTTGCTTTTGACGTTTCTTGTCTAATTAGCAGTGATGAAGTAAGGTGTATTATTTAATATAGGAACAGGAAGTGCTTTATGCAATCGAATTTTGTTGTTTTTTTGTTAGGGTTGACATACATTTTTTCAACAGAGTGTAAAATACTGTGCTAAAATGGAATTTTAAATAAAAAAAAGCACTTTGACAGGACAAATAATGCTTTGAGACAAAAATTAGTTTCAAGTTTGAGTAATAAGAGTAAACCGATGATATTTTAGTAACTGGCAAGTTTAAACATTTGCTTTAAAATATTTATATTTTTGGCATCAATCGCAAAAGAATACAATCCGAATCTAACATACAAATTAAACACTTAAAAATGCCTTTAATACCAGGGAAAAAAATTCCCAGTCTAATCTAAAATTAAAAGACCGAAAAATGCTCTTTTGTCACTTAAAATGATATCCAAGTCTAACCTAAAAATTAAAAGACCGGAAAATACTGTTTTTTCACACCGGAGTACGGACATTTTTGAGAAGAAAGCACATGGTACTATGTATGTATCTATTGTATGTTTGTATGTATATTCTGGTTCATAGATAAATCATTATGTATTTGTAGAGCGTAAAGCATCATCGATGTATGCACATGACAACCAGGAACACATTTTCATGTCTAGTTCTCAAGTGCTTATGACTTGAATTATCGAACAAAATACATAATTTAATTCTATTGGCTTTCAGATGTCGTCAATAAATCCTTCTTATTGTCAGGAAAACGAATAATTCACTGCACCTCAAATTTGTTTTTATTTTTACTCCAGATTTAAGAGGAAAATAACGAATGTTTCATTTTATCCTCTTAATAGTTGCTTTGCAACTAGAGCTTTGTCTTTTTTTCTAAAGCTTTTTTTAGAAAGTAACGCATCCATTCACCGTTAGATGTAGTTCTTACATATCTCAATTTTATAACAGTGATGTTGAATATCGACCCGAAAAATTTATTTCATTTGTAAATTTTCTTAATGGAAACTGATAAATCCAATTTCACTGTTTAATTTTATATTTCAAGATAGGATGAAACAAAAAAGGAAAAATAAGCTAGAAAATAAAAAAAAAAATATTTTGTAATAATTAACGTGCACTCAGGGTTTCGACCATTCTTAATATAAATAGCAGCGTACAACATTACAACTTCGTCAACATTTTCGGAGTTTTTCTTCGCTAAAAAAAAGTTTTCTTAACAAGGTTTTTAACATTTGTATGGCTTTTTTTGGCATAGCAGAATACAAAAAAAGATCACGTTAAGTCGTTTTCGAAATGTCGAATTTTCGGTTTGAATTATTTGTAACTAAATTTTTAGAAAAATCAGTGGAGCTGTTTTTAGCAAAAATTAGATTTTTCTTAAGGGTTACACAATTTGTATATGGAAGGTATAATTGTGTTTGACTCTAAAAAAATGTTTAATAAATACAAAGACATTACAAAATTAAAGTAATGTTAAAAAAATGAAATTATTTGTTTTAATTGGTCTTCGGATGGCTTCTATTTAGTTATTTTATTTATATTATTTAGTTTTTTCTATTAGAATCCGCCGTAAAAAATTGCAGGAATTTCGGTAACGTATTTTGAAAAGCCCATCCGCGTCCCATTATAACTTTTGACATTTCAAATCCGCACCAAAGTCGGTGCGGATCGAGTCAACTCTCTGGGAATACAATTTTGCGGATTCTGTAATCGACATGGTTATTTGATTTCAGAAGTAATAACCATCTTGTTTGGGGCCCATTTCGCAGAACTTTTCAAATGTTGTTCAGGAGTAAGTCTATTCATTATGAAATGGCAAACCATACTGAGCATAAATCAAGTGACAGCTGTCAAAAAGACTAACTCCGAAAAAAGTATTGCCAGATTGAAAACCGCACGTCTAAAAAAACACCCGGTACATTTATTTGGAAAGGATTTCAAAATAGATCAAAAAAAAAATGTTAAGAAAAAGTGGAATCATTTTCTTTGACATTTTATGATACTAAATGATTTCTAACTCAGCCAGTTTTTGCCCAAAGTACCTTTTTGATCTTTCAAAGAATAATTTTTATCATAAAAAGTTTTTTCTCAAGCTACAAAACCATGTAGATTTCTAAGAGGTGGTTTTAAATTAGCACTTACTTTTTCATATCTTTTAACGTTCGAAGACTGATTTTATATATTTCCTCAAAGTTTATTTTTTGAAGTTATGAAATGTTTATAAGAATAAAGAAAAAAGTTTTTCACATTAAATCGACCTCCCTAGCGACCTCTAGACATAATTTTAAAAATCAGAAAAATAACAGGTAGTGTCCAAAAGAATTGAATTCCAGAAGATGGCTTCCAACAAACAAAGAGGAAACGTGATGCATTCTAATATATATTTATACAACTGCACATATTTTTTGGTTGTTGAATCGCATTTAATTTTTCAAATAATCAATACTATTTAGAAAAACTTAATGCAGAGACAAGAAACTGTGTAGAAGAAATTAGCATTCAAAAATTATATTCGATGGATGAGAACTTAATACTTTACAAGGTTTTATTATTTACATTTTGATTTGCATACATAACTTAAAAATTTAGTAAGTTTTATATAAAGTAATTAAAATAATACAACGTTAAAATTGTTAACAAAATCGCATACCTACCGGAAATTGTGTGTTGGCATTTTCTTGTTGAGAAAAATACTTTATTTGTTGGTTATTCTTGAATTTTTGCTTTCATTCTAATACAATTTTACGAATAAATCCAGTCCTGAGAGTAATAAAGGCACTTGAACCATTACCTACAGTAATTTTTTTAAAACAAAATTTCGGGTGCCATGGCTAGTAGCGCTGCCCACGAAACACGTGTGGATAGTTTCTGTCTTTCATAATACATAGTTATGTCAAATCAAAACATGAAAACACAGCGTTGCCGATGTGACATGATAGTGCTTTTTTGGCACGAGATTTTCTTCGTTTAAAGGTGGCACGAAATTCAATATAGCAGTTTTATGATCTCCATTATTTGACTTTAAGGATAATTTACCTTTTAACATGATAAGTTCGAACTTTGATGAAAATATATGAAAACTTGTCTAAATGACTTTCGAATTAGTAGAAACTTCTAATTCTTACAATCTTATCTGCCCAAAGGCCCAATTTCGAGCGTGTGTTTTGTTTGTGTACAAAATTATTCGTGACCAAAACAATATTTGCGATTCCGGAAGAATGAAATTCAATTTTTTCACAGACAACATGCGGACAGATAACCATTACTCTCACGTATTTTTCACGTGAATAAAAATTGATCACCAGAAAATGATTCACATAATGTAAAATGTTGGCATATGTACATGTACAATTGTACAGTGGTGAACACGCCAATAGCAGTAGGTAGAAAATAAAAAAAATTTTGAAAAAACTTTAACCACCGTGTTGGACGGTTTCCGTTGTTATTGTGGTAGGTATTCGGTGTTCGGAGGACGTCTAACAAACTGCCGGGAACCAGTCACCATACAGAACAGTTTTGGAGTCATCCGTTCATAAAATATTTTGTCATTTTTCCACAGAAAAGGAGGCAAATTTTCTAGTAAACGTTTTTCCTTATGTTTTTTTCTAAGTAAAGGCGTTTTTCTTGGGCTACGTGCTGGTAATTTTGCTTCCAATGGTCTTCTGCGAACGGTCATATCACTTACTTCCAAATTTAGCTCTTTTCTGATTTGTATAGCCGACTTTTTTGGATCTAGTTTAGCTGATCTCACAATGCTTCTTTCACCCTGGCATGTTGTTTTTCTTATTCCACCTCTGTTTTCAGATTTTTTAATGAATTTTATAGCGTTGGCTATCATTTTGGCGGAGCATGAACAACTACGCTGGATTTCGGTATAAGATTTCCGTTCTCTGCGTAGCGACAGTATAAAATTTCGTTGCTCACCGGTGCAATGCTTACCACCACCCACTTTTGTTGATACAAAAAGGAAACCGTTATTGTAAAAGCCCATTCCTGGTTAAAAGTATTTTTTAAAAGAAACTCACTAATCTTATTTTTTAGACAATTTTTCAATTAATCCAAAAATATGTTAAATTATTACAGACCACTGCTATTTTAATGTGCACACGAAATAATATCTACAATAGCAAAAATAACTGTTTTTCTATTATCATGAATTGTTTCCTGTTGTTTTCTCTTTTTTTATCATGCTTAATATTTTCTCTTAAGCTGAGTGCTTTTATTTTTAATGAGTGCAGTGCTAAGAGTATTAAAAAATTGTTTAATTTTTATAAAACTACTGCTATTCTCGTGTTCACAGCTATACATGTACAGTACGTCTGATAGAGCTCTCCATAAATATTATATAATAATTATATACATTCCGCAGCCTTTTCGTTTACGTTTTCGGTTTCGATTCGGAGACCATAGAGAATTTCAGCTGCGTACTAGGCTTTATGTGGCAATTCTTTCATATTAGAAGGAGTATTCTACGTGAAGATTTATATGGGAAAGGGATTTATTTTCCCCAATTAGTCATTAATGACAATTTAATAAAAAATTGATTTGTTTAAAAAAAATTAATGTTGAAAAAGAACAGCAACACTTTCAATATTATGCTGTTACTTTTTTCTAAAGCCAGAAATTCATTATTTTATTTTTGAATTAAGTTGTTTAAGTAAAAAGCTCTCGAAAAATCAATTTTCAAATTCAAAATTTAAAAAGAAAAAAAAAAAAAAAAAAATTCAAACTGATTTTTTTTACTGTACTAAGATCTTAATATTTATTGGTCTTTTAATTTTTTAATCAACGATTGAAAATTTGATGGTTCTAGAAATTTTACTTTTCAAATTTTTTTAAAATAAAAAAAACCAACCTCTTCATAAAAACAAGAAAAAAGTAAACTAAAATGATCATTAAGCCGGAGTTTTCTTCTTTTATATAAATAGCTTTCATTGAAAACCAGCATTGAAATTTGTATTGTTAATTCTGAGAGCTTTTAAAAGAAAAATTGATCATTATTTTGATGCCAAAGTAAAGCTAATGGCTAAATTAATATTTCTTATTCACACTTTTCAAAGATGGACTACCTTATGTATGATCATTGAAAACATTATAAGAGGAAGTTAAGGCCCTTGCACTTCTAGTTTTCTGTACTCCACTTAAAATTAATAAAAGCAATGAATATTAAAATTTAAAAAAATACCTTATGACGTAAAATTAAAAAAAAAAATCAGTTTGAAAAAAATTATTTTATTTTCCAGTTTGAAAACTAATTATTATTATTACTGAAACAACTTGATTTTAACATTTCTGGCCTTTAAAGAAGCTATAACATTTTTAGTGTTGCCGTTGTTGTTTTTAATAAAATGTTTGTATATTTTTTTTTAATTGCCCCTCCTTAACGGGGAAAGACCTCCCTTCCCATACGACTTTTTGCTTGTCTCGACCCAACCAAAACTCTCTAGGTTTTTATCGCATCTTATGCGAATCACCCTGTATATTTTTTTTTTGCAATTTTTCAAAACGCCTCACTCGGCTATTAATGTGATTTTTCCATAATACATTTTAAACGATTCCTTAAATTCCCTCCACTATCCATCGGCTGTAAAAAATTGAATTATCTAATTCATCGTCATCATCGATTGACTGCATCACTTAACAGTTTCGTGTTTCCAATTTTCAATAATTTTAATCGACATGCAAGAATTTTCTCTGACTTTATTACACGTGTTTGCTTTCAAAATGTTAGTAGGTATAGAGATTTTGTTGAATAAAGTGTGTGTACGAGTATAGGTATAGTGTTTCTAAAAAAATATTAACAATCTTTCTCATACTCTTGTAGAATTTTTAATATCGAACGTGCTGTGTTGCCAGAGCAGAGCTAAGTAGACAAACTACGCATATTTTTTGTCTGCTTTATATAAATGTTGATATAAATTATTATAGTTTAATTTATTGTTAATTACACTAAAGAAAAACTTTTTAAAGGATCTGCACGATTGATATTTCCTTTTTTTTTGTTTACTTTTTTTTTTGAAATATAAATTACTTATCATCAGTCTTGAATTTATTGAATTTGATTACAAACAAAATTTCTGATTATGATTGCAGCAAAAAGTTAGATGACATGATTCAAATTATTGTAGGTTTTGTATGTAGGTATACGAGTATAGTGTTGTAATTATTTTTTCTCAGAACTTTCAAACTTGGTTGATGCCAAACCCCCCTCCCCCGGCCATCGATTTAAAGGTTTTAAAGTTTATATTGTTTTTTTTTGTACAGCACTTTGTTTTTCTTCTTTGTCTTAAGGGCTAATTACATCGTCGTCTTTGGGTATCATTACTCTGGCTTCTATATCCGTAAAAAGATCAATGAGATTATTTATTCCGATGAGATAGCCGTCTTCATGGTTGCCAACTTTCCAAGTTGTATTATGATCAATGTTATGGTTTGGTGGCAGATTAACGGTCTTGGCAAAATCAATAAGCCAAACACTAGCATGCGAACGATCGTGAACGAACAGCAATGAACTTCCAATAATTTCATGAGTATGAAAGAAATCAGAACATTCAAGAGTTGCTCGGATAGCTCGCAGACGTTGTAAGTAACGGGGCTAAAATGGTAAAAAACATTGATATTTTTTGTTGAATATTAGAAGTCTTACACCCCTATTGCGATTGTCAATTACTGATTGATAGTTGATAAATATTGAAATTTTGCATTTTTGAAGGCAATTTATTCAAAATCTCATCAATAATTCATCGATTATTGCCAATTTTTTTGTAATTAATGATAGCATGAATCACTCTCAATAACCAAAACTTTTAGCGGTTGGCTTGTTTAATATCGAATTTCAGTATTTATCAACTATCAATCAATGATTGACAGTCGCAACAGGGGTATTAAACTACTTACCAAAACATGAGTATATCCTTCGATAAATTCCTCAAAAGCCTTTTTGATTTGTTCTCGAGATTTTGTAGTTTTAAAATCTTTCGAACTTGTTCCGTCACTTTTTTTGATACCCTAAAAAAAGAAGACGAAGTTATAACATCGAAACTCCTATTTTTAATTTCCTTGTCAAATCTCACCTCAACTCTGAAACCTAAAATAGCAGTGCTTGAAATTGTCTCACGCCACACCATATAACGAGGTTTCGTTACACCTTTGGCCTTGTGTTCCTCTTCGTTAGGTGCATCTGGATCGATTTGTATCATTTTTTCGTACATATCTTTGCGAAGTTTTGGTTTTTCTTTAGCTTTGGATAGTTCTTCTTCTAAATAAGTTCGTACACCGATTTTGCAGTCCATAACACATGGCTGATAAAAGTCACTTAGCAGATCTTGTAGCTGGAGATAAACTGTGAAATGAAATATGTGTATGAAATATGTGTATTCTTGAAGTAGAAGTGTGTATTTTTGAAATGTTTTTGAAACGTTTATTTTTGTTCTGGGCATAATGGGGGCTATCGTGAATAAAATTTTCCAGGGAATTTGTCCCATCGTCGAAAATTGGGAACTTAAATTATGGGTGCAGTTTCGCTCGGAATTTATTGGCATCGGAAATGAATATGGCAACTTTTGAATGAAAAATTGGAAAATTGTTGGCGTTTCCAATTTTAAAAGATTAAGGAAATTCCGTGGGAAATTTTTTTTCACGATAGCCCCAATTTGAAAAACAATGTCCCTTAGTAATAAACGAATTTAGCCCTAGCTTGACTTTAGGATAAACTCGACTCTAAATTCGTTAACTACTTAGGGGCAATGATTTTTGGATAATTCATAGCTATTTTTTTTGTCGTGATTTTAAGAAATTCAACTTACGTTCGCCATCTTCACTTGTCACTTTTCCTCTATACTCTGGCACATATGGCCGAAGTACATCACGCATCAAAACCTGGAAGCAGTCTTCTTCCTTTGGACATAGTTTTTTCAAAACTGTACCTTGTTCAGATCCAGCTTTGAAATTACCTTGATGACCTGCTAATTGAACCCATGGATATCGTTTCTTTTTGTATGTCTGGAAGAAGGGTGTCCACTGGACTATGTTGCGTATCTTTCGCCATCCCGACGGCTGGAAAATAGAATTAAATTTGTGTTTAAATATTAATAATGATTAAAAGAAAGGAGGGCAACTGCCCCTCCGCAATTGGAAGAATTTAATTTTGTAAATTTTAAAGCATGTTCTTATGATGCTTGCAGTTGATGAACACTGCACCGATTTTATCAGTGACAGGTTGTAGATTGGGTACGATATGTCGACTTTCAAAACATCGACTCCATAAGATCATAAGAAAAAATGTCGACTGGTTAAAAGACCGACTGAACAAAACACCAAAAAAAAACTAGACCAATTTTTTAAAATGCAATTTTCAAAATTCAGACTTTCAAAATATCGACTATAATCGAGGTTTTGATAGTCGATAGATTTGTAAATCGACATTTTAATAGTCGACATTTTGATAGCCGACAGTTAAAATCTCTCGCTGGTTGGTTTCGCATCGTCTTCAATCACCCGTAATGATTGTTTTTGGTAGGCTGAACATTTCCTGACTTTTTTTTTGTCGATATTATGAAAGTCGATCATATAAAACTCGATATTCCTAAAGTTGGCATTTGTTTCAGTTTTTTTGCGACAAAATATCGAAAAATTGACGGCATTTTAAATTTCAAAAAAGTCGATAAAATTCGACACTTTGATCAGTCGACCTTTTTTTGTCGATCATTCGTATCTAAACCTGTAGACGCATTTGTTACTCCAGCAACCAGTTGCCGAAATTTCGAATCTTTCCAGTATGTTGGGACATATTTTAGTTTCAGAAGTAGTGATCAGAAGTCGGCAAGAAATACAGACTGACACTTTAATTTGTCAAAATGTGACATTTTCGGTGAATGTTATTAAGTAACGACAATTTTTGAAATATTCGTTTTTTTTTTCGTTCCTCATCTAAAAATGATCGTAATTATTCAAAAAAATCTGTGCAATTTTTATGTATCACGTACCACGGAACAGTTGAAATTTCTATAGAAAATACACGTACATTAGCATTTTTCAAAACTCAAAACTTCGGTAAAAGTGTAAAAGCTGATGGCATTTTTTTAAATTCTATTAGAATAAAGCCGTTTAAATAAATAGGTGTATATCTCGGCTCCTAACCTTTAGCACTTCATATATGGGATCGATCAAATATCAAGGGGAATTATAGCAATCAATCAAAAGCAAGAAGAACACGAGAAAAAAATCACACGGCTAGATAGAATGTTGAGAAGGAAAAATATAATTTTCTCGAATATAGATAAAGTAGAAAAAAATGTAGATGAGCTCGAGAATTTTATAAACCATTTAGTGACAACTGACTTAGGTATAGAGTTGGGCACACGAGACATAGATTTCATCTACAGACTTGGGAAGAAAGGAAACAAAGCAAGGCCGATTATGTTATGGTTATTAACTTTAAAAAAGAAAGAGGAAATTATGAAAAATAAATTCAAACTACGGCAAAAAAGTGGAAACCCAATTTACCTTAGAGATGATATGTCAAAGGAAGATGCTGAAATGAAAAAAGAAGAACGCACTTCAAAAGGGAAACACGGAAAGGCGGAAAATCATAGTTCTGAAAAATAAATAAATTAAAAAAAACAGATCTGATGAAGAACCCGAGTCAAGTATAAATAGAAACAGGAACTTTCCTTTTATATCCGCAACAATAAAAAGGCCTATCTCTTCCCAAGTGAAGAAAAGCAAAACAAAAGACTGAAACACTTGAAAAACCTAGCACGTTGGACATGTTTTTTAAAGTGAGAAGTTCAGCATCAGAATCGTCTATAAACGAAACTGATCGTGAAGATCAAAATCAATGATGTATACAGCATGGGCAAACGAATCTGAAAACGAAAACGATTAAAAAGCAATAAATAAAAACGCAAACAAAAATAAAACGATCTATAAAAAACAAAGAAAACAATCATCCAATCCGGTTGGCCACCGTGGATGATTACGGCCAAAACCCCCCATCAATTGATACACCAAGTCAAACAGCACTACCGTTGCAGACAGCACCAACAACCCAACCACCACCATCCCCACCATCATCTCCGCCACCATCACCTCAACCATCAACACCACATTCACCATCATCTCCGAATTCAACTGGAAAACAAGAAAAGAGAACACTCGACAACGAAATATACATTTGTACCTTCAATGCTCAATCACTTCTGTCAGAAGAAAGGATGACCCTGTTTGAAAACGCAAGAAAGAATATAAAGTGGGATATTATTGGACTGTGTGAAGTACGAAAAATGGGAGAAGAAATTGTGGAAACCCATGAAGGACACATATTTTCGTATATCGGACAGACCAAGGGGTAATATGGAGTAGGATTTCTAGTTCATGAGCGTTGAAAAAAACACATCATTGAAATAAAAGGATATAATGAAAGAATAATAGGATTGAAGATTCACATTGGAAGGGTTAAAGCTACCATTATACAAGTTTATGCTCCAACAGGAACAGCTTCGATTGAATTGCTAGAAAAATTCTACAAAACACTAGATCTAGCTGTCAACCAACTCAGCTCAGATTTACTTGTAGTTATGGGTGACTTTAACGCACGCATTGGAATTAAGAAACCCGGAGAAGAACCAATAATGGGACCATATGGGTATGGAAATAGACATAACCGAGGGGAAAGGATGTTGCAATGGCTGTGGCAACATAAATTAACAGTTACGAACTCACTCTTCAGGAAAAAAGAAAGCAGAATGTGGACTTGGATCCATCCGAATCGGAAGCACAAGAACCAAATCGATTTTATCAAAGAACACTTTTTAAAGTTGTTGATGTGTTGAATAAGTTCGAATACGACTCAGATCAGAAGTTAGTAAGGGCCAAGTTACTGATTAATCATAAGTCAAGGAGGTACTGTAAAAAAACCAACGTTGTACTGGAAAGAGAACCCAATCCAATTCAAATAGCGAACTATAACAAGGAATTAGAGCTCCGCCATCGAATTTTGAAGGAAACGAGTGGTGATAGAACGGTTCAACAAAAATATGACCAATCCGAAAAAACTTTGAAAATAATAGCTTCAAAACATGTCTTTAAAAGTCTCGAGAGTATGAACAAAAATAAAATATCAGTTGCTACCCAAAATATGATTAAGAGAAGAGAATTTTTAAGGAAAACTGAAAATATGTCACAAAATGAAAGAACGGAACTGAGAACCTTAAGGAAAGAGATAAAGAAAAGAAGCAAACAAGAAATAAGAGAATTTAATGAAAAAAATATAAAAAATATCTTGGAAGCCACAAAATCGATAAAGAAAGTTAAACAAAGCTTGAAATTTGTGAAGGAGTGGGTCTTAGGGGTTTCAAAAAACAACGAACAAGTCCGGAACAGAAAACAAATAAACGAAGTGGCAACAGAATTTTATAAGGACCTCTACTCAAATAATCGCCAAAATGAAAACAGAAGTAATATAGAACAGAGGCTTGAAGAAGACTCTGAAGAAATTTTACCCTTTCTTCAAGGAGAAATAAAAAAGGCTATAAAGGAACTTGGGAATGAAAAAGGTAAGGACAGTGATGGAATCGAGGCCGAAATCCTTAAGTATGGAATTGAATCTTCCTCAGCTTGGCTTAAAGATATTTTTAACGATGTTATAGCTACTGGAGAAATTCCTATCCAATGGACAAAGTCATACATAACTCTGTTACACAAAAAAGGGAAAAAGATGACATCAACAACTATCGTCCAATTAGTCTGATATCTAACATCTACAAAATCTTTGCAAAAGGTATCTTCAAAAGGCTAGAAGTGGACCTCCGCCAACATCAACCAGTGGAGCAAGCAGGATTTCGATCAGGTTTCTCAACTACAGATCACCTTCAAGCAGTCAACCAAATCATCGAAAGAAGTGAAGAATACCGATTACCTATTTATTTCATTTTCATTGATTTTAAAAAGGCCTTCGATACTATCAACCAAGACTTCATGTGGAATGCACTTCTTAACCAAGGTATAAATCGTCGTTGGATAAAAATTTTCAAAAAAATGTATGATTCTTCCACTGCACAAATAAAAACAGAAATCTTTGGCGAACCATTTAAGCTACAAAGTGGAACTAAGCAGGGGGGCCCAATTTCACCACAGTATATATTTTTGGCACCTCATTTATGGGATATTCGAAAAATAAGTATACCTTCCGAAAGACCACCGGCTCGTGATAAAAGGTCAGCTAGTTTCAATAATTGGTCAGCCATAGGTTTTTTTTAATGAATTTTTAAAGTTTGGTTCAAGGTCACAGTATAAGACTTTTAGCACCTCATTTATAGAATTTATAAAAAATGAGTATGCCATCTAAAAGGTCAGTAAATGGTCAAAAAAGGTCAGCTAGTTCCAGTAATTGGTCAGCCATAGATTTTTTTTAATAATTTTTTAAAAAAATTTTCAAGGTCAAAACTATTTTTAGCACCTCATTTATGGGAATTTCGAAAAAATATACACCATCTGAAAGGTTAGCTAGACCTCATAAAAGGTCAACTAATTTCAGTAATTGGTCAGCCATAGTTTTTGTTTAATTGAATTTTTAAAATTTATTTTTTCAAGGTCGTATAAGACTTTTAGCACCCCATTTGTGGGATATTCGCAAAAGAAGTATACCATTTAAAAGGCCAACGAATCGTGATAAAAGGTCAGGTAGTTTCAGTAATTGGTCAGCCATAGCTTATTTTATATGATTTTTTTTGTTTTTCAAGGCCGTTTCAGACTTTTAGCACCTCATTTACCGAATTTTCCAAAAAAAAAAAGATACCATTTGAAAGGTTATTAAATCCTCATAAAAGGTCAACATGTTTCAGAAATTGAGTTTTTTTAATGAATTTTTAAACATTGTTGCAAGGTAACAGTATAAGAGTCTTCATAAAAAAAAACATATGCCTGACCAATTACTGAAACTAGCTGACCTTTTATCACGAGTCAGTGGCCTTTCAATTGGTATACTTTATTTGCGAATACCCCATAAATGAGGTGCTAATAGTCTTAAACGGCCTTGAAAAGCAAAAACTTAAAAAATTCATATAAAATAACCTTTGGCTGACCAATTACTGAAACTACCTGACCTTTTATCACGATTCGTTGGCCTTTCAAATGGTATACTTCTTTTGCGAATATCCAACAAATGAGGTGCTAAAAGTCTTATACGACCTTAAAAAAATTAATTTTAAAAATTCAATTAAACAAAAACTATGGCTGACCAATTACTGAAATTAGTTGACCTTTTATGAGGTCTAGGTAACCTTTCAGATGGTGTATATTTTTTTCGAATTTCCCATAATTGAGGTGCTAAAAATAGTTTTGACCTTGAATTTTTTTTTAAAAATTTATTAAAAAAAAATCTATGGCTGACCAATTACTGGAACTAGCTGACCTTTTTTGACCAATTAATGACCGTTTAGATGGCATATTCATTTTTTTATAAATTCTATAAATGAGGTGCTAAAAGTCTTATACTGTAACCAAACCAAACTTTAAAAATTTATAAAAAAAAAACCTATGGCTGACCAATAACTGAAACTAGCTGACCTTTTATCACGAGCCGGTGGCCTTTCGAACGGTATACTTGTTTTGCGAATATCCCACAAATGAGGTGCCAAAAATAGTTGGTGACCTTGAAAAAATGTAACCCTTGATTAAAAATTTTCTATGGCTGACCAATTTCTGAAACTAGTTGACCTTTTTTGACCATTTACTGACCTTTTAGATGGCATTCTTTTTTTGCAAATATCCCATATATGAGGTGCTAAAGGTTAGGAGCCATATATCTCGTGTGGAGGAAATGGTACGAATCGAAAAATGAGATTCAGGAGGTACCTATCATATGAAAAAATAATAAACATGAAATTCATAAAAAAAGTAGTAGAACTGGCATGTTGTTAAGTTCTTTTTTCCAAACAAAATCGCGGGTTAATTTTATCCGGGGTAAAGTTCGAAAAACCAATTAACTTGAAGATGGTGCATTCATACGAATGATAAATCTTGATTTTTAGCTTCGATAGGTTATCTTAATTTTTCATTATTTTTGCCGCTCGATTAAGAGAAATACTGGCTTCAGTTTAAAGAATTGTGAAAAATGTTCGTTGCCGTTAATCGGAATCGAGTATACATACATACATGAAATACGTCTTCACCAAAAAGACGCATCAGAAAAAATTTGGTGATTTAAAGAAGATGCATTTTTCAAACACTGTATCTAAAGCGGTGTTTTTTTTTGAGAGTGTAGCAACTCAGAAAATTTTGTACACGGAAAACACAATTCTTTACAATAATTTGTTTTGTTATAGCTTTGCGTATAAAATGTTTGCTCACAAAAGACGGCTTAAGTAATAAACGAATTTCAATTTAGAAAGTTAAATTTAGACTTAATTCTATTTTTTCCATGGGTTAAACTCGACTCTAAGCTAAATTTGACTTAAAATCCGTTTGTTACCTAGGGCCTATGATTGTAAAATAAACAATTTGAAATCAGCAATCCGACTAAAAAGTAAAAGAATCATCAAACAAAATATCCATAAACATACCTTTGTTTCTGGTTCCTTTGCTTGCTCTGACGACGAAGTCGGAACATCCGAATCCCACTCCGAACTCAAGTCATCACTCGACGCATAACCATAGTCTCGCGGCATCGGCACCTCCAACAATGATTTCGAATACTGTACGTATCCCGGGCACAAAACCCCATTTGAAGGCGATGACGGTCGCCTTGAACTGATCGGTGACTTCTTTCCCAATAGACTCTTTTCGCCTAGTAATTCCAACCCGCCACCACTTCGATAAATTGTCGATCCTGTCGGAGGAGTTATCGATATGCCATGAGCTTCTGCAAATGCCTTACTGCACTTCCTCTGGTGCAGCAAATTATCTTTGGATTTTTTCCTTAAAATCTTTTTGTACATAACATCGGTAGGTGTTGCCGATTGGTTTTCCTCCTCATCATCAACATCAGCATAATTCTCCTCAACGAAATAATTGTGTTCTCTATCGGCCATGTCTTTTTCTTCTCCCTCTCCTCCTTCACCCAACGAAAGCCTGGATATACACCCAATCTCATCGTCAGAATTTTCATCATCATCGGAAAATTTCACCTTGTGAACATCCTCCGGTGCGATTTCGGGAAAATGTAACAATTTCACTGTGACCTTTTTTCCAGCTGCATTGTAATAGACCTCTTTGGCACTCATCTTATCGAAATCTTCGTAAATTTTAACTTGAGGATATGCACAGGTAGACATTATTTTTTTAAATTGAAATCCGTTTAAGTAAGTACCCAAACCTCAACAAACATCACTGTTCACATTATTTAAACAACAACAAATTAAAACAGCCTCGCATGTACTGTAAAAAAGAATATAAGTGTGGGAGCGGCTCTGCGGCGAAATGATGTTTTTTTTTTTTAAATTTCTCTCGGGACAATAAAATTGTGATCATGCAATTGAATTTTTTAATTCGAGATTCATTAAAGTACTCCACCGCGATGGACGGGCGAGAAAAGCGTTGAGAGATTTGACCTGTCGAGTGTGTGGGTGGGCTGCCGTCCGCCTCAATGCAGAACGCTTATACAGTCACGCTAACGATCGCTTCCAGCTAGGTATGTATATTGGCTATTCAATTATATTATTTAATTCTATTCGCGTTCCGTTGGCAATTCCATGACTATTTGTAGTTTTTTTTTTTTAATTTTTAATTCTTCACGCCTTGGCCTTGATGATTGTAATGAATGATGTTCCTTTTTCGTAGTTTTAGACAATTATGACGATTATGGCGCATAACTATTTTAGATTCTATATTTTCCATGCACTGTAAAAGAACACACACAGAGTCTTACGAAAAATAAAACGACGCACGAGTTGATAAACAATTTTTTTTTTTATCCTGATCATGCCTTGAATATGTGTGAAGCACTTTATCTGAAGATGCAATGTGTAAACAATCAATGATAAAAATTCTCCCTTTTACGTCATTTTTGTTTTGTTTTGTAAATTTTATCTACTCCCCCTCCCCCCACAGTTTGGCATATGAAGGTCAATAGTCCCCTTTACACTTTATCGTTACTACAACTCAATAAGCTCTCTTATCTTATTTTTTGTGATTAATGTATTTTATTGCATTTTTAAATTGGATACTTTCACTATGAAATACACTTGAATGGAATTTCATTTTTTAACTTTATATGCTTTTTTTTGTATATTTATGTAATTTATTGGTGTAGGTAACTATGTTAATTTGTTTTTTATTTCGTATTACAAATAAATTGAAATTGAAGATTGAACAAATTAATTCCGTGTGATGTATTTTTTGTAAAGGAGGTCATGAACTTCTGTATTTTGTATGTTTTTTTTTCTCTGAGTTAAATAAAATTTAATTGGAAATCAGTCAAAACCTAACAGCTTTATGGTTTTAGCGATTTGTTGCTAGCAACTTGTTGTCCGATTTGAGTACATGGTGTAATAAACATGTTAATACATGTTGCTGATATCTTTTTGTTGCTAAGAATTTTCGACTGGTGCAACAATTTTTCAGCAACAATAAATAAATAAAGTCTTGACATTTTTTGTTGCTAAAAATTGCATGCTGGTGCAACAATTTTCAGCAACAAAAGTTGGCCAGAAGCAATTTGCTGCCTAGAGTTGCCTCTAAGAGAATAAATTGTATAGTTTTCCCATTAGGCTTAGTTCTATGCTGATGCGTTACGAAAAATCCCATTCAAAAAATGACAGAACTACATCATGGAAGATATCGTTGTGCTTTTCGCTTTGCAGTTATTTCTCTGATAAATTATTTTTTTAATATATGTGTATTCATAGCTCTCCAATACTCTCCATGCGGTAGTATGACGCCACCAGAATAATACAAAAACTTAACATGGCACGTTGTCTAGTAAATAGTTTGCTGCTGATATCTTTTTGTTGTTAAGAATTGGCGACTGGAAAAATATATTGTCAACAACAAAAATAGTTCCGAAGTAACTTGTATGCCCATTGTATCTAATTTTTCCATTAAATCCTAGTACACTGATAATGCGAAAGTAAAATAACGTACAACCATGAAGAAATCATAAATAACTTTTGCTTTTCGTTCTGGAATACACAGTTCGACTAGCAGAATTGATGATTATAGCAGTTTATTTGGAGAAGTCTCCACTCTTTTTTCGCACAAAATGAATTGCCCGGCCCATTAATTGTGGGCCCGTAGCGTAATGGTTAGTGCGTTCGTCTGTCACGCTAGAGGTCTGGGTTCGCTTCCCAGCCTCGTCCACCTAAAAACTAAAAAAGTTTTTTTTCAGGGCTACTGCCTCTTGCGAGGAATCGACAAATCCTTCAAGAGTATCACTTGTCACGAATAAGTGCTTCTCGTCTAGCCGTTCGGATTCGGCATAAAATTGTACAAGGGACATCCCTTCCATTCCTGTCGACAAGCGCACACAGAAATGGTTGCGAGTTGTTAGTCACTAGGCCCTGGTTCTTCACGAGCCGTTGTGCCACCCAATTTATTTATTTATTTTTATTTTTTTTTTTATTAACTGTGGGCAGAAAAGTGACATTTAGGTTTTGTCATGTTTGTATTTGTTGTATCTTTCATTAAAGCTCGGAATTATTTTATTTTTTGTTTAATTTTCTTTTATTTTTTTTTTAATTTTTTGAAACTCTCCACGAAATATTTTTCCGCTGTGTTTTCGCAAGTATTTCGTTGTCTTGTTTGAGATCAAAGGAAAATTTTGTTTCGCATCAGTAGCTTACTTGGTTAAAGGCACATAATTGTCCTAATATCTGTGGCGGTAGCCTCATACTTCCGCGTGAAGAGTATTGAAGAGTTATGAATATAATGTACATTAGATTTTGTTCATACTCTCTTTTAATTCTCGTAGCTACAACAATGAAAATTTGCAAATTTTACCGATCTACTTTACTTCCTCACTAAAATCTAAAAGACCCAACCCGCTACATATTCTCCATTTTCCATGATTATTATAAAGTCCGTTGTGTTTTTGTACGTATTTCGTTGTCTTGTTTGGGACCACAGAAAAATTTCGTATCACATGAGTAGCGTACAAGGCTTAAAGCACATAATTGGGTTGATATCTTTTGTGGCAGTGTCATACCTCCTCGTGGAGAGTATTGGAGAGTTATGAATATAATGTACAAATAATGTGGATTTTTTCGATTTTCTGTTTTTATTAGCGCTGCTGTCACAGTTAAAATAGCAAAATTTACTCATCTGCTTTAGAAGCACACTAAAATTAAAAAACTACTCTCCAAAGCAAATATTTAATGGCGATTTCAGAGGTCTGTTTCTAGTTAGCGCTCTGCTTAAAAGTCTGCTGAAGAGAATGCTAATGACAATGAGTATGTATGTATATACAATGGCACTTGAAACTCCAAGTAGCAAAAAAATTCTTGCAAGCAAAGAACGAACACAAAATGCCAAATTGATTATGGCCAGATAATGTATAGTAGAATCGTAGTCGATGCTGAGGATATCTCTAGATATTTCTCTAAACAAAATAACAGCAATTCACAACCTAGAAAGAAGTATAACCATTCCATTCAATCAACCCGAAAAAGGCAGATATGGGCTAGCTTAAGCCGATGGAGCTGACTCCCTAACTGCTGAACTGTTGATAAAAGCTAGCGATAACCGTGTTAGGATTATTAACTAACTCATCACACTAATACACCAATGAATGCAAACTCAGCATCATCGTCCATCTAATCCAACAATCTTAACTTAAGTAACCTGGCGGATCTACTCGGCGCTGTTGTGTAAATTCTAAGAATTAGGATGTTTTGGAGAGTTCTAAAATCCATCCATCCGTCCAAGAGAGCTTTAAAAGAGTTCAACTTGCCTCATCGTATAGAAAATTTGGTTATAAGCAACGTGCGGCTTTGAAAACACACGAAAATTTGGAGAGTTCGCTAGCGTAGATAAGAAACTCTCCAAAAGTCTCCACTGTTGAAACCGTGCGTACAAAGAATTAAATGTCAACCTCAGCATCGTTCGTCTAAAAGAACAATCTTAACTTAAGTAACCTGGCAGTTCTCCTATGCCCTGTTGTGTAAATTCCTAGAAGTAGAATGTTTTGGGGAGTTCTAAAATCCATCCATCCATCCAAGAACGGTTGAAAATTGTTCAACTTGCCTCTTCGTATAGAAAATTTGGTTATAAATAACGTACGGTCTTTAAACACCCGAATACTTGGAGGGTTTGCAAGCGTAGATCAGAAACTCTCCAAAAGTCTCCATTGTTGTAACCGTGTAGAAGAAATTAAATGTCAACCTCAACATCGTTCGTCTAATCCAACAATCTTAACTTATGTAACCTGGCCGATCTACTCGGCCCTGTTGTGTAAACTCCTAGAAGTAGTATGTTTTCGAGAGTTCTAAAATCCATCCATCCGCCAAAGAACGGTTAAAAAAATTCAACTTGCCTCTTCATATGGAAAATTTGGTTATAAACAACGTATGGCTTTTGAAAACCCGAAAACTTGGAGGGTTGGCGCCTAGATCCGAAACTCTCCAAAAGTATCCACTGTTGAAACCTTGCGTGAAAATAATTAAATTTCGATATCAATTGTTGATACGTACATTACATTTTTTTTAATGCACGGCTTCACCGAGTTTAGAGAGTTTCAGATCTACGCTATTCAACCGTCCAAGTATGGAAAGTCCACCATCGATCAAAAATTTGCACTACGGCAGGTTTGAAAATACAAGTAAGGTGACACATCGAAGGGTTGAATAGTACATAGTGTAGTCGTGTTTCTGTAAATGTCTATTGATAGATTTATATTTTTCTTTTCAATAAAGTAAAACTTTTTTGTTCACATTTGTTTTGTTTTTTTTTTTCTGCAATACAAAAAATCAATTATTTTGGAATTTTAGTTTCCCTTTCTTTACGAGTGATGCCTTTTACTCTCTCAAAAAGACGAATATTTATGGGAGCGTCGTGTCGGAATAAAGGATCAGTCTAATGGTCGTTGTTCACAAAAGAGTGATATTTCTTTTATCATAAAAAACGATACACACAGATTAAAGACCAGTGTCTCTAACACTTGCCATTTTTGTTTATCCTATTGGAACGTGTGAAAAATTTGAAATTATAAAACCGATGATGATTGACGCTGAAAAATATTTCCTTTTTACGTACACTGTACATTATAAGTGTTGCCACACGCTCCGCTTGTTCAGAAAGTCACATACAAAATTAAGTATGTATCTATCTACTCGTTAAGATAAATATATTAAATATTTATGTCGACGACGACGCATAAATTTATGTCAATATGGAATTTTTGTTCGTCACATTAAAACGCGCGCTAACCGCGAGATGCCGATGGGATTTTTTGGCGCACACGAAAGAAATTACATCGCATGATAGTGATGGCTCTGATTTGATGTGGAGGTTGAAAAAATTGTCTGACGCACGAAGCCACCAAACACATAATGCTTGTTGTTGTTTAGTTGTTTACCAGGCTCAGCTCAGAGCCGTAGCTACGCCAAGTCGGTAGAGGTTTTACTTGATTTCTTTGAAACTAAAAGAAACTGGTCAAGTTAACGATTGGTAGGTGTGTTGTCTATAAGCATTAAAAAAGTTGGCATGGCCAAAAGAAGACTTTTTTGTCACCTATCACCCTTAAAACTCCAAGATAATTGACAAAAAATAACATTTTTTGGCAGATTAATTCTAAAAGATCAAAGTACAGTCACAGAAGTGGCACTTTAGTGCGCAATAATTAAGACTAAGAGCCATTTTCACAGTCACACGATTGACACATAAGTACACAATTAAGGAATCAAAAGACTCATTTTCGCAGTGCAAACTTGCTTGGAATAAGTTGGACTTAAGTTCTCACTATCGGGCACTTAAGTGCCACTAACTCATACTGCATCAGTTGCCATAAAGTACCAATACGTTTAAATTAAGTGAAATTATTGTGGTAAGTATTCACTGTGAAACTAGCCCTAAGCTGATTTTAGCAAACTAAGTTAGTGGCACTTAAGTGCCTGGTCAACTTAACGATTGGAAGGTGTGTTGTCTATAAGCATTAAAAAAGTTGGCATGGCCAAAAGAAGACTTTTTTGTCACCTATCACCCTTAAAACTCCAAGATAATTGACAAGAAATAACATTTTTTGGCAGATTAATTCTAAAAGATCAAAGTACAGTCACAGAAGTGACACTTTAGTGCGCAATAATTAAGACTAAGAGCCATTTTCACAGTCACAGGATAGACACATAAGTACACAATTTAGGAATCAAAAGACTCATTTTCGCAGTGCAAACTTGCTTGGAATAAGTTGGACTTAAGTTCTCACTATCGGGCACTTAAGTGCCACTAACTCATACTGCGTCAATTGCCATAAAGTACCAATACGTTTAAATTAAGTGAAATTATTGTGGTAAGTATTCACTGTGAAACTAGCCCTAAGCTGATTTTTGCAAACTAAGTTAGTGGCACTTAAGTGCTAAACATGGGTAAGTCTAAACATCGGAAAGTGTAAATTAATCCAGATGAGTGCATGGACTGCGAAATATATCCTTTATTGCGCACCTGAGTACTATTTCTGTGAGTGTGTAACTGGGCCTAAGTATTCGCTGTGAACCTGCCCCCTTAATTTTACAAAAAAAATGCCAACAATAGAGTTTTATACGATGAGCCCTTCTGGAGATATTAGCCGTGTTTTTTTGCAAGTTCAGATAGAATTGTCGAAAAAAAAGACTCGGAACTTAGCGAAGTTATGGAATCAAAAAAAAAAATCCCATAACTATCACGAAATTCAGAAAACGCCATCTCTAATCTTTCAGTTTTTTGACAAGAATGCAAAATAAAAAGTAAATACATTAAAAAAAATTTAACGTTTAATAGAAAACTATTTCGTTTAGTTAGGGCGTTAAGGGAGCCAACAGCGCACTTCATTCTGATGGGATGAGCTTTGGTACACTAATAGTCCACATCCTAAATTTACTTTAAAAAAGAGTTGCCACGGTGGCAACACTGGCAGACCGGAAATATAAGGGTTGCCTTCTGACCAGGTTTTAACACGAAATTTCACATAAATTAGCCTATAAATTGGGAACCAGACATCGGGTGATTTCGTGGAATATCTCGTTGGATTAAGAATACTTGAAGCCATAGGAATATGTTCATTTTTTGAACCCTCCCGCACCCGTGTTAGCGGGGGGAGCAAAGTACCCTCGGCAAATAAGGGTTTTTATTTGTCAGAAAATAATGGTTATTAAGGGAATATTCATAAAATATTAAGATGAGCATCGACGTAGAATTTCATACTCTACAGCATATCCGAAGTATATTTTTATCCATGTATTGGTTTTTTGTATAATCGCTTTCAAAATGGGGGAGGGGAAAGTGGGAATATATCAAACCACTTTATATTTGTCTTAGTATAATCTAAGCATATGGCACATGACCTTAGGATAATTTTGAATGCCAAATCATATGCAATCAACCTTTTTATAAAATGATGAATACATTTTCAGTGAAACGAGCATAACAATACCAAATATCTAGGGCTAAAGGGTGGTTTTTGAGTGAACAGAAAAGTGTAAGACTATGCCCCGTAAACCTCCCCTAGAACTAGTACGTTGATAAAAGTTGGTAGGAATGTTTTGTTTTTTATTGTTACCAAGAATAAAAACCGATAAATCAAATATCTATTGTCAAAGGTGGTTTTTGAGGGAAAATGTTATCTGCTCTACTTAAAAAATACATTATTTTTCCATTAAATCGATGATAACTTTCGTAATGATGATTGCATCGTCTTAATCAGCGTTAAAAAATACCTTAAAATCATGTACCATATTGAATATTTGTACCCCGATTACATAAAAATAAAATGCCTAAAAAAACGCCCCTGGAACCAATATATTTGCATGGATCCTTTTGAGTCTTGGTTCTAACAAGAAATAAAACATTTCTACCAACTTTCATCAACATACCAGTATTGGGAGGGATTAACTGGTAATAGTAATCTACTTTCCCCTTTCACTCAAAAAAACACGCTTTCGCCCAGATATTTTTATGGACTCTTTTGATTCTAATTTCTTACGACAAATGAGACATGTGTGCCAAGTTTCATCACCATACCATTGAAATTTGGTAATGTTATGCTCGTTTCACTGAAAATTTAGTCATCATTTTATACAAAGGTTATAATTTTTTCTAGAGAAATTATATTGAAATTATTTTGATTGCACAAGAGTGGGCATTAAAAATTACCCTAAGTGTAATATGCTTAGATTATACCAAGACAAATATATAGTGTTTGATATACTCCCACTTTCCCTTACCTTCCCTTACTTCGGATATGCTGTAGAGTATGAAATTCTACGTCGATGCTCATCTTAAAATTTTATGAATATTGATTTTATGACCATTATTTTCTGACAAATAAAAACCCTTATTCGACGAGGGTTTTTTGCTCCCCCTCTTACAAGGGTGGGGAAGGGGTCAAATAATGAACATATTTCTATGACTTCTAGTATTTTCAATCCAACGAGACATTCCACGACATCAACCGATGTCTGATTCCCGATTTATAGGCTAATTTATGTGAAATTTCGTGTTAAAACATGGTCAGAAGGCAACCCTTATATCTCCGGTCTGCCAGTGTGACCACCGTGGCAACACTTCTTAAAAATATATAAATAAATAAATAAATTAATGTAACAAAAAAATGTGAAATAAAAAAAAAAAAAAAAAAAACTATTTAAAAAAAAAAAAAAAAGTGGTCATCCATTTTTTTTGTTTTATTAATAATCTAATCTCAGGTATTTTGACGTGTCCATACAAACTACGGATAACAACATGATGGTTATTCGAGCTGGCAGTACTGTTTATATCGGAACTTAAGTTAAGAACAGAAAATTATCCGGACTTAGCTTAAGCTCATATGGATTGCAGTTGTTGTTGTATTAATGTGTAAATTGCTTAGTTCAGATGTCGTTGTTTTTGTTTGTTCAATTCAATCTGGACCTGAAAAAAACGGCTATTAATTCGTCATTTTAAAAGATATATTAGCCGTGTTTTTTTGCAGGTTCAGATAGAATTTGACGAAAAAAAAACATCTGTAAAAATGTATTAAATTACTATTTTGTTATCGATAGTTTTGAATATATTAAAATATTATTTATGTAATTTTTTTTTCCGTTTTGTGATTTAAAATTGCGTTTTTCACATTTTTTTTGTTTCATTAACGATCATAATAATTTTTTATACGAGATTTCTTTTTATTTGAATGTATTTTGTTTTTTATTTTGCGTGCTTGTGATGGCGATTTCTGAGTTTCGTGATAGTGCTGGTCATTTTAGCTTCGATGACTTTGTTAAGTTTTTTTCGACAATATTATCTGAACCTGCAAAAAAACAGCGCTAAATTTCCCTAAAGATAATAGGTGTTAATGTGAATATTAGGAACTGGTTCAAGAAAACAACCCTGACTTTCCAGTCACATTTAGAAATATTGATTCAGAATGTTGGCACAACTTCCTGTTATGTTTACATAAAATGTCATAAAGACGTGTTTTTTTTCTCAAACAAAATGGACGACATCTTTGAAAAGGATTTAATACAATCAATTTAAGTAAATTTTTCTATTACAATGCTCTTTTGTATAGATTAATAGAAAACTGTCTATTTCCAGAGAAAAATAACATTTTCATTCAATCCCAATAGACCAAAGGGATGTGTTCATTAAAAGTGGTTATCAACCAATGCTTCTTTTATGCTGTAAGAATGTCGTTATATAATTTCTAAGCTTAGTTTAGTTAGAAATAACTTTTAAGGACAAAAAAAGTTTTGAACTTTGTAGGGTCTAGGACGTCCATTTTAGCCGCAAATGGGGTTTAAAGATACAATTTCGTTTTCCGTATGATGCGATACATCGATTGAAAGGTGGAACGCCCAAGATCACCAATATGAAAATTTTTAATCCGCTAAGATGCTTAGTTTAGTCAGAAATAACTTTTAAAGACAAAAAAGGTGTCAACTTTGAAGGGTCTAGGTTGCCAAGTCAGTAACGTCAAAGTTCAGCCAGAAAAACTCTTGAAATGTTCATTCCTGCTTTCGTTACTTCCTTCCCTCTAAATTTCTACTCCCCTCACCCAATCTGTCAAAAAGTAGAAACACCTAAAAAACAAATCGCGTAATGGGGCACAATGAGTGAGAGTGATGAAATGTAGATCTAATGAAGTTAAAATTTGACGTTTATTTCTTTTTGGCAGATTGCCTAAGAGGTGAAGAAATGTAGCGTGAATGAAGTTAAAATATGACGTTTCTGATTTGACAACCGCAATGCAATACCAAGTACCAAGTGAAGTAAGATTTTTTTTGATTGACAACCGATTTTGTACCATGTGTGGTAGGTATTTTTTTTTAATGACAACCGATTTTGTACCATGTGTGGTAGGTATTGAGATTAAAATGAGATTGAATGTGAACACCATCCTTAGTTCAAGAAGTAGCCCGTAGGGTAATGGTTAGTGCGATGAACTGTCACGATGGAGGTCTGGGTTCATTACCCAGCCTCATCCACCTAAAAAACTGCCTCTTACGAGGAATTGACAAATCCTCCAAGAGTATCACTTGTCATGAATAAGTGCTCCTCATCTAGCCATTCGGATTCGGCATAAAATTGTAGGTCCCTTCCATTTCTGTCGACACACGCACACAGGAATGGTTGCGAGTTGTTAGTTACTAGGCTCTGGTTCTGCACGAGCCGTTGTGCGCCACCCATTTTTTTTTTTTATCCTTAGTTCAAACTACTAATAAATTAAAATCTGGTAACAAAATAAATGTTATTCTTTTGTATTTGCTATTGAATTTTTTAGGATTCCACTTCTTTTTAATTGCAATAAAGGGTGCTTTTATTTTTTTAGTTTAGAGCACATCCTGAGGTATGAAAAAATAATTGAGTTTATTTTTTTACCTCAGCGCTCTGATCTTAGAATTTGTGTTCCATTTTTCATGCAGAGCATAATCCGAACTTGCTTAGAGCGTGCTCTACGAGCTCAAAAAAAAAAAAAAAACTACCAAACAGACTGAGCCAAAGCAGATCACGGTAAATGCCTAACTGAAAAAATGGGTAAATAAGGAGAAACAGAACAGACCGAATGAAAATGGCGGACGAGAACTTTGCTCAAATGTAATTTTTTTTTAACAAACCACACTACGTTGAAATTTAAAACGGTTTTGCCTGGTACTCGCATTTTGAGTAGGACAAAATTTTGCTTTCTTTTGGTGTTGGGAGGTTCAACGTGAGTTAAAGTCAATTTTTGAAGTTGAGATCTCTCCATTTGGCCACTTTCTTGAAAAAAGGTCTTTCAAAGCTTCCCGCTATATTATAAGAACCGTTAGTTTCACAAAAACAAAATTCGACACCATTTTGTAGGAAATTGAATTCTCTAATAATAATTATTGTAAGTAACACACTTTTTTCCGTAAAATTAAAAATAAAGAAGTTATAATTAAAAATAGACGAATTCAAGTAAAATATCATCAAATGGTTCAATAATATAAGAGTAACAACCTTTAAAAGTGATATTTTTATTGAAAATGTTTGTCTGTTTTTAAATTATAATTTTATTATTTTTAATTTTACAGAGAAAAGTGTCTTAACATAAATTCTATAGAATTGAATTTGCTACAAAATGGTTTTTAATTTTTTTGTAGAGACACACGCTTAAATGTGCCCTTCTAAATAAATTGTGTTAGCACAAACATCAGCAACATAAAGACCTAATAGAATGCATTGGAATTGTTTGGGTTACAAACAAAAATAAAAACAAAAATCGAAATCGAAATTAAGATCAATAGAAGAACTCAGAACTATGAGACTATAACAATTCGACACACATGACACAACTGCAACGTTTCAAAATAAATTGTGAAATTGCCTTAAGCCCCTTCCAAACAAAAAATCTACCAGAGGCCCTGGTAAAGGCAATTCTTTAAGGCTCACTGCCTTTTCCATACAAAAATATCACAAATAAGGCTTTATGTGATAATTATTCTACTTTGTGGTATACGTATTGTATGTACGTATACAATTCCAGCATCAACACCCACTGTATATACCGATAGGTATACAAATATATAAAAACGTTTCACTTTAGACTAAGTAAACAAAAGTCCAACTTAAAAAGTGCGTTGCCGTATTTATTCGACAAATATTCACAGTTGGCAATTTTAAAACATGGTTCATTGTTAAACAAATAACGAGAAAGTTCAAGCCTGCAATAGAAAGGCTATTTTTATATAAATACAAATTAAATAAGAAAAAAAATGTCGTCTACCTATAAAAACTGCAAATGTCAAACACCATACATACATTTTAGTACACATGCCTTGCCTATTTAGAAAAATGGAATAATACAAATTTAAGTGTTCACTGTTTTGTTCACTCAACCAATGTGCGTCTCATTCAAGTTTCATATTAATTTATTCCCATTCCCATATTATAGCTGATAAGCTTGCTGACTGACGAGTGTACCTACCTACTTATGAACGAACGTCACTATATTTTTTATGTGAAATGATCGTGAGCGTAGATACTCTACTCTACACTCATCAAACAAAATTGTTTTATAGCTGATAAGCATATTATGAAATTACTAAACAATTACTACGTCACTGCGATATGTTAACTCTCTGATTTATTATATTATTAAAAAAATAAAAATTTATAAGTTATTCATTCATTCTATACCGCAAAGCATGATCAGTAAAAAAAAACAAAAACAACGAAACCACATGAAATAAAACTGTTTGTACGTAATAAAACCAGATTCTTACATCTTTTTTCTTTTGGTTTAAGGTGCTTTTTTAATAACAAAACTGTCTGGAAATTTTTATTTTAAAATTAATTAAATTAAAAGCAAACTTTTGTATACGGTATAGGGTACCGTTTTGTTTGTTGAAAATGTCGAAATATTAAGACTTCCGCGGGAACGGAACACACAACCAGCAGCCGACCGCGATCACTTCATAACATTGACTGGAGATGGAGAATTTCCATCCAGATGGAGAGAGTATTTGTAAAGAGATCAGATTGTAGAGAATAAAAATAATAACATAAGTTCCAGTATTTTGCGACTTTGCGTGGTGGCGAAAGCAATATTGTAAAAGAAACTATAATATGTATACGTGCATGTACTTGTACACCTATTCAATAACGTCATCAACCGAAGAAAAAAAAAACCAAGCCATGCAGGGTTGGCTAAGTTTTAGTAAAGACAGTAATAACACTTGTTGCTTCTTGGTAGTACTATTTTGAGTAGTTGTTCGGGGTTCGAGTTAAATGTTCTTTAGTTAAAAGTTTCACATATTAAAATGGCATTGCGTGCGTTCATCGCATCAAACTTTTACTAAGTACTTAAATTTTCAAATCGAGCTTTTGAGGTGTCATAAAAAGTAAGGTGACTTTCAATTGCGTTTTTTGAAATTAAGTAACGTTTTATCCGACTTCTCAGCAAGCATTTCCCGACTAAAAACTCAGCTGCCAGCTTTTCTATATAAAATAAAGGCTCTCCTTACAAAACTGACATTTCAGATAGTTTTGCGTTCAACGACATAAATTTAATACCTAATTTTTAGAAGTTGTCATATTTTTGCATTGAACGTACTCATTATCTAGAACGAACAAAAAATTTATTGGATAAAATCTCGAAATTTAGATTAAAAAATCTTATTTGAATATGTGTTCCGGAAATTCAAGGGAAAAAAGAACAATTATTACGTTGAAGGGTTTTTATTATTTAATATTTTTTGTGGAAATCAACAACGCTTTAAATAAAAAATACTCCTAAATTTACCTAGAAATCTGTATTACTTTGTTCCCACTGAAAGAAATTGCGAAATTTTGGAATATTTTGGCGAAATCCTATTCAAAATTGCACAATTTCCCATAAAATGACGTAATTTCAAAATGATTTCAAATCACCTTGATTTCAATAAAATTGCGTACGAAATTGCGTTTTATATCAGTTATACCGGATTATGGCTACTTTTCAATGTTATAATTCAAAAACTAAGCGAATGGTAACACTATTTTTGTTTTCAAGTTTATTTTTGGTTTAACTCGAAAACAAAGCCGAGTTTAAAAATTCATACTTAAAACTTTTTGTAAAAAAATTAATTTTCTATCGAAAAATGTGATTTAAAAAAAATTATTAAAAAAAAAATAAAAACAAAAAATTAAATAATAAATTAAAAAAATAAAGTGGCAATACTTAACAAAACCAAGAAAAATAAACAAATTGTTAAATAAATGATTTTTTTACTAAAGTGTTCCTTAATTTTTTTGGAGCAGCTCAAACCTTTAATATGCGAAGCGTCAAAAAACTTTCATTATATTTTTTTTTTTATAAAATAGTTTAACCATCCATTTCAATCGAAAAATTATTTTGCTACAAAAAGTTTGAAGAGTATGTTTTTAAATATGGAATATTTTAAATATGTTATATACAAACAAAAAAAAAAAAACACTTGCGCAAAATTAAAGTCATTTTTAAGATCATTTTTGGTATGTTACTAGTTAAAAAGTGTATTTTGCTAATTTTAAACGAGCTTAGCATCGTACTCCTAACATTTTACTAAAGTTAAAATCAGCAAATGGCTATTTTATCCTTTTACTATCGTAATAAATCCATATGACACTTTGACGTTTATAAATGTCAAAATCAGGCATGTTTGTGAATTTCTTGGACGAACTGTTTGGACGTGTTCAGCTGAAGTTGTAAGAAATTGGTTGACACTTTGACGTTTATAAATGTCAAAATGGGGTATGTGAATTTATTGCATGAACTTTATTGGACGTGTTCAGCTGAAGTTGAAGGAAATCGGTGACACATTGACATTTATAAATGTCAAAATGAGGAATGTTTGTGAATTTATTGCATGAGCTGTCACATTCTTGGATGTGTTCAGCTGAAGTTGAGAAATCGTTTGACACTTTGACGTTTATAAATGTCAAAATAATGAATGTTTGTGAATTTATTGCATGAGCTGTCACTTTCCTGGATGTGTACAGCTAAAGTTTGAGAAATCGTTTGCCACTTTGACGTTAATAAATGTCAAAACAATGAATGTTTGTGAATTTATTGCATGAGCTGTCACTTTCTTGGATGTGTACAGCTGAAGTTGAGAAATCGTTTGAAACTTTGACGTTTATAAATGTCAAAATAATGAGTGTTTGTGAATTTTTTGCACGATCTGTCACTTTTTTGGACGTATTCAGCTAAAGTTTATGAAGGAAGTTGGTTTAGTATGATACTAGTTAAAAATTATTTAAAATTTAGAAAAAAACACTCGTAAACTGTTTTAAAATTAGCAAAATGTTATAAGTAGTGTCATACTAAAACATTAATATTAGCCTATTTGCGCCATTATCTTTATTTGCTAAATCGTCTTTATTCTAAATCCGTGCATGAGTAATTTTATCAAAATAAATTCAAATTGTTTGGTTGTATGTATGACACTATTTTTGCTACGTTCATTTGTGAATTTTAGTCTGCACTTAAAAAATACAAAAAAAATATGGAAATACTAGGGTGCCCGCGACCGCTTCGCTGGTCGTTAATAAAAACTCAAAGTTCTCTTCAAAATGTGTATCTATTGTAACGCTCTTTGGTATACAACATTTTTTGTCTTTCTATTTGTGGAATATATAAATAACGCTGATGGTTTGCCTACTCTGGAGCATGCAACATATAACTGCTCATGTGATAATAATGGGTATTCTAAGTCTCTGCCACAAACTTCTAAAGACTGGAATTGTAACACCAAGGCGAATAAGAAATTGAAGCCCTTTGAAATTGAATGGTTAATCAAATGGAATTAGCGGAATTCGGGGAATAAGAACGTCTTCTGCCTTATGCTTTTCTTTTAAAATTGTGACTTCGATTACATTATTCATTAACCGCTTAACAGCAAGTCTAGTTCCGTTGCAAAGTTTTTGTTGATTAATATTCTGAAGCATGGATTGCCACACTGACTTTTAATCGCAAATTATGGGGTGGCATTCCTAATAAATCTAGTGAATTAAGAAATTCTGTTGGATAGTTCACTACGTCATCTTTGTCTATAATAGTATCGATTGACGTATATGATACTAATTCACCAATTATTCCATTTTGAATATCCCAATTAACATCGTTAACATCTTTATTTTTTCCTGCCAATATTGCTCGTTCGCTCAACCAAGCATTATCTTTGTTCGCTGTCCAATATTTGAAAAAACTTTTTTAATCAATTCTTCTTTAGTTTGGGTAATCTCACAAACATTTTCCGACAATGTTATTAATCCATTATCAATGGGCCTTTTTATCCATCTCCAATATTCAACAACTGCTTTGAAAACTTAACGGCCGAAGAATCGTTTTGCACTTGGACTATAGCTATTTATTGTCAATCTGCTTGTTTTGACATTTCTCCACAAATAAGGTGATTTCAAGCATGCATTAATTTCATCCGCTGGAGTTTATTGTGGAACTACGGGAAATGTTTGTCGTAAATCAGCGGCCAGTAATATAAAGACACCACCAAATAAATGTTGATTGTTTTGAAGATCTTTCAATGTTCTATTCAAAGCTTTCTTCTTATGAACCATCGTGCATTTATCCCACACAATAATCTTACATTGTTGTAATACCTGTGCTGTTCCCAAGTTCTTTGGAATGTTACATGTGGGTGTTTCATTAATGTGAATGTTCAATATTAAAAAGGCTTCCACTTTCCAGTTTTTGTTTCAAAATGATATAGGTTTCTAGGTGATCAAAAAGTTTATGATCGATTTCAAACAAAAATTGGAAAGCAAAAGAGGTTTTGAGAATGAGAAAATAAAAATCGGCCAATGAAAGCAATCCGCCGCGCTTTCCAGATTCCGCCTACAGTGCAGAATGTGCAGTTCGACCACCTTCCAATAAGGTAGCAGCAATTCACGATGAAGCGAGCGCCAATGCTATTTTGTTTTGTGACCGAATACAAACATACATACATGCTAAAAGCAGTGAAATTAAAAATGTCTTTCCGCGGTACATCCGGTGCATCCAAAAAATAAAATCCACCTTTCTCATTATAAACAGCTTTCATGATTTATAAACACTGAATTTTTGTTTCGATTCTATAAAGATTTGTTGTTTTGATTGATTTTTTAATTTGAATGACAATAATAAATTCCGAATTTCCGTTTTGATTCTAAAAATTGTAAGCGGTCACAAAGTCATTTTATATTATTATATTATTTTTTTTACATACAATCCTGCTACATACCTTTCTAACATAAAAAAAAAATCATAAAATTCGGAGCTGCCAAACTTGAGACATAAGAGAACAAATGAACAACAATTCATTTTTATATATATAGATACAGAGTTGCCGTTGCGTTGTATAGAGTTCTCCAATAAGAGAAGTTATTTTGATATTCAAAGAAGAAAAGCATTTTTTGAGATAAATGATAGTATGTGTATTTCAATGTTAAGAGGAAAGTATGCCATTAATAATGATAAATAATATCAGCCAAATGGCCGCCACGGCTACGCTTACATAACAATAGTTATTCACCTCTTATTTGAAAACCATATATTTTAAATGGGATTTCTTTAAACACAAATAAAAATGCACAAAAAACACGGCTTTTAATTAAATAACTATAAGTACCCTTCTGTGCCTGACACTGGATTATTTGCAAATTAAGTATACTTAAAACTCAATTTTAAAACAAAATATCACAGGTTTTTGAGACCGTCTTAACCAAAGTTTTTTCGAAGCTGAGAATAACACCATATTTAAATAAGTATTTAATTAATGTTGTTTAAAGACAGTAAAAATATTTAAACAAGTTTAGCTTAGCAATCATTAATCCCATGTTTCCATAATGGGGGCTATCGTGAATAGAATTTCCCACGGAATTTTTCCCATCGTCGAAAATTGGGAACGTGAATTATGGTCATTTTGACTGACCTAATTTAAGCCTACAAGGAAAGTTGGACAATTGTTGGCATTTCCAATTTTTAAAGATGAGCGATATTCCGTGGGAAATTTTATTCACGATAGCCCCCAATAAAGGTAATCTCAGTTTATGTTAAAAACTGATTTTTGTATATCTACCTGAAAATGTGCTATTAGAAAAATCTAGATTTTCGCCATGATTCTAGCGAAATCCGCCATATTGCAAAATGCAATTTAATTTCCTATTGTTCACTATAAATTTATGTATTGATTACATTTAATGTACAATTTGTTTGGCAGGACTTTTTAAAATGAAAATAATGATGTTTAATCTTCTGCTTTATTATTAGGGCTGGTCACGAGACGAGAAAAAAAACGAAACGAGACTGACTTTTAAGCGACCGAGACGAGACTGTAGCCGTGTTTTTTTAAGAGAGTGACAAGCAACTCAGCAAAACGTTAACATGCAAAACAATAACAAAACAAATTATTATAGAGAAATTTCAGGTAAATATTTATTTTCTTCTGCACATATTCAAACGATAATTGAAAATATTTCGTTCCAATAATCAATAGTTTGTCCGGAAATCGTATTTTTTTGAGACGAGACCGAGACGAGAATTAATTATATGAGATCGAGACGAGACTGAAAGTTTTCGATGTTAACGAGACCGAGACGAGACTTACAAAAGTCTCACAGAGTCTCGTCTCGTGGCCAGCCCTATTTATTATTTGAAAGAATATTTTTTTTTTAATTTCTTAAGTTTGATATGGGAAAGTTTAGTTTCTATATATTTCAAACATCTTATGAAGATTAACATAAGATTAGTTTGTAATCTACAAGATTTACGAAATAAGTTTTTATATAATCAACGAAATGAGTTTTTATGTGATTAATCTTCAAGATTTAAACAAGATTAAAGCCTGATCATTCTTACTCGATGATTATTACAGGTAGTAAATCATCGAATGTGAACACTTTAGTCAAATTTTAATCATGAAATCTATAGAATGAGAAGTTACTTATAAAAATTACTTATCATCCATTTTCGATCAATAAGCACCATTTAATCAGAATCTGCAAAACGTCAAATTACAAGTTTAATTCACTAAATTGAACAAACTAGGGTAAACTTAAATCCACTAATGGCGAAGGAAATAGTAGTTTAAGAGACAAAATTTGTAATGTGACTTTCACAGGGTCTAAGAAACGCTAATCAAACAAAATCGCCCGATTAGCAATTTCCATAATATACATCTCAAATTTTGGATTTTGTTTACATTTTTGATTATATAATAAATAAACACATTCGATGATTTACCATTAGCAATATTCATGTTATAAAGATCATAAGCTGTGAACGAACTCGTCCTAAGTCTCATCATCGCCTGAGAGCAAATCCACTCATACACATTTTTAAGTTGAATTCGTTTTTTCCGCGACTGTCAACCATAATTTGATTTTTGACAAGAAAATTGAGTGCCACATTTTGAAAGTATACAAAAATCTTGGCTTACCTTCTTTCTTGATGCCTCCGCACTGACGACATACAAATCCACAATTCCCAGCAAGCAATCGTCACACCGACAAACATCATCACCAAGTACCATTGAACCCAACGAACCTATGCTACTGCTCGAATCTAGAGAATCAGTACGGCACAATCGGCTACCACCAGGTCCAGTTTGTGCAACTGTATCAATTTTACGTGCCAACAACTGTTCCATAAGTGTTCGGGGACGTGATGATGATGGGAACAATGCCATTTTAAACAATAACTGTTGATTATGATGATTATAAGTTGTAATAACAGTTCTCTTCATTGAAAATAATTCCGTCCGGATTTAAATTAATACAGATATACCTAATCCAGATTATTATTATTGTAAGTCCAGGTTCAAAGTTTGATTTAAATTATTTGTGATAATTGGAAGACGCTTATATTGAAGATTCTGATTTCTCATGACCACATCTGAAAATAGAAAAAAATATACAAAATTTTTTTGAGTGACAAAACAACAGAAGGCTAAAACAACAACAAAAAAAAAATGAAAAAATCACAACAAAAATACCAAGCACAAACCGTAATTTGTTCGCCAAAGATTCGAAATTGAGTTTTATCATTAATTTAATACTATAGAAGTATACATTGCAGTTGAGTTGGTACCACTTACCTTGGGAAGGCGGGCGGTCTGCGTTGACACCCATGTTTTAAACAGCATAAGTAAAAAGACTATAACTCATTACATTCGTAAACCTTATCTCGTTTCCAACACATACAAAGCCCAGTTTTATAGAAAAAATTGAAATCGTTTATACGAGTTGTTTTCAGCATAAACTTCTGTTGATTCAAAAAGTTGAATAAGAATTCAAAAACTAACCGCTAAAATGATTCAAATATCAACGAATTAATTTTCCCAGTATTTCATCGTTTAGTTTGCATATCATTCTCCTATCAGCTAAGAGAGGGCGGGTCTACTTCAAAAAAATAATTTGAATAATTTTATAGATGACATCAGTTATCTTTTGCTTTTATTGAATTTTAACTTGTGGAGATTTTTAATGCATGAAGCATAAGATTACATTTAAACCTAAAGTTAGTTATTGATATTGATTTCTTTTTATATAAAAACGCATTCAAATCACTTTGTTTATGTTCTGTGAATTGTCTGTGAAGTTGGTACCGTTGCTGTTAGCTTGTGTATTTCTTCGCCTTCATGCTAAATGTAAGAACAAATTATTCGTTGTTCGTGTCTATTTATTGCTTTTTTTTAGGAGAAAACATAACAACAAAAAGAAAGTATTCCTGAAATTTATGAAGGAACATCCTTATTTTGCGAGGGGTTTCTCAAGTGGAGACGAATCTTACACCGATTCACTATAGGGCAAGCTGTTCTCTTCACTTTGAAAACTTAAAAAAAAAAGGAATTTACTTTATTTATCATTATTCATTACTTCAGGTAAATTAAATGTATTTGATTTGTCTCGCAAAATTTGTCTTTTAATTTTTTCTTTGGAATATTTCAACTTTTTTCCCATCTTTTTTCGCATCCATATTCAAAGCAGCAGTAATTTCACTTTATAAACAAAATAAAAATGGATGATCCTTCAGTTTTGACAGTTCGAAGCAATTTCGAAGTTTTCAGAATCGATCGAAACGTAGAACATGCAATTTCATTTCACGTGAAATTGAAAAGTGATTTCAATTCACTTTCGATTGAATTGCAGACCATGGCGACATTGTTTTTGGCTTTGGTTTTATACACTTTGTTGAATAATTCAATATGGAAGATATTTGCGACCTTTGTAGTGCAAATGCGTTTCGCTCCGACAACAGTAATTGAGCTCTTCCGTTAGAGTTGCTTTTTTATTTCTTAGGCAAATGATTTTATGATGGTAGGTTTTCTGTTTTCTGTTTTATTTTTTTTTATTTTTCCGTTTTATCATATTCCTGAAAGGAAGTTTTTGCTTTGAGTTGGACGTTGAAATATTACTTTTTACTAGTTTTCAATATCAGAAGATACATATTGTTGGAAAAACTGTTAAAAAGTATGTGGTACATTTATTTTTTGTTTGTATTCATGATGATACTCGTACCTAATTAAGAACATACATACTTGAAAAAAAATATTTTCTTTTAGTGTTTATTTGTATTACTTTATATAACTTACATAAATTAAAGTTTAAACCTACATAGCTATTTCTATCTTGATAAAAATTGTTTGTTGATCTGAAGGGTTCTCAGATCGTGTGATTGACAAAGATAAAAACATATAAAATTGCGAAGACGATCGGTAGGTTGGTGCACAGTGGCTCAGTTTTAAAATCGGTTGCAAAATTACATTTTTATTTGTGTCCGTAAAATTTTGTTGGAGCTGTAGCAATTGGAAACAAATATATATTGTTTAAATAAATAAGGTTAAACAAATTATTTTTTTTTTTGTTTGGCAATATAAGTCTAATTAGCAAAAATATCTACAAAAAATCGCAAGGAGAATTGTATTGTTTTATTTTAAAGAGTACCTCTTGGGGATTCTAAAACCACAATTTTCCAATAAAAAAAACCCTCTGCGTCGTCCGCCATTTTCAAAAAGGCGTTTACTCGATTTTCTAAACCACCGCTATTAGTTGCAGAGTAGTTATTTTCATTTGTTTTTGTAGGTTAAAATGCTCTCTACAATTTTTGTCTTAAAACGTTTTTTGATAGCTCCTTCCTATAAAAAGTTATTGTTGAAAACCTACTAAAATTTTCGATTTTAAAAATGGGTTTTCAAAATTATCTCATCCAATGTCCATTCGAACCAAAAATCACTTTAAATACTTTTTATAGAACATTAAATTTCCTACATTTCTGTTTATTTAAATTTCATGTAAGTCAACAATACTTTCAAGATATAGCACGACAAAATTTCTATCATTATATAATAAAGTGTCGATTGATTTTATTAAATTAACCCTACTTGTTCCCCGTTGGATAAACGAATATAAAATTACTAACATATTTATAGAAAAAAGTTATACCTGTAATTGTGCATAATTAGTTTCTTAAAAATTAAAAATTATTCATCATATTTTGAATTTAAAATAGTATATATAAAATTGGCGGGACATTTACACACCCATTTAGTACGAAACATTTTTCCCCTCACCAATGGTTTTTATTAAAAAAAATTTAGCCAGGTTGAGGTTTAAAACTACAATTTTATATCTATTCTATGTGATACAAAATTTTTATTTAAACCGAACATTTTGAAGCACCATTTAAAAAAATTCTTTAAATTCACTAATTTCATAGCGAATTAAATTGATTTATTTAATAAATAAAAGATATTTTTCATAGTTTTGAAAATTTACAAAAAATGCTACAATAAGTTTATTCCTTAAAAACTTATGATTTTTCAACTAAACAAGTCATTATGGGCCACTGTTATGGCGCGCGGCGGGTGGCTTATGTTGCCTTTATAGACAACAGAAAAACACAAAAATTACGTGTATCATTATACTAATCGATCCTCTACACTTTTACAGTCAACAAACTAAAGAAATAAAATTAATATTCACGATAGGTAGTAAAAAGTTATGTCATTTGTTAAAATAATAATTATTAATTAATCAATATAAGTGTGTTGCCACTTTCAATTTTGAAAGTGTAGTGTTAAAAGAGTAGCTTGAAAAAGAGTAGAGTTTATTTTTCTCAGGTCTTAGTTGGAAAAAAAGTTTACAAAAATAGAAAAAAAAAAAAAATACAAAATCGAATTAAATTTAATCTTTCCATACATTTTTTTTTTTGTTAGTGAAATATTATTTTAAATACAAGATAACGTAATATATATTCAATAGTATCGTCAAAATGGTTTTGAGACTTCACAAAAATGTTGAAATGAGGCTGAGATTGCACTTTATTGTGTTTTTATAATATTGTGGTGAACTTTTTGTTGATAAATTTTGATGTCCTAATAGTCATGGACAAAACGACATCATCCCATCAAGCAGCCAACATTGTATTATTTAAGGCCCAACTATAATAGGTTAAGCCAACACAAGCTTATGTCAAAAATCCAACGAAAATTTGCTTATGTTTGCGAAAGTACTACGCTTTACGCATAGCCATAATTGCTTGCGTATTTACCTGTCCCGCTCCATTTTGCTTTTTAAAACGTTGTTTTTTTTTTGAGCTGTCAAATTCACTTAATTGACGAGCGACTGGAATCGCTCTTGCTAAATTTTAACGAAACTTAACGAATGGCACCTGAATTGAATTATGGTTTATGAACAAGGGTTGTGTGTATTCGGTCGTTGCTTATGTGTGCATAAGTGAGCTAAGTTCTATTACAGTTGGACCTTTAAGCACACAAACCAAATTAGGCCTTTCCTTCCTTCCAGCTTGAGTCGTTTATTTCTTAAATTGATTTATTTAAATTCCTATTAATCGGATATTGATGTGTAGGCAAATAATATTCAGTTTGGAAATTATCAATTTTCAAAGTTGTTATTTTAGGCCCTTTCGTCTGTAATTAGTTTCAAAGTAAATAAGGGGCCACAAAACTTTCAAACATATTAAGTTTTTTTTTTGAAAATTTCTCTAATAGTACAGTAAATATGTACATTCACGTATGCGTCAAATCTGGTATTTCTGATTTTTTGCTGAGTTGTTCAGGACATTGGCCTAGAAAAATAACCTAAGTTTTCGACTTCGAGCGTCGACCGCTTCATTGTCAAAAATCGAAAAAACCGCGACTTTTTCGCGTTTTTTTCAGTTATTGGCGATTTTAGTCCTTAAGAAGTAGTTTTTAATAAAAACATTGTTCTACGATTTCAAAGTTACCTACTTTGCTCCAATTTGAGCTGAGCTCTGTAGACCGAATGGTTTCCAAAATACAGCATTTCAAAATTAAGCGATACAAACAAAATATAACAAGTAGTGTTATCAAACAGTATAATGGAAAATAAGGAATGTTTAACATAAATGCATCAAAGCACTGGAGCGTATAGGTTGAGCCAAAATAATAGGACAATCATACCGGAAGAGGGGTCTATATACCCCCGTTAAGACGGAAGGGGCAATTATCTAAAAAAATGACTTAAGGTAGAAACAACACTATTGAAAAACAATGGTTACACCCACAATGTTCTCTTATAGCTTATCTTGAACCCAGAAACCCATTCTTCCACTTATTTTTTAAATAAAATTATTTTAATCGATAGTTTTTGAGAAATTAATTTCCAAACTCAACATTCTGAAAAAGAATTTTCTACTATTTACTTAGTAGAAACAGGATCCTTGGAGCTGTTTTTTTTCGAAAATAAAAAAAAATTTAAACTTGAGAATTTTCCTCATTGTGCACTTTTTTAGAACATTCCTCAAAAAAATTTAAAGGTAGCTATACAGCAAAATTAAATTTTAAAACTTCATTATAGTATCTGAATCAAGGGTTTGCTACGAAATAATAGTGTCTTCTCTTTTTCTGTTTTGTATTTCGTACAAGGTTCGCATATTTCCGTGTTTACATTTCGCTTTCGTGCATGTTGCATGTTTCAATGTCAATTTCCCCACGTTTAATGGACTTCAAATAAAACGAAGATTAAAAACATCGGTAACACTTGTAATATTATAGTAATAGCTTTTTTGAATGTCATACATTTATACTCGTTTCACACACATTGGGTTTCATTCGGTTCGGTCTCTATTCGGTTTGTATTCGGCTGTGCCTGATATGTGTGAAACGATAAAACGGCAAAAATAAAAACCTTATAGAAACCGTATATAGCACCGAACGATCCCTCGACACGAATCGGTTTCATTTGGTTTCAAAACGGCACGTATCTGAAGTATCTGAGGTTTTTATTTTTTTTAATACATTTTATTTAATTTTAATTATAAGGCTCGTTTTACATACACTCCGCTCCACTTGAATAGAAACAAACTTTTTCTTTACTGTCTGAGCGTGTAGTGCTTTCTAATTACTTCATTTAAAACACTGTTTTTTTTGCGCGACTTGAATAGAAACATTCTCTTAAATAAGGAAATAAATTGAAAAAGTGCAGTAAAATTGGGTAGTTTTCTATTCGTAATCATATTTTAATATATTTGCTACCATCTTTATTTGAAATAACTTGAAAACCCCATTTGGAGACTACATCATGCAGTTATTTTATATAATTTAAAGAAATTGCACTTCGTGCTTTTTTGATTGCAGCAATAAGTGATTCTTTGTCCTCATATTGTCGGTCAGAATCGTAAACTCTACGAAACATCTATCCCAATACGTTTTCAATAATATTTAGGTCCGGAGAAAACGGTGGCCATTGAAGTAAGGTGACATTTTTCTCGGATATCCAACTGTTAATGATCCTTGCATTTAGGATTGGCACGTTTTCTTGTTGAAATGTTCATGGTATTGGTCCAAAAACATCGGTTAACTTAGGGAAAGCTTCTCGAGTAGTTCCTTCTAGGAGTTTGCCATCATTTTCAATTTGGGAAAGTCCAGAACAATTGTTCAAAACCAGAAAATCGCACCCCACGCCATTACACCGGCTTCTCGGCTGTGGTGGCGCTCCAGAAACATGGGTTCCTCCCTAATAACATGAAAATAGTAATTATATCCGTCCGGGCCATCATAATTGAATTTTTTTCGTCAGAAAATACCACGTTTGTCCACTCTTCCTTCCACGTCATATTCTTCCTGCAAAAATCTGTTATATTCTGTCTTCGTATTGTATTTAACGGTGGTTTTTTCTTCAATTTTATGCGCTTTAAATGTTGTGACCCACGAATAACACGTCTAACAGTGTTAAGGCTCCGTGTTATACCACTCTTAGTCTTGATTTTAGCAGAAGAGCCGCTTGAATTTGAAGCCAGTCTAATTATCTTTCTTCGGTCTGCTTCTGTTGTGGCTCTTGATTGGCTACCTTACAAACAATTTTCACACTTCTACTTATTTTGTTGGCAATTGTGCGTAGGTGAAGCTTGTTTTCCGCATGTACTTCTGTTTTGGCTTTTTCTGTAGGGTTTAATGGTTTTCCGCGGCCCACCTTTTCTTTGATCAAACAATTACACTACTATTATTATAACAATTTTTTTTCTTCTTACCGTAATTTATAGAGACAAAACGCACACTGTTTCTATTCAAGTGGCGCAAAAAACAACAGTGTATTTTATTAAGTAATTAGAAAAGTGGTAAAAAAATAACCTTATGGTATTTTCCTGAATTATTCTGTCCCTGCTATTTTATTCGCAATAGATTCCTCTTTAAGGAACTAAAACCAAAAGGTTAATTTATGAATTTACCAAAGCGCTACACGCTCTGATAGTAAAAATAATGTTTGTTTCTATTCAAGTGGAGCGGAGTGTATATTCGGTTTCATTCGGTTCGGTCTGTATTCGGTTCGATTTCGGTTTCCGTGTGGATCCCTTCACACACAGACTGTTCATATTCGGGTTCTATTCACTACTAATTAAAATTAAATAAAATGTATTAAAAAAAACTTCAGAAAAACCGAACCGAATATGTGTGAACGCTACGTTTACTTTGGGTGCCCAAGACCCGAATACGTGCCGTTTTGAAACCGAATGAAACCGATTCGTGTCGAGAAATTGTTCGGTGCTATAATGTTTCTTTTAGATTTTTATTTACAATACCGAATACAAACCAAATAGAAACCGAACCGAATGAAACCGAATGTATGTCAAGCGAGCCTTAGTGAGTACAAACCGAATATAAACCGTCTGTGTCTGAAGAGGTCTAGACGGAAACCGAAATCGAACCGAATACAGACCGAACCGAATGAAACCGAATATGTGTGAAACGAGCCTCACTATTCAAAATATATAAAATATAGGCACCAATTTGCAATATTTAATTTATTATTAATTTATCTAAATGATCTTTTCAGCAACCAGCGTATTTTTTGTCTGTTTTTATCAAGAGGTTAATTCCTTTAATTTTTATTTTCAAATGTAAAAGTCCTAGAATCATTCGGTTTTCGTAAGTTTACTGAGAATAAATAACACCATTTTATTCAATAAAAAATTTAAAGTGAATTCAACTCATGAAATTAATGCGTCTGTCATATCCTTCTAAGACACACATTTTGGTCGATGTTTAGTGACTCTTATGAAAATCTCCAGCAAGAAGATACTGTGAAATTTATCGTTCTAGGGAATTTGTCTAAATTCGTGTACCTTAAAAGAGCATGTATATTTAAATCCAAAGTAGTATTTAATTATGTAAAATTAAAAAAAAATCTGTGTCAATTTGAAAACTGACTTTTCAAAAACTATTTGCTACAACAACTTCGTTTTAAATAAATTAAAGGAGTTGATTTCTGCCCCTAAGAAAACCTTTAATATAATTTTTAGTGTTGCCGTTGATTATGATGGTTTAATGCCACAAAATAAAACTACAAAACCAGTGTTCTGATAGGTGGCGCTATCAAATACTTAGGGATACACAAATTCAATAATTATTTAGATCAAGATCATTCATACTTATTTAAAAAAATGGCCAAAAATAAAAATATTAATATTTTGGACCCCAAATTGGACGGAAATATTTTAAAGCACTTAGTTCTTTTCATGTGGACAAAACAAGTCCCTTTAAATAAAAAATATCAGTTGTATCTTTTGCACTCCTTATATATTTTAAAATTAAAAAAAAAAAACTGGCTGAAAAAGATGATTTTATTGAGGACTCTTACAAATCAGCTCTTATTTTACTTAAAATAGCAGCTAAAAATATAATAACTACTATTTTATAAAGCTGTTTTTCATTTCTATTGAACTGCATTTTTAGATTTTTCGTATCGTTTTTAATTTCGTTTCCATACAATTCAATGAGTTAGCTGGCTAGGCCTGGAGACACATCAATGTAATGCCGATTTACCTATTTAGACTATTATATAAGCTAATTTAACATTAAAAATGGCGCCAGTTAAAGCTGTTTAAATGAAACCCATTCAACTATGTAAATACCTTTAAGATATTATTATTTTTTTAGTACGAAAAGTGATGGAACAAAATATTAATATTAAAAATATTAATATTTAAACTTGGGTTGCAATCAAAACAAAAAATTTAAATTAAATACAACATTATGTAAGTAGTAAACTTTTGGTATTTTTTTTTCTATCTAAACATGGACGATAATCGGAATACACTCGGGCGTATACGCACTTTTTTCTTATATTAGGCGTGTTTTGTTTCAACTCAAAGCCAAGACTATACAGTCTTAAAAAATATTTTATAAACTACAAAACAACAACAGTTTAGTGTAAAAACAAAATATTTTATAGAAAAATAAAATAAAATTCTATAGCAACGATGCTATCGTAAGACTGGATATTCAACCAGGCTTACGATAGCCTCGTTGCTATAGCATTTTGTTTTATTATTCAATATAAAGTTTTGTTGTTTTGTAGGTAATATTAAAATATTTTTTAAGACTATATTGTATAGCCTTGACTTCAGGATAAACAAAACACACCTATTATTGAATTTTTCCGATTTCAAAAGTCTTTGAAAACTTATATATTGTGAATATTAGAAACTTTGGAGATCACTTAAGGAATAGATATTTTTCGAAATTTAGCAGATTTTGTGTGCCTCTGAGTGAAAAGAGGTGTGGCCATCTAGTCCAGGCATAAATATAGTGTTCGCCATTTCATAATCATATTGGTTCTTTCATAACTTTGTCCTTTTAGATGTTTGTCCTAGCAGAATTTGGTCTTTTAGAAGTCGTTCAGATATAACAGAAAAAGGAGTTTTTATTTCTATTATTAAGTTTCTTCAGAAACTTCGGTCATTTTTTGTTTACCAATAATTATCATTTTAAGCAATGTGATGCCCCTCGTTTAAAACAAAAACAAAGGTCCTAAGTAATAAACGAATTTAGAGTCGAATCTAGCTTAAATTTGATTTCTTTGTACGCGTAAATTTCCTAGAAAAACAATTCTTTATACATGTTTATTCCATTTATTTCCATTTTTGAAGCAATGTAATGAACTTAATAAAAAACAGAAAAAAACTTTTTCGTCCCAGAAGAGGTAATAAATGTCTTAAAATTTATAAAACTTTTCCATCTATTTCTACAAGGAAAAAAAAAAAAAAAAACAACACGCAGACCAAGTATTTTAAATGGGGTCATTTTTAACGGCTTAAAGAAACCATTGAACAAAAGAATCACCCTTCCAAATCACACATAGAATAAAAATGTCTTTAATCTTGTGAGATGAAAAACATGATGTAAATCCATCCACCCATCATAACACTTTGATTGGAAATTCCACAAAAAAATCCACTATTGGCACTTCAATTCATATACTCCTATAAATTAAAATACCTTTTACAAATGGTTTAATTAATTCTTTTCAACAAAAAAAACACAATCAATCAACTAATAAATGAATGGTTATTATTTCACTTACTCAAACACTCTTTTCGTTTTTTTTTTTTATTTTAGCTTTTAACAGGTTGATGCTATTTTGTCACCTCTTTATCCCGCGAAACTTACATAAATAATAAATATGGAACGGTTTAATTTTTTTTTTTGTCTTTCAATTCAATTTCACAAAAAAACAAACTCTGCACATTATTAGGTATATTTGTTGCGCACTATAAAAATGCACACACAACTGACGCTTCGTCTCCAAACAAAACGATTGAAGTAGTAAATAATAAATTTATATACGCGAATCAATTAAACTTCTATTCAAAGCTGAAAAAATATGCAGCTGATTTAAAGCTCTTTTTTTCCCAATTCAATTTATTTTTTTTTTTTTGTAATTTCAGTTGTCGTCTCGTAGGTACTTTATTGATTCAGTACCGAATTTGCTCTCTAAATTGTTTTGCCTCGTTGCCAACGTTGCAAAACTCGATTTAAACTAAATTAGAAGTAGGATTGGAGGATTGGTTAAAAAAATACGATTTATACGCACATCAGTAATGAAGTGTATAAAATGTATCTTCTCCTTGTGGGATTTGGTTGGATTCGCGCAACAATCCGATTCTTGTTCAGGTGTGAGCGTCATCGTTGAACGTTGAGATTGAAGCTGTGCTGCGCTGTGACTGTGAGGTGAATTTCTCCATTTCGGGGTGAATTTCAAACAAAACAAAAAATACCTAATTAGGTTCAACTGTTGACTGAGTTGTAGTAGAGTGTTTCCTTCTTCTGATTTTCAATTCAAATGCATACCTACTAAACGAAGCAATTGCAATTATTGCAGAGGGACGATGGTGATGCCAAGGTGGTGCGGCCGGCGGCGGTGTAGGCAGAGCGCAACAAAAAAGTGGTCTCAAATCACATAAAAGAATGATTAATATGTTTCTACGGGCAATCCAACCTGCAGCCGACCGACCGACCGTATAGATACGGAGACACGGAAAACGCAGTTAAGAGATCTACAGATGATGATAAATACTATATTACGATGCCAAACATGATTCTTCATCTGGAGCCTCGCTTTTTCAATAATATTACATTTAATTTATTTCTTGCGAATCAAGTTTTTTTTTTTAATCGAATCGAAACAACTATTTAAAATGGATTGATTTCGAAAGAATGCGTATAACTGAAGGATTGGATCATAAGGGCTGGAGATTTCATCTCTAGCTCAATAGCCATTGATCTGCGTGTGCGAGATCGATTGAAAGAAAAACTAGTTTGACACGCCTTATACCTGATGGTCAGTCAATACAAGAAATAGAATAAAATCAACAAAAATGTATAATAGCTATACGAACAAAAAATTGTTTTATGTGGTTTACTTGCGTGCAAAGAGATTAGTGGACGCAGTGGAAGAAAAACAAATAAAACAAACATGGACAGCGAAACCCAATCAAAGAAGTAGATTTTGTGAAACTGCGATAAGTCCATTAGTATAATACAGTAGTAGCTCACATATCCGAATTCCAGAATTTATATTTGTCGATGAAATAATTTAGTTCAATTTAAAGCTCAAGTGACATCCTCAACTTTAAAATGCGTTTCGTACAAGTACGACAATCGGCTCATCAGTTATGTAGATGCAGCCTATATGGTGTCCGTTATTTGCCGAACTCATTTTTCAAATTGCACACAAGTAACAAAAAAGATTGTGTATAAAAAAACGCAGTGGTCATAGACCCTTTGCCTATAAAGGTTTTCTTGTTCGATACAAATTTGTATGGGAATTTTGCACTTTTAACTTTTTATTTTTTTTCTCGGACTGCTGCAGTTATTCCTAATTTTATATTGATCCTTGTTTTATAATTAGTCCTTAAAACCCCCATTAAAAAAAATATGTTGAAACAAAATGACCACGGACAATGAAGAAGCCATTTCTGTAATAAATTTTCGATTCGGGGGCTGTTTCCTTAACTTTCACAGAATTTGTGAGTAGTTTTTGTGAACTTCGTATTTTCCATGGAAATTTAAACAGCTCGGTGGCATCATTTCAACTTTGCTTATAACTGGATAGGCCCTTTCAAATGATAATAATCATTAAAACACCGAAAAAAATACACTGAACATTCATTCTAATGACTCACTTCCATTTGGGCGTTTGTACGTGTATTCATGCGAATTTTTAAAATTATAGTGTCATTTCTCAAGACGTTCTAAAGTTCATGAGTCATGGAAGTCATGAAAAAAGTGTTCGCTGACACTAGTGAGTCCTCATTTTGGTTAGCTTGGTTTTCATGACGCACGAACAAATTAAAGTTCGGAAAAAAGGGTGAATTCGTAATCGTCTGACTAACTTAGATCTGCAAAGTTTGTGTTCGTAAACAAACATTGAAATTTGACTTCAGTAGGCCTGCAAAACAAATTACGTTCGTAAACATCAAAAGTACGTAGAAATCAGGTCGGCGCCGGGCAGTTTGTGCAGAAAAAAAACATTCTGCAGAAAAAAAAAATTTAAATTAAAACAGGAAAACATTTACATAGGTAGAAGGTGGGTCATCATTGGACCATTGTTTCTTCGAAAATGAGGCTGCGAACAACGTTTCGGTCAACAATGATCGTTACAGAGCCATGTTAACCAACTTTTTTCTTACTAAAATTAAAGACATGCCACACGGCCCATACCACAATCGATCGCATCAAATTTCAGAATTGTGTTATCAGCCGTCCTTGCGATGTCAATTGGCCGCATCGGAGCTGCGATTTGACCCCTTTGAACTTTTTTTTTTTGTTGGGAACCGTAAAGGACCGATGTAATGCCAACAACAATTTTATTACATTTTTAAAAAGAAACTTGTTTTTGGTCCACCCTGTATATGAAATGGATTTGAAGTACATACATACATATATCATCAAGATATTTGTCTATTATACCATATTGTTTTCCAAATTTCACTCAAAAGCCCTAAAGTCACCTTTTACCGCGCGAAAATTTAATCTCAAACATTTTTTTTTGTTTAATAATCGCGATTTTTTTTACTAATAATTTTCTGCGCTGCGATGTTTACGAATACAATTTTTCTCGAAAACTGCCGCCTGCTTACTTTCTGAGCGCAGAAGAAAAATAAAATCGAATCGCAGAAGCTAAGCAGACATGCGGCAGATCTGTCGCAGCTTTCTGCGATTACGAACTCGCCCGAACACTCGTGATTCATTCTCCTTAAATAGCCAAAATTAATGAAACATCAAAAGAAAATCAAAACCAATACTTGGTTTCTGATGACCGAACATTTTGAAATTTTATTTTCAAAGAATACCTTTTTTTATAAGGGCAAAAATAACGTATGCTGTATTTACAGTTTACACGCACTATTAAATAGGCAGTATTTCTGTCATTAAGCTGACAAAAGAATGATTCCCAAGTTTTTGTAGAAATCCTGGTACTATCATGCTTACATATAAAGGAGAATTATCTGCATTTTGATGTTAATTTCAATGAAAATACCAAAGGATACAAAAATAAAAATAAAACAACCTATACATTAAAAAAAAAAAATATTTTACAAAAATTCACTTTACCAAAACCAAAGGTTTAATTAAAAATTTTGGGAGATACCTATTTTCTTTTTATTAATCAGCTTCATAACAACATACCCTATATTTCAATAGAACGTCACACTGATTTATAGTAAATTTTGTCTCTAACATCTATTTCGCCATTTTTGACTTTCAAACGTTCATATCTCGAGTTGTAAATTTTTAACATTTTTTTTTGTTATGTATAACTTTCATGTATTTAATAAAATCTATCGATTGCAAAAAAAATCATTTCGTTATGACGTATCGTTTAGAGAATAAGATTTCGACCTTTTAATACGTTCACCCTAATTAACCCTACTAAAATTTAAAATTTCAAAAAATCCCGTATGTGGAAATTTTTAAATTAAATTTCCTTTCATAGTACATTTTTTGAATATCCTTATGTCTTACCACATAAGCGCAATTAGATAATTTAATAAACGCAAAAATTGATCTTCAAACCGTGGCAGCCCTACGAAGGGCCCACTATTTTTAGGCAACCCATGCGCAAACTGTTTGTTTGGACACTATATAAAAAAAAAACTGTATAGCTCTCATCTGGTAAAGATATGAGGGTAGTTCGTCCTATGGCCGTCTCCCGACTTTAATTCTATCACATTTTGATGATAGGTATCCTTGTTATTTATGTTTAGTCCGAGTTTTAAAGTGGTATAGTATGGAAAGAGGTCTGATTTGTATTTTTTTTTTTTTTGGAACACCACACATTTTCCATTGATAAATTTTGATTTTTTCAAAGGTCCTTAGTGACCGGCTTAGGAAAATTTTAAAACAATTTTATTCAAAAGATAGATGTCTAAGCTGTGAGTATAAAGAATATCAGATATCGTCCCGTTTTTGGGTTAACCACGTATCTACAAAAAAATGTAAGATTTAAACAAAACTAAATATTTCTCTTCATTGGCTATTATTATGAACGTGATTGTTTGTTATATCTAATCCGAAAATCGATGGACTTTAAATCATAAAAACATGAAGTTCAGCTGGTTAAAAAAAAAATATTTATAAGTGGCTAATGCAGAAACGGGACTATAACCGAAATACTCCTCTAAATCAAAATCTAAATCTAAAAAAGCTCATAATTTGACTATTCCTGGGAAAATTTAACTTTCCATAAAGTATCAAAATGTTTCATTAGGACAGTCGGCAGAGTTTTTTTTCTTTGAAATCTATACCTAAAACCTAAGGGTCAAATTCTATAATTTGAATTAAGTGGTTCGTCTCTGAGCATTTAACGCCTACATCCTAGAAAAATAAATTGCTTCTTAAAAGATTAAGGGGTTGGGGTCGAAGTTTTTCAGGGTTAACATTCTGCTTTCAAAATTCAATTTTTCAAAAATTCTGCGTTTCAAAATTGGAGAGAGAGAATTTTAGTATACCGATCGGAGTTTTGTGCTGTGTATGACAGTTGAAAAGTAACTAAAGATACATTTCCAAAAATGCAGCACAACGTTGAAGCATGGCATCGACGACTTTACTTTTTAGTTGGTCGGACTGATGCATGGCTACACAAAAACATGAATAATCTCAGAAAGAAATTTAATATAAATATGAAAAACAAACGAATACAAAGAATTTTAAAAATCAGAGCAGCTTTAAGCCACATTGGATGTGTATAAAGTTAGCAGGGCAACTCCGAAAATTCATAAAAAAAAAAATATTGTCCTGAGCTGGTAATTTAGTGCTAATTTGTAACGAAAAAAAAAAATTTATTGCGCCGTTGGATTTCGAGATACGGGGTGTCCTGTTTACTTGACGTCAAGTTAGCAGGACAACTTTCTCAAAAATGTAGATAAACGACCTGAGAGTGGATAAATGTTTAAAAATAATTTATTGCTAGTTTGTAACGAAGAAAAAATATTACTTTTTTGTTTCGTTTGCGAGATACAGGGTTACCTGCTAACTTGACGTCAATTTAGCAGGTAACCCCGTATCTCGAAAACGAAACAACAATAGTTTTATTTTTTCTTCGTAACAAATTACCAGGTCGTTTATCTTCATTTTTGGGAAAGCTGTCCTGCTAACTTGACGACAAGAGGTAACCCTGTATCTCGCAAACGAGACAAAAAAGTAATATTTTTTTCTTCGTTACAAATTAGCAATAAATTATATAATTTATATAATTTCATCCACTCTCAGGTCGTTTATCTAAATGTTTGAGAAAGTTGTCCTGCTAACTTGACGTCAAGTTAGCAGGTAACCCCGTATCACGAAATCCAACAGCGCAATACATTTGTTTTTTTCGTTACAAGTTAGCAATAAATTAGCAGCTCAGGACAATATATATAGTTCCCTGTGACTTTGGATGTTTTTTTTTTCAGTGTATTAAACTATGTATTACAATGTGTTTTTTTTTTTGCTACATCGCGAAGACATCTTTCTTAAAAAAAAAAAATTATTTTTCTACATACATATAACCTACTTATCAGTATTTTGAAAAGCAGAAATTTGTGAAACAGAACCAAAAAAAAAGGAGAATTTGAAAATATGATTTTCAAACCAGAGTTTCGATCCGCTGCCAAAAAAGATCTTAATATTTTCTTTTAGATATGTTTTTCTTTGCAAGACGAGACGTTTTTGAGAAATTGGTTATAATGTATTTCTTGGAATATGTTCCATTAGAAGAAATTTAATTTATTGTCACATACAAATTTATTACTATAGCGTAGCGATAGCGAGGGCATTCTCTCATTGTTTGAAATTATCCACCAAATTTAAAAGGATTTACGTTGTAAGTTGTCTGTTACTAACCTCCAGTTTAACAGTGCAAGTTTAAACTCCACTTTTGGTTTAAGCTTCAGATCAACAATTTTTTCGGTTTCACAGTTTCGTTTAAATCTTGAACTGAAGTCAATTTTTAGTTTTAGTTAACCGAGATCATTCCGCCGTTTAAACATAAGTTCAACGTTTGGGACCACTATACATACATTATAGAATTTATTAATTTATTTTTCATAACCAATTCAATTAGCGAATCCATGTCTGCTGTTAAAGTTGTTATTTCTCTTTTTGTTTGCACAATTATTGGTTTATTTTCCAATTTTTTTTTAATTTTGTTCATGTCACTTGAAAAATATTGTCGACAAATTATCAACAACCCAAAATAATTGTTGCTGTTTCGCGTGCTTCAGAGAGAGAAAGAATAGAAAAGGAAAGCTACGTACTGTTTGCAACATGTCACTGGTCGAAGCAAAACGTACAATGCTGCCAACTCTTTTTCATAAAATCTAGTTAAACGAAGTTCGACTGATCTGAAGATCAGATTTCACTGTGAAACCGGACTAGTTAAACCAAAACTCAGTAAGGTTCAGCTGATCTTAAGTTTAAACTACCTCTGTGAAACTGGGGGTAAGGGTTTGTTTCTTCACAGCTTAACATATTAAATACATAATCATTTCAAATAGTTAATCAATCAATGTGTCAACCAATTTCGTATCAAACATCTATTCATTTGAATTGTTAATCATAAGGATCTCTGGCGACCTTACTTGATTAGTGTCAATTAATTAGAATATGTGAAAGACACATTATAAATGTAACACACTGTGGTCCTAAAATGAAGTATTAGACTGCATAAAGTTTGAAAGGAGATTTAAGAAACGCTTAAGCGAGGTATAAACGGCATTTCTCACGTCAGTGGCTTAGAATAAAAAAAAAAACAGGTAGCATTCTTCCCCACGAAAAAAAGTTGAAAAAAATTCCTATCGTAATTTTGTTGGCATCGTTAGAGAATTTAATAAAAAGCCTAAGTCCAACTTTTCAACCATCAACCCCTTGCAGGATTTCCGTCATCTTTATTGAAAGTGTGAAATTGGTAATCAGAATCACTCTTTTTAAAAAGGTGAAGGTGAATCTTGAAGGTGAATCTTGAATTTTCTAAAAAAAAATGTACTTAAAACAGAAATAAATTATTAAAAATCAACGGTAACACTATCAATGCTATGTAAAGCCAGAAATTCCTTCTTTTATTTTCGGTTTTAATAATGTTGTTTTAGTTAATAGTTTTTGAAAAATTAAATATTCAAACTAAAATTTTGAAAAATGAAAAAAATTACCGTTCAAAAGTCGAAAATGGGAACGACGACCTTTAAGAAGAAATTATTATAAATAAGTTTTGGTGAGGAAATATTTTTTGGTTTTTTGAAAAATCTAAGTCTTGAATCTTGAAATATATATGACTACCAGTGGACAGTGGTTAATTTTCTTACTTTTTACTCTAAGTGGGTTTGAATATTATTTCATGGTTACCACTGGACTGAAAAGTCAGGGAAAATCAGGGAAAGTCAGGCTATCGAGGTATCCGTTGGGAAAAAGTTCCAAAACGAAAGTCCGTTCCGATCGGAACCTAGATTTCGTTCGAGGTACCCACTTCATCGCATTCATTTGACACATAGGTCCGGATTAGTTCAATAAGTGAAAATCTTTGTGATGTTTAAAAGTTTATAAATTCGACCACAAAAATGGAGTGTTGCCTTATCATCTATTTATTATTTCAACCAACCGCTCATGCTGAGTCTTCTTCGTTGTTTATTGCACTAAAGAAACAAAAGTATATTTATTTTTTTCTAAGTGGGTTTGAATATTATTTCATGGTTACCACTGGACTGAAAAGTCAGGGAAAATCAGGGAAAGTCAGGCTATCGAGGTATCCGTTGGGAAAAAGTTCCAAAACGAAAGTCCGTTCCGATCGGAACCTAGATTTCGTTCGAGGTACCCACTTCATCGCATTCATTTGACACATAGGTCCGGATTAGTTCAATAAGTGAAAATCTTTGTGATGTTTAAAAGTTTATAAATTCGACCACAAAAATGGAGTGTTGCCTTATCATCTATTTATTATTTCAACCAACCGCTCATGCTGAGTCTTCTTCGTTGTTTATTGCACTAAAGAAACAAAAGTATATTTATTTTGTTGCCTACCTTTCTTTAAATATTCCGCAATTATTTTTTGTCGGAGAATTTCGGAAGAAATTTAACGCACAACTGTCAAAAATTCTGTGCTAATCGCACTTCATCGCTATGCGTTGAAAGTCGTTACATTTTATCGCAAGATTGTCCGATCTGTCAATCGTAACGGATACCTTGGTAGAAAATTCTACGATTTCGAATAGATCGGAACAAAAATTTCTGCGAACGGATACCTGGATAGGGTTGAATATCTTCCTTTAGAATTCTTTGATTCCACCTTCTGTTGTTGAAGTTATAATAGAATAAATTTTATCATTTCATATTATTTTCTTACGTAAATATTCTTGTTGTGAAAACCATATAAACTTGAAGGCGGGCCTCGAGCTCTAATTATTTTTTCAAGTTTTTCATTTTCAACTAACCCGGGGTTTAGACAAGCGAGTAGAACTAGTAGAATTTGTATCATAGTGTTAGTTTTATGGATGTATGTGTGACTAGTAGCTCTCTGCGCGTTTTGTCAACTAGTATGATTTTTTAAAAATATTTCATACAGAAAAATATAAAAATTATGGAAACTATGGAAACAAAACCAATAAATGAAAAAAATACACTACACTAGTAGGATAACTGGCAGGCTACTCGCAGACAAAAATATTATACTATTTGGGCTACTAGTTGGCTGTCTCGTGTTCTGATACACTAACACACATAAACGCTACTAGTTCTCCTCGCTTGTCTAAACCCCGGGTAAAGGAAATGGTCAGGATAATTAACGATATTCTAAATCGTCTTGCTAGATATTGTCTAAATCATCTAAAATAATTTCTACTTAAAATTCTAAAACTGTCATCAAAAAATGTATACTATTCACAAAAACCCGACAAATTATAGGCACTTCATATTTATAAATTTTCATTGTTCTGCATTAGCCAGTTATGAAAATTAGCAACATTCAGGAAGATAAACTTTTAAATTTTAAATACGAACTCCATTGAATCCACAAAAAATTCGGGTGGATATGAAATCCATCCAGCTACATCGCTTATGATGGTTTTTCGATAAAATTCAGGTGAAAGTTACGTCCACCAAGTCAGAATTTTGGCATATAGTAATTTTGAATACTTTCTAAACCTAGACTGATGTCTTGGCATTGACAAAAATTACATCCTTATAACAAACCCTTTTACAGTTAAATGGATAATCACAAGGGATTCTTATAGAACCTTAAAAAAAAGCGGAAATAAATAATAATTAATTTAAATTCGATTAAAAATAAAAATAAAGTTGAAATTGAAATGAATTGGGAAAACTTAAAAATTGGTCAGAGAAAGTCAGATATTTTATTTGAAGTGAAGACAAGAATCAGAGAAAATTTAAATCCAAATTTTGAAAAATAATTTTATTTGATTCGTGAAAAAAGTTTAAAAAATTATTGTTATTTTTGTTTACGTATATTTGCTGAAACATCTTTACAAACAGCTCTAGAATTTGTTCATCTCAATACGACCACTTAGCATTAGCTAACGACCTGCTTTTTTTGATTTAACAGTTGGTTTATGTATAGATACCTAAATATATATGAAAAAGCAAACTACCTTAAAGATTCTTGAAAAACCGCTGGCTAATTTTGATTGAGAATTTCATCAATTTAGAGAAATAATTTCATCTTTTTTAAATTTTGTCTCTAATAAATTATATTCCTCCATGCATACAATTTTGAAAACTCTCAGAACCGTTTATTTTTGTTTATACGAAACTTAAATATTAAGTTCAACATCAACGCCAATGATTAATTTTTTCCACAGCGTAAACTCTCAAATAAGTTCTTAAAACTTCTAGCCATAAAACGATTGTTAAGAATATGAAAGAAAATATGCAAATACTTTTGTCAAACTGAGTCCGACTGGCCTGCACTGGATTCTCTAAACGTGCTGAATAATTTGATTTTCATTTCGACTCAGTCGTGCATTTTATATTAATATATTTTTGGGTTCTGATCTTCTTAGCCTTAAAAGATATTACAAAGAAAAAGAAGATAGTTTATGCAACCTATGCATTTGTAGGTCAGAGTTGAGCAAATTATCATCGAAAGAGTGCGACTTTTCTTTCATTCTTGATTATTTGGGTTTTAAATAGGAATGTATGCTAATTATGGAAGTCATAAATTCATGTTTCTCCCGGGAATAGACTTAAACAACATTTATCAATTCAGTAATCGATTTTTTTTTTCAAAGAAAAAACTATCAAATGAATAAGTTTTCACAAATAATTTTATTAATTATATAGTTATTATTTATTTACATTTTGTTTACCAAGTAATTGATTAACACTTAATAGTGCACATTTTAATACTTAACATATGGAAGATCACTTAATTTATATAAACACCAACAGTTGAATTCTAACAACTAACCTATTCAAGTTACCTTGATTCAGTTTTTTTGTCTAACATTTGTGTTATTTTTTTTAATCACCTTGAATTTATTACTATCAAAGGAATAAAACATTTTCTATACATAAACTGATTAACTTTTTTTTTTTAAATACATTTGGCCAGATATTAAAAAAAAATTAACAGAAAAAGATTGTAGATCTAATACGAAGACCTATCGGCAATTTTGTGATCGACAATTTGTTGACTAGTTTTATTTACGTAGCTATCAGCCTTATCCAATGGATTTATTTTTGATTCAAAATAATAAAGATTACTGCACGATGATGAAGCACTAACATCAGAAGTACTTCCATCCAGCTTACTTTCCGAAGTTTCCATAGAGAATCGACGGCGTAAACGCTGTGCCCGGAAATACTCCATTTCTTCGTGTGTTATCCCACACATGGTAGTGTCATCGGAATAATCAGAAACCACTACCGAAGGAGTCCGAACAAATCGAACTCCACCACATTCACTGATCTGATAGTCACTGAGGGAACTCTGAGCCGATTGTCGTCGGGAATTGGATGCAAAACGATCGTCAGGAATTTCAACGACATTCTCTTCGAGCAGCAGTCGACTGGAGACTGTAGGAACTGTAATTTGGACTTCGGTAGTGGGTGAGTCTAGGAGGTCATTTGGTTCAGCAATTGGCAAGAGGGCAGGACGTAGTGGCAGATCGGTAATGGTCAGTGTCAAACGACGACCCTTGGTTAGGGGTGATTGTGGTTCCATGGCTTCTCCGTCTAGACCAAGGGCCGAATCAATACTTTCCATTTTTTCCATTCTCGCCTTTGAACAGCGAAGACACTTCATGATTTCTTCCTCTGATGGTGACAACAGTTCTACGTCGTTTTGTTGATTTCTCCTGTTCAAGCTGAGCTTATTTTCAAGATCCTTTGACAAAGATTCATTGATGGGGTCCCGGTCCATGATGTTTGCCCCGGATTGTTGTTTGTTGTTTTGTTCGATTTTTGTGTACATTTTGATGGATTTTGAAGGAGTTCTTCTACTTTTTTTTCTTAGACGTTGTTTTTGGTGATCGATTTAATTATTTTAGCTCTGGTATCCTTTTGCGAGCTTTTGTCTGTTAATCACGTTAATGTTTCTCCGCTCAGATAGTTCTGATGGTAATAAGCCGGAAATGACGGACAGATTTGTGAGTGAGACGATTTAACTGTGTACATTTACGATGTGGACGTTTCAACATCTAGATGGCAACTAGCTGTCGGTTCTTTGGTGCCCGTCCATTTATTTTGTTTGTTCACTGGTATTAGTGATATAAGCGAATCAGTGTTCAGTGAGTTTCAGAGTGTTATTTTTTTATCGTTGCGTGCTGATTGCGAGAAATATTTTTTTTTTTTTCGTTTTCGGTTATCATTTGTACCTACTAACGTCAGAGCAGGTATATTGTTGCTGTAAACACAATGCGAGCGTATGTATTTCGATATTCCTACTAGAAGTTTACTGAGTACCCGAGCCAACTGATAAAAGGGGTTGTATTGCCCAACAACACTTTACCCATCACTTGAGGCTTTTCTGATAAGATTAACTTGTGTGTTTCTGATGTTTATATGCTTCACCGCATCATCACACCTAATTTATGAAGTACAATATCTAAATAGCACTTTCATTTGCGTCTGTTTCCCAATGTGACACCCACGACCCGCCAACGCCAACACTGTCCAGCTGTTGTTGGGAGTTCTCTGTTTGTAGTGTTGCATTAATTTTTGTTGTTCTGTGAATTTTTGCTACTGACGTCAGTTAGTTGAATTTAAGTAGAAATATTATAAACTCATAAATGCAGCTTGGAACGCTATGACATTTGTGCGTCATTTAATACTCTGTGTCAAACATGAGATGAGGTAGTTAAAGTTTTTGGGTGATTCAGCTTATTTGCTCTAAGTGAGTCTCGGTAGAGAGTGTTATAGTTGCTTAATATTTTAAGAGACGGTTATTATTTATTGTTCACTAAGACAGACAACGTGGATTTTTTTGTTGGTGTCGTATGACTTATTTATCAGTTATTGTTGTTTATGACCATCATCACATTGAGACTTCGGTGCTGCTAGATGGTGTGTGGGTATAATCACAGTTAGGTTTGTGCGATAAATGTTGATAAAAAAAATACAAGTCTGAAAAGAAAAATAAAGATAAACTTGCATAGTCAGCGATAGATTGTGTTGTGTTTAATAGGCATTCAATTAAGTAGGACTAATTTTGATCACTGACGGAAAAAGTTATGACAGTTCTTATACCTGACATAATCTTTCTTTCAAATATGGACGTCAAAAAGTCCAGCTATAGAAGCCCCTTAATTCTGGTTGAATGTCAGTTAATCTTCCAATTTGGGCGGATAAGCTGATTTTCATGGTGGTTTTGGGGGGTTTACGGAAGTACAACCAGGGTTCAAGTATGTTTTGACTATTTTTACATAATTTGAAACGTTAAGCCTGGTTGAACTGCAGTTAATCCGCCATAATCAGGGAAACACTTGAAGTTTTAGCAATGTGAATGCACTTAAACCTAGATTTAGTGAGGTTCAGGGTTCTTTGTTAAGGTTCAACCAGAGTTCAAGCATTTTTGGACTATTTTCACATATATGATTTCTGAAGCCGGGTTGAATCTTAATTAATACACCATAATCAGGAAACTAACCGAAGTTTAGCCAAGGTACAAGAACATGAACCCTGATGAAAAACAGTAAGTCTTCCGATTTTTGACGGAATTACTAAAGTTTTACAAGGGTTCAAGCATATTTCTACTATTTTCACATATTTGAACCCTGAACCGGGTTTAAACCTAGGTTAAACCGGAATAATCAGGTAACTAACCAGTGTTTAAGAAAGCTACATGCACCTTAAATCGTGTTGAAAATTATTAATCTTCGGATTTTGGTAGATTTAGTGAGGTTATGGTGGATTTGTTCCACAGGGTTCAACCAGGGTTCAAGCATTTTCGGACTATTTTCACATATATGAATTCTAATGCCTGGTTGAATCTTAATTAATACGCATGTATGTTTTGAATATTTTTACATATTTCAAACCTTAACTTAGGTTGAACTTTACTGAGGTTCAACAACCAAAGTTCAGGGTTCAAATATGTGAAAGTAGTCAATTTACACACTTTAACCTTGGTTGAACCTTAATTAGTCCACTGATTTTGGCTGATTTACTGATATTAAACCAATTTGGAATATAATCCTGGTTGGTGCTTATTTAATCTGCTAAAATCGGTGGATTAACTGAGGTTAAACCATTTTACCTTAGTTAATCCACTAATTTCGTTAAAACCAAGTCGAAGTTGAATCCTGGATGATCTTCCCTCCATCCGCTAAAATCAGTGGATTTACTTAAGCTCTTCCAATGTTTGCTCAGTTAATCCACTGATTTTGGTCGACTAAGTAAAGCGAAACCAAGTTAACGCTGAATCCTGTGGATGAACTGAATGAAGTGGATTGACTGAGGTTCTACCAATGTTCAAATATGGGATTGACTTATATCATATACTTGACCCAACATAAAAGTTTGTTGAACCTTAGTTAATCCACCAAAATCAGTAAATTAGCACGAACGACCGAAGTTCAACTATGATATTGATTATTATAACTAGAACCACATGAAACCTTGTTGAATCATAGAAAATCAAAAATCTTTATGTAATCCAAAGGTTCAACTAATGTTATCTCAGTTAATCCACTAATTTCTATATATGGCCGTAATGTTAAATTAAGTTGAACCCTGGTTGATCCTCATTGAATCTGCTAAAATTGGTGGATAGGTTCAACAAATGCTACCTCAGATAATCCACTTATTTGGGTCGATTTACTAAGGTAAATGAAAGTTGAAGTTGAACCCTGGTTGAATTTAAGTAAATCCGCTAAAATCGGTCGATTAACTGAGGTTCTAGCAATGTTCAAGTATGGGATTGACTAGTATCACATACTCGAACTAACATGAAAGTTTGTTGAACTTCATAAGCCAAAATCAGTAGATTAACTGAGGGTCAATCAAAGTTCAAGATTTTTATTGACTATTATCATATACCGAAATTGGCAGATTAAAATCATGATCCGATAATTAACCACGTTTCACCCAAGTGGCCTTTATCAAATGGAATATGCCGCCAACTAGGATTGATAAACGGCCTCTTAATTAAAAAAAAAAAAACTTAAAAGAAGATTATCAGGAATGATTATTAACCTTATTTTTTATATTTTAAGCCAAAATACAACAATATTTCTTTAACTATATGAACCAACAGTAAATTTGTTTATAGAGTCATGTGATTTATTTCATACATTTTATGCGATTGTGAATTGTGATGATGTTTTTTTTTTTTTTATTTTGGAACAACAAGTAGTGTTGCATGGCATTTTGTTTGACGTAGATACTCCTTAAAACAGAATGATTGAATTTCCGAAAAAAAAATGGTTGATTTCTCAATTTTACAAGTTGAATGTCTTACATAAAAAATAAAAGAGCTATGCCGACTATTTAATAGTAAAAGGCTTTGTACGTAGGCTTTGTACGTAGGCTTTGGACGTAGGCATTTTTTTAAAAATAAATATCGCTGAAGACTTTTTTATTTGTCGTATGAGTATATTTTTATAATTTTTTTTTATCAAAACCAACACCATTGTTAATGTAAAGAATGACAAACATTTGTATTTGTTATAATTTGAAGGACTGAACTACCTAGTACGTCAAAAGATTCATGATGACTTTTATAAACTACAAACAAAATACTATCATGACGTCCTTCGGACTGTGTATATGAGTGTCTCAAGTTCACGATCGTGCTTAGGCCTTCTAAATCTACAATCCTACAATTCTAAACAATGGCAATCAATTTATTGATCTTGACGAAATCTTGATTAATATTTTTTTCTTTCATTTTTTTAATTTAGATAATTGCAGGAAAGCCACAATGGTTTGATTCTAATCTGAAGATATAATAACAATTTATCTTGAAAAATAAACAATCGATAGCTGGTATGACAATATATTTTTTTTTAATAAGTTGACGAGTATACACAAGATTTTATAGTGCCCCTTCAAATGTTAAGCTTTAACATGACGGGTGCGGGTGTTCACGAAGCACAGTAAGGATTGAGAAGAAGATTACGATGGAAAACTGTCTTTTATAACTGATTATTGAAATAAGAAGCAAAAATAGATCTGGATAGGGAATTCCACATTCTTGAAGTACGACTAAAGAAACAATCTCTGTACTTAACGGTACTTTAGATAGTCTGAAAATACTAGGGTTGGTATATACTGATGAACAATGAACATTCCTGGCGTAGTGAGTATTAAGCCAGGTCCACATTATCAAACCTGTTGAAAAATCTGTTCACGTTTGATAGTGTGTACTTTATGTTTGAAAAAAACGTTGTTGGTTCACAAATTTTGTTGATACTGTTTGAATGTTTGACGTCCACCTTAAAAAAATACAAAAAACTTTTTCAGGGCTACTGCCTCTTGCGAGGAATTGACAAATCCTGCAAGTGTGCAAGAGTATCACTTGTCATGAAAAAGTAAAACGCATGTTTGTTTTCAAGTTGCCCGTTGAGTCAATATCTTTATCGATGATGGAGTTATAGGAAAATAGTAACTTTCCTAGAATTTTGATTGTGCACTCGGATTAACGCTCTTCCAACGTAGGAAGACCAGCCTCTGCCATGATGTTTTCAATTCTGGTTGTGCGATAGGCGTTGATACTTTTTCTTGCTGCTTCATGTTATGTTGATTTGAGCAGGTTAGGAGTTGTTTTTGGACATTTCCCATAAATATAAAAACCATAATTTATTTTACTAAGAACTAAAGATTTAGTAATGTTACAAAGCGTGTTAACGTTAATATTAAGTTTTTTGTTAGACAAATAATTTATTATGTTGCTTCTTGTAGCTAGGCTCTTTTAAAGATTTATACAATGTGATTTCCTTAGTGTAAAATCTTAAACCTAAAATATCTCAGTTTTCTACGGTTATAATATTTACATTATTAATTACAAGTTCAAGGTTGGGACATATTACTTTGCTATATATATGTATATTTTTACATTTATTGGGACAGAGTTTTGCTCCTGAATTGGAACCCCAATTAAGGATATCTTTTACAACTTTTGTGAGCGTATATTTTGTTTTTTCTATATCATTGAGCTTACACATGATGTAAATATCATCAGCGTGCACACAGTGATCCAGAAGATTATAATTTTGAACCATGCCACTCCTTCAGCGACGTGCTGCAAGGTAAAATAGCGATATGGATGGCACGATATCACCTGGTCGTTGGCAGTAGGTCAAACTGAAGCTCTCGTCTAGCTTCTTGAGTTTAATGAGGGAAAACCCAGGACCTCCTCATATCACTAGCGATGTCGGCTGGCATCAATGCCATGTCAAACTTACCGTTTGTGAGAATCATAGATCGTGGAGTCTGTCCCGGTGAGAAGTTTAAGGTTGTTGCTAAGCAGGATAGCCCTTGCAGACCAAGAGCCCGAACTTGGATCTCGGCTGAACCATCTTGTATGGATGAAATACTTCAGATGATCCAGCTTTCTAATCCACCCCTTCCTACTTACAACTCGAAAGTCGCGAAACTAGAGGAGCAAAGGAGTCTTTATAGGATGCAATTGTTGTAAGCAATAAAGAGTCTCTTGCTCCTCTGGCGCAGACCTAAGGTGTGATTAGGTATGGATTTGAGACCATTACCCTAATGGTTTATACAAAAGATGAGGTTGACGCTGCTAGCGCACCTCCACACACCCACGAAGACGAAGTTGTGGTCCAGGATTCCGCGGCATTGAAAACCTTCACATCTTTGGAAGACAATGCTTTCGGGACTTCTTCGATTGCCCCTAAGTCATCTCCCCATGCGACGGTTCATCTGAAATGGATACCGGAGACTACCTCAACATGATTCTTTTGGATGAGGATGAGCTTTTAAACTCGTCTTCTGATCCGGAAGAAACAGACATTTCGGTGGTGGAGGCTGATCTGCCTGGTTGTAGGCAAAATGCTGCAGTTAGTTCAGATTAACCCCAACACTCCATCAAAGCATCGGCCTCCCTTTTTCTTCGTCTGTCCAGCAACGGGGAAGATATCGTCCTGATCCAACCATGGATTGTCAAATCCGTTGTTCGGGGACTCAGGGCTCCAGGGTACCACGTAATGTATATGACAGACAAAGGTGAACCTAGATCTTGCATATTAGTAAAACGTGGCTTTAATGTATTTTTACTACCTAATTACAGCGATCGTGATATTAGGGCTGCAAGGCTGGAAACAACCAAAAGTCCATTTTGGCTGGCGTCGGCATATATCGGCCATGACCACCTTGGCTCGCTCCCAGGCAATACACTGGAGAAACTAATCGCTGATGCTGAAAGGCTGAAAATCAGCCTCATTATTGGGAGTGATGTAAACGCCCACCATACAGTATGGGGAAGTACCGATATCAACGATAGAGGTGAGTCTCTTTTCGATTTTATTCTAAGTATTAACCTTATTGTAAGTAACGTCGGCAATGAACCTACATTCGTTACTAGAAACCGACAGGAAGTATTAGATATAACTCTCGTCTCAGACAATAACCATCAATAATACTGAACTGGCAGGTATCTAAAGATCACTCTTTCTCAGATCAAAGATACATTCAGTTCAGATTGAATGATGAACCTCCATGCCAACTGGTTTTTCGTAATTTTCGTAAGACTGACTCGTCCAAATATAATGAAACACTAAAACGATTAGTTAAACCTGAACTATTAAGTGTTCCATCCAACATTAACGATCTTGACAACAAAGTCAAAGATCTAACCTCCGCCCTTAACAAATCATTGTCTCTTTCCTGCCCCCGTATCCATATTAGCGGAAAAAGGAAGCCACTCTGGTGGAACCCCGGGCTAGATCCGCTCAGGAAAAACTGTTGAAAACTTTTTAATCGAGTTAAATTTACTAGGGAATTGTCTGATTGGGATTCATATAAAAAGTTCCTAAAGAAATACAAAAAAGAATTGAGGAAGATTAAACGAACTTCTTGGAGAAATTTCTGTGGTAATATAAAAGAAACCTCTGAAGCTACGAGATTGAAAAAAATCTGAAATTTGCAGATGGATCCTGGACCAGTTCATGCAAAGAATCGCTTAACCTGCTACAAGACACTCATTTTCCAGTTAGCTCGCAAATGGAGACCGATACTGTACTACATAAGATTAACGGTAATATAACTTTTCCACAAGGTTTGATAACAAAGGAAAATTACAATGGGCACTCAACAACTTCAAACCATATAAGTCTTCAGGACCAGACGGCATCATACTAGCTGAACTCCAAAAGAATGCAGATGTTATCCTGCCAATTCTGGAAGTCATATTCAATGCCTGCCTAAGTTAGGTCCATATTCCACTGTTATAAAGAGAAGTGAAAGTTGGGTTCATACCCAAAGCTGTAAAATACTCACACATAAACCCAAAAGATCTCAGGCCTATTATAAGCCTATCATCATTCCTTCTAAGAACCTTTGAACGACTCATCGATATCCACTTAAGATGAAGCATTGATACGAGACTCTTATCTAATGCTCAACATGCTTATTGTAAGAAGTCGGTGGAAACAGCTCTCCACACGTTAGTACGTACCATAGAATATTCCCTCCACCACAAAGAATACACATTAGTTGCTTTCTTAGATAAAGAAGGTGTTTTTAACAATGTCGACACATCTGCAATCACATCTTCGCTGTCACATCTGAAGATAAACGATTCGCTTGGTGAACTGATTAATCAGATGCTAACTAGTAGGATTATCGATTCAAAACTCGGCGGATTTTCTGCAAGAAGAGCGGTTAGTAGAGGTACCCCGCAAGGTGGTGTCTTGTCCCCCCTCATTTGGAACTTGGTAGTAAACGAACTGCTAACTTTCCTGGAAGCGGAGAGATACGGAGTGATTGCCTATGCGGACGATATTGCTATTGCCGTTTCAGGTAAGCATCCTTTTGTCTTGAAGGGACTCTTCTCGCTAAACTCGCTAATAAATTGGGCAGAGCGGTGCGGATTGGGCGTTACCCTCACAAAACCGAACTCGTCCTCTTTTATAGGAAATATAAAATTCCTAATATAGATCCTCCCACTATTTAAGGTATTCCATTAACATTCTCTGACGAAGCAAAATATCTGGGTCTTATTTTAGATAAAAAGTTAAGCTGGAAACCTAATTTACAAGAAAGAGTGAAAAAGGCCCCAGTAGCCCTTTTCTCCTGTAAAAAAGCCATTGGGAATAAATGGGGTCGCCAACCCCGCATTACTCACTGGCTATACATATCGGTAATTAGGCTAATTCTACCGTATGGGGTGGCAGTATGGTGGACTGCTTTGGATAAAGCGATTAACCGCGATAAACTGAGTAAAGTGCAAAGACCAGCTTCTATGTGCATAAGTGGAGCACTTCGCTCTACTCCCTCCGCTGCACTGGACACTCTTCTCTATCTGACACCCCTAGATATATTCAGTAGACAAACAGCAGCAAGTACGGCAATCCGTCTAAAAGTCTCTTCACATAGTGGATCAGTAATGATATAGGCCACTCATCTATTCTGAACTCATACGGTTCACTTCCAAGTATCATTGACTACACCATCCCACAATTCCGCTTCGACAAAAACTTTCAAGTTGCCATACCTTCCCGATCCATATGGGAGGATTTGACATTCTTGGAAGACGAATCGATTCATTTTTATACCGACGGTTCAAAAACTGATGATGGGGTTGGTAGAGGCGTGTAGGTACTCAGACAGACTAAATTTGATTGTGTTTTATTAGGCTCTTTTGGTCTTTTTGATTTTGGAATGCGAATAAAAACACTTATTCCATTCTTATACCCAACGTTTCGTAAGTATTCCTTACTTCTTCAGGGGTTTATTTTATTTATTCCAGTTTTGTATTAAATCATACTATATATCTTAAATAATTCCCATAATTGCATCAACCCGACGGCACTGACACAAAAATTGAAAATAAATTAACAAATATAGGTACGAAATAAACAGAAAAAACTATTCAATTAAACGAGAAATGACATCATTTCTCTGGACTCTGTCTCTACAAACTCTAAAACGGCCATAAACTGCCGCTCATCTCTTACAGCGCAAAACAGTTCAATATTCACCTTTGTTGGGTGCCAGGCCATAGGGAAATTCTGGGGAATTGCAAAGCTGCAAACTCGCCAAAAGTGGAACAACATTACCTATTCTACCAGACAGGTTAGATATTGGTATACCTATCGCTACTTGCAAGCTTATGCTGAAGCAAGATGCTATAAGGAGAACAAACCTTAGGTGGAATAACATCACCACTTGCCTTGCAAATAAAAAGATCTGGCCAATGATGGACATGAGGCGCTCTAAGTGTTTGTTATCTTTAGGCAGATTGCAGATCAGCTGCTTAATTCGTGTCATTACTGAACACTGTCTCATAGGCAACCACGCAACGCGGCTTGGAATATTCGCAAATGATTTTTGCAGAAGCTGTATGGATAAAGAGGAGGAAGAATCTATTCCTCATCTTTTTTGTACATATCCCGCCCTATCTCAAAGACGTAAACTCCATCTTGGGGATTTCTTCTTCGATGATCCAACGGATCTAGCAAGCTCGGACATTAACAGTCTCATGCGCTTTGTAAAGAGCTCCAATTGGTTTTAGCGAGTGAGGAGAAAATCTTAGATTCATGTGGTATCACAATGGACCAATTGATGGTCTAAGTGTGTCGGCTTCTTTGCTGGCAGCCACTATAACCTAACATAACCTAACCATGACACTTATATCATTAAAATCTATTAAAAATAGCACCCCTAATAGAGATGAACCTTGTGGAATTCTATTGTTCAGAGGGTGAGTTGATGAAAATTATTATTGCATGAATTATTATCTACTGGTTAGTTTTTTTGATTCTATAAACAAAAAAAGGCATTTAGAAACTATTTTTTTCAAAACCTAAGACATCCATGGAATAAGGGATGTTGGCAATCTATTGGTTTGTTAGGTTTGGCAGAGGAATAATGTTGGCTGTTTTCCAGATTTGAGGAATTATACCGGTATTTAGTATTTCGCTGTATAGTGTTAGGAGCTTTGATTTAACGGTTGGTTGTAATTTTTTAATAATGGGATAGGAGATCCGGTCTCTATTTGGGGTTTACCTTTTAAAAACTTAAACAACTTTCCAATTCAATAAGTTGCAACTGGATTGAGGTGGAGTATGTAAAAGGCTAATGTTTTTCAAGTCCTTAAAAAATGTTAAAAAGTTACTGGCTTTAGACCGGTTTGACTAAGATTTTGCAAAGAAGTTACCTATATCTATAGCCGATGCTATTGGCCCATCGAATGTATTAATATCTACATCTGATTAAACGGGGAACAAAATTACCGGTTAAGCAGCGGAGGTTATGCCAGACTTTTGCGGTGATAAGTTTGGGTTGATTGTTGACGTGAAATTCGTTATAGATTTAGCATTGCTTATTTTCATTTCTCTACGAAATGGGGCGTTAGCTTTCTTGTAAGCTATAAGATTGGATTGCAAAGGGTGCTTTTTCTCCAAGCTTTCATTTTTTGGTCCCTCAGATTCTTGAGAACAGAGTTCCACCATGGAAGTTCTGGTAGTAGAGATAGGTGCACTTTGACGTATCGAGTTGTTGGCTGCAAAACTAATTGCTTTTTGTAGTATACCAGCTTCTCTATTTGTATTTGAAGATGGGAGAGTATTAGATAGATACTTGTTAATAATTATTTGAAAAGAGTCCCAATTAGCTAAGTCTGTTTTAAATTTTGGGCTATGTAGAACAGGAGACCTATCGGATTTAGTTTGTATTTGTATTATAATAGGAAAGTGGTCACTATTATGGAGATCATCTTAAGTGTTCCACGATGTTAGTGGGAAAAGGTTTGCTGATCAGCAGGTTATATCGATATGTGTAAAGGTGTTGTGGGTTGAAAAGTGTGTAGGCGAGCCGTCATTCAAAATCATAAGGCCAGAATTAAATACAAAATCTTCGATTATACTTCCTCGGTAGTTGGTGGCGGGAGAACCTCAAAGAATATTCCAAGAGTTAACATCTCCACAAAACAATACCGGGGTATTTATCTGATTTATTATGTTTTCACGATCAGATTGAGAGAATATCTGGTTTGGTAGAATGTATTAAGACACAATAGTGAATTTAATTGATAATTTAATTTCAATAGCAAGAGTTAAGATGTTCCAAGTGATGTTTATTTGTGTGGGGGGTATATTTGATTTTATTAGTAAGGCTATTCCCTGTTTACCAGTCAAATTTTGTGGATTGTTGTGAAAATATCCTGAATATGATTTTGGGGTTATGGGGTTAGATTGAAACGCACAATGTGTCTCCTGAAGAGATATAACACATGACCATCTTTCTTTTATTAAGATGTTGAGGTCTTCAAAGTTGTTAATATAACCTTGTATATTTCACTGGAGAGCTTTGAAATGATTTTGTGTGTGAACAAAATTTTGGTTATATTTTTTATGGTGGTAGGTTCAAGGGCTCCGTTGTTCTGAGGTCGAAGCATTGAGGTTCTTTAAGGAAGCTAAACGATTCGAGCTCAAAACAGCAGAGCCAGAGGTTTGCAAAGAATTGTTATTATTATATATCATTATCGATTTCTGAATTCTGAATATAATAGTCATTGGTTTGTAGGTTATGTTGATTTCTACTCGAAAGAGGTGAGTTGGGGATTGTATAGGGGATTTTGGGATACTCGGTAGTCGGTGGCGTGATTGTTTTTGTGTTTAAAAAGTTATTGTTAGCTAAGGATTAGTTTGTTTTAATATTTGGAAGAGTTGAGTTGGATTCAGTATTAGTTATTTGGGTTATTTGTGTAAAAAAATTAAATAAATAAATAAATTGGGTGGCACAACGGCTCGTGAAGAACCAGGGCCTAGTGACTAACAACTCGCAACCATTCCTGTGTGCGCCTGTCGACAGGAATGAAAGTGACCTACAATTTTATGCCGAATCCGAACGGCTAGACGAGCAGCACTTATTCGTGACAAGTGATACGCTTGGAGGATTTCCAAATTCCTCGCAAGAGGCAGTATCCCTGAAAAAAAACTTTAGTTTTTAGAGGCTGGGAAGCGAACCCAGACCTCCAGCGTGACAGTCGAACGCACTAACCATTACGCTACGGGCTACTACGGGGTTAATTTTGTGCTTTATGTATTATTTGCTGTGGTAGGTGGAATAATAGATTTTGATAAAGTTGATGGTTCTGTTACCGATTCTGGTTTATTGTCCGAGTTGTTATTGGGTTAGGGATGGATAAGACATTATTTGTGGGGCTAGGGATTGTGGTATTATTTTAAGTAGATTGTGGATTTATTATATTTGTAGAAAGTGATATTGTTGAGTTAGAGTCAGCAACATCAGCGAATGAGCTGTTATTGAGGTTAGGTTGTATTGGATTATATTCCCTGTATAATCTTTTGGCATCGGCTATTTTATTAGACTAATGTTTGAAAACCAGTGATAGGAAAGATACATTTTGAAGAAAATTGATCTGTCTCCCATCAGCTTTTAAGTTTAATTCTTAATTCTATTCACTAGGTAAAATAAAGCGATAGATTTTAGATGCACCAAATCAAATGTATTCCTGGCCATCATTCCATGGAAAATTTTTCTGTTTTCGAAAATAGCACATGGAAGATGAATCGAAGTACACTTGAGGTGACACTTAAACCATACTGTGAGTGATATGCTTGAAATAGTGGTCGAAAACTGGACCCACAGAATGGACCATTTTATAGTTAAGGCTTAACTACATATATACCTACTTTTGCCACTTTTCGCAAAAAAACAATTGAAAACTGTATGTGCTGGCTTAATTTATCTGTCAGAACCATTTTGATATGTTTTAACATTGAAAATGTTTATAGGCTCGTTTTGCACAAATTATGGTGTTACCAAAATGAATAAAGTACAAATGAATACAAATGAAAATGAACTTAAGCGTAGTAGGGGCATTTTGCGAAAAATTTGGTTTGTGTTACCACAGAAGCTACCTACAAACTTAAAATGAACATATCTTTGTAAGCGATGAACATAGCAGCAGCGTAGGGAATTGCTGGTTGGGCGATGTTTTGTGCTTGTGCAATTTGCTTGTGCTACCAAAGAAGTAAGAAGAGAATGAAAGAATGAAAAATAAACCATGACATAATGAGCTACCGTACAATCGTTCCTAACTTTATTTTTTTCTTGCATTTCAATGTTATAATCTGTTTTGCAGCTCGTACCACTGGAAAAATAGAATTAATATATAGTAGAGGCCACTTTTAGTCACAAGAAGATGAGAGACAAATGTGGCTGTTCTTGTACCTAATTCTGAAGATGGTTTGTCCCAAACAAAATATATCAGATGCTTATGAATGAGGTGAAAAATTAAAGCAGGGATGACTTAAATTTGTATGCAAACTTAATCGGAAAATGTTGTACAAATTCATTCTTTAAATGTGATTAAGTTAATAGTCGTTTCGATTTTTGGCCATTAAAATTGAAAAGTTGATACAAAATTTTACAAATTTGTAAAACAAAAGCCACGCACATATTGACTTAAACCTCCTACGATTAGGTATAAGATAATGTTAAAAAAAATTTGTTGATTAACAAGAGCAAAACGATTTAATATAAAATAAATTCGTACCTTACAAAATTTTAACGGATCCTCCAGATTAAGGTTTAAAAATACTCCCCTTAAGATTTACACAAAAAAAAAAACTATCTACAATAATTATTTGAAAACTTCGAAAAAATTTAAAACAATTTTAGTTAGTGTTTTTTTCACCTACCTAATTTACTTAATTATTCAGAAATTATTAACTTAAATTCGTTGGTTGGCATATTCTTTACATAACTAGAGATAAGTTGGAAATCTAATACAAAATTCATATTTAATGCTTTTTGGATTATGGTTATTAAAGACAAGCTGTTGTGACACTCAATTGGACAGATAAATGATAAAATCGTTTCTTACTTTATATTTTACTGAAGGATTTCAATCTTCTGTTTCTCTTGTCAGCAATTAAGCGCTTATGTTAGTCAAACATAGCTGTGCTCTTATTGAAAGCTTCAACCGTTCTAAAACAAACAACAAAAACTATGCTTATCTATTCTATCAATAGCAGTAGTTTCACTTGTAGTTGAAGATAGCTAGTTCAATTGACGAAGTCGAAAGGATGAAAACAATATACAGTCGAGCCCGTTCATAGCCATATGAAGATGAAATAATAATAATAATTGTGCTTTTATCCGACTGCAAAGTTGGTTGGGCGCACAGAAACAAAGATTAAATGACGATAACAAACAAGAAAAAGTTCCATTGTTACTTGCAGATATTAATTGTCAAACAAAATTCGGTGCAGTATAAAATTGAGAATATTTCAACTTTTTGCAGTCAATAAAGTCAGAAAAAGGCATTAGTCAGTAAAAGTAGAATAACAGATTCAGACAAGATAAAATTTGCCAAAAAATTAGTAATGATAGGAAGAGGTACCTAATTCGCTTGGAACTTCAACCTTCCAAGCACAATGGGAAATGGTTAATCCTAATGGTGTAGGTAGCTGTGGATGAAGCTTGTTTATCACTATCAAAATAAAAAGATACGAAAACAGTGAAGAGCTCTATAAAATTTTAGTTGTTGCAAGAAAGTTACAAGAAGTTACAGTCTTGTGTCATCTGTTACCTACAACTGTTTTTTCAGCTTTCACAAATGAAAAGCCTATCAAATTAAAATAATTATAATGTACCTTATTGCATCACGATAGGTTCTCAACATCCCCTTCTTACAAGAATTCCAAAATTGAAAAACATATGGAATTATGTATTTTTATTGTGTGTTTATGTTAAATAAGGAGTTCTATATTTTTTATCTTGCTTCAGCTTAATTTTAATTAATGGAATTTTGTTTAAGTGCAAACAATTAGTTATGTTTTTGTTTTATCTAGCAAATGCAAGTCATTTTCAATGCTCCCATTCTTACTCTATGAGTGAAATCTGTAAATTTTTTTGTAATCAGGTTTCTTAAGCATAGATTTTTATTTCTTGTTTTTGTACTTTTTGGCAAAATTAGGTCTATGTAGGTAAGCCTTAAGTCTTATGGGCAACATTTGAAGGAAATTATTAATGGTATGTGTTTCATTTAAAACAAAAAGTATTTACTTAAAGACTGTTTAAGCAAGCTACCCTCGGATAAGGAAATACAAAGTTCCTGAGATTTCATGTTCTTGAAAAAAAAAAAATTGTATTTGTAATAAATCGATTAATTTAAAGAAGAAATGAAGTGCCATTTGCATTTTGTACCTTAAAACAAATTTAATATTTTTTTTTTTTTTATAATTTTTTTTTAATTTTTCTTAAATTACCATCATAGGTGATAGTTTGCATCTTTAAAATTCAAGACCATTTGACATATTTAAACAAGTTTTTTTTTTTTATAAATTCTACAAAACATTCTTCATGGTTTATGCTTGCTTATAGCTCTTACTTACTTACTTACTTAGGTCCTCGGACCTATTACGTCCGTGATGTTTCCCTTACGGGACATAGGGCCTCCACTACACCTACGCGCCATCGTGTACGATTTCTTGAAATATATTTCAGCTCTCTCCAACTTTTCCCCAGTCGTGCCGATTCCTGTTCGACCGTTCTTCGCCATGTACTTCTAGGCCGGCCCACTTGTCTTCCCTCCTGTGTGAGCGGGTTCCACTGCATTGCTTGAGATGCAATGCACCGATCGCCTTTTCGAAGCGTATGGCCAATCCACTGCCACTTTCTTCTTCGTATAATGGAGTCTTTGGGCTCCTGACCCGTTCTCGCATGAAGTTCGGCATTGGAGATACGGTTGGGCCAGAAAATCCTCAAGATGTTTCGTAGACTTCTATTAACGAAGGTTTGCAGCTTTCTAGTGACAATTTCAGTGACTTTCCAAGTGCTGCAGCCGTAAAGCAGAACGGATTCAACATTGGAGCGGAACAGTCGTAGCTTGGTCTTTAAGCTAAAAGAGTTGTTTCTCCATATTTTGGACAGCATTCCGAACGCAGCCTTTGCTTTTCTGATTCGGCTGTTTACGTCCAGTTCAGTTCCGCCACCCGTAGAGACAATACTCCCAAGATATTGGAAATCCTCTACCATCTCTACCGGTTGTCCAGAAATATTTACTTGGATTGATGAGGAAGTTCCAAGGCTGATCCTTTTAGTTTTTGCCGAGTTGATCTTAAGCCCTACGATTTCTGCTTCTCTCTCCACCCTTGTTGTCATTTGATGGAGATCCATGATCCTATGAGAGAGTAAGCATACGTCGTCCGCGTAGTCCAGATGTTTGAGGTGAGATTGCAGAGTCCACTGAATTCCTCCATTTCCATTTGACAAAGCTGCGTGCAGTACGTCACTTATCACCAACAGGAACAGTATTGGTGACAGTATACAGCCTTGCCTAACTCCACTTTGGATTTCAAACTCCTCTGACAGCCTACCTTTGTGCAAAACGTGACACCTGGATCCAACATATGTAGCCTTGATAATAGCAATCAATTTATCTGGGATGCCCCTCCTGTGCAAAGCAAGCCAAATAAATTCTCTATTGACACTGTCGAACGCCTTTTCAAAATCGATGAACAGCAGGTGAAGTGGTGATCGATATTCAACGCACTGTTCGATGATGATCCGCAAGGTGTTGATGTGATCCACACAGGAAGATCCAGTGCGGAAACCTGCTTGTTCGGCGTCGAGTGTGTCTTCGAGGTGGTCTTTAATTCGGTCCAATACTATCCTTGCTATTATCTTGGCTACTGCAGGAAGAACGCATATTCCTCTCCAGTTTTCGCAATGTGTGAGATCTCCTTTCTTTGGGAGCTTGACAATCATTCTTTTTTTCCACTCTTCAGGAAAGCTCTCTGTTTCCCAAGCTCTCTTAATAAGTGGGTGCAGTATCTCGCTCGATGTTGTTGGGGCTGCTCCTAAGAGCTCTGCAGGAATATCGTCAAGTCCAACTGCTTTGTTGTTCTTCAGTGCTTTGATGGCGGCGATAATTTTTTCTTTATTGAGGGGTACGGTGCGTATTCGGGAAATTGTTACATCGGGTGGCTCAGTGGGAATAGGGTTCACTTCACTGGCGAAAACGCGGTTTAAAACCGCAGAAAAGTGTTCCCTCCACCTTATGAGCTGGTCTTCATCCGAAATTAGCAGGGATCCGTTTGTGTCTTTAACCAGGTGTTGTTTAGAGCTCTGGACACCAGTGAGCTCTTTGGTAATTCTGTAGACGGTCCTACTGTCACACCTACTAGCGGCTTCTTCTGCTTCTGTGGCCAGTGCGTTGATGTAGTTACGCTTATCACGTCGCACACTACGGTGAACTTCCCTCATCTTCATGCGGTACGTAGACTCAAGCTCGTTTCTCCCTGCTGCTGGGGTAGCTGCGATGCGAGCTTTAAGGTGTTTCCTTTCTTCGATCCTTGCCCAAGTTTCGTCGGAAAGCCAAGCACTATTTCTTCCTTGCGCCCGGCCGACTATACTTTCAGCACCGGATATGAACACATTTTTCACAGCACACCAATGGTTTTCGATGGATGTGGTTTCCGTGCTGCTGATTGCGTTCAATCCTTGTGAAAGGTGGTCCCCTAGTTGTTGGCGCACTGCAGGATCCTTTAGTCTATCTGTATTAAACTTGGGCATTCGAGTGTTTCCTTGGGATCTCCGAACTGCAGCTGTACGCAATCTTACGGTAGCAACCATCAGATGGTGGTCTCGGGCCATTCCCATGTCAGCACCTCTTCTGTTACGGACGTCCTGGAGACTGCTTCTAAAACGCCGGCTGATCGCGAAGTGGTCAATTTGGTTGGAAGTTGCTTGTCTGTCAGTCGACACCCAACTGACTTTGTAGCACGTCTTATGCTCGAACATGGTCCCTCCAATAACAAGGCCGTTGGCGTTGCAGAAATCGACAAATCGTTCGCCATTGTCGTTTCAGTTACCAACACCATGTTTTCCCATGACATGCCTTAGCCCAGTGTTGTCATTGCCAACCTTGGCATTTGAGTCTCCCATCACCATAACTATATCACCTCGTGGAACGCTATCATAAACAGCACTCAGCCGGTTATAAAAGGCCTCCTTCTCCTCGTCAGAAGAGAGCAAAGTTGGGGCGTAACACTGTATGATGGTGACGCGACGTACTCTAGTCCGGAACCTGGCTTTCAGGATCCTGTCACCTAAAGGCTCCCAGGAAATTAGGCTTTTGAGAGCTGTTTTGGAAAGCAGCAATCCAACGCCAGATTCCCGAGCGCTTCCAGGTGTTTTTCCGGAATAGAATAGTACAGTGTTACGGGTTGGTGACTTGAACTTCCCCGAACCCAGCCATCTAACTTCACTTATCCCTAAGATGTCCATCCTATACCGCATGAATTCCTTCTCTAGTTGCAGGAATCTGGCATTCTGAGGACCTTCTTTTCCATTGTCAAGAAGCGTCTTCACATTCCAGAAACCAATCTTTGTCCGGGTACAATAGCCAAAAGTCGTCAACGAGTTATCATTAATTATCCGAGGCGTAGTGTTGGTTTCTAATCTAATAAAAAAAAAACCCATTTAGATAAATTGATGTTAGCACAACCCAAAATAACAATTTCCTCTCCCAAGATCTCAAGACTCAGACAAGGTTATACATTCTTTACGATTATTATGAATTCTTCATTTCCTAGTATTCTGCGAATTTAAGTATGTATATCTTTAAATAATATAATAATTCAAACATTGACTTTATAAACATTAAAATTGTTTCTGTTGTTCTTTTTTTTTTGTAGATAAAGTTTGTTTAAGATTGTTGGGAAGTATGTAGGTACAATTAATAACAAGCACAGTGACTGATAAATATAAAATATTTTATCTTACATACATGAAGGTGTCTACTTATACCTAGGTAATATAGTTTTTGTTTTGAACACACACTGGCATAAAACACAAACCAATTAAAAATAACCTACTCTAATGTGCCTTAATCAAATAACAGTATTTTTTTTTAATTTTTTTTTGATGATAAGACTGTAGTAATCATAAGAAAAATATTCAAAGTTATTTTTGATATCTTAGTAAGTAGGTATGTGTATACTTAGTATTATTAAAGTTGTGTATGGCTTCGTAAGTTTTGCATATTTGTAATGTTCGTCATAAGGTCATCATCCAATGTAATATTATTCATTTTGTTTATATCAAAAATTTAAATTTTTAATTAGAACTTTTTGTTCCCGATTTAAATGTGTTCAAACCCAAATTGTAGAGAATTCAATTTATTAAATGTATTAAATGTAATTTGTTTGTGGCACTTACTTTGTATACCATCCTTTTTAGATTTAAGACGGCTGGCAAATGGTTTTTTCTTACCCCGAAAAATCTATAAAATGGTTTTCAAAATAAGCTTAATGCAAAGTTTCACGTCAAGTCAACCAATTCATTTTCGAAATATTATGTATTGCGCACTTATTCAAATGTAGTACCCCGTAGCGTAATGGTTAGTGCGATCGACTGTCACGCTGGAGGTCTGGGTTCATTTCCCAGCCTCGTCCACCTAAAAACTAAAAAAGTTTTTTTTTTCAGGGCTACTGCCTCTTGCGAGGAATTGACAAATCCTCCAAGAGTATCACTTGTCGTGAATGAGTGCTTCTCGTCTAGCCGTTCGGATTTGGCATAAAATTGTATGTCCCTTCCATTCCTGTAACACGCACACAGGAATGGTTGCGAGTTGTTAGTCACCAGGCATGGTTCTTCATGAGCCGTTGTGTCACCCAATTTATTACTACTTATTCAAAAAAAAAAAATCAAAACCATTTTTACCTAAATACGTATTTGTTAATGTAAGTATAGGATTTCAATTTCTTCATCTTCTTATGATTTAAAACCTGACCACGGGTAATTATTTTATGGGTTCGTGAATTTAAACAAATTCCCCTAAATAATAAAATTCACAGTATGGGCGAATTCGTAATCGTCTGACTAACTTAAATCTGCACAGTTTGTGTTCGTAAACAAAAATTGAAATCTGTCTTCAGTAGGCCTGCAAAACGAATTACGTACGTAAACATCAAAAGTACTCAGAAATCAAGTCGGCATCGGGCAGTTTGTGCAGAAAAAAAAACATTCTGCAAAAAAAAAAAAAAAATTGATATTAAAACAGGAAATCATTTACATAGGTAGAGGGTGGGTCATCATTGGACCATTTTTCTTCGAAAATGGGGCTGGAAACAACGTTTCGATCAACAATGGTCGTTACAGAGCCATGTTAACCAACTTTATTTTTACTAAAATTAAAGACATGGATTTGGACAACCTCTAGTTCATGCAGGATGGTGTGCCATGCCACACAGCCCATACCACAATCGATCGCACCAAATTTCAAAATCGTGTTATCAGCCTTCTTTGCGATGTCAATTGGCCGCTTCGGAGCTGCGGTTTGACGCCTTTGAACTTCTTTTTTTTGGTGGGAACCGTAAATGACAACAATTTTATTGCACTTTTAAAAAGAAACTTGTATTTGGCCCTGTATATGAAATGGCTTTGAAGTACATACATACATATATCATCAAGATATTTGTCTATCGTAGCATATTTTTTTTTCCAAATTTCACCCAAAAGCCCTAAAATCACCTTTTACCGCGCGAAAATTTAATCTCAAAAAAATTTATTTTTTTGTTTAATAATCGCGATTTTTAACAAATAATTTTCCGCGCTGCGATGTTTACGAATACAATTTTTTTCAAAAACTGCCGCCTGCTTACTTTCTGCCGGCAGAAGAAAAATAAAATCGAAACGCAGACGCTAAGCAGACATGCGGCAGATCTGTCGCAGATTTCTGCGATTACGAACTCGCCCTATCTTCTTGCTGTAATAGTCGGTAAACATCGACCAAACTGTGTGTCTTAGTATTTAGTTAGGGCTGGCCACGAGATGAGACTCTGCATGACTTTTGTAAGTCTCGTTAAAATCGAAAATTTTCAGTCTCGTCTCGGTCTCGCGTCGGTCTCGTATAATTAAGTCTCGTTTCGTCTCGTCTCCGAAAAATACTATTTCCTGACAACCTGTCGATTATTGTTCACTCCAATAATCGACAGGGTTGAATACGTGCAGAATAAAATAAATAATTAACTAAAAATTGATTTTTTTATTTATTAGACTCTCTGAAAATTTCGATCCAAATAGACAGTCTCGTCTCGGTCTCGTCTCGGTTACTTAAAAGACAGACTGGTCTTGTCTCGTCCAATCAAATTAGCAAAAATATTTACAAAAATTCGGGAGGAGAATTTTATTGTTTTATTTTAAAGAGTACCTCTTGGAGATTCTAAAACCACATTTTTCAAAAAAAAAAAAAATAAAAAAAACCCTTTGCGTCGTCCGCCATTTTGAAAAAGGTGTTTAAAAACTTTTACTGAATTTTCTCAACCGCTATTAGTCGGAGAATAGTTACTACAATTTTTGTCTTAACTTAGTTTAGTAATTTTACATTTGTGAATCTAACGGAGAACAAGAAGGCGCAATTTAATGAAGTCAATCGACACTTTGTTATATAATATTAAATATTTTTTCGTGCTATGTCTTGAACGTTTTTTAATTTACATGAAATCTAGATAAACAGAATTGTAGGAAATTTAATGTTCTATAAAAACGATCCAAAGTGGTTTTTGGCTAGGATGGATATTGGATGAGATAAACTTGGAAAACCATTTTTAAAATCGAAAATTTACCGGTTTTTCAACAATAACTTTTTATAGGAAGGTGCTATCTATATATATAAAACCCATCAGGAACTCTAGAACTCTTGATTTTAAGTTGAAAAACATGCTCCGAACTCTTTTTCTCGACAAAGTCCTTGCGGCATGAAGTAAGCAAAAAAACTTTTTTTTTTTTTTTTTTCTATTTTTAACACTTTATTTGCCAGAACTATTAAAAAAAGTATGAGGAACTCTAGAACTCTTTGTTTGCTACCGGGAACTCTCATTCAATTTTAAAGAATTCTTTGGCTAACTTCACAGGACTCTCAGAAAATCGTTAAAATAGTATGCAAAAAATCAAATAATAAACAGTTAAGGACATTTTCTCATGAATTTAACAATTTTGCCAAAAGGAAGTGTTTTAACCGGAGAGAAAAATACTCAAATTCGAGACTATCGGGACAATGGTCATTGCAGTCGATGTGAAGGTCAAAACATTGGACTTAGTATGCAGCTACCTTCGATATATAACGATGAAAAAACCACAAACCGCTAGCTAACATGGCTACATCATCTCAAGAAAGACAACGCATACTCCGAAAAGTCTCAAATTCAACATTCACCCTCTAGTACTCGTACTCGAACTTGAACTCGTATCGTATGAAAGTCAACGTATATCGTTGCCTGTATAATATTGGTCAAAATCATTAAAATGTCATAAAACAAATTATTTTAGTACGAGATTTGTTCAACGATTTTCTTAAAGTGTTTTATACTGCTTCATTTAGTGGATATGCTATTTGTATCAATGCAAACCGGATTGCATAAACCTGGCAGCGATACCGCGGACCTAAGACCCCTAAAAAGCCTTTTCGAAATGCAAAGTAAAGGAGGAAAGAAATGATTGTTTTATACGCTCCAAATTTAAGCAATATCATGTCGTATAAGACCGCTTAAATGCACTGTCAAAATGCAATAAAAAAATTGAAGTTTGTTATTTGTATTGAATGTATTTATTTTATTTTTATTTCTATCAGTTTTGTGTTACATTTTAATATTGCATTTAAGTGGTCTTAGAATCGCGCTACCACTGCCAGGTTGATTGCATATAGTTTCCACAGAAAAGAGATCTTTTACATCTTTAATTTTTTGTTTGTTTATAAAATAATTGCGTTTCGATGGTCTTAGATCTGCGGTGACCCTCGCTGGTTGATAAAAAAAAAATAGCAGGAATATTGAACAAAATATCTACATTACATGCATATTGCATGCACTAGGTTTTTGTCCTTTTTTATCTGAACAAATATATAACTCGTTTAAAAGATTTTACACGACTAATAAACAACACAAATACGACTTTAATTCAAATTAATACAAGACTCGGAATAATGATAAAATATGAAGAGTCGTATGCGATGTAGTCCGTTTCTCAATATTTGTAGAAGTGAAGTCGGATATACGACTTTTGGAATACCAACATACGACTGTAGTCGAATACGAGTCATATATACGAGTTTCAGAATATGGGTGATTATCAGTAAGCAAAATTAATGGTAAAACCGTAGTTAGAACCACCAAAAATGCTTTTTATCAGATTGTCCGGCAAGCCCATAATTTCAACCATCTGAAAACTTAAAAAGATCCACCGAAATCGGGCTGGTACAGATCTCATTCGAATCCAGTTTGATGAATTTTCTGTATAGTAAGGGTAATATAGTGCAATACAAACATATGGTACATGACTTTAGGGTAGTTTTTAATGCCAAATCGAACAAAATAAAAATCAAGACTAAACAATCCTCAGGTAGAAAACTAAAACTACGACGACGCGAAGTCCGCATTAAGCGATTTTCCTCCTAAAGATCGGTTGGCCTTTCTGTCTGTGAACCTAGTTTTAAATCGAACAAAAGCAATTTCTGGTGTGTTCCTGGTGAAATTCCCTAGAGAAAATATCCAAGATTTTGTTTTAGCTCACCTAAAACGGGTAGCTTCTATAAGATGATGTCGTTTATTTTTTGATTTTCTTAAAAACAGCTCTTAGCTCAAACATTCTATCTATTCACCCTAAAGCCTAGTACCTACGCTGCTGATGCGAAACGAAATTTTCCAGCGGTCTCCAAAAATTCGTTTTCTGTAGCTAAGATATAATCTAGTATATTGGTACAAAACATCCCAGTCAGTTACTCCGTTAAGAATATCAACTGTTTCAGCATTGCATAGGTAATTCTTTATAAAGGTACTTCTTCTCGTTTCTACCAGAATTGGACATCTGCCCAAAAAGTGAAAAACGTCCTCTTTCTCTCCAAGATTACATAGCTCACACGTTTCTCGTAAATCACTTCTATGCGGCATGTAGTTCAGGGGGAGTAACTCTCCTCGTGCTTTTAAAATGAGTGTCATGAGGTCGGTTGAGTACTCCACCCTGAAGTAATTGTTAACTGCCAAGTTGTAGTTAAGTTGCGCATATAAACACCTATAAGTCGAGATTCTGGCTTTCTCAGCATAATCTTCTCTTTTCCTTTCTCTCTAAATCTATATGACATTTTTGAAATTTCTATATGTCGAAAATCAAAATGAGTATGTTTATGATTTTTTTCCGCATGGAAAAAAGTATCATACTTTAATATTACTGTGTTTAAAATTTTTCTTATATCCTCATTTCTTAGACATGATAATTCAATCTACAGAACGGATTCTGGCGGTGCGGTCAACCAACAAATAAAAAACGTGACGGCTAAATTTTGTTTGTAAATTTTTACAAAGAACGTTTTGGCGTTTGACGTTTTGATTTTACCCTGCGCAGCCAGGCTGTATTGGCAATATTTTAGGCATTAAAATGCGACTTTCATTTCAATTCCTTTGAATTGTGGCAGTTGACACGCTTTGGCAAAGGCAATATTGCCCGGCAGATGAACGGCAATTATTGATTTTCGTCGTTTAGTCAATAAATTTTGACGATTTGACTTTTTGTGCAATTAGCGAGGCAATTGCCCAATAAGCGAGGAAATTGCACAATAATGATGGACATAGGAATCTGCATTGCACTTTATTCTTACAAAATACATATAAATTTTACTTACAAAACACATCGCCATCCACTCTCTCATCTCGATCTAACAAGATAATTCATGTAAATATAATAAATCTGAAACCACAATCAATCACATTTTCAGCACTTTCGTTCAACCCAAACCCAAACTCAGCAATCAACCGAACCACCCACATATTACAGGTCAACCAGCAAGAGAAAATGTACCTCTGTCCATTTCTCTTATCCATCAATGGGCTGAATTTACCGTGTTCTCCTTCTCACATCAACACACATTCAAACACATCGCTGAACCACCACCAGTTTATGTAAAGTGATTATCTTTCTGGATTTTTTCCACGATCGTCAGTTAAAAAAATATTTATTTCTATCATAAATAATTAAAATTCGGCCGTAAAACAGTGAAATAAGTGTTATTCAATATGCGAAGTTAATTTTTCTAAAAAAGATCGTTGTTTTAAAGTGTCTTTTTGTTTACAAAATAAATTCCAATTTCTATGCATTTTCAACAATGGCGTCGGTTCTCAATTCTAGTTCGTGTTCGTGCCGTTCTCCCGTACATCGTCAGTGGTAGTAGTGGTTATGACAGAACGTAAGTGAAATGATCGTTAAATTCAAAATTCGAATTCAAATGTGGTGCTCCTAAAACGACTAGTGTTTCCTTAAATAGAAAAATGAAAACGGGTTTCTTTAAACGAGAATAAACGTGTTTTATTAAAATTTAAATAAACTTAAATGTGTCAATTATAAAATTAATTTTTGATCATATTTATTCGGAATAAAAGAAATTTCTTTATCAAAATAATCGAATTTCGTTGTTTGAAAGTGTTTTTTGTTAAGAAAATAAATGTAAATGCAATTTCAACAATGGCGTCGTGCGTCCGTCCTCGATCGATGTTTGTGTTTATCGTCGGAGAGAAGAAAACCAACAAATAACTTAACATCTATAATTTTTCAGAAGAGGTGAGTTATAATTAAACAAAAATTGGAATTTATATTAGCTGTGTTTTATTATCTTTTATTGGGATCTGGACTAACTTTTACATGTTATACAAAATCGATTTGGTATCCTGCTTTCTATTTGGATCTATTTCAAGATCCATGAATTAATTTTAATTCTCAACACCAGGGATACCATTTTGAATTGTAAATGTTGTCAGTATTGTAAAAAAACAAGACCCAGATCCCGATAAAAGATAATAAAACACTTACTTCAACTACTTTTCCATTTTTATTTTTTGTTGACATGTCAAAATTGAAAACGTCGAAAAACTCAGGAATACCACAATCAAAATGCAAAATTTTTGTGGGATCGTGATCGTTTTATTATCACAGGATGATCTATATGGATCTTGGTGGATAATAAAACGCGGCTTTTATTTTTTTTTTGTAAAAAAAAAGCAAAACCCCACAAAACTATTGGTTTTTATTATTCTTATTTTGTCGGACCGATTTTCCGTAGTTAGTGGTTAAACCGACAAACATAGTTCGCTTAGTTTAGTCAGAAATCACTTTTAAAGTAAAAAAGGTGTCAACTTTGTAGGGTCTAAGACACCTAGCTTAGCCGCAAATGGGGTTTTAAGATAAAAGTTCGTTTTCGATACATCGATTGAAAGGTGGAACTCCCAAGATCACGAATAGTCAGGAACCACTTTTAATTGAAAAAACGAATATGCAACTTCTAATTCGCTAAAATGCTTAGTCTGAAATCACTTTTAATGGAAAAAAAGGCGTCAAATTTGTAGGGTCTAGGACGTCTACCTCATCCGCAAATGGGGTTTAAAGATAAAAGTTCGTTTTCCGTATCGCGCGATACATCGATTGAAAGGTGGAACTCCCGAGATCACGAATATGAAATTTTTAATTCGCTAAGATGCTTCGTTTAGTCAGAAATCACGTTTAAAGACAAAAAAGGTGTCAACTTTGTAGGATCCGCAAATGGGGTATAAAGATAAAAGTTCATTTTCCGTATCATGCGATACATCGATTGAAAAGTGGAACTCCCAAGATCACGAATACGCAATTTTTAATTCGTTAAGGTGCTTAGTTTAGTCAGAAATCACTTTTAAAGACAAAAGAAAAGTGTCAACTTTGTAGGGTCTAGAACGTGAGATGGCGTGGCTTGCCGCATCATCAACCCATCTAACCTAACCTAACCTAACCTAAGATATATCAGAGTCGTGTTTCGGTACGACAGCTCTAAAGTCGTTTCAAAGTCGTGTTCCCCGTATGATATCATAGACCTAAATTTTTTGATAAACCGACCTTTTAACTTAGATTATTACTTGACTAAGAGCCAATTTTTCATTAGCCAGTTCAACCTCAGATAGTAGGTACTTGTTCTTCGAATACAACAAAAATGTTGTTCCTGTTGCCGTAGTATATATTCATCTGATAGTTTAACTGATGATAGAAAAATCAGCTCTAAATTAACTTATAATTTGCGCCATTTTTTTATTAATTATATGCCTGTAAGACCTAAGGTCTTTTAAATGCAATGAACAACACTATTTTAAAAGAATAGAAGGAAAGAAGGCTCAGTGAATTGAAAATAAGATGAATTATTATCTCATGATACTGGGAGTTAACCAACGCCGTAGAGCTCAGTGCTATTTTCTTTCACATTTAATTCTTCGGATATGAGTACGTATGTTTTCCTATTACTTTATATGGAAAAATTCCTACATTGTTATGACTTCCTATTTGTTATTCTGATTTAATTTTAAATAATATAAATAATAAGTCGGTCCAAAAATAAATTAAGAACAATAACCCGCATCGCTACTTGAAAATGTATTTCATAAATAAATCATCTCAAAATTGTTATAACTTATTTATTTTCGCCAACAGAATAGTTTTGCAATTTAATTTAATATTTCTTTTTGCTTTTTTTATTATTTCCATTTTTGTCATTCATTTTCATGTAGATTAAAAATAATTTGAAGTAAACAACACTATACCTTTGTAGGTGGAAAGGGGGGGGGGGGTTTAAAAAAATATTGTCTTTTTTATTTCTGATTTCCGGATAAAAATGGAAGACCCAACAAAAAAAAAAAAATAAAATACATACCTCAATTTTGTAAATTTGAATATTTCGCGCACAAAAATGGAAAATAGCAGCAGGAAGGTTAACGCTTTGTTTATAGCTGCTGCTGCTGGTGCAGTCACCAAGCTATACGTAGTACGAATTGGTTTATTTTTGGATGAGTGTAAAAAGATAAACTAGATGAAATATTCGGAAGCATATTATTTTTTTTTTTTTCACTTTTTCACTTCGTCGGTCGTTGGTTTGTGATGAAAAATGCAGATTTATGGGATGAATTTTAAATGAATTTTCACATTTGGTATTTAGAATTGATGATGAGAATGAGGTGCAGCAAAAAGTGCTGAAGCCACAAATTTGTAGATATAGATATCGACAAAATAGTTATATATGTAAAAAAAATAATCAATCGATCATGAAATACAAAAACAAAAAAAAAAATCTATAGTGGAGGAGTTATTATTTTTGATATCTATATAGAAAAATGATTTTCAGGAAAGATTGGATTGCCAAAATGGGATTAGGTAATACAAGAGGTAATAAGCTAAGTAAGTCAAATTTATACATATGTACGTGCGTTCAAAGTTTTTTTTTCTGTTATTATTTTGCATTCTAATGTATTTAATATTTCATAAAAATATTTACTATACACACATACAGAGGTTATCTTTGTTTTAACAGTGTCTGACTGATATGACTGTCTGCCAGAAATGTGTGTTGAAAATACAAAAATACTCTGTATACAGATTGTGTTCACATGCCGAAGCAGTGCTATCTAGAGAATAGTAGACGAAAACATTTTTCTAAATTTATGGGTCATTTGAATGAAACATTATTTTGACAGGTCTATCACGCAAATACCAGATGTGACGACAAAATTGGCAAATAATAACAAACTTAGTTAAAAAGTCGGTTTTCAAAGAACAAAGGTCAATAATATCCTACCGGAACACGACTTTAACACAGCTTAGAAGTGTCATACCGGAATACGACACTGGCACATCTTACAGCCTAGAATAAAATATAAATAAATTGTGTGGCGCAATGGCTCGTGAAGAACCAGAACCTAGTGACTAATAACTCGCAACCATTCCTGTGTGCGCGTGTCCATAGGAATGGAAGGGACCTACAATTTTATGCCGAATCCGAACGGCTAGACGAGTAGCAGTTGTTCATGACAAGTTATTCTCTTGGAGGATTTTTTAGTTTTAAGGTGCACGAGGCTGGAAAGTAAACCCAGACCTCCAGCGTGACAGTCCAATGCAGCTTTGTTTTTGATTTTTATTAACCCGTTAAATGCTAACGTGAAAAGCTTATATCTGAAGCCAAAAGAGTGAATTCAAGACAGCATCTTCCTTTGTAGTTATTCTGCAAATCCTAACTTTGAGTTTGCTAGCAACCGTTTTTGAATCAACAAGTCTCGAAAGAAAAATGGAATTAATCCAATTTGAATGCTTAACGCTAATATGCTAAAATAGTACAAGGCTTGTCATTTCTGATGCACTCTTTCTCGTGTAACGTCAATAAACTCTGCAAGCGTGAGTTAATTAAAGATGATTGATTTACCATTATTGAGAACAAATTCATCAAGTTCTGAGAAAATTATACTCCAAAGCAGTTCAGAGTTTATAGGTACAGATAAAAAGGCGGATCATAGATTCGATGAAAATCTTGAGTTCTTTTTGTTTTAAAGTAATAATAACTTGTCATATAGAATCTACCTTCTTCGGTCTGGAAGAAATTCGAAAAAATTGAATGCATAAAATGTTTTGCTTTCTGAAAGCAAAACGATAATAGCGTGACGACCCGAAAAGTATTTTCTTGAAGTCGTCTTCTGGAAGTGATTTGCTTTATTGAAAACACTTTTACCAAAAAAACTTTCACTGTGTGACCTGTTCCTAAAAGCGTTTTCAAGAATGCAAATCACTTTCAGAAAGCGAACGTATGTTTTTCACCCGAATTGCTCTTCTATCAGCTGCATTTTGTGGTATCGTTACGTTTTCCCGTAACTCAGTTGACCGGGTAACGTTTGTTCGCCGATTTTTAAAGTACATTTATAACCTCTATCCCGCGAAACGTGATCTAGGGAGTGTCACCTTTCAGTTTCAAGCGATGTATCGCACGATACGGAAAACGAACTTTTATCTTTTAACTCATTTTGTGTTATAGTTAAGTCCTAGGCCCTTCAAAGTTGACACCTTTTTTGTCTTAACAAGATTTCCGGCTAAACCAAGCATCTTAGAGGACTAAAAATTGCATATTCGTAATCTAGGGAGTTCAACCTCTCAATCAATGTTTGTTCTTTCTTGTTGGTTCTCATAAATGAACAAAAATTCGGGGCAAACCGTTCAACAATTCAAAAAAAAAAAAATACCGACATTTTTGATTTAGATGAAGAAAAACCCATGTGACTTTCAGGCGATAGAAGAGTCGGTCAACATAGCCGTCAACGCAATGAAGGTCGCTCGTGCGTTTGTTGTTATTAAAACTGAATGAAATAGCGAAAAATGTACTTTGTACTTTATATACAAAACATATTCGGCTTTCGCTGTCATAGTGTGACGACCAGAAAAGTGCTTTCAGAAAATATGCTTTCTTGAAAAAAAGTCGCTTTCAGAAACCATTTTCCTTTCATAGTGGAACTGCTCTCTAAAAGCACTTTCAAAAAAATTCAAAAATTTGGAATTTTCGAAACGCTTTCTGAAAGCAATTTCCTTCCAGTGTGTGACGGGACCTTTATGGCTAAAACAGATGTGCAGCGAGTCTGCACGCATCTCTGCATGCAGAGCTGCACACGAAACACATGTGCATAGTTTCTGACATTCATGATGCATATTTATGTCAAACAAATACATGAAAGCACAGCGTTGCCGATGTCACACAATAGTGTTGGAATGAGATTTTCTTCGTCAGACGATGGTAGGGTGGCAACGCCGGCTTCATGGATTCTTAAACAAAAATCACCAACACAAACAAATTTTTTGAAAGAATGGCAGGTGATGTCAATATGAGTAATGCCAAATAGCAAGTATTTAGAAATTTTCGTTTTTCAGTTGTGGCTGCAATGAAACTAGGCAGCAAATTTAGAAATAGAGACATCGTGCAGCGCTGCGCTGCATGCAGACTTTGAGTGAATCGGCTCCCATAAGAACCTGTGTAATTTAATTTCGCTGCATGGAAAAAGCTGCACATCTGTTTTAGGCATTAGTCTTCTTTAATCGATTCATAAAAACTATGCAAAATTTTATTCAAAAATGTGAATTCAAAAGTGTTGGATAGTTAGAAATAAGATAAATCGAGTTTTTGTGTTGAAAACCAACGAAGAATGAACTATTCGTTGTAGACACACTCAATATTCGGTTTCTTTTATTTTTTAACATAAATTATGTGCCTGGTACGAGTTCCAAATCAATTTCAAATTCCTATTTAACTTTGCATCGAGGAATAACTATTCGACCTACAACCCCACAATTCGATTATTTATCGTTTGCAATAGAACTATACAAAGTATTTCAGTTCTTCGCCGAATTATTCTTACTTGCAAGCCTAGAAAATATATGGAAAGGTTAAATGCTATAATTAACATTTGCATAATGCAAATAACGTTCATTTTCTGATCCATACTCTTGTGGAATCTTATTAGTAAGCATGTTCATCATAAGTTAAAGTGTTCGTGTTAAGCTAATCAAATTTCCGGGTCTATTTATGACGCTTTTTCTGACGATAGAAACATCGACCGATATGACGACAAGGACGAGGACTAAAGAAATGTGTCACACAAACTAACATGAATGGTAGTGATTTTATATGAACGATTAGGCATGAAAAAAAAGAGTCCTTGTTAGTAAGTATAATAAATTACAAGCAAGATGAAAGGTACAACAAATTATTTCAATATTGCATGATATTTACTTTAATATGGGGTACTTTACCTATATTACGAGGCTACTATGACTACTACTGTATGGAAATATGAAAACTAAGAAGGCCTTTTCTGAGACCTTCCTCTTTTATTTTTTTTCCTAGAACCTTGCAAGGCGTTATTATGTTTGCTGATAATTTGAATGTAGAAAAAAAATCCCTTCTTTGATGTTTCCTAGTAAATTCTATACCAAACAAAATTGAGCGACAAATTGTAGCCTCAGTTCTCAAGTACCCTCAAAATTTATATAATTTCACGGGTTGGCTTTTCGTTGAATTTAATCTTCCATTTCAAATAAAAAACAACAAAAATGTTAGTTTCTTATTTGAAAATCCAACTTAATTTAATTCACAAAACACACAGCAATATTTAAATGTTTGATCCTTTAACTTTTTGTTCTTAATACCTACCTACATATCCGGATATCCGCATTTGATGTGTGTTGAAATAATTTGAAATTGCTAAGGTTTCTTGTCTTGAAAGGAGTGAAAGAGTAAAAGTTGGAAGATATACCACTATAAAAATAAAAAAAACTATTTAATACAAAAAGCTTATTCGAAAAAGAAGGAATCTTCGTCGCTATCGTGTCGTCTTGCCGTCGTTGCCGTAAAGAAAAAAAAAAAGGATAGTTATTCTCGATACTTGAAATCCAAACGATATTCCCTTTTTTGATACTTCAACATTAAATTGGAAAAGTTTTCTGCATTTACCGTCGTCGGTTGATAGTGGATGTTAGTGCTTACTTAAACGTTTACCATGCACTAGAACTAAACTAGAAGAGATGCTCTTGGTTTTTAAGTGTTTGACTTGAATTTAGTTTTGCACAATATTCTGCTTCTGCTTGAACAGCTAAGCTTCCCAATATAACCTGTATCTTCATATATTTATCTTACCTATTCAATAGTTGAAGAAAACTAAACATCATTTAAGAAGCTAAAGAGTTGTCCCAAGATTCAAAGTTCATTTTATTATTTCTCTTTGGCAACCGCCATCAATTTCGTTTATTTATTTGTTGCTGGACTCAATAGGGAAATTATGTGCTTTTTGACGGCAGAGTGAAAAGCACGCAACCGCGATCGAGAAATTAAATAAGACCATGCGGCCATTATTCATCTGGCTATAAGAGTTAACCCCGAGATTGGGTAACTTAAGAGGCAGGGCGTTGCAGGTAATGGAAGTGGGGGTATTGCAGAAGGTAGGAGCAGGGGTGTGACAGGAGACGTCTAAATTATGTATCCCAACCGTGTTCCACTTGCTAGAGCAACTACGAACGCCACCTCTCCCGTCTTCTTTGACAATGCGCCAAAACCCTCTAATCGTAACTACTGTGATTATCAGGTGAATTTCGGATAATACGAGTTTATTGTATTCTTTTGTTATTTTTTCAACAAAACTTGGTGAAGTATCGGTCAGAAATACCAAACTTATTCATTTGTTCCTGAACGTGGAAAATAAGTTGCGGTATTTGACTGTCAAGTTGGCAAATCACCTATCCTGAGTTCCGATGTTTCCATTCTTCTTCGTTCTTCCTAATAAATTAACCTTTTACAAATACTAAAATAAATTAACCTTTTATCTTCTGTGAATCAATCTACTCATATTATATATTTGATTTTTGTTTATTATTTGAAGAACACCCACGGCTTTTTCTATTCACAACACTTATTTTTGTCAAACCACAAAAGTTCTTTTGTTTTCAAAAATAATACCTTCTACATTATCATCACGCCTGAAATTAAATTTCAGGAGTTCTCTCTCTCTTATTCTGATTGTGATGAGGTATCATCAATTCATTGAACAATACAATAAACCGAAATCCTAATGAACTTCCTCATAGGTAGATACGAGTATAGGTACACTCCGCTCCACTTCAATAGAAACAAACTTTTCGTTTACTATCTGAGCGTGTAGCGCTGTTTTAAATTTATAAATTCACTTTTTCGTTTTTGTTCCTAAAAGGGAGATCTATTGCGAATAAAACTGCAGGGACAGAATAATTCAAAAAAATACCATTAGGATATTTTTATGACTTTTCTAAATAATTGAAAACACTGTTTTTTTGCGCCACTTGAATAGAATCATTCTCTTAAATAAGGAAAGAAATTGAAAAAGTGCAGTAAAAGTGGGTATTTGGGGGTTTACTAACAACTTTATTTGAAATAATTTGAAATAACTTGAAAAACCCAGTTGCACTTCATTCTTCTTTGATTGCAGCAGTAAGTGATTTATTGTCCTCATATTGTCGGTCAGAATCGTAAACTTTCCGAACCATCCATCCCCATAAGTTTTCAATGATATATTTATTTATTTATTTCTCTATTTCATCAATTTGAGGCATTCTCTTTTAGATTACTATATATATGTAGGTACTTAATGAATAAAATAATATAATAAAAAAATTTAAAAAATACTATATATTTACAATTTTAATATAATAATAAAATAAAAAAGATAAAAAAATCATTAATTTCTAAACATATGTACATATGATTCACTGTTATAGCGACAAAATCATCATAACATTTTTTTTTAAAGTGTCTCTGGGGCTAGGCATACAAACATCAATCATATTAATTACCGCATTGGTCTCTCTGATGCAACGAGTAATCGGTTCATTTCTACCGTAATTGCTTCTTGAAAAAGTCTTTCGTAGCTGAAAACTTAAACGGAGGCTCCTGCAAGGGAAAAAAAAGTTAATTCGCTCAAGCAAGAAGGGGCAAACAACGTGGCTATCAATAATATCTTTTACCATCATAATTGAAAAATATCTTCTTCTGATTTCAAGCGTTTGCATTCCAAAAAGCAGACATCTGACATTATATGAGGGCGTATCAATATTCCAATTTAGCTTGTTAAAACAATATCTGGTGAAACTTTTTTGAATTTTTCAATTCTCAATGAATGAGTCGCATAATAAGGATTCCAGACAACACAACAATACTCTAGACTAGACCTAACAAAAGCCATATAGAGAGATTTTAGTGCATAAGAATCTGAAAATTCTCTGGTGTTTCTTCTTAAGAAACCTAACATCTTACATGCTTTGTTTACTATATAATCATAGTGACAAGTAAAAGAAAACTGGCGATCCAATATAACCCCTAAATCTTTTTTTTGTGAAACTTTTTCCAATGTAATATTGTTAATAGTATAATCGAAAATTATAGGAATCTTTTTTCTTGAACATATAAAACTTTGACATTTAGATACATTCAAAAAAAGAAGATTTCTTTCACACCATAAAGCTAGTTTAAGTACATCTTCTTGAAGAAGATGGCAATCGTTTAAAGATTTAATTACTTTGAAAATTTTTACATCATCAGCATATAATAGGTTCCCGGAGAACTGAAAAATATCAGGAATATCATTACTGAATAAATTAAAGAATAACGGACCGATGTGGCTTCCTTGGGGGACGCCCGAGGTCACAGTTATACATTTGGAGACAAATCTATCTATCTTTACATATTGGGTTCGATCAGTTAGATAAGAATAGATCCATTTCAGAAATATGGAATGAAATCCGAGCTTTGACAATTTATAAATAAGAATTTCATGGTTTACCCTATCGAAAGCTTTTGCAAAGTCAGTAAATATTATATCAGTCTGAAAACCACTTTCGAAACCTCTTATAACTGAATCGCATAAAATAGTGAGATTTGTAGAAGTGGATCTTCCTGAAACAAATCCATGTTGTGAGACAGAAATAAGTTCCTTTGTGAGAAAATTAAGCTTATCGCAAACAATTTTTTCGAAAAGTTTAGGAATCACAGATAACTTACAAATGGGGCGATAGTTACATACTTTTTGCTTTCACCAGATTTAAAAATTGGCGATATGAAAGACGCTTTCCACTCATCTTAAAACTGACCTGTTTTAAGAGACTTGTTGAAAATTAACCATAAAGGCAACGCAAGGGACGCTGCATATCTTTTAATTATTTTGGGGGAAATATAATCAGGGCCCACACCTTTGTTTTCATCTATTCCATTTAAAGCTTTAAGAACCTCAGACAAACTAAATTGAATAAACCCTATATCAACCACATTTGTCGGAGAAAAAACAGGGAAATCGCTAGGAGACGCAACTGAGTATCCCTTTTCAAAATAATCTGAAAAAAGATTACAAATGGTAGGTAAATCACTAGATGTGGATCCGGAAAATTCCATACAATTTGGTAAACCTGTATTTTTTCTTTTGGAGTTTATAAAATTCCAAAAGCATTTGCTATCATTTTTATTTGTGATTCAGCTGTTAACACATACTTGTTGTAAAGGAATTAATATTAGTGGCGATAGCATATTCACCAACAGCTACAAGATCGTCGACAAAACTGTCAACGACCATATCATTGGCAACAACATCATAAGCGACAAAATCATCTACAGCAACAGCCTTGTCTTGAGCAACAAATACGTCAGTAGCAACATTTTCAGCTTCGCAAGTTATTGAAAATTTGACTAAGTCACAGGAGCAACTTCCGGTGGCGGATCGTTTTTTGGCCTGAAGTCGAATGGGCGAATTCGTATTCCCTTAGGCCAGAGCTCTGAGTTAAATATCAAATTTACGTATTCCAGTGGAGTTCCAATTTTAAAATTTACAATTCTAAGCTTATTTTCATCAGAGGTTTGCGTTACAAGCCTATAGCATGGGAAATTGGATGCATCAATTTGGGTTTTAGACTGGATGTATGAAATTATATTTTCAGTAGAGGTTTCTTTTCTAAAACTGGAAATATGGAACCATCTCATTTTAGTAAAAACATTTTTCTTTAGAACATCAGCGTCCATATTAATTCCCGATTTAATAATGCATTTTGTAGGAGGAGGTATTTTATCGTTTAGATTGTCGTTATCCAAAATAAGAGCTTTTACATTGAAAGCTTTATTTTTATTATTTACATTATTAGAATCGTCATCATCAGCTTGTATGTCATCAGCGCGTTCATCGTCAGCAGCATTTAAATCGTAAGCGAGCTCGCCGGCAGCTTTCCCAGTATCAGCACACACAACATCGGAGCATGAATTCGCCGCAGTTCCAAGTGTATTACCAACATCAGCGCCAACACCACCATGATCAGCACCTTCAGGAGAATACGGTGGCCATTGAAGTAAGGTAACATTTTTCTTGGATATCCAACTGTTAGTGATCCTTGCGTTGAGGATTGGCACGTTTTCTTGTTGAAATGTCCATGGTATTGGTCCAAAGAAATCGGTAAACTTAGGGAAATCTTCTTGCAATATTTGTTTGTTGTAGTTTGCCGTCATTTTCAAAGCGCGGAAAGTCCAGATCAATTGTTCAAACCCAGAAAATCGCACTACACGGCAGTATAACGCCTTCTCGGCTATGTTGACGCTCCAGAAACCTTGGTTACTTCCTGATAACATGAAAATAGCAATTATATCCGTCCGGGCCATCTTAATTAAATTTTTTTCGTCAGAAAATACCAATTTTGTCCACTCTTCCTTTCACGTCATATTCTTCGTCAAAAATCTATTATATTGTGTCTTCGTATTGGATTTAACTGTGATTTTGTCTTCAATTTTAGGCGCTTCAAATGTTGTGACCCACGAATTACACGTCTAATAGTGTTATGACTCGCTGTAATACCACTCTTCGCCTTGATTTTAGCAGCAGAGTCTCTTGAATTTGAAGCCAGTCTAATTATCTTTCTTCGGTCTGCTTCTGTTGTGGCTCTTGATTGCCCACCTTACACATTTTTCCATAGTTTTCTTTATTTCTAAGATTCGACCAAACAATTTTTACACTTCTACTTATTATTTTGGCAATTGTGCGTACGGCAAGTTTGTTTTTCGCGTGTACTTCTATTTTGGATTTGTCTGCAGGGTGTAATGGTTTTCCGTGGCCCATCTTGTCTTTGATAAAGCAATTACTATTTTTAATCTACACTTCTATTATCAGAACAATATTTATTCTTCGTACCGTAATCTATAGAGACAAAACGCACACTGTTTCTATTCAAGTGGCGCAAAAAAAAAAAAACAGTGTTTTTAATGAAGTAATTAGAAAAGTGGTGAAAAATAGACTAATGTTATTTTCCTGAATTATTCTCTCCCTGCAGTTTTATTCGCAAAAGATCCCTCTTTTAGGAACTTAAACCAAAAGGTGAATTTATAAATTCACCAAAGCGCTAGACGCTCTGATAGTAAAAAAAAAGTTTGTTTCCATTCAAGTGGCACGGAGTGTATATTATTTTAATTTCTATAAAATGAATTCCAAAATATTGCTTGAAGCGTTCCCAATAACCGCATTGCTCTAATTAATTTTCTATACGCATGTCTATACCTAAAAACAAGAATTCAAATATTTTAACAAAATACCCTTAAATAAGGTGTTGTGCTGTGCGGCGGCATAGTGCAGTGCGGTGTGGGTTTTGCGTGATGCTTTTCAAATTTGCTATTTTCTAGAATTTCAAAAACGTTTGAAGTGAATTCGCATTCTCATTGAACATTGTAAATTTGTAAAACACAAAGTGTAGTAAATGAAATATATTGAAAAGGTGATGAAAATCCTCTTATTTTTTGGCTTTATACACATGATAGTTTGAATAGATCGATGTGAATGTTAAATTGATTCTTGGTAATCAGTTAACGTTGATAAGTATGGTGTGTAGCGCAGGTGTTATAAATAAATTAGAAATATACCTCGGCATGCATATAAATAAATCGCAAATTTTATATGGTTAGGTTTTTGTGTGAAGAATACCTACTTAACACTTTTTTGGAAAATTTACTTGAAAAAAAATATTGATAGAGCTTATTTAAGTAAATTAATAATGCAATGATTGAACAAAACGAAAATAAAACAAATTAGGAGGAGAATTCAAGGAAAATAAGACCAAAGTAAAAAAAAAAAAAATGAGAGCTGAATTTTGGCAGAGAATTTTATGCTTTACAGAATTTTTCGTGGAGCGAAATTTAGGACAGCTTATTTTTTCATATCTAAAAGTGGTCGGGACGGTTTCTGCCAAGGAGTAGCAATTTTTTTGGTTCAACTTTTTTATCATTCTTTTTACATTTCACGAACAAAATTAAAGTCAAAAGTTATGAAAGCTTTGTCTGCTTTTCAAACACCAAAATCGCAGCAGTTGGTTTAACGGCAAGTTTGTATAAGGTTCTTAAATAATTGAAAAGCTGATTAACTAAAGCTTTAACTCCGGATTTGAAATCCAATCTGGCATAATGGTTGGAAAGAAGCTCAAAACACTAAGTTTTTTGTTAAAAAAAAAAAAAAATCTCAATTTGAATGTAAATGTAACGTAATGTAAGCTCGCATATTTGATTTTATTGTTTGAAACTTTAAGCTAGATCAATTATTTTACTATTTACTCAAAGGTAATACAAATGCAATGAATTAAACATAAGTGCGTACCCTAATAATCTCCCTCGATAATCCATGAAGTTAAAGAGTTTCATATTAAAGTTAATTAAAGTGGTAAGTAATTTAAATGCTGCAGCCATTGAACAAGGTGAGTAGAAGTGAGTGCATTACGTGTTGAAACGTTTGGGTATTTTCCTAAACGGTTTGAAATCAACGTTTCTGCTAAGAAAATGTAAAAACAAAGCATTTGATCATGTACAGTACATAATCAGATCAAGTGGGGGCTGGAATAAAAATATTAAAATTTGCGAACTTATGTCAGTATAATACAAATAACATCTCATCAAGACTTTAGACTTACAAAATTAACCTTAAGTTTTTTGTCAGCGGAAATTCGTATTTACAATGCAGCCAAAATGTTGAGGTGATTGAGAAGAAATGAAAATATTTTGCAAATATAACCATCCCCGATGATTGGAAAGAAGTCATAAACTCAGCGAGAAAAAACCAACCATTAAGTATCATAAAAATGCCCAAAGACCACTTCTTCCCCACTTTGAAATTAGAAGAAATCATTTCAAATATAAAGATCTCTGCAAAAGGTTAAATGGTTCAATATTTAAAACACAACCGCTTCTTAATATTTTTCTTCTCAAAGGTTTGGTATTTCGAAAGGAATAAGTGTACGCCTAGCAAGCTTCAACCAAAAAACCCTATACCCCGATAATCATCGAGAAGAATAAGGATTTGCCGGACCTTCTGCAGTTTATACCGCCAATATATCACAATTTTTACACTGATCTTATGCAAGTGCCGGAAAGGCTTTTATAGATCCACTTCTGAAAGTGAACACAAATTTTAAATCTCAACTTAATTAACAAAAAACTGAATTAAAAAATAAAATAAAAAAAAATAAATACAAATACTTATTTTATTTACAAATCTTTGGCCTATCTTTACCGATTTTTAGTTTTTTTTACATTTTCCTCTGTGCAATGGTGGCCTAACTGACTTTAAAAGCAGTTATAACGGTATTTTGAAGAACGAAGAATACAAAATCAAAACTGTTATTTTTGGAGCATACTACAAAAAGGAAAACAAAGCTATGATTCTTTGTTTTAAAACTACAAGTGTTTGAAAATAACCTGTTTCTTATTTTTGCTCTACTGAAAATAATGAAAAATGCAGTTAGGCCACTATTGCTCTCACGGCCTCATATATTCCCACTGAGCGAAATGTTTTGACTCGTATGTGTTTCGGTACTCATTATAGGGCCAAGCTTGCCAACGTTGTATATCTCAATTTTGGGGACTAGACGCACAATTGTTCCCGTTCATTGAATTCGCTAAATCGAGTAAAAATAAGTAGAATTTTATTACTGGTAAGCGAATTATTCGCCAACCATGATTTTATTTGCTATTATCAGCCATTGGTATAAAAGTTCCTTTATTTTAGGGTCCAATCAGTTCATCGAACGCGACCGATACTATCATTTCAATGGAACAGTATTGTAATTCATTTTTGCTCTAATTGCAATTTTTGTTGCCATATACTGCCTTAACCCCATGGTTTACAGCTTTGTGTACAGAGCTAAGCTTTCCAACGATATATATCTCATTTGTGGGCAATAGGTAGACCAAAATGCCCATTCTCCTTTATTTGAAATTTCGCACATATGTATATATGTATAAACTCATTTTTTAAAACTTTTTAGAATAGTGGAATAAATCATGTTCCCAGCACGAAAAATAACGACACTATAACTATACAAATGTTGTGAAAGTTTTAGAAAAAGTCTTTCACCCTTATTGCGATTGTCAATCATGAATTGATAGTTGTTATTCATCAAGCAATTTCTTCATTCGGCATTGTGTTTTTCAACCGTCAATGAATAGTTGATAGATTGTCAAAAAAATAAATCGGGTGGCACAACGGCTCATGAAGAACCAGGGCCTAGTGACTAACAACTCGCAACCATTCCTGTGTGCGCCTTTCGACAGGAATGGAAGGGACCTACAATTTTATGCCGAATCCGAACGGCTAGACGAGAAGCACTTATTCGTGACAAGTGATACTCTTGGAGGATTTGTCAATTCCTCGCAAGAGGCAGTAGCCCTGAAAAAAAACTTTTTAGTTTTTTTTGGTGGATTAGTCTAAGAAGCGATCCCAGACCTCCAGCGTGACAGTCGAACGCACTAACCATTACGCTACGGGCTACTAGATAGATTGTAAATTTGTATCAATTCTTATCAACTTTATTGATATTTGCCAATTTTTTCTTTCAATTGAAAAAATTTAGTCCCCGGAGAGCAAATTTGCGGAGATTAATGAGTGAAACGGTTGACTGGCAAGGCCAATTGAAGAATAATTCCATACACTTAATTGGTTCGATCCATGTGCAAATAAACGTAATGCTGTGCACAGTTTTATAATGTTTAAAGTTTTATAATGTCTGGACAAGAATACCCTTATTTTTTTTCCAATGCCGATAGCAAAACTTTTTTTTGTTTTAAGATAGGCTCATGTTGGGGTTCGGGCCTTTGTACGTAATGCTGCATTGAAAATGCATTTTTTTTGTTTCTTAAATCCCAGATACCAAGGGTAGGGACTTCAAAATTGTATTTAATTAAAGAGCTCTCGATATGAATATGTCTGCAAGACGCACTTAATGATTGAAGCTTCTCCTGTGTGCTGATGACTCCCTTACGTATGTCACCTCGATGTCTCCACTGGTAGCTTTACGAAAAGTTGAGCACCACGTCAATAGACTCTACGCCTTCTACAAGAAATGAGGCATCCGGATAAACACCTACAAATCCGTGCTTGTGTGTTTCAGGAGACCCAGTAGAGGTAGTTGCAGCGCAGCCAAGTGCAGTAGTCTGGTTCTGAAACTTTCGGACGGATCTACAATAGCAGCCAAAAAGAACGTGAAGTACCCAGGCATCCACTTCAACCAGTTGTTAAGGTTCAACCCGCACTCACGTCTTCAAAAAAGCCAACTCTACCTAAATCAATTCGCATCGGTCAATTCAATTCGCAACGATGAAAACTTTTATCAACTGAGTTATACAATACAGAAATTTCAATTGATTGATAAGTTTTAGCAATCGTCAACTGGTTGATAATTGACAATCTTAATAGGGGTGTTATCTTTCTCGAGAACGATTCAAAAAAATTTGATACAAAATGTGTAATGCTTTTCAATTTTCTACGTTTTGAGAAATTCAAAAATTCAAAACATTATTTTTTGTATAATTTTTTGAATATTCGATCCAAAATAAATAAGATCATACAAAAAGAAAACTAAGTCATTACTTAATTACAAACAATTTTTGAAAATATTTTTCTTTATTTTTTTTTTTTTTAAATGCGAGTTTGAAAATATTTACAAAAAATAATCATTCCCTAAAATAATTTCATTTAATGTTTAAATAAAAGATAACAGTTCTTGCTATAGCTCCTGTTATTTCTTAAAAAAATTACTTTCCCTTCGATGTTAAAAAATTTCCCCTTCCGCCTAGTAGAGCCAAAACGACACTCCTCCCGTAAGACTTGTTCTTAACTGTTTTAGACAACTAAATTCCCTATTTAAAAACGCTAACCAATTTCTTCCAAGTTTATTAGTTAGGAAGTTGTTCCAAAAAGACACTTGAACATAAGAGCATAACAGATGAAAAAACTCATTAAAAAATATCTCGTAATTTTACAAATAAATTCTTGTTCCTTTTTTAAACCATGCCAAAACTTTTTCTAAGTCCTACGACCCATGACCCATTAAATGTCACAGTATAGATAGTAATAATAACCTTTGGGTAAATTTTATCGCTATATAAATAAATTATTGAAACAAATTGATTCCTTTCAATTTTCAATTATTATTTTTTTTTAATCAGCAAGAACCATCATTATTGATTTCAAGTGCATATAAATAATTTGTTTTTATTTCGAAAAATATAAATGGAAAATTTAATTTTACCCTTTTTATATTTCAATTTTTCAAAATCATATAAACATGATTTATTCCTTTGCCAGAAAACTTGTTGAAAATTAAAAAAAAAAAAAAAAAAATACATAAATAAAATTTTAAGCATTGAAAAATAAAATTTTATATAATGAAAAACGTAGATAGCTACTATTTCCTTTTTTTCATTTGTTTTATTTTTAATGAACTTTTACAGAAAAGAGAAAATTCATCTCCAGTGATAAACTGCTTTGGAACGTGACTCTGTCCTACACTCTACTATTACTATAGTCGTCGAGTAATAAAGTAATAAATTAATGGAGGAAAAATTGCTGCTAGCTACATATTCTGCAATGGGGTGAGTTCATGTTTTAAAAATTCAACCATTTTTAAATTTATTCAAAATTTCTTGCAAACATATGTACATTTTCAAGCTCAAATCACATCCAATGCTATTGAATTTATCATTGATTATTTTTTTAGAGTAAATAACTTACTTTTTTCTAAGCTGGAAAATTCTTAATTTTTAATACTTTGTCACTTAGCAAATTTGAATGAAAATGCTTGTTTTATATTTTTTTTTAAATACATACATGTATACAATAAATTAATAATAAATTTTAACACCGTACGATAACCATAAATTAGGTACAAAACCCATTTAGAAGTTGTGAAAAATTAAGCTTCGTTGCGATTTCCAAGCTCTCACAATCAGACAAATTTTTAACTTTAGCACAATAAATCCACATGCGGGATTTATGCAGACATGGAGATTTAAATACAAGAGCACAACAGCTCCAGGATTTAAGATTGCACAACTTCGACTTCCTCTCAGTTTTCACACTCTATGCTATGAGAATCCTTTGTTATTTGCATAATTGTTGTATCTTCATAGTATTATTATGTGTAGAAAAAGAAACAAGTTTTATTTTTATTTCAAAAATATACAAAATCCAATATTAATTGCATACAATTCAGTCGTAGTGTGTGCAACTTTTGAGATAATCTGGTGTTCTTCTTTCTCTCTCTGTCTCTCACTCTTAATGTCTGTGTCTCTATTTATATTCATGAGATAATAATTCAAAACGAGAAGCTTTTGGCAATTTTGTACTCGTGGCTTTATTATAACAAAAATATTTTTCTATAGAAGAACTTACCTCCTTGTCTGAAACACAAAACACCAAAAACAAGACAAATTCGAAATGAGGCATGGGAGGTTACTAGGGGTTAGGGGGATAAATGTTTTTAAAAAGGATTAACTACCGGCTTAAGTTTAAATTAGAATTTTACGTAGAACAACACTGACGAGTTATTTTTTGGAAGATAGCTTTTATACTGCTTGCATTCCACACAGTCAATTTGAAATAGTTTTAGGATTTGGAAAATAAACTGAAGTTCGTCATTTTTTTAATGAGATTGTGTTGTTAGGTGAATTTACTCGACTTACCTTTAGACTAACTTTAATACGAAATCAAACTTCAATACAGGATTTGAAATATTAATTGAGTTTAAAAAAAGTTTTAATTGATTTGCAAAAATGATTTATATTCACTGTCTAGTAAAACATGATGTGATGACGGTTCGTTTAAAGATTCTGTTACATTTTACACATGGCATGCCACACAATTAATGGTCTTAATTGAATTAAATATAAACGTTAGGGTGGAGCGTCGTTATATGGAGACAAAAAGTAGTCGTATCGTATCGTATTTCGAATACCCCAGATTAGATTTGTTCACAAGTTTGAAATAATTTTAAAATAATTGGTAAATGAAACAATTAACACAATAATTTTGGTCATATAAGCTTTATGCTGGATTTACATGTATCTTCGTCTGCAAATAAGAAAAAAAGTAGAGCGGAACTGATGTATGCCAAAAATCCGAGCGTGTGAAAGAGAACCATCAAGAAGATGAACATGTTCTGTTTCATATCTGCATAATGGCACTTCCTATATAATCTGCATGTACGAAGAGCTTCTGCCAACAAATGTAATTTTAATTTTGCATCCCTTTTTCTTGCAGAAGTCAGACGAAGATACATGTAAATCCACCATTATTTAGACACAAAAATAAAAAAATGACTACTAAAAACTTAAAAATTCACGATATAACTAAAATACACCTTTTATTTTTACTTTTTAACGTTACAATTTACTTTTGTGTTGAAAAACACCAACATTTTACGCGAATATATTCTCGATCTTATAAGACCGTGTCTGGATTTTTCACCAACTTCTGCACTTTTTGTTTCGGTCACCATCTTCACGCAGCGGCGAACACATTGACTGTGACAAGGTTAGTTTGGAAATGGCATGTCAATGACAATTGGATATTTGTTTTGTAGAATGTCTTCCAAATCCATATTACTTAATTTCTCCAATAATGGGGTTGATGTTACTTGTGATTTGGTCCATATAATTAAGTCATGATAATATTTGGCATTGAAATTTAAATTGGTAGTTTAAAGAGTCTAACTGAAGACACACGCTTATGATTTTTTTCTAGCTGAGATGATTCTTCTTAAGCCCAGTTTTTTGAAATGTGGTCTTTCATCATTAAGCATTGCCATCGAAATATTTGTTGGGTGTTTAAAATAAGAATTGCCTTGGATAACAGGGCCAATTATTTCTCTCCAACTATCTTTTTTAACGCTAAACCAATCTGGACCATACACTTTTAAAATGTATTCAGCAAGTATTTGCAAGTAATTATAGTTGGATTAGATGTAGCTGCATAAAGCCTCAAATTCTATTGGCAGTTTTGTCAATCAACTATAGTGTGGCAAATTTTGCTGGGTTTCTGTTGGAGAGATCAATAAAACAGGATCCTTTACTTATGGCTCCATACATTTGAAAAAAATATTTTTGATGGGTGCTAAGCGTATCCTGGAGTGGAATCGGCTAAGGTGATAGTTGATTATCAATTGTGGTGATCGTCGTTTTGAAGATAGCTGTCTCTATCACATCTAAAGGAAAAAATAGAGACAGCAATAGTCAAACGACTATCACCACACTTTATAATCAACTATCACCTTAGCCGATTCCACCCCTGGATTTCTTTTATAAAATTAGGAAGGTTCCCTGGGGTTGGTTACAACTCACCAAGAGGAAGGTCAGCACAGTTTTCTAGCGCTCTTCCAATGGGTTCCCGAATAAAGTTGAGGTCCTAATGTTGCACCATCCAATTTGTCATAAATGAAGCAAAAGTAACTCATAAGCATGAAGTTGACAATCGAACCATGCATTGTAGCGGGCTCTCCAACTTCAACTCTACAAGCCGAATAACCCAAAACTTTTCCAACCAGTGTTTGTAGCAGTTCCATCGCAATCAACAACAGACAGTTTACTTAAATCCTGTATCGAATCCGCTATAGTTTACTTTTTCACATTTGTTACTGTTACCAAGCCAACATCCTGTAAGACTGCACTCGCGACTGCTGCTGCTGATCGATCCAAGATGCCGTATTGATCGCAAACTCTTGCCAAACTAGGAAGATATAACCGATTTCTTTAATTAATTTCTTGGCATTTTTAAGAAGTACTTGGCTGGGGGTCATCATAACTATAGTCATTATCTGCCGGTGGACAATCAACTGATTGAAATCTTGACTTTGTCGTGGCTTTAATTGAAGACGAAGCTCCGTGTGCTAGTACATTTATACTTTTTTCTTCCCTCAAACTTTTTCCGACAAGTTTTTTGGTCTCTAAAAAGTCCAACCCGCCTTCAAACATTAACGGATTTACTCTTCCAGTCTTGTAGATTTGTTCATATAGTTTTCATTTTGTTTGGATCTTGGGTATCTCAGAAATACAAATATTTATCATACACACTTTTCATTTCTTGTTTTACCCATTGAATTGACAGGGATGCAGTCTTCCAAACGGTAATAATGTCAAGAACTAAGGTTTCCAATATTTGAGCAATAGATGGCTGCTTTTCATTATCCTTATCTTTTTTTTTCATTTCTCACAAAAACTATATGTTTTATAACTTTAGTAATTGTCGGTAACACTCTTTTGTTCATTAGTCAAGTTGCTTCGAAGATGGGACACCGTCCAAATTTTGTCGAGTCACTCGTTTCAAAATTTTGTTTGGTATTTAATAGAGAAATAAAAACGTGTTGCTTCTTGCCAGCTAAATGAACGACTGAGCTTTAATAATTGCACTTCGATCGGCACGAAAAAAAAACTTGGTACCAAACAAACAAAAAATTGCAACGACAAAAACAAGAGCAGTCCTTTTTTGTTATCAAGTGGAAATAAAAAAAATATTTTTGCAATTCACAAATATTTTGAAAAATTTTTAATCTATGAATTGGTATTTTAAAAAAGTGGCTTAAAGCAGTAATCTTAGGATTATTTTTAACAAATATATCGAGAACGACTCATCGCACTTCAAAGTTTTGTGCATCTTTTTTATAGGAAATTGAATAATCTATCTTTAATTTTGAGCTTCGGAAGAGGGCTAACAAAATTGAAATTTGTTTTTTTTTTTTCCTTTTTTTGACGTATAGTTAACGTAATTATGCAACTTTTTAAAACTTTTCGAAATCGCAAAAAGAGTTTGATGCTCCACCCCAATGGAGAACTTTCTGTTGTTGTAAAAAGTTTTCTGGATACAAATTTTTTGTCATTGCCCGGCTGGAAAAATTCCAAGTTTCTGTCTAGTTTGGGCAAGGCCATAGTTAGTTTTCAGTAGGGAAAATCTAGACAAAAGGAAAACTTATCAGATACTTGGCAAGCCCTTGCTGGATTTCAGTAAAAAAAATTTAAATGAGGCAAACTGTTCAAACAAGTGAGGCCCCCCCTAGTAAAAACTTGTTGGACATGTATCCCATGAGGAATGTCTCTTGTACACCAAAACACACAAATTTTGTAAGCAGTATGCAATTTCAGTATCATACGACACTCTTTTCTCGTTTTCTTTTGTCTTATTTTTCGTATCACACTTTTTATTATGGGGGTGAGACATCTGTATAGGGTACTTCAATGAGGAAAAAACAATTCTTAGTTGTTCTACCTAAAAGGAAAGTACATAAAATCTGGTTCTATTCTGGATGTATTTGATAAATAAAACTTGTTCACTTTCGAGATTGAATTTTTGTATAGCGAGTTAACCCAGTAGGTAGTGCATTGGACTGACAATCAGAAGATCGCTCGATCAAGTCCCATAGACGAGGCAAAAGGGTTCATAATCGCCAAGGCCCGTGTTCAAGCCTTTGCTAAATCTTTCTAGTCCCTTGCAAGAATCAATGTAAAACTCTGTAGTGCCTTGTCGAAAACTAGATTGTTTTTCTGCGTGGGTGTGATATAACCGTAAAAATACAAAAAAAATGGTTTTTTGAACTTTTAGACTAGGATATTTCGAAAACATGAGCCCATCCAAGAACTCTGTGATCGGACTTTCAAAACATTCGGAAAAGTATAATATTGTTTCTGCTGCAGGCATTTGGTTAAATTTTGTTCCTCTGTGATCTTTTAACCGGATTCTTCTTAGTTTTATGAGAAAGCTGGTTCATTTATCATATATATTATTTCTGTTGTCAAATTCCTTTTTTCTCATTTATAAAATAGTCAAATCAACTAAAATAGGTATCACTGAATAGGAATTTACACATACTTATGAGTCATGACATTGCACAAAAACTTTATGTTATACCACACTATTGTCTATAAATTTCGGAAATTTCAAATAATTCAATAAATAAAAAAATTGCCATAAAGAATACCTCACTTTTAACCCATTGAATGAGTGAAAGAGAAAGACATGTATTACTTCTGTAATTTAAAATTCTCTTTTTTTTTCGCTGCACCTTGAGTGAGTGGGGGAGAAACATTCTTTAGTTACACCATGCATGAATGAAAGAAACATATTTATTAATTCTTTAATTTAAAATCTTAGAAGAAGAAATAGAGGAACGGGCATATCGAGGAAAAATTGGGGCTTTTTTCAAAATAATGCGAGTTACACAAACACAAATGTATTCACACAGGGTCGGAATGCAGTGAGATAGCTAAATGCTGGGGCCCCCAAAAGAATTTTTAGCTGTGTTTTTGAGAGATGTATGAATATAAAAAGCTTATTAAACTAAATAAAAAGTGAATACAACATATACTTACATATGTATGTATATTATCTATTAATGAAAATGATAAACAAAAAATTCAAAAAGATTTCATTCTTACGTCAAATATTGTTTACAAAGAGGTTTTGTAAAACTAATATGTTCATATCAATAATAAAAGGAATTTATTTATTTTGTTCGAACATTCTATTTGAAAATTTAAAGCCTAATTGTATGTGCGAAATTTTCGCACGGGTCTTCTGCAGTTTTAATATTTTGAAAAGTAAAATTCATAGAATCATCCGGTTTTCAGTGTTTGGCTATGAATTAATAAGATCATTGCATTCTGAAAACAAAAACAGGACTTAATTACGTACGGTCTTAAAAAAAAAAATATTTTGAATTTTTTTCTTCAAAATTTTGAATTTGAAAATGAATTTTTCAAAAACTGTTAAATAAGGCAACTTTATTTAAAATGTGTAATTTCTATCTTTACACAAAAAAAAAACTGAATGAACTGTTTGTTAAAAATTAAAATTAAAATCCACTAATTTTCGAGTCGTTTGTTGGTAACTCTCCTTGCTAACATTTATAAAAACAAAATTTTAACCAACCATTTTGAAAGAAAATCTTATTTCCCAAAAAAAGTCTCTTAAGTTAAATTCTTAAATTCAGCTTATTTTTCGATTTATATTAAAAATATTAAAAAGTGACCAGTGTGAACATTCTCTCAGAAATACATCGCTCATTAAAAAGAACAACGTCATAACTCAAAAAACATCAATTTTGACCTAATGATACAGTTCAAACTTATTTTCTATAAACTGTTTTTTGTCAAAATTTCATTTCTAGAACTGAAAAATTGAAGGCTATAGAGCATCATTTGTCGTTATATACACTGTCACTTTTGTATTTTTTTCATTTACGCAGGGACCTTTGAAGTGAAAACAGTCCAATAAATAATTAAAAAAAAAAAAATAGATACAAATGAAGATGATTATGAAATACAGCCATGCAAACTTTAAAACGCGATTTCTGAAGTTTTACGTTTTTTGAGTTATGACGTTGTTCATTTTAATGAGCGATATATTAAAAAATGAAATTAAAATCGTTACTTACTAAAAGGTATATTCAATAGCCTATTATGTAGAGTACCTGGTAAAGAAGATGGAAATGAAATGTTACTGAAAACACATAAGGGCCTATTTCATTTGGCAAGCGATAAGTGTATAACGAAAATCATTGAAAACATTATTTTTGTTACCTAACTGTGACTCTCTACCAGCCAGAAGTGCTTTACAAAGTTGCTGATAAAATATTTAAATTTATATCTATTTAAACGAAACATGAATTTTGCGTTGCATTTTGACAAAAATTAAAACGCAGCCGACCTAAATTTATATATACATTTGCTTACGTAAATTTGTATAACCTTATTTGTATAACCTTATTTGTAGCTGATGAGTGTAAGTTCTTGTAAACGCTGATGACGACGTCGCTGTACTGCACTGCACATATCTAATCACTTAAATGTCTAACAACATTACATATAACTGTCAGTTTGCCTGTACAAATTTATTGCTGCTAAAACGACAAAATGAAATTACTCAAAGGGATCAAATGGAATTAAACTTCTTACAATCTAAATGCAATTTTCAAACCCTCTATGAAGGAAGTTGTAAGAATATCACACACACCCCCAACCACTCTACCCCTATGCAACAAAACTTTTTCCTCCATTAGATGTGAACTATGAGTACTTATAGCAGTGTTTCCCAACCTTTTGTATGCTATGTCCCACCAGAACCTTCCAAAATCCTCATGTCCCCTTGGCCCTAGATTCGGCTTTAGGTTAATGGGCTGACAGTTGATGTTGTTACCATCACGCTTAGACTGGCCGTAGCATTATACATTTCTAGATACCTAAACTGTTTTTAGCATACAAAATCTGAAATCCATAGAGAACTATTCAGAACGTGTAAAGTTGAAACGAAATTCAAATAAGAAATCTTTTCATGTTGAGCAGTTAATACGGACTTCTTTTTTCAAAATTTGTCTTAAAAGTTTTATGTTTCGCTTTCAAATAGGCTTCAAAACAACCTATTTTTATTGATTCAATAGTCAAGCATTGTTGGCATAAAATACAAATGTTAATCCTTATCGTGGATAGCTGCAAATTTCAAGTATTCCTCCGATCGTTGTTTACACACCTTTGGTAAGCGATGACAACGAAGCTAATAAATCAACATTTAAAAAACAACTAAGTCATATTGAAGTGAAGTTCGTAAGAATTGATACAATTGATCAATGTAGATCTTGATGGGTATGTTCAGACTTCAGAAATATATCACAAGAAGCCTAAATTTTGTTGAGAAAAGTTTAATGAAGTATAATTTTAAATTGCCCCTCTATCAAATCAAATTGCCCCCTTGTGGGGCGTGGGACCCACGTTGGGAAACACTGACCTATAGCAACCGAAGAAATGATGAAAACGCAGCATCATATCATCGTCATTGCGCTTTCAACTTGAAAGAGGGCGTTCTAGTTGTATACCGATACCGACCAACCGACAGAACTTGATGACGACGAAGCGACGAAGGAAACGATGCAATGCAACAGAAACGAACGGCGTGTGGCATTTTCCCAACAAGGAGATTGTTATAAATTGCATCCTCGTGTGACGTTATCGTCGTCGTCCTGGTCGTCTTCGTGTCACAAAGAGTAAAAGTTTAGCTTTAAACAATTTAAAAGATTCGTTCTTACTTTTTTTTCACCCATTCTTTCTTCTCATAGATGTGGTTCTTGGTTTGATTGGTTTGTGTTTACCTTTAACCAATAACTGTATCAATATCTCGTCAAATAAAAATACAAACTTTTAATTGAGCTTGATTTTTTGCTTCTAGTTCAATAGCGATGGTTTCATATTTGAATCTCAATACACGACTGGTTTTATTAATATATGACCCCAGCCCACAATGCAGCTTTAAAAATGATAGGTGATAAAACCATAACGGACATCTTTAGAGCACCGACGTAATGTTTCATGTCTTGTCTTATTTTATCGCTACTTTTACAAACAGTGTTCCAGTGAAATAGCTTGTTGCATTCCTCCCCTTCAACAATTTAACCGCAATACTCGCGTTTTTAGGAATGCTCATCAGTGAACCCTTGAGCCCAATTTCGGATGTACTGTCAAGTACAGGGATTCTTTTTTTAGCCGCACAACACGAATGTGGAAAGTTTTACCTAATTCTATTTTTCCCTCTGATTATGATATTCAGAAATTCAAAACTAATGTGCACCGGTATCTTCTTTTAAACCCTATCCTATTTTCCTAACGCTCGCACTCTGTTTAACATGTAAAGGGTTTTAACAGCCCCTTGTGTGAGCGTCAATTATAAAAAAAACCCTACCTAGTTTGACTGTTTTATTCCGAAAAAAACCCTTAATCAAATGACGCCAACTTCAACCTGGATATTTCTCATGTAGGGTGAACGTTCTGAAAACCTTTACTTAATATTCATTTAAAAGTTCGTATATTCAATTAATTATTATTCTTTAATCTACATTCTATAAGTAGTATATCGTTGTTGGAATGATTTTATAATTTAAAAAAATAAAAAAAAAAAAACTAATAATTGTTTTTACTATCCATATACAAAGCCCAGCCACCAGAGAACCCATACCACTAAAGCCAACTTTGCAAACGAAAATCTTATAAATCTTGACAAATTCGCCCGAAAATTCCTTCTCCATTTTTGTTTGCTTTTTCATTTCTCTTATCCACGAATGCACAAAAACATTATTAAATAGAATTGTTGTGCTACTTTGTTCAAAGAACGTCGACACCATGTGTCGCATTAATGTCCTTTTCTTTGGCATCTTTTGTACGATCTGTTCTTCTGTTGCGACTTGTGATATAGGTAGGTATTTTTAAACAGTAAAAAAGAAAGACAATAGGAGACAAAAAAAAAAAAAAACTTAATGAAATCCCATACAAAGTTTGCAATTCAAAAACTGTCATCAATCAATTTGTTGTTTTTTTGGTGTTACCAAAAAAAAAAATTTGTAGTATGGTATATACAAGAAACACGAAACAAAAAGATAACGACAGAGTGTTGGTGTTATGTGAGTGTGCTTGATGTTTGAAGGGGTTAAGCCCTCTTAAAATAAAGAACAATCTCTTTTGATATGTTGAGATTGATTGGCATCACATGGTTACAACCAAAAATTCATTTTTAAATGTAATTTATATTATTTTAGTATTATTTGTATATTGCCTCCCGAAGACCAAAATAAAACGTGTGAAATAATGTTACCTACATTTTTTTTAACTTATTGCCAATTGCGAGACCTTGTTTTCACGATTTAAAGATGGAAGTATTAGAATGAAGGAAATAGAGAAAAGGGTTTTTTATTCCTATTTTATAAGGTTTACCTTTCTTTAAATGATCCTTTCTGCTTACTGTACAAGTCTCAATCATTACGAAACAAAGATGGTTGTTCTTTTGGATACAAGGGCTCCGTTTTGTCTCCGACTCTCTTCCTTATATTCATAAACGATCTTTTATCTGAAACTTCTAATCCATTAAACTGTTTCGCTGACGACAGTACCCTCAGCTTCTCATATTCGTTTACAGATTCACACCCATGTCCTTCGGATGTGGAACTTGAACGGCAGCGTATGATAAGCTCATTAAATTCTGAACTTAACCAATGGGGAAACAAAAACCGCGTAAAATTTCATGTTTCAAAAACAGCTCTCAGTTCTCGGTATGTGTGTCACAGACCACCTAATGTGGAATGACCACATATTTGACGTCGCCAAAAACGCTACTAAGTGCTTAGGTTTTCTCCGAAGATGCAAGAAATTCTTTACCCCCTCTGATCTGGCTGTGATCTACAAAGCATTTATTCGTCCAAAGCTTGAGTATAATTCACATATATGGGCAGGTGCTCCTATAACTCATCTAAGCTTGTTGGACCGAATACAAAAAAGGGCCCTAAAAATGATAGGTGATCGGACAATAACGTCAACAATAGCACCCCTCGAACATCGCCGCAATGTCACCTGTCTCTCACTGTTCTATCGCTATTTTTATAAACAGTGTTCAAGGGAAATAGCCAGTTGCATTCCTCCCCTTAAACAATTCAACCGTAATACTCGCGCTTTTAGGAATGCTCACCAGTTTACCCTTGAGCCCAATTTCGGACGTACCGTTAATTATAGGTATTCTTTCTTTAGTCGCACAACAAGAATGTGGAATGCTTTACCTGACCCTATTTTTCATAAGTTATAATTAAGGGTAGTAAGAACCCCTTTAGTGCGCGGCAAGTTTAAAAAAAAAAAAAATATTATTCTGCAGTTGAAAAAATCAAATCTTGACTATTTCGCGACCAAAACCTCAGTCTTCGTACTCAAAAATCAGTATTCTGTGCCGTCCACAGCGGAAATTGAAAATATAATGGTGCATCAGTTTGGTGCTTTTTTGGGACTAATTTAGTACCGCAGTCTAAGCCGAGTTCTAAAATTCCGCTCAAACCTGATGTCACGTAATTTTTGTTTAAATAGGTCCAAAAAAGCACCGAAATGCTTGAATTTCCGTTGTGGACGACACAGCTTGAAGGACCTGGGGGCTTATAACGTTAGGTACAGAACAAATAAATTACAAAATAATTATTTCAGAATAAAAAAAAATTTTCACATACGTAATAGAGTGATCCAAAACTACTTTTATTTATTATTTTAAGCAAAAATTTCATCATGGTCTTAATAACTTCTGAACCTTGTTGATCGTATACAGCTGCATAAATTCATTTAATTTTGACCGATTTGCGGTTCAGGTTTTTTAATTTTTGAAGTTGTCTTTTTAAACTTATTTAAATTCCGAAAACAATAAGTTTGAAAATTCAACAAAAACTGTTTTTTTTTTAGTTTTTAAATTTCATTTTTTGAAATATGCACAAAACAGTGGCAAGATCATTATTGACAGTGTGTATGTGCTTGTCTCAGGTATATTCTGAACAACTCTACAATTGTGGTTTTCCAACGATATAAAATGTATCGAAGTCGGTTTAAAACTTTTTGAGCAGATGAGTGCAAAAGTGGCGTAACCCACTTTTTGTAATTGGGTTTAAATCGACCCAATGCAACCACATATGCTTTTAAAGAAGTAATGTTATCTTTTTGAAAAGGTTAGATATTCAAGAATCTAAAACCATGGTTAAAATAATTTGTCTCTATAAATCGAAAAAATAAGAGAATTTTCCAAAAAAGCACTCTTACACTAGGTTTATAGACAAAAAAACATCGGATAACGAAAATAAAGTTTTTGTGGTTTGTGAGCAAGTTGCCTTTTTTTTTTTGGCATATTCCGTAAATTTCGTCTATGGCTTAGTGGATTTTGTCATAATCTTGTATTCCGGTAAGTTTTTCAGAAAATATTGCATTTAAAATTTTTATAAACAATATTTTGTATGACCAAATTATTTGAAAGAATTAATTAAAAAATAAATCGGGTGGCACAACGGCTCATGAAGAACCAGGGCCTAGTGACTAACAACTCGCAACCATTCCTGTGTGCGCCTTTCGACAGGAATGGAAGGGACCTACAATTTTATGCCGAATCCGAACGGCTACACGAGAAGCACTTATTCGTGACAAGTGATACTCTTGGAGGATTTGTCAATTCCTTGCAAGAGGCAGTAGCCCTGAAAAAAAACTTTTTAGTTTTTAGGTGGACGAGGCTGGGAAGCGATCCCAGACCTCCAGCGTGACAGTCGAACGCACTAACCATTACGCTACGAGCTACAACGTACTAAGAATTAATTAACGATATAAAAATATCATCGCACCATTAATACATACCGTCAAATACTAATTGTTAGAAACAAGAGCAAGTTGGTACTACTAAGTCGTTCATTTTGTTTAAAATTAAATTTTTAAATGAAGAGTGTGAAAAAATCGACCATCCAGAATTTGTATAAGAAAGTTAAACAAGCTAAATCCTTTATTAAATTTTTAATTGCGATATACGTAGTATAGGGCAAGTTTAGGATTCGTGACAAAAAAAAACTCGAGATAATAATTTTCCCTAACATTACGATGATAGAGAACGCGAAAAAAGAAGTAGGTCTCACAATCCTGTCTGTCTGTCCGTCTGTCTTTACCTTTGACCGGCAGCCTAAACCGCTGAAACGATTTGGTTCAAACTTTGGACTTAAGGTTCTTAGGTGATTCCCTAGAGGGGAAATTGATTTCTTTTAGCTCAAAAAATAACATTACCTGCCAGTACCGCCTGTACAACGAATATACAAAAATTGATTTATTTCAAAAACGGCTCTAACGATTCTGGAAAAAAAAATTACGAGTTACTATAATTACTACAGTTTATATTTTGGTAGAAAAAAAAAATGTCTAACTATTATTAACGGTACCTTTCATAGAACCAAATTTTTTATGTAAGAGTTCCTCTGCAATTTTTAAAATTTAGCATATACAATTTTTCAAAAAGATAATTTTTGGATTTTTAAAAAAATATTGAATTTTTTTTTTGAATTCAATATCTTGAAAACGGATTAATGATTTTTTGTTTTTAAATTTTGTGAACAATTTTATTTTATTAAATACTAAAAGTTAGCCTACCAAATTTATTTTTTTTAATTTTCAAGGGTGTCCCGTTAAGGATGGTCAAAACTGAATATGGTGATAAGCCAGGTCAAGAGCTTTCAGAATTTGGTAACTTGTTCATACCGAATAATAACGTTTTTTTTCGGTTTTTTGCTTACCCTGTCCATAATTGACTTTTGTTTTTTACAATTTTTACACTTAAACTTTGGCTAATAGGTTGACTTATTTTACTGAATAAAAAAATGTTCATTTACATCACCATTTGCCTACAAACTAAAGATAAACTTGAATTTTGACCAAACTTAATTTTTGACCTCAATCTTCTTAAGAGCTCCATGAATAAACTTCGTATCACACAAAACAGGTTAAACCTTCCCAAAATATCCCGTTTTTCTGTAGTTTTTAAAAAGTTATAAAACTTGCTAAAGCGGTGCTCAGATAGAGAGTTATAACCGTTTGAATCCAATAAAACAGGTTAAAAAAAAAAAAAAAAAAAAACAAAAATAAAACATTTTTGTTCAAGTATATCGATAATTTTAAAATATCTTTTCAAATATAACTCCGACATAGCTGAATTTTGGTGGAGGGCTTCATTTTGATGTCTTAATAAAACCCTTAAATTTTGGGCAAGGACTTTTGATTTCGTAGGTGAAAGGGGAAAAGTACAGTATTTTTGAAAATTTCTCGAAAAGTATCAAATTTTTTGAGAACTGTCTGTTTAGTTCGATACAAATCATACAACACCAATTTCATTGAAGCCAATAAATCAGAAAAGCTGACGGTGCAGTTGATATGATATAATTACGGCATATCAACGTCACTGGGTCAACCAATATGTATTGCTGACGCCAAGCGCTGACTATTGTTTTATATATTTGTATTTTGTTTTGGGTTTTCTTTTTGTTATAATTTAAGTATTTTATGTTGTAATATTGTTATGTTGTAATATTGTTCTAGATATTAAAATATTGTAACCTACTTTTGATTATAATAATTGTAGCTTTAAGGTATAAAAGACTAATGATTGAGGGAATAAAATTCATTAAGTATCAGAAGTCGTTACTGTTGATTATTTGACTCAGTTGGATTACCTCCGTTTGAACAAGTTCAAGTGCTTGGTTCAAAAGTTTACAATTATCAAGTTAATGTGCTTGATAATTACAACTTCAGACAAACGAGTCTGAACACTGTCTTTAGAAAAACGGTAGCTTTTAAAATTCCGCACAAAAAAGATCAATAACTTTTTTCGCCGGAGCAAGAGATTTTGAAAAAAAAACAGGGACAAAATGTGGCCTTACTTTAATGTGATATTTTCCACACCGTTGCATTTGCGCTCGTTTGTCTCAAAATCCATTAGTCTAACAAAAAAATTATTGTCATCTTTTCTTTGTAGAATACTATAAGCTACAATTTTTACAAAGATATTTCTTAAATGGTTTTCTTAGATGGTTTTCGAGAAATCTTTAAAAATAAAAATACTGGACTTTTCCTCTTTCACCCTACAAAATCGAAAGTCCTTGCCCAAATTTAAGGTTTTTATTTAAAAAAATGCGTAAGACATCATCAAAATCAAGCACTCTACCAAAATTCAGCTTTGTCTGAGTTATATTTGAAAAGATATTTTAATTTTATCGATATACTTGAACAAAAATGTTTTATTTTTAACGTGTTTTATTGGATTCAAACGGTTATAACTCTCTATCTGAGCACCGCTTTAGCAAGTCTTATACCTTTTTAAAAACTACAGAAAAACGGGATATTTTGGGAAGGTTAAACCTTTATTGTGTCATACGAAGTTTATTCATGGAGCTCTTAAGAAGATTGAGGTCAAAAATTAAGTATGTCAAAGTTCAAGGACATCTTTTAGTTTGTAGGCAAATGGTGATGTAAATGAACATTTTTTTGTTCAGTAAATAAGTCAAACTATTAGCCAAAGTTTAAGTGTAAAAATTGTAAGAAACAAAAGTCAATTATGGACAGGGTGAGCAAAAAACTGGTTCAAAGTAGAGTTTTTTTTAAATTTCGAAAAATAGCCGTTTCTTGAAAACCGTTATGATTCGGTATGATCAAGTTACCAAATTCTGAAAGATCATGACCTGGCCTATCATCATATTCAGTTTGGACCATCCTTTACGGGAGACCCTGTATACATATAAAAAAAATTATTAAAATAAAAAAACCGCTCTAACGATTTTTGACTCATATTTATCAAACAAATTAGATGACATACTTTTTGCTAGCTCTATCTGTTTTAGCTATTAAAAAAACAAATTTATAGTAATATTTTATATTTTAAATTGTTTTTAAAACTTTTTTTTAATTATATCATAATGTTATAGAACCACTACATATGCACATTGTCAATTTTAAGCTACGTTCAAGTTGTTAGCTACGAGAGCAAGTTTGTGCGATCCAGTCGTGCCCATTTTTTGTTTAAAGCTTCAATTTGACAAAAGCCAGAGTGACAAGTGACTATCTTCATTTAATACTCGGATCTTCAATAATTATTATCAATGAAGCCACTATAAAAGTGTTAAAGCTTCTCTTAAATTCTTTACAAACTCCCAGCATTGGATTTTTGTATAGACGCATTTAAAGAAGTGAAGAGGGATTGAAGGGTGGAGTGTCAAGCTGAAAATTTTGTTATAATACAATCTAATCATATGACACATGTTTTAAGGGTGCTTTAAAACGCTGATTCTAAAGAGAACAAAACTGAAAAGATACATGTATTCTGTAGAAAGTTGAAGTCCTTTTTATGGAATGATTACTTTTTTTTAAGTACAACAAGTAAAATATTACCCAAAACCATTTTAAGGTAATGGGATATTAATGAAATTAAGTATAAATGTTCCATTTGTCATGTTTACCAAGAATCAAACGAGTCCCCAAAAATATCTGTGGTGAAAGGTTGTTTTAACATTGAAAATGTTTATAGGCTCGATTTTCACAGATTATGGTTGGTGTTACCAAAATGAATAAAGTACAAATGAATACAAATGAAAATGAACTTTAGCGTAGTAGGGGCATTTTGCGAAAAATTTGGTTGGTGTTACCACAGAAGCTACCAACAAAATTAAAATGAACATATCTTTGCAAGCGATGAACAGCGTAGCGTATCGAATTGGTGTTTGGGTGCTTGTGCAATTTGCTTGTGCTACCAACGAAGAAAGAAGAAATTGAAAGAATGAAAAATAAACGATGACAGAAATAATGAGCTTGCTATATTTTTGTAGGTCTTTTATTTGCAGATGCAGACTGCAGAGTATCAAATTTTCGGTTGGTATGTTGTGTTGTGTACACTCACAGTGCGTGTTTAAAGAGTGTTGTGGCTGCGGGTAGGAAAAGCACAGAGGATAGGTACCACAGTAGAATTTACAAAAGTTTTGAACCTATTTATTATTATGTATACATATAATAATAAATTAAAAATAACTTTTTCACAAAAAGAAGTAACTTTTCTATAAAAAAAAACTTTTTTACAAAAAAAAAAATTAACTGTTAAATAAAAAAAAATTACATTTTTACAAAAAAAAAAAATTGCTTTTCTACAAAAAAAAAAAAAAAAAAAACTGTTTTATAAAAAATTTAACTTTTTTACAAAAAAAAAATTAACTTTTTTTACAAAAAAAAAATTAAGTTTTTTACAAAAATATTAATTACTTTTTTTAAATTGATTAAAATGGAACCCGTGAAAACCGAAAGCTTTTTTTAGTTTGTCAACTAAATATTATACATATTTGCGTGCAGCCCTGACTAACATAATATGTTCGACGAGCGCCTTTGTGGTCCTGCAACCAACTAGTCTCCAATATTAAGATTTTAACATACCAGACTTAAGCCAGACATAAAAGATTAATTGAAAAACAATCTATAATTGCATGAAAACTTTGAAAAAAAAAAAAGAAATGAAAATCAATTTGAGTTAATGTTCTTGTACCTCGCTAATTGACTTAATTATTCAAAACTTTATACGGAAAATTGATGTTGTACAAAAGTTGTAATTTAAGATTCTTGGTAGCATATTCTCATATTCTTTTTGAATTTTGATTAAAAAAGATGAGCATTTTGTGACACCGCATCGGACAGGTACAATCGTTCCTAACTTTATTTTTTCTTCGATTTCAATGAAATAATCTATTTTGTAGCTCGTTCCACTGGAAAAATAGAAGTACTATACAGTAGAAGCCGCTTATAGTCACAAGGAGGTGAGAGCCAACAAACGTGGCTGTGCTTGTATACCCAATTCTGACGATGGTTTGTTCCAAAGAAAAAAGATCTTTATGAATGAGGTCAAAAATTAAAGCAGGGATGACTTAAATTTGTATCCAAACTTAATCGGAAAATGTTGTACAAATTCATTCTAAAAATTAATTGAGTTAATAGTCGTTTCGATAAATTAGGCCTTATTGACTTAAACCTCCACCGATAAGGAATAAGATTATGTTAAAAAAAAAAATTGTAAAATTCTAAACGCATGCTCCAGATTAAGGTTTAAAAATAGTGCCCTTAAGATTTACACAAAAAAAAAAAAAAAAAAAAACTATCTACAAATTCTTGAAAACTTCGAAAAAATTTAAAGCAATTTTAATTAAGGTTTTTTTTTTACCTACCTAATTTATTAATTATTCAGAAATTATTAATTTAAATTCGTTGGTTGGCATATTACAAAGTTGGAAATCTAATACAAAATTCAAATTTAATGCTTTTTGAATTATGGTTATTAAAGAAAAACTGTTGTCACTCAATTGGACAGATAAAATCGTTCCTTATTTTATATTTTACTGAAGGATTTTAATATTCTATTTCTGATGTCAGCAATTAAGCGTTTATGTCAATCAAACATAGCTGGTGCACTTATTGAAAGCTCCAAACATTCTAAAACAAACAACAAAAACTATTCTTATGGGAAGAATTAACTGGCTGAACACCAATAGCAGTAGGTTCATTTGTAGTTGAAGAAAGCTAGTGCAATAATTGACGAAGTCGAAAGGAAGAAAACAGTATACAGTCGAGCGCGTTCATAGCCATATGAAAATGAAATAAAAAAATGTACTTCTCTCCGACTGCAAAGTTGGTTTGTCGCACAGAAAAAAAGATTAAATGACGATAACAAACAAAAAAAAGGTCCAGTATTACTTCCAGATGTTAATTATAAAACAAAATTGAGAAAACTTTAACTTTATGCTACAGGTAGGTTAGGCAGTGAATTAAGTCGGAAAAAGTCATAAGTCAGTAAAAGTAGAATCATTTGCCAAAAAAATTAGTAATGATAGGGAGAGCTATCTAATTCCTAATTGGATCTTCGACCTTCCAATCACATTGGGAAATGGTTAAGCCTAATATGGTGTAAGTAGCTGTGGATGAAGCTTGTATATCACTGTCAAAGTAAAGAGATAAGAAAATAGAGAAGAGCTCTACAATATAACGGTTTAGTTGTTGCAAGAAATGTATGGTATGACACAAAGTTGAGCACTTTTGGTTGAAGTTACAGTCGTGTGTGCAGCCATGAGTAACCTACAACTTTTCACAAATGAAAAGCTTACCAAATTAAAATAACTAAAATGCACCTTATTGCATCACGATAGGTTGTCAACATCACCTCCTTACAAGAACTTCAAAATTCAAATAGATATGGAATTATTTACTTTTATTGTGTATTTATGTTAAAATAAGGAGTTCTTCTATTCAATTAACATTATCGTTTTCATATATAACATATCTTGCTTCAACTTAATTTTAATTAATTTTATTTTGTTTAAGTGCAAACAATTAGTCATGTTTTTGTTTTATCTAGCAAATGCAAGTCTTTTTCAATGCCCCCATTCTTACTCTATGAGTGGAATCTGTAAATTTTTTTGTGGGCGAGATAATAGTGCGTCATTATTACCATAACATCTATGAATAAGTTTTAAAACTAATTAAATTTTCTAAAAATATTAAATATGTCATGGTTTCCAAGTATCGAAAGAGTCCATTAAAATAACTTGATGCAAATAGTTTTTTTTAGAGAGTTTATCTTTGACCTCCCCTATACGGAGTAAAATGTTAGGTCTTACGGAAAATTGTATTTTCGTGTAATCGAGATAGTATATATATGACATATGATATATGATTTAAAGGTATTTTTTAACGCCGAATCTAAGAAAAGAAAAACCAATATGATACAAGAAACTTAAAAAAAGTTAGATTAAATTTGCTTTTTCCGTTAAGCTGGTCAAACATTACACCCCCCCCCACCAAAAAAAAAAACACCCTTGGACCCTAGATATTTGTATGGACTTTTTTGATCCTTGGGTGCCAATATAAATTTAATATTAGTGTCAGAATTTGTTCATAGATGTTATGGTAATAATCACTCACTTGCATCTCTCCGCCAAAAAAAAAACATCCTTCAACCACAGATATTTTTGGAGACTCTTCAGATTCTTGGTAAACATGCCAAATGAAACATTTATACTTAATTTCATTAATATGCTATTATTTTAAAATGGTTTTGGGTAATATTTTACTTGTTGTACTTAAAAAAAAGTCATCGTTCTATAAAAAGGCCTTTAACTTTCTACGGGATACATGTGTGTATCTTTTGAGTTTTGGTCTCTTTAGAATCAGCATTGAAAGGCACCCTTAAAACATGTGTCATATGATTAGATTGTATTATAACAAATTTTTTCAGCTTGATAAACTCCCGCCTCCTCCCCCTCTCCACCTCTTTAAATCCGTCTATACAAAAAACCAATGCGGGGATTTTGGGGGACTTTGAATATGTTGTTGAGGATAAAATTCTGCGTCGATACCACCAATAAAATTTCATGAATTAATTTGTTCCCACTGGCCAATATTAAATTTTTATTTTTGCAACTACATCTCTATACCTACATATATATTCGAAGTATTACACAAAGCCAGTTATATTTTATTTACTGTTATGATGATGTTACCGACCGAGTGTGTGTGTCTTTGAATTGTAACACTAAATAAATACCATTCAATAAATTTTAAAATCACATTCCAAATATGTACTATATGTCCAGTGCCCACTCTGGCTATACGAGTGTCTAAAACGTACATGTAATTAAAGTAAGGTAAGGCACTTGTTATTCTAACCACTTTTACCACGTTCATTATATATCATCAGTTGAATTGCTCTTACCGAGAAAATCTCAATTTCAGACTATCTACTTGAAATTCAATAAACTGTGCAATGTTTCTTAAATAATAATAATATAATATATAATATATTTTTACTATAGCCACCATCCAGATCAAATAGGTCTTATGAGTACTTTCCTCTATTTGAATGTATGAATTGAATGTGTATATATGTAAGGTATTTTGTAATATATTGTTGAAGCACCTGTTATTATTTTACAAAACGTAGAGTACCTACCTATACTATCTGTTCATGTCTTGTATATTTCTTACATACCATTTCTAATTATATTTATACTATAACTGTTTATTAATAGTACATCTTCAACAACGAGAGAGATAGAGAGAGCCACAGCTGATCAACTGTTAACTAATGGAAAACTGAACATAACCTCAATTTCTCGAAAGTTATTCAAACAGTTAAAATTTACTTCCCAGGTTCAATTTTACCACAATATTTTAATGAATGCATCATCATTCCACATACCTTCTTGATGTTCTGCTGTGCTATACAAGATATACTCTTGAATATTTGCCTTAGCTTTGGCTTCTTGTTATGGTTTCGGGGATGTTATATGAGTTGATATAGGTTAGGCACTCATCGGAAGAAGCTTCCTTGGCTTTCAAAAAGGTTATCCAAACAATTTGTGGAACAAACAATAGCAACTAGGTACTATAATAGTATGTAAAACTACACTCATATTCTCTCTATATTCTATACTCGACGACTGTGTCTGTACCATCACACGTGTCTTTGTGTGATGGCTTGTTTGGATTATAGTTAAGATGGGTGCTTATACTACGTGAACCTGAACATATTTTTGCAAATCGATATTCAATGGATTCAAATTCATAACATTCAACCTGCCGAATCCCACATAAAGATACCCAATCCTCTCTATTCCATTCCATCATGATGCTTTGAGGGCTCTTCGGATGGGTTATTCCATATTCCATCCAGTTTGAATTTCATGATTTTTCTGTTCTGTTTTGAAATAGTTTATGCTGCCCCCAGAATTTCATCTATTTGATATTGATTTTGGAAAACCTCAGATCTAGGCGTACGGAACGGACGCACTGCTACCATAGAGATGAATACGGTTTTTTCCATTCTTTAGCTTAGCGAGATTCATTTAAAAATTTTCTTATACAAATCGAATTTTGTCATGCACCAGGCTCCCACAGGGCTTTCCAGCCGTGTTTTGTCTGCATTGTAAGAGCAGAATATATGGGAGTTTTTGTTTGAAGAATTCAAAGAAATAGTCAACTTAACTCCCACTGTGCGTGCCAGTGAGCAATATAACATTTTTTGCTTGTACCCTTTGGTTTTTGTTGACGTACATTTTCTCAAAACGCCATCGACACACACAATTTCAAACAAAAACGAAAATTCATACAACGACATATTAACGAACTTTCCGAAATGAAGATCAAAGATTTGATTTCTTTCCTCAACGCGACGCGGATAGACTTCGGCTTCCTTTTGCATAATTTTCTTCCTCGAACTCCAATGACTGTGAGCTAGCAGACTACTGGACTTTGAAGGTGGCTCAAGGTGCACGAGGACCGCACGATCGCACGATTGGGCCCATTTTTGCTTCAATACCAGTCAACAAGCTGCCTAGTTGGCACAGTGTAGATGGTTTTTAGTTGCGGACTTCGGTCTTATTGAGTGTTTTTCATATGACCAAATCCTATTGAATTTTGACCCAAATCCAAGAAAAACGTCTGGTCATACGAGCGGGTGGTAGTTTCTCCGGTAACCATAAGTCATGCTGTGTTAGCAGACGGAGGTGTACAGCTATTACCATACCGAGTGTGAGACTAGATGATCACCCTAATGGATTAGATAGTATGCGTTTTAGGCAAACCAGCAAATTGCAAATTACCATTGGGGGGTCTATCACCAAAAAACCATTTTTTCTTTTAAAAAATCTTTATTCCACAGGTCAAACAAGTTATGGTATCAAAACGGCGCATTACAGCGTTAATTTGGTCATCAAGGCGAGGATGCTTGTGGCCGCCATCTGTATCTACCTATCTATGTTATATTTGTTTTTTGTATGATAATCACATAAAAATACACCATACACCAAATTTGAAGCAAATACATGCAAAGGCTTAGACTCTAGCTCGATGTAGGTACATCAGGACTCACAAAAGCAGGGACGCACAGGTGCAGTACCAAACAGACCGACATGACGCGACGGACGTCTAGTCGAAAATCACTTTTTTGGACTTCTTGTGAGTCAATTCTGGATCTGGTGTTTTTCAAGGGATTCTGCGTTCATCTTCAATTAAAATACTGCGTTCTAACGAACCTGATGTAGACAGATCTATTTCTAGAGTCAGTGTGTGACGGGCAAATTACTTTTGTTGTTGGAAGTTTCGAAGTGAAATCTACTATCGGGGTTTTCAATAAGACCGCTACAAAGGTTTTTTTTTAAATAAAAGAAAAACGGTTTTGGATATAAATGAAATTCTTCATTCCGTACGTTCGATGACATTATGTATGAAACTCGATTTCTTTTGCATGGCCACCACGGGCACGCTTGCAGAAGTCCAGACGCTAAACCCAATTTTCGACGGTTTTCAAGCATAAATCGGCCGATACTGCTGCAATTTCACGTTCGATATTCGTACGAAGTTCATCAATCGTCGCTGGCTTGTTGGCATAGACCATAGACTTGACGTAGCCCCACAGGAAATAGTCTAACGGCGTCAAATCGCACGACCGAGGCGGCCAAGCGACTGGACCATTTCGTGAGATAACACGTTCTCTTAACTTGGCAATATTCTCGACACTACGGGCACTTCTTTGTCTCACTGGCACCGGAACATTTCTTACTGTGCCTGTGGATTCAAATTTTCCACTAGACGCTCAATTGTTGATCTGCTAGGACGATTATGACGACCATAAAGTGGACGTAGCGCTCTTAACGTTGAGGCCACTGACTCCGAATTTCGGTAGTAAATTTTAATAATTTCGACTCGTTGTTGGCTCGTATATCTTTCCATCATAAAATGGCTAACTTTATTGAAAAGAAATGTCAAAAGAGCGGCAAGAAATATGGCGTTGTTTGCTGTCCCTGTTGCTTTACTTTTGTAGCGTCTCTTACCCCTTACAATTTAAAATCTACTAGAACTAAAAATAAATAAATAAATAAATTGGGTTGCGCAACGGGTCATGAAGAACCAGGGCCTAGGGACTAACAACTCGCAACCATTCCTGTGTGCGCGTGTCGACAGGAATCGAAGGGACCTACAATTGTATGCCAAATCCTACGGCTAGAGAAGAAGCACTTATTCATGGCAACTGATACTCTTGCAGGATTTGTCAATTCCTCCGAAGAGCCAGTAGCCCTGAAACAAAATTTTTTAGGCGGGTGGCAATGTCATAGTGGATATAGTGTTTGACTGCTCACCTGGACGTGTGGGTTCGAGCCCCAGTCTGGGTAGCGTTCTTTACTATATTCCCCAGTTTTAACTGGATGCCATCCGTGGAATTTTATGAAATAATAAACATCTAATTCTCAATCCACTGTGCCAACAAAAATCTTTCCTTTCCTTCTATTCCTTCCAACTAGTGCCGTGCATTGCACTTAAAAGACCTGAGGTCTTACAGGCATATAGTTAAAATTATTATAATTATTATATTATTAGGTGGACCAGGCTGGAAAGTGAAACCAGACCTCCAGCGTGACAATCCAACGCACTAACCATTACGATACGGGCTACTGCTAAAAATAGGAAAAGTTAAAAATCTACTGTAGTAGCCCGTAGCGTAATGGTTAATGCGTTCGACTGTCACGCTGGAGGTCTGGGATCGCTTCCCAGCCTCGTCTACCTAAAAACTAAAAAGTTTTTTTTCAGGGCTACTGCCTCTTGCGAGGAATTGACAAATCCTCCAAGAGTATCACTTGTCACGAATAAGTGCTTCTCGTCTAGCCGTTCGGATTCGGCATAAAATTGTAGGTCCCTTCCATTCCTGTCGAAAGGCGCACACAGGAATGTTTGTGAGTTGTTAGTCACTAGGCCCTGGTTTTTCATGAGCCGCTGTGCCACCCGATTTATTTTTATTTTTTTTTTTTAAATCTACAATTAAAAATCTACTACAATTTAAATCTCCTACAATTAAAAATCTTCTACCACTTATGCTTGTCTTGTGTGTGATTAAAGCAAAAGTTACTCGGAGTTATTTAAGTTCTTCATTAAACCGCTTAATAGACTTTTGCAATCATCAAAAAATTCTTTGATTTCCCCATCCTTGCATCTCAAAATGCCAAAATTTTCAAAATCTATAGTTGATTTTACCCAGGAGCTCCATTGGCAATATTTGAGGCATTCAATTGTCTCGCTCATTCCCATTGCCTTGTATACCTAATGCCAATTGTGACGCTTTGACAATGGCAATCGCAATATTGCCCGGTAGATGGAAGGTAAATATTGCTTTCCACTGCCGAGGCACAGGCAATACATTTTGACGTTTCGCCTTATTCAAGATGGTTTCTTCCTGATTTTAAAAATCTTCTTCATCATTTGTTAATTAAAAGTGAAAATATGAAAAACCGTGAAAAAATTAAGTGAAATTAAGTTTTAAATTAAAAAACACCAGTTCATTTTACTGAAATTGCCTAGTAATGAAATGCAACCCAAGCAATAAATTGCCAGTCTCATTAAAATTGCCTTTAATATTGCTACTGGCGCCACAGCGTTAGTAGTGCGCTTGTTTTACTCATTTCAACATTGAAGTTATTAAATATAAATAAATTTTTGCAGCTGCATTCAGTCTATTTAGAGTCCAGTATTTTATAACATCAACTTATTTGAAGGATAATAATTACTAACCTTCCTATAGGTTGAGTGTACCTTTACATAAATATACGTATTAAATTCTAAAGAAGAAGATATCAGGAAGTAAAAACATCAAACATTTGCAAAAAGTTAAAACTTCATCCTAAAAGGCGACGAAAATTACTTAAGCTATAAAACTTTTCTGCACACAATCTTTCAATTCAATACGATGAGGGTGTTCTCATAAAAGTATCCACGTATACAAAAACACACATATACAGTACACACATTGTTCAGTTATTCGTTTCTTCTCTTAGGGGTAATTAATAAAGTTGCCACTTTTCTATGGATAACTTTATCATCGTGTTAAATTGGCAGATACTTACATGGAAACTATTATGTATAAAAAAAAAAATGAATGTTTGTGCCAATGCACAAAATGCACAGCTTTTTACCAAGCCAGTAATTTGAAAGGACTTTTTTTTATTTTTTTTAGTCAATGGAAAATGTGTTTCCTGGAAACCTTAACGAAAAAGCAAACTTTTTCGTTATACCTACAGTCTATCTATGGCTATCATCACAACTGGATTGACAAATAAGCTGAAATTGTTAATTTTTGGGGCCTAGAGCCCCCAAGGGTGTCGTGTTTTACTCATATACGACCTTTATTAGATCAAAGAATTTACTTAGTCTTGTTGGGGACAATGCTGTTGATTTTTGCTGGATTTTTAAATAGCTATCAAGGGACTGATGAGACTTTCGTGTTAACGGCCTTTGATAGTCTTAATCCGGCACTGATAGCATCCGTTATATACTCGTACATATAGGAAAGTATATTTTATGTTTATAAAATGTTTCAAGTTTGATAACAAGTGGAAGAGTGTTTTTTGCTTTAGGTGATGTTATGACATTTTTATGAGGCAAAAGTTTCAAGTCGAAGAGGATTTCCGAGAAAAAAAAAAATGAATGAAGTTACAATGTACGAGGGCCTGCCTATATGCATGTATGTATATGGAGAAAGACTTGTTAATTTTTTTTTTGTTGTAGCTTTATATATTTTATGTATTTTTTTATGTGTTTAAAGTGCTTACGCTATAATCTCTTTGCTTTACACCGTATTCCTTGTAAAACAAAAAAAAATTTAAAAAAGTTGTAAAGGAATTCTTAAACATACAATGTGCGTAGGCAAACTAAAGCATGATAAAACACAGTTAGTTTACTCAATTTTCTTTTTGTTTGTAGAGAGAATTGTGTGTTGATGTCATATGAGCTTTATTTGTGTATTTGCAAAGGAAAAATTATGTAGGATCTACATCATTTGGTATTTTCTTTGTTTAATTTTAATTTACTTTAAAATTTGTTATGAACTCGAGTTGAAAACTTTTATGAGTAGGTAGGTACCTATACCTAGTAGCTAAATTAGAAGCTAATCAAACGCTACGCAACTATTTACATGAGAGTGAAACAGAACGTACTAATAATAACAAGTAAAAAAAAAACTAATATAAAAACGAATTTGAAGGCCTCCCGTGCAGAACACCAATCTAGTTTTCGACAATGCACTAGAGAGTTTTATATATATTCTTGCAAGGCACTGGCAAGAGTTAGCAAATGCTAGAACACGGGCCTGGGCAATTATAAACCTTTTTGCCTCGTCAGGCAGGAAAAAAAAATCTGGATTCTGTGGGAGAGATCTTCTGTTTGTTAGTCCAATGCGCTACCCACTGGGCTAACTCGCTATACAAAAATTCAATGTCGAAAATGAATAAATTTCATTCAATATTGCATAACAAATACAGAATAGAACCGGATTTTATGTTCTTGCTTTTTAGGTAGAACTTCTAAGAACAGGTTTTTTTTCTCATTGAACAATCTTATAATACACAGATGTCTCACACCCATAGTAAGAAGTGTGATATGAAAAAGAAGACAAAGGAAAGAGAGAAAAAAGTCTCGTATGATGCTAAATTTGCATGGTGATTTTAAATTTTATGTTTTTGGTGTACAAGAGATATTCCTGGTGGGGTTACGAAGCATGTCAAACAAGTTTTTACTAGACAGGACCTCATGAGTTTCCCTCGTCTAAATTTTTGGTACCGAAATCCAACAAGGGATTGCCAAGTATCTGACAAGTTTTACTCGTCTAGATTTCCCCTATTAAAAACTTATTAGGGACTTGCCCAAACTAGACAGAAACTAGGAATTTTTTTTGTTCTTGTGGATTGCAAGATCTACAAGCTTTGTATGACATTTTTTTTGAAAGTATTTGCCGTTAAGGAGTTATTTGCGAAAAACTAATAACTATTAACGCGCCCACTATCCAGTAATAGAGACAGTATTGATAATGCCAAAATAAAGATAATTACGTTTACAAATCTTTAATTGTTTTTTTTTTTTGTTTTCAAATAAATTACAGGGTGTCCGCCGGGAAGGTATACTACTTTGTTTCGCCGCCATTTTGGTAAACATTAGTCTTGACAGTTCATATTTGGCAGTCGTGAAGTAGACACGTGGCAAATTTATTATGGTTAAATATTCGATAAACCAACGTGTTTTAATCATAATGTTAATGTTTTAAACAGCTAGCCCATGACAACCCCGATTTTCATGAAAAAATCATATTGAGTGACGAGGCACATTTTCATTTGAATGGATATGTGAATAAACGGAATAGTCAGTTCTGGGGAATGGAAAACCCTCGAATTATTCATATGTCACCTTTGCATCCATTAAAAGTTACAGTCTGGTGTGCAATTTGGTCAGGAGGAATCTTGGACCTTATTTTATTGAAAATGAAAACGGCGTAACGGTAACTGTGAATGGGAGCGATATCGTGATATGATTGAAAACTTTTTAACGCCACAACTGCGTGTTTTGGGCTTGATTAACATGTGGTATCAACAAGACTGTGCCACATCGCATACAGCCAGCATTACAATGGAATTACTGCGAGACCTCTTCTCACAACAAGTTATTTCAAGAAATGGTGATGTTGATTGGCCTCCACGGTCGCCTGATTTGACTGCTCCGGACTATTTGTGGGAATATCTGAAAAGCAAGGTTTATGCAAACAAACCAGAAACGCTTGAGCAACTCAAACTAAATATTCGTGATGAAATTAATGAAATACCGTGTGAAATGTGTGAGAATGTAATGAAAAATGTGCTCAAAAGGGCTCGCATTTGTGAGACTAACAGAGGAGGACATTTACTTGATATTGTATTCCATACATTATTGCCGACATTAAATGAAAACATTTATCAATATAAGATCCATTCTCTTTCATTGAATCAAAAATTATAAACAAACAAAGTAGTATACCTTCCCGGCGGACACCCTGTACTATAAATAGCTCGTCAATGGCTTGATTGATTTTGTTATGTTTTTTAATTTAAATTTAAAATTTGCGTGAATAATTTTTTCTTACAAAATAATCAAATAAAAGAAAAGAAAACATTTTTTTTTATTTTTAAATTTTGTCCACATCTTTTTTTGTATCAAATAAAAAATAAAATAAAAACTGTTTATTCATAATAATATAAAATGAGATTTCGGATAAAAAAATTCCTCATTTTAAGTCAAAATTTTAGTAAATTAACCCTCCTAAAAAAATGTAAAAAAAATAGACACTCCGTGGAAAACGATTTTCTGTCCAGGAAACATTTTAGAATACGCTTAAAATGTAATTAACAAAATGCTATTTACATTTCCCAGAGGTGTGTGCAGTTTGTGTACATATTTGTTCAAAATCACTTAAACCGTTAGTGAGAAATTCGAAGATTAATAAAAATAAAAACAGTTTTCTATAATCTACCATTAATGACAGTTCCTTGAATAATACAAGGCTGGGCTGGACCCTCACCACCCATTCTCTTGCGTGTACGACTGGTTGATACAAAAAGATATCCACGACCTTTTTTTAAAACACCTTTTGTAACTGAAGCTTAAGACTCCCAGGACCAGCCATTCTGTGATATCGTATTTAAGTTTTTGTGAACTAGCCTTATTATTGAAAGCCCATCAATTAAAAGTAGTATCTAAGCTATGTATCTGTAAATAGTTAACCACTCGTGAGTGCAACATAATGATTTCAAAAGCCAGTTCAATTATCATGACGATCTACTGAACATTTCCCTAAATCAAGCTTCCTAGTTTTAATTTATAACGTTACTTTCTTAAATAATGGCAATATTCCTAATCATTTTTCTTTTGTTCTATAGACCAATAAAATAGAACTTCTAACCACCCCTATTCATACACTCCTACAACAGTTCTATAGTTGAAGTTAAACTAGGTCATTTCGACACCCTCTTTATTTGAGAACATGTGATGTGCATGGCTATAAGTAATAATTTATTCTATACCTACGCATCACGAGTGCAATATCTATACGATACCTGATTCTAATTCTGTGTTCCAAATACAAAACAAGCTCAGCCAAAGTGATACATCAAGATGACAACATCAATTCTAATTAATCAACACGTTGAATCTATATTCTTTGTGTGTGTCTTCATGATGGTGAACGGACGGACACACAACCTAGTGTGAAGGTATAAATAGGTAAGGTATAGGAGGTATAGAGGTAAATCAAGTTGTCGCAACACAACATCTAATCACACAAGATCTTAATCGGTGTTATACGCATTTCCTTGACGATGCGATTGCCAATTCTAAACTTCCAAAACCCCAAACCAGCCATCATCATCAATCCTCCCCACAAATGTGATTGCATGAAGCAGATACCAAAACACCAAAGTCCAGGATATCAGGAACGCACTTCAACGCTTTTCAATGCAGAAAAACATGTTAACTCATTCAATTGGCCATAGTGCCTTGCGGCGGCTGGTTTGGTGGTTAGTATTTTCTATACGAAGGTACCTACCCTTCCTCAACTCTCCATGGGGATATGAGAGCTACATAGTACCAAGTTGTGTGCTGATGATAAGTCCATAAACAAACGTTGCCGTTGTCTTGTTCTTTCCAGTCCCGTGCCGGTTTTCCACCACCGTCACACGTAGCTCGTCTCCTTGTTGCTAAAGTAAACCAAATGGAAAATAACTTATGCATGCAGTCCTGATTGGAAAACAATAAGCAGTGATAAGAAATAAAATTGCTTTTTGTAGAACACAACTTCTCCCGGTTCTTGTCTTCTTCTTGCTTGCTTGCTACTTGCCTCTTGCTCCTCTTGTTTCTTATTCTGAAACTGCTACTGTTAACTGCTGCTATAGGTACTGTTGCTGTTTGCTGCCGATCCCAAAAGGGAATTTTGCAAACATTGTGGCATCCGGGCAAAAATTGACTAACAACAGCGAACACCTGAGAGCATTGTTCATGGGATGTTCCACAAAAGATAAGTGTGACCAGAGTACATTTTTTTGTTTGAAATTACCCCAAATTTGTATCAGGTAATCCATTTTTAGTATTCCACTAAAATTTAACATCCGCTTTGTTCCGGAAGAAACCATATTACATTTTTTGAAGAATGCCAAAAGGAGGCCAAATGAGTACAGCAAAATTGAGTATATTCTATTGATTGAATTATTTCGGAAACGGTTATTTCTATGAAAAAAGTAATTCGATGTTTTTTGTAATAAATTTTCTAGACTACAAAATAGTACTTCACATTTTTGCTGTTAAAGAAGCCCTTAAGGAGTTATTATTATAAAACTGTTTTGCGAGCCTTAAACCCCCTAAACCCAGTTCCCACTGTTACACTGTTGATCAAAATATTTCGAAAACGGTTATTTCTATGGAAAAAGGTATTGAGGTATTTTATATAGAAAATTTTCTACACTACAAAAGAATCTTAGAATTTTTTTTGTTGAATAACTCGTTAAGGAGATATTTCTAAGAAATTGTTTTGGGGGCCTAACTACCCAAAAGTCAACTAAAGCTAGATATTCTGTTGATATTCTTTGGATTGAATTATTTCGAAAACGGTTATTTCTATGGAAAATATTGAAGAGATATTTTTGGTAAGAAATGTTCGATTCCATTTTTTCTTAGAAAATAGCCACTAAGGAGATATTCCTCAAATATTGTTTTTTTGGGGGGGGGGGGGGGGGCTTTATACACCCATCAAATTGTTAGCGGTGCTTGAACGATAATGACTTTTCATAGTTTCTTAAGAACACTATGAGGAGACTATATACAACCATTTGACATTTTTTTTTCGAATGAATGTCTTTGATTGTTGTCCTGAAGGCTGAAATTGGGAAACGATAATTTTCGATTTCAAAAAATTTGTTCGTGTTTGAATCGTACCTAATATTGTGAACATTACTTTGAAGATCACTCAAGGGACAAATATTTTTATTTTCTGTAGTTTCAAAGGGAAGCCGGGCAGGCCAGTTTATTTATAATATCAAAACCAAGTTCTGACACTACACCCTTTTCACAGGATCAAACTCAGGCGATTTTCGAACCCCCTCTAACTTAAGTACCAATAAAGTCAGAAACTTAAAACTCGCAGCATTTGCTAAGCTCACCAGGTTTAGGTAACTTATCAAATTTCAACTCTTTAGCATCAGTGGTTCCCAAAATATTACACTGCAAAAATTGCAAAAACCGTAATTGACTGACTCACTAACACATTGACTCACTCACCAATCACTGACAGATCATCAAAATTACGGAGCACTTCCTGACATTGTAGAATCTTGTTAATTAAAGATTTTCCAATCAGGGGCGTTGTACCCGCCTATTTCCATAAAATTGATATAAATTACTTGGAGAACATCTGATTGTCGTAGATCGATACAAAATTTGGTTCAGCGGTAGGGTTTAAAGTGCAGGAAATGGCAAAATTTTGAAATTTGAGGCTTGGCATCCGCCCATTTGGTTTTGGTATATAGATGTAGAAGAATTTGACTACTTTTTTAACATTTATGTTTTGTTAATCGACGGAAATTGAGGGATCTACAATTTTCTGTCGAAAACTTGGCCAGTTACAGTTCTAACCCGTAGCGTAATGGTCAGTGCGTTGGAGTGTCACGCTAGAGGTCTTGGTTTAATTTCAGCCTCGTCCACCTTAAAACTAAAACTAAATTTTCAGGGCTACTGCCTCTTGGAAGGAATTGACAGATCCCCCAAGAGTATCAAGTTAGTGTCATAAAAAAGTGGTTCGCTTCTAGAAAAGTGAGTGGTTCTAGTATTTTAAAGTGATATGTGACTAAACTAAGTATCTTAGCAAACTAAAAATAGCATATTCGTGACCTAGGGAGTGACACCTTTCACTCGATTTATCGCACGATACGGAAAACGAACTTTTATCTTAAAACCCCATTTGCGGCCAAACTAAACGTCCTAGACCCCATAAAGCTGACACCTTTTTTGTCTTGAAAAGTGATTTCTAAACTAAGTTCTCGTCTCACGGTTGAGAATTGTAAGTCATTAGGCCTTGGCTCTTCACGAGCTGCTGCGACAGCATATATAAGTGACAGTTTTTATTAAAATTGATAGAATATGTTCTGAAATTCGATTCCAGCCCTATAAGGCTGAGGAGAACCAACTTGGCCTATAAGATTCGGAATTTTCCAGGGCTTTGGGACCAAAATCAGTTTTTTTTAATTTTGAAAAAAAAAAAAAAAAAGAACAACTTTGGTCACACTATTTATTAAGCGCTTAACGATTCTTTACTATATAAGCTGTAAAAAGGAAACGCTTTCCTGTGCAGTGTGCATTGTGTCTGTTTATTTGTTCGCTGAACATTTACATCTTATAGGAGGAGAGAGACATACATAATACACTATACACAATGGTAAAGTGCAAGTGGATGCGAAAGTAGATTTTGGATTTTTTTTTTGTTTGGTGTTGTTGTTGTTGTGTGTTTGTCTGATGTAACAGAACGACCGATACACCTTCACCTATACCCATTGTAAGTAGTAGATTCCCTTGTGGGTGATATATGCAAAACTGAAAGTTCCTTCACTTGTAATAGGACAATACTTGAAAATAAGAGAAAAGATATCTACTCTATACCTTAACGAATAGAAAGAATGACAGAAGGAATAATACTTTAGGGGCATTGTAATATGATGAGTTTTGACTTTGAGATATGTATAAATTATTACAGTTATGGTATGATGCTTTTGTGTTTTGCTATAAATAAACATATAGCATATCGGAATGGGGGTGAAAAGTGATTAATTTTGTTGGGATTAAAATTGATCTTTCATGGACAAAGTTATCGCTTTACTGAGATTTCTTTAATCATTACTTATATGCCGTTTTCACTGGGCCAAATTTCCAAATGAGATCCAAATAACCTCATTTCCCACACAAAATCACATTTCGAAATGAGGTAATTTTAACCTCATTTGCTCGAAATTAGGTTGGAAATTAGGTGAATGCATCCAGCGGGAATCAGTTTCAAAAGCTCTTAAAAGCTTTTGTATGAAAATATTAATACACTATACTCAACAACATAGAACAGAAAGAGAAAACAACAAAAATAAACGGCTAACTGCCATTCCAAATTTAAAATGAAATGAGATGTCAAATGAAATTAGCTAATTTGATAATGAAAACACTTTTTTGCCAAATTTCGAAATTTCCTCATTTCGGCTCTAATGAAAACGTTGTATTAGATGTCAAATGCGTTTTGCTCATAAGTTATAATTACAACGGTTAAAATTAAAAAAAGAAAAAAAAAAAATACTCAATTAATTTACTTATTTTTTCCTTGAGTCGGAAATTAGTGGCGATTAATACTTTAAAACTATGAAATACTTCAATGCACATTTTTGAATTTATGATCTGTTTGTTATTTATCTCATTAAAACATACATTGTAACTCTTTATTAGGTTAACAAATTAACTGTGTAAACTTGGCCCCAAAAAGTGTCCACCCATTGTCTCTTTACTTGTGATTTTAGTACCATAGGGCATGTTTTGGATTTGAAAACAAAATCGAATACGAGATAATTTCCCTTAATGGTAGGGAACAATTGGGTCTCGCAATTCTTAATGTCTTTCTGTCTGTACCTCCAGCCGCTCCGAAGCGAATTATCTCAAACTTTGCACTTATGGTTTTTAAGAGGTTCCCTAACATTCTTTTACAATCTTAAGAATTTTGAAATTAGAAATTTTTGTAAATATAGTTTTTGGAAAATTCAACATTTTCAATTTTATTTTTTTTATTTTTGTGTAAATTTTTTTGTTCGAAAATTATAAAAAAAAAATAATCAAAAAACTACAAAATAGCTCTCTAAGAAAAAGTAACTTTTTATTATTTTCATATATTTCTCATAAACTAGAAGACATAAAAGCATCTGATTTTGTCCATTTAATGTAGTTTTACTTGCTCTATAGACTGGTCAAGTATTGGCTTCGAGGTTTTAATAAAAAATAACATTGCGATGATGGAGAAGTCCAAAAAAGTTCGTCAAGACGTCCGTCGGTCTGTTTGTCTGTGCGTCCTGACGTACATCCAGCTAGAGTCTAAACAGTTGGACGGATTTGCTTCAAATTTGGTGTGGTGTTGGTATGTGTTTCGTTAGAGGAGAAATTTGAATTTATTAAAAGCTTATCTAGAACAGTTAGCTGCCATACAACTATTTCGGTTGAATCAAGTTTTCTCGAAAATATAGATTTTGATTAAACTTTGTTCATGTCTTTAGACCCGTTTTAATAATACTGCTTACCAAGTTTTGACCAACAAATACGAATAATGGAATTAAAATCATGTAATTTTTTTAAGGTATATTTCCTCATATCCAGTCATTTTCTTAATTGATTTATCATTATTTTGCAACAAATCTTGCATTTGAAATTTGTATAAATATTTTTTTTTTAACGAAAAAATAAATTCAAAGGAAAAATTATTTTTTTTTTAACTTTTTTCTAAACTTGTTTGTATAAAATCAAAACAAATCAAAATTGCTATTTTAACATGTTTTAATTATTTTTTCGTTAACGGTATAACCATCATTACTTCTACACCGCCAATGTGAAGCTACATTCTAGTTGTTAGCTACGAGAGCAAGTTCATGCCCAACCTACTTAAGCGGCAGGCAGTAGACCGCTGCTCTAATATTTTTTTTTCTTTTATTAAAGCAACCTACACCTACATGCCCTTTTTTCTGTCTGTATATCAAAAGCATCAGCCCCAAATTTTTCAACAATCTTTTACGGTTTTTGACGAAATCTGTATAATTAACACTTAAGTACTGATATTCGTCTAAGCTGTAGATCAAAAAAAAAAAAAAAAAAATACTTAAATACTTAGTTTTGTAGAAAATTAAATTTCCTGTTTAAATGTGTCAACCATTTTCTCCCAGGATCAACGGTTAGGAAGTTATGCACTTCCAAAATTGTTCCCTCATTGTTCTTAAACAATTTGTATGGAAAACACAAAATAGCAATGAGAGCCCTCTAAACGTTAATATTTTGAGCCCATATTTTTATTGATTTTTTTAGACCCCAAGCAACCAATTGTTCATGGTATCATCAAAATCAAAGCAGCTTTGTTTGGTTTAATCCACCCTAATATACAAACATACAATATACATTAATCAAATAAAAGGCTAAGAATTCTATGGCGTATACGTACTTTTTTTATTTTATTTTATTTTTAAGAGTTTATAATGAAGATCAATAATTTTACACACTGCATACAATTTACCAAATAAAGGTCTTAAACAGAAATCGAAATTAATTTTTTAGGTCACTGTGGCGTATACGTATTTTTTCAATTCTATTTTATAAATTCATACAGGGTGACAAAAAGGTAGAGCGTGTAGGTTTGGTTGAGGCAATATAAAAATCCTATGAGAGTCGGGGTTTAGTCCAACCGTTTAGACGGATGGGGCAATTTTCTTCAAAAAATGAGGGTAACAATCTTTTTTTGTTAGGCCAGAAATTCAATTTTTTATTTTATTTTTTAATAAAGTTGTTTTATTGAACAATTTTTGAAAAATAAATTTTCAAACTCAAAATTTTTATTTTTTTTTTTACCTATATAGCTTAAAAAATGTATGCTATAAACTTGTAGCTGAAACAATTTTCCACAAAAATGCTCATATACATTTTGTCTATAGCATTAACCGTTAAAAAAAATTATAGCAGTTCAAAGAATCACTGGGGTCGTTAAATTAATTAATTTTAATTTTTGGTACCAAAATCGGTCATGAAGGTGTTTTTTTTACAGTAAATTTAAAACGGTTTGGTTTAGATCTACGATGGCTATAAGGATCAGCGGAACAATATAAAAGCTTCCGAGCAGCGTCGTCGCTGTGCTTCAGCTCCTTCATAAGCAGATATTTTTTTTGATGCATCAATGACTTCCCAACAACAATTTCTCGCTAATGCAAACAACAAAAGTCAACTCATTGCTATGCTTTCTGAAAAGTTTAAAGCTGCTAACACCCTAGTGAGGCAAGCCAAAAATGATGCTGACGTTTTGATTATCGAAACGGCCATAAATTGTGCACGAGTATTGTTGTAGGAGAGGATGTTGACTTAATATGACTTAAGCACGGAATCCTGGAGAAAAAGGTTTACTCTAAAAACCAGGTAAAGCTAAACTTGAATCTAAACTATATTGTACTCAAAGTTTAGCTACTTACCCAAAATGTCAAGCCCATCTTATTTTTTACTGGTTGAGATTCAAATTCTGCTTTCTACAAAAAATTAAAATTCCTCAAGCTTTTCGAAAAGAGTGACGATATCTTAAAATATGCCGAAGTGTTTTCCAGAGGCAATTACCCTCCCAATATTATTTATGTAAATGGTCCACTTCTAGCATTTTACAAAGCACCTGCAAAAGAAGATAATATCAATCCACTAAGATATTCCACATTTGTCCGATTGACCAGGCTCAACAAGGCTGTACAGTTATCTTCCCTTCCTCCAACATCTGCTGCTGCTCAACAACATCTTTTTAGAGTTTACTATCAAGTGTTTGGCTGGAGATATAGCTATTTCGTGCTTTGCCACTTTTGCAGTAATCAGTCTCCTTTTTGTGATGCTGAGCACACCTCCCCCCTTTGATACGTTCTGCGAATTGTAGTCTATCGAAATAAGATTTGGAGAAAAATGGAGGCGGAACAAGACAACATACTTAAAGACGCTTATAAAAATGCTGATGCTCCAAATGCATTTGATAAACAAATAACACATCTCGACCTTTGACGTCAGTGGTCTAAAGCGGTTGAGTGCGTAGTGCACACGACTGCTAAGACTGAGCAAATCTGATATGCGTGGGTTCGAATCCTATGGTGTGCATACAAAGTTTTTCAAATAAAATTGGATTAAAGCTCAGCACAACAAAAAGGAGACTGATGAGTGCAAAAGTGGCAAAGCACGAAATAGCTATATCTCCAGCCAAACAATTGGTGGTAGCGCCTTTAAGTTGTTTTGTTGTTCAAAAATTCAATGAAATTGACGGAATAAAGAATGGTCAAGCCGACATTCTAGTACAAATAGTACAATAATAACAATAATAGTTTACTATCAAGTTCAAACTTGGCTGGGAGAGATAGTACTAATCCTGAAAGCTGGGGATGGGTATTGAGAAATAATGTTTTGGAGCCTATTACGACTCTGCTCCAACCAGCACCTGGTGAACTTCTTACAATAATATTTTGTACTTGTAGTTAAGGTTGCGGTTCTAATTGTAGTTGTCGAAAAGCGGGGTTAAAATGTTCAATAGTTTGTGGACAATGTCATGGCAAGACATGTACAAACTCAATTCAAATTGATCCGTAGGAAGTCATTTCTTACCACGCCATAACAAAACAATCAGACTTTCAAACATTGATTAGTTTCTAATGTTGACTAAATTTTATTTGCAAAGCACAGTGGAATAGGACTCCTGGGGATGCTCGATTAAAAAAAAAAAACGCCCCTGGGCACTTGCCCTCTATGGTGGTGTGGAGGAAAGTACAAAAAAGGGCTAATTTCGCGATACTTGCGATTGTTTGAAATGCTATAACTTTTTAACGGTAAATGCTACGGGATAATGTATGAAAACATTTTTGTTGGAAATAACTTCAGCTACAAGTTTGTTTCACAATTGTTTTTTCTAAATCAAATCGTTTTCAAGTTATTTTCAAAAAACCCATTTCATGACCTCTGACCCCTTGTAACTGAGATATCGGTCTTTGGATCGATGATGAACTTTCTCAGTCTATAAAGAGTCCCATTACCAATTATTATACCAAATTTCAGCCTCCAACTATTTTTTTCCTTGTAAAGCCTAGTACTCAGTTCAAGTGAAAATGAAATTTCTATATAAAAGTGACATTTATTTCGCAACGATGAAATTCATATCGAGAGCTGAGTACCCAAAATGTGAAAGCGAAATGTGAACCGGTTCAAAATTAACTTCATTTCAAAATTTTCAATTCCTAACGTACGACCACTAGGAAAAAAAGAATAGAAGTGTGGAAAACTGTGACATTTGTCAATAAATTAAAATAAAAGTTGTTATAATTGAATAAAAAAGCCTAAAGAATTATTTTGGATCTTACGATCTTTTTCTTTCGAATATTAAGTGTTACTGACAAGCCAAAAACCAAACTATGGAATTAAAATAGTCTTCTCAACCATTTCGAGATTCTGCCAAGTTATCTGATAAATCAAATTATTTTTTTCATCCAAAGTGAGTATTAAAAATTGTCAAACTGAGTACTAAAAATTAACGTGGAGAATTAATTATGGTTTCATAATGATTATTCACGTAAATTTTAAACGGTTTTTATTTTTCATTTCACACAGAGGTGAGTACTAGGCTTAACTAGGCTTTTATTATTTATTTGTTTTTATTCCTTGTTTTGCTTTCTTAAGTTCATTAAAAATTAGTGTTTTTTGAAGAGCCGTATATTTGTGAAAAATCGTCGTATTGAGATAAAACAAAAAGCATTCTTAAGATTCATATTTTTTGTTTTCAATTTTTTTAAATTATTCTTTATATACCGTTACTGCGCTATCACGAGCCAAACAGATTAAAACAAAAAATTTGAGAGCTACATTTTCTTCAAACTTTTTTTTTGATAATCAAATTGTTTTTGATAATCAAATTGTTAAATTGTTTTTTCAGCTTTAGTTTCACAATTTTTCGTTGTCTTCCAATTTTGAAAACTGCGTTTTGTCTTTTATCAACAATATCTTGACAAAGAATGATGCTGCATAAGTTAAGGGCAGTTTCAAGAACTAGAGCTAAATTCTATAAAAATTTATAAAGATCTTTTTTTTACTATTCGCAGTAATTAAAAAAAAACGAGTTTTTTGGGGTCTTTTAGTAAATACTTTTAAATTTGCAAATATCAATAACAGGAAATAAAAAAAAAAAATATTAAATCAAATGAAAACAAGAATAATTAATCTTTAGAATGTTTTTTGTTTCATTTCAATACAACCATCTTTTTTTTACATAGATATTTATAGCTTTTCAAAATACACAATATAAAATAAACAATATTTTTCGAAATCTCAAGTGAACTCAAATCCATGTATGATGCCAGATAGGCTCTTCAGCTAAATGCTGCCAGTCATCAGTCAGTGACTGACATCATCTAACTGAAGAGCCTATGTGTCATAAAACTTAGGCGAAACGCATAGCGATGAGATCAATTGAATTTTTAATCGAATTATGTTCATCATTGCACTAAAACAGAATTAATTTATTTTTAAATTTCTTAATCTTCCCTGTTAAAACCAATATCATTAAAAATGTGTAGGCCCACTTTTATACAAAAAAAAAAAAATGATCGAAATCGGTGAACCCAGGAGAAATTTGAAAATAAAACTGTCTTATGAAAGGAACCGTTGATAAGGGCCTTTGGTTAAAATTTTAGGTAGGTACCACAATCTCTGATCATCGCTGAAAATATTTGAGGTGTACCGGTAAATTCTAGAACTTACTTGTTCAGACTTTTACATTATCCTACACAATAATTATCTACCTTATAATTAAATTCAAAACTTTGCAATTGACAGAAGAAATATTTATAGCTATAAAATTTGTTTAACTTTTGCAACAGGTCTATCTAAAACCAATAGTTATTTGTTTGTAGTCAGTAACGCCCCATATACAATATACATATACATTGCAGATGAACTTAACTGAACTCTCGTAAATAACGTAACACTCAACTCTCTGAAGTTTTGACTTGGTTTTTCTTTTAGTTCAAAATAAGTAAAATATAAAAAGAAAAACTATCGGTAAAAAAAAATAACTTTTTACTTAAAAAAAAAGTTAAAATAAAACTATACGTACACTTTTAACACAAAATTTGAAACAGAAAAAAAATAATAATAAAGTTTCCTTCACTTTATTTTGTACTGTAACAAATTTTCGTTCCAACTTATATTTTACGAAAGTTTAATGCATAAAATAGGACAATATTATTTTTTTTCTTTCATTACTCTCTTTGCAGTTGCTCTATATTAAAAAAAAAGAGGAAAAAAAAACTTGAAAATAATTTCCAATAGAGAAAGTTACAACTTTGGAAAAAAATACTTTGCAGAATTGAGCAAATTATAACTTGTTAACCTTTGTGATGTCAATGAGCAATATTGAAATCCTTTGAATTTCTTTGCGGCAATTTGTCCGTGCTATATTGCTTTTCTAGATGAAATTTTTAAACTTTGTCGAATAAATTCCCAATAACAATTATTATCGTTGATCAAAGTCAAAGCCACAAGGCCCATAAGGCCTTGTGTAAGCTAATCAGCGCAGCGGTATCTCGAATAACCAATAATGATTCTTTGAATAAATTGATGTACCTTTAAAATCCGGAGACATCATGCTTGGTTGATATGGTGTTTGGATGATGCACACTCGCTTGTCTATTGCGGGTATAAATTAGTTTGCTTCAGTTTTACCATCAAGCAGCGATATTTTCAATTCAGCGTCCTTGTTTTGAAAAATGGTTCAAGGATATAGTAGAAATTCTATAGGTATGGCATAAAGGTAAATCAATATAGCGAGTGTGTACCTAAGCAAACACAAAAAGCATCCTTTACTTATCCACTGCCACTGACTTTACATAGCAAATGTAGAAACAAAATGTTGCAGAAGGGATTGTTCTGATTGAATGCACAGTGCATTCGCGTAAAAAAAAGTTTCATTCTACACACTAAAAAAAAACAGAAAAACACCGGATTAGGTTTAGAGGCAGATATCTTCCTTTCGCATCCATGACTTGACTAATTGATGAGATCATTGTGTGTGAGTTTGGTGTTGGAATAAGTTGTTTATGATGCGAATGCAAAACTCTATCATCAAATTGAATAGAGAATGTGTGTGTGTATGCAAGCGTGAATGCTGAAAGATTATAAAGGTGATAATAAATTGAATTGAAAAAAAGGCACATATTGATTGAAAGCGCATCAATTCGTTGTTAACGCGGAATCATTAAGTTCAAGAACATTTTGTATAGGATACCTTCCTATACAAATTGAAGTTGAAAAAAATTCAAGGTCTCTTCTGATGCAGTTATAATTTTAGAAACAATGTATAATTTGCTTCAAGTTGTCAAGCTAACGGCATTTAAGAAAAAAATGTTGGCATTTTATTTTAGTTTTAAATACATACAGTCGACGCCACCTGTAACGACGTGGCTTATAACGATGAGTCGCTTTTAGTTGGTTTTCATACAAATTGGTTTTTTTGCCCCGCGGCATTTTTTTTTGCCTCGTGGCATTTTTTTTTTGCCCTGCGGCATTTCTTTGTGCCTTGCGGCATTTTTTTTTTGTTACGCGACATTTTTTTTTGCCCCGCGGCAATTTTTTGCCACGCGGCATTTTTTTTTTGCCTCGCGGTACTTTTTGTTGCCTCGCGGCATTTTGTTTGCCCCGGCATTTTTTCCCCCTGCGTTTTATTTTTTGCCTCGCGTCATTCTTTTTTGCACGCGGTATTTTTTTTTTGCCTCGCGGTATTTTTTTTTCCTCGCGGCATTTTGTTTTGCCTTGCAGCATTTTTTTTTTGCCTCGCGGCATTTTTTTTGCCCCGCGACAATTTTTTTTGGCACGTGGCATTTTTTTTTTTGCCTCTCGACATTTTTTTTGCCCCGGCATTTTTTTCCACTGCGTTTTATTTTCTGCCTCGCGGCATTTTTTCTTGCAACGCGGTATTTTTTTTTTGCAACGCAGTATTTTTTTGGGTGATTTAATATCGAATCAATCAATAATTGGTCTTTTTAACATGGAAGACTTTCGACTTTTGCATCAAAAATTAGCCGTTTGAAGTTCTTGATGAACCTTTGTCTTCGTCCTTTTACTGCATTGAAGCTCTTGATGCTCCTTTATCAGCAAAGGCTTTAAGCCGTTCGAACATTTTCTGAATTTTCAAAATATCGCATTTTTATTTCCCCAGAGGTGTCTTTTTTTTAACATAAAAGCTGCCACTTGGAAAGCATCAAATACTCGTATATACCTCCTATATACGAGTATATATGAGATTCTTTTTTAAAAGGTTAACCAGTGAAATGATTTAACTCAAGAATGCACCCAAATATACCTTACACTCCCTCGCTACTCTGAAACTGATGGATGATTATAATGCATGATAAAAAAAAAAAAAAAAACAGCAATGGAAATGTAAGCCTATTGTTTTCCATAAGTGCATCTTCTGCTTCTCCGCCCGTAAGTCTTTTAATCTGTGTCTTTTTTCTGCACAGAGATAGAGAGAGAGAGAGGAGATAGAGAGAGAGAAGTAAGGTATAAATGTTCAATGGCCTTTTATTTCAACCCACGAGAGGTGGTTGCCTTTGCTGCCTTTCCTATGATATAAATAATTTTGTTTTGTTTGTTTGTACACAAATGTATGTATGGTTGTATCTCTCTGCCAAGTGCATTTCCAAAAATGAATAATTTATGTTGTTGACATCGTCAAGGATTATTATTCAACAACATTGAGTGTCAGTCACTCAAGCCTGAAAGGGTGTGCACTCACATGCAGTTATTGTCTTGTTTCATGTTAATCCTTGGAAACAATGAGTAATTAAAAAGATTCATCTGGATTCACGGTGCGTAAATTATTATGATTTCACTTATTTCAAACTGAATGAGTATGTATGTACTGGTGATGTATATCCTCATTGTGGTGTGATGGTGTTACATCGAATGATGTCGGAACAAAGACAAAAAAAAAAAAACATATTAATGATAATGGAAAATAAATTTCCAACAACAATGAGATGAAATAATTTTTAAATCTGTAATGAAAATATATTAGTAAAATAATGTGCATATTGAATTTTGAGTATAACTACCTATACAACACTTCTCTCTCAAGAACACGCATTAAGTATTTTTTTTAAAAGGTATTTAAATTTATTTAAAAATTAAAGTCGCACAATAATAATTGTAGACAGCCTGTTTTAAGGGTCTTGGCTCAAATTTATTCCCTCTCTGTTGAATTTTAATTCACCACAAGAAATGAGAAATTCATAAAATTTTATAGCAATTTGCAAAAGTCCCATTTTTAACTACGATTTTTGGTTTTGCAGGAAGTGAATAGTGACGCTGCTTTTTAACTTTAATGTTGTTGACTAACTTTTCCTGACTTCACATGTAGTGTTGCGCAAACACATTTTATGCCATTAAGAAATTCAAATAGAAATTGCCTGAATCAATGACAGTTTATGACTAAAATATGACAGGTGTCATCATATGCGCTAGTTGTGTCACTAATATTGAATTCAGGCTTTGGCAGATTTAACTTCAATCCAAGTGTTTAAATATAAAGCAGATTTAGATTGTCCAAAATTTACCAAACCGTAAAATTTGCCTGGTGTCACACTCAGTGGCGTATCGTGGCTTTTTTGCCTCCCGGAGCAGAGCCCATTTTTTTCGCTTCCATTTTTATTTGCCAGCGTCAACCAAATAAGAAATTAATAATTTTTTTCCATTTCCGATTTTGCAGTTCACCAAATAATGGGTGTACTGACATCATTGAGTTTATAATATATATAAATTATATAAAATATATAAACTCAATGCTGACATGCAATATAGCAAAAAAAACAACGGCATGGCAGGAACGTTTAAAAGCTAAATTTTTGAGAGCGAGTAATTATTAAGTTGAATTTTGGAGAACATTTAATGTGTTCCGCACATACATTTATTGATCAACTGTCTAATCCTTAGCTAGATAAGTAACCCACACTTACTCGAGAAACAGGTCTAGCGACTTTCAGAAAATCTGGGTTGAAGTTTGAATTCCTTTTCAATGCTTTTTTTTGTGACACTTAACTTAGCTTGCTTGTATTTGTATGCACATGTTTAAGTACAGTAGCATTTGATGTAGTTTGTGACTATGACTATGAATCATTTTTACCACTGGGACAATTTTTGATTGGATTCTCTGGGCTCAACAAATTAATTAAAAGAATAATGGATTAATAAACAAATATTATTGTTTTTTTTTTTTTTTTCTTACATATATATTTTTTAAAATTGTTTTTTTTTTGACAATTTTACGTAATTAAGTATTATTTAAGATTTAACTACTCAATACTCTAATTAATTTAAGGTCAAACATAGAAAACCAGAAAGTTCTACTACTTTTACAATTATTAAAAAAATAAAGGAACAAACTTTCTCATACAAATAATAAAGTTGCCATTACACACTGAAAGGAAAGTGCATTCAGAAAGCTGAAAGCTGTGAAAGCAAAACTTACATAGTGTGACGCCCCGAAAAATACTTTTTTGATTTGCTTTGTTAAAAATGCGTTCACAAAAAAAAAAAAACAAAAAAAAAAAAACACTTTGACTGTGTGACTAGTTCCTGAAAGCGTTTTCAAGAAAGCAAATCACTTTCTGTAACCGCTTTCTGCTTTCAGTTCGTGAAAGTTTTTCGCCTTCTTCAAATCGAACGTATGTTTTTCACTCGAATTCTCTTCTATCAGTTACATTTTGTGGAATCGTTACGTTTTCCCGGAAATCAGTTGCCCGGGTGGTGTGGACTATATGAAAAACCATTATAAAGGTGTGCCACCTTTCAATGAATTTATCGCACGACTTACTACAATTACTTAACATTTGGTGAATTTTTGTTCGTTCTTGTTGACAACGAACAAAAACTTGTGGCCCAATCGTTCAAAAATTAAAAAAAAAAAACCGACATTTTTGATTTAGATGATGTTCAATCCATGTGACTTTAGGGCGACATAAAAGTCTCAACGAAGCCGTCAAGACATTGACTGTATTCTGCTACTTGTTCATTTCACTTGGAAACGTCGTCCATTTATTGAATTAAAAACTGGTCGGAATGACAAAAAAGGTTGTCGAATTTATCGTATTTATTTTATATACAAAACATTTTCAGAAAGCAATTTCTGAAAACGATTTCGAGAAGTGCTTTCAGAAAATTGAAAAAAAGTGGCGTTCAGAAAGCACTTTCCTTTCATGGTGTGACTGCTCTCTGAAAGCACTTTCATGAAAATTTTAAAATCGAAATTTTTCAAACCCTTTCTGAAAGCACTGTCCTTTCAGTGTGTGACGGCACCTTAAGATCCAGATAGTTTCTATTTTCTTGTTTCTACGAGGAAGCTGGTTTCTTTATTTTTTATAATATTTTGAAAAGTAAAAGCTTTAAAAGCATTCAGTTTTCGTTGTTTGCTTTAGAATTAATAATAGCATCAAATATTAAAATCCAAAATTGTACTTAATATCGTAACATTTTCAAAAAAATCACCTTGAATAAATTTTTTTTTTTTTCAAAAGTGATATTTTGAAATTTAATTTTTCAAAAGCTTTTTTATTGAACAACTTGATTTAAAAATAAACTAAAAGAAGGGATTTTTTCGCTTTTTAAAAAAGATGTATCAAAATATTTCAAGAGTATTCATTGTTTTTAATATTTTTTATTTTTTGTAATTTAAGTCATGTTTTTTTTTTTCGAAAATCCGTCCTTGGCGGGGGTACAAATACACCATTCTAATAAGATTGTTTTTCTTGCCTGCGCCAGCCTAAATGCTCTAGCTTTTTGTCACATCTTATGTAAATTACCATGCATCCAAATGAGTTTTGGTTTATATAGCATCAATGAAAAATTGCATAGAAAACCCTCTTTTCCTAAAAGTCATATCTCCAAACTTAATAAAAGCCATAGACATCATTTTCTAACAAATTTACATCTATTTCACTCATTAATGCACGTTTGTCGTTTTTGTTAATAAAATTTTTAAACTTTTACGCGAATAAAAACTTTTAACACTTCATGTCGTCGTCCTTAACTATAATGGAATGTTATAAAACGTGTTAAAACATTAATTGAAAATTATGTTAGCAACGGTCTTAGCGACATCTATACAATCACAATGTATGTAATGTATAAATGACAACATTGTATAATGTGGATATGTGCTTTAAAGTTTTTTTTTTTCTAACAACTTCGCCCTTCTTTTTTAAAGAACTTTTTCACTATCTACATACACGTGTCTGTATAAAATTTACTATATAGAATCTCTAAAGTTATCCAAGTGCAGAGGAACTAGCGAGGTACTTCATTGTAGGTATAGAAAAGTTGCAATAATTTAAAAGGGAGGATATAGTGTCAGAGACCTGTCTGAACTGGGCCTGGGATGTATTTTTAAATGTTTGACTTTTAGTTCACGAATGTATTATAAGGCCTAATTTTGCAATGAAGAGGTTTAAGATGAACTCGAATTAATTCATCAAATTCGAAGGGTCCATTCGAGTCTAACTACGAAACTAGGATGATATCGAATTGAAAAAGTGGAAAAAGCGTAAATTCCCTTAAACAATTAGAAATACAATGGTGGTCCAGTATAACGAATGCCGATATAACGAATGATTAATATTACGAACATTTTTTTCAAGTCCATTAGGTGTTCAATATAACGAACAAATAACGAATTTCAGAAAATGAAAAAAAAATTACTGTAAATGTTTTAATATCTACTAACTTGTAAAAAAAATAAATAAATCGGGTGGCAGAACGGCTCATGAAGAACCAGTGCCTAGTGACTAACAACTCGCAACCATTCCTGTGTGCGCCTTTCGACAGGAATGGAAGGGACCTACAATTTTATGCCGAATACGAACGGCTAGACGAGAAGCACTTATTCGTGACAAGTGATACTCTTGGAGGATTTGTCAATTCCTCGCAAGAGGCAGTAGCCCTGAAAAAAAAAAACTTTTTAAGTTTTTAGGTGGACGAGGCTGGGAAGCGATCCCAGACCTCCAGCGTGACAGTCGAACGCACTAACCATTACGCTACGGGCTACTACACTGTATGTTCATGATAATATTGGAAGATACACACAATTTCCCTTACACAAGTATTTTTTTTTCGCTTGTTAACACTTGCTCCGTTCGCTATGCACAAAACTGTAACGGATTTTTAGTCCCATTTTTTGCTGTTTTACGTTTTTTAGCATCTAAAATATTTTTCATGGTTTCTCAGTTTTATGTCTAATGCTGAATAAGAAAGTGTCTGGAAGATGTCGTCGCGCAAACGTCTTACAATGGAAGCAAAAATTAAAATCATTGACGAATATAAAAGAGGAGTTCCGCTTTCGGACATTTCGAAGAAGTTTGGAATTTCAAAGTGTAGCATATGCATTATCAAGAAAAATGAGAGCAAGGTTCTCAAAAATGTGAAAAAAAAAAAACAAACAGTGGATATTTTCGTCGACGATCATTCAAAAAGGGTGATTATCCAAAAATGGAAACCGCATTGTACAAATGGTTTATTGCCCAACGTGAGAGTGACGTTCCTTTTCCTTAAATGTTTCGTTACATGTAAATGAAGTTAAATACGTTTTTTTTTAATTCTATTAACTGAAGTATGTATTTATTTTTTGTATGAAGTATGAAATAAATTAATTAAAAATACAATTGTACTTTCTATTTACCTAAAGATTTGTATGAAAAATAAACGTTTCGTTTAAACGAATTTTCGATATAACGAATTGACTCTGGACATTATATCTTTTGTTATACTGGACCACCACTGTAATTAAAATTAGTATTTACAAAATTTCCAAAAATCAATTTTTCCAATGACGACTTTAAATTTAATGAAGATTAAAAGTTTTGAATTTTATGTTGTATTTCAAAGTTTTCAGACATTAACAGAATAATCAATTCAAGAACCATGATGTTACCATAATCATTCGAAAGCAAGTCTTGATCGTTTAATAGTTATCGTTTTTTGTACTAAGAATTGTATTGAGTCCTAGAATTTTATTCAGGTTTTTTTTTTTTAAATGATTGGATTCAAAAATTAAATTTGTAAAAAGAATTCAAGATTTATATCGATTAAGTTCTACCCAAAGTTGGTGATACCAATCCAAAATATTGTTATTAAATAAAATTAATATAACTTTGGAGCTTTCTAAAGCTATTTTATTTCTGATTCCTTGCGTAAGTCACCATTTCATTAACCTTTTTCTATAAGAACTAATTTATCTAGACACGCAATTACCTCAGAAATCAGGTATATCTAGGTGTATAATATGTATGTATTTAGGTAGAAAGGTAGGTCGTTGATTTTTTTTTCTATGATTTAAATTTATATGCATGTTCCGCATTTAAGTTTGTTTTAAATTGATTGTGTTGTTGTTGATGATGATGTTATTGTTATCATTGCACGCAACTGTGGCCATATTCGTGATAGCATGAAAGGAAAAAAATACATGGAGGGTGTTTTTTTGTTAGTTGTTGATTTCGTTGTTTAAATAGATTTAGAAAAAAAGGATTTCCCGTCAAATGAGCAAGTAAGGCAAATTTCTAGACTGTGATTGGCCAGCTATCGAAAATATTGGAAAATGACTGGAAAGTAAGTCAAGAAATATCTGCCTGAATTTCAAATCAAATATATTCTTTCAAAATTGTCAGCTTTGAAATTAAAAATCAGTTTACCTTTATAAATTGTTTGTGCGGTCGTGTTAATTAAATTTAAAATGAAATTTTCCGTACATTACCACGGAATTTTGTAACCATGGCGAGGATTCTCTTTTTTTAACGAACTTGAGGTTTAGTATTGAAGAAAAGTTAAAAGTTTAAAATAATGACATGCCGAAAAAAATATTATTTTTTGAGGTAAATTTACGTTCAATGGATGTAGTTGACTGAATATAAAGTCCCTTATGTCTCCTGAATGTACCCAATGATAAATAATTAATTGCTCAATTTGTCAATTATTTTAAGTTTTTTTCCGGATTAAAAAAAAAAACAACCTCTAGGTTTAGGCAAGTATAAACAGTATTTTCGCTTCTTTAAATAGAATAAATGTACTCACAATTACTTTGGTCTCTATATTATATAATAACCATTATGAAATTGTACACAATTTAAAACTTTTTTAATTGATGTTAACTAGGTATTTTTATTTTTAAGAGCTCTACTTTTAATGGTGATTCATACTTTAAATATTACCACACATGACAAATATATTCGAGTGACCTGCTAACTTAACAGTGAAGTTAGGAAGTCACATGGTGTATCTGGGGAACCAAGCGTGCTAGGAACTTTTAATTTCAAGAATAGACTAGGTCCAACGGAGAACCGGCAAAAAAGGAACCAATAACAATGAGACATATCTCGTTGAAAAGGTATTTTTGTGATCATGAGTACACGGAAAGAATTCTTAGATCAGATCAAGAAAAAAAGCTACAAATCACGAAAAATTAATCTAGTTTTGGACCTTGGATTGGAAATTACTAAATTAAGACTTTTTGTTTGCAATATTAAAAAACGAGCGAAATGAAGATATTGACACTCAAAAATTATATTTAAACACTTTTAAGTATCAATAATTTGACCCAGGAACAAAAATATTGCCATTAGCGAATCGCAATTTGATATAAATTTTTATCAATTTGGATATAGTGATTGATGGCTAAGCTGGAGTCGCGGGTTCGATCCCTGCTCTAGGCAGCATTTCTTTTTAAATTTATTTTTGTTACAGGCATACAAATTGAATTATTATAATTATTATTTCGTAGTCAAAATGAAAAAAATTAACATTTTCAAATCTACGAATTGTGGTCGAAATGTTGATTTGCGTGTATTTTTATTTTGTTATTTTTGTCCACAACAGGGGTATTTGCAGCCGCTTCCTTTTTATTCTGAAATGTATATACAATTTTATATATTTAAAAAAGACTTTTATTTAAATTACTTGATTTCTCTGGCATTCGATCCTGGTACCTTCCGCATATCAATTCAATACCATGAATGAAAGAATACAAGATTACGACACTTCGGATTTTTCGCTTTGTTATTGTAATTTTCAACACGCTTCGTTACTCAAGCGGAGACAAAAATGACTAAACTTTGGTATAATTTGTATGAGATATAGGGGCGCGAAAACTTTAAGTTACTTGAACTTGTTATTAAAGTGATTTTTTTAACCATTATTTTTTTTTAATGTGGACTATATTTTGATGATATAAAAACAACAATAAAAATAATAATTCAAGAAAAAAATATACCTGATATTTGATTTTTTTCATCACATTCTCTATTTTTGCTTCACATTTTGACTATTAATATAATTTAAAACAACTGAATAACAATTAAAAAACATTTTTCGGTAATATTTTTGTGTTTTTAAAATGAAAAACTATATTAGTCATGAAACAATTTGCGAACAAAAAATCATCTCTTTATAAATTTTCTTGACTGTCACACATATTGTTACGTTTTGTCTCCAAAAACGTAGGAAGTGGCGTAATCTTGTATTCTTTCATTTATGATCCAATACGCTACCACCTAGGCCATCGCACGATATAAAGGGACTATGTTGAAGCTTTATCACTTTAAAAACTTATTTACTTGTTCGTTGGTTCAAATCACCATATAAATATTTAAATTAATCCCCTCGAAGTGTTAGATTGCGCATGAAAAAATTGTAATTTACTGTATAGTTTTGCAAATAACTATTTTCGTAAATTGCGATAGGTTGGGGTCAATATTTATATCGTATAGCTACTTACATTTTGTTGGTTTGAGCATTGAGAAAATGAAAATCACCATTTAAATTTCGCAAAACAAGATCAATAAGTTGTAAATTTAAATTATTCCCCTGAAGTAGTAGTTTGCGATTCAAAAACTTGTAATTTACTTTCAAGTCAACAAGCTCGAATTATAACTTTTGATAATAAATATCGAATTATAAAAATTTGCTTTTTACGATGATTTGAGTAGTAAATTATAAAGTTTTCAGTTATTTTTTAATAAAAGCGCCTTGATTTACAAAAAAGAAGAGTTTCGTAAATTACAACCTAAAATTTAGCAATTGGTGATTTTTCAATTCTTTCCGTGTACTTACTATGGCAGCTCATTCCAAACCACTGTGTGAAAAAAGTTATCGGCCAACAAAAATTTTAATTTGGTAAACATAAAATGTAAGTATTTAGTATAGGCATTAATGTGCTGGCCTTACCAATAACAACAAGACATAAGTTTCTGAAAAGGTCTTTTTATGTACTACAATAGCTACCTGGACAGTTAATTTCAAATCTAACTACATTTTAGTAAAAATAAATGACTTTGCCTATGCTATAAACATTTTCTATACTAAAATTCACCACATCACAATCTTAATTATCGAATAACTTTTTTCACACAATGATTTGAAATGGGCGGTCCAGGTAACTATTGTAGTACATACAAATACCTTTCCAACCTTTTCTATCCCAAAATTCACCACCTCACAATCTTAATTAGCGAATAACTTTTTTCACACAGGGACTTGATGTGAGCTGTCAAGGTAGCTATTGTAGTACATAAAAAGACCTTTTCAGAAACATATGTCTTTTTGGTATTGGTAAGGCCAGCACATTGTTGCCTATACTACATACTAACATAAGGTATATGTTTAAATTATATGTACCAAATTCCAATTTTTGTTGGCCAATAACTTTTTATTGGTTATATAGAACCGGACAAAACGGTTCTCCTTTCTTAAAACTAAGGACTTCAAAATTTGGACCTGGTCTATTCTTGAAATGCAACAAAAATTGTAAATTTGGTCACTCGAATATACCCACTATTTGATGATCTGCTAAATCGGGAATAGAAATGCAAACAAAACTGCAAACTACTGATATGCTGGCTTTTACTTTTTATCTGACATCTGTCTAATCAAAAACTTGAAAAATCTGAAATGAAATTTGATGTGTTGAAATGTTTAGAGAAAAAGAAAGAGAAAGAAAGTTCGAACGGTCTTTTTATTCAGAACAAATGGAGCTAGATCTGGCTGTAAAAAGAAACATAAGTTGAGCACTCTCAGTGCTCTCAGCTAAAAAAGAAACGCACATAACAAAAAAAAAAAAAAAATGAAAATTACTGCAAGGACTGCTACGATTTTTGTTCAATTTTTGGTAATACGGGAAAACTTCATCCCGACAAAGGGTCGCCAGAATATCTTTACTGGTGGGATGACATAATGTCCAAAGACATAATGTACATACATGGACTTTAAGTCTGCACAAACGGACATAAGGTACTTGGACATTGTGTGTAGACATAACGTCCAATCTAAAAACGGTCATTAGGCCCATGGACATATTTACCAGGGCAAAGTGCAAATAGACCTGATGTTCGTTTGGGAAAGACATACTGTCCGTTTGGACATTATGTCCGTTTAAAAAAGACAAAATGTTCATTTGGACATATTGTCTAATTAAGAATGACATAATGTCCATTTGGAAATTTTTTTCGTTGAAAGCAAACTTAAAGTCCATTTGAAAGAGACATAATGTCCAAATGGACATTATTTCCGTTTAAAAAAAAGAAAACCGACCGAATGTCTAAACTTAAAATTAACATTATGACATTTTTATGCGGGAACAATAATTGAAAAAAAAACTCTCATATACTCTGTTCGTGTCGCAACAATTGTAAAACTCATTAGCACTTCTCCACAAATGACAATAAAACTGTCATAATGTTAATTTTAAGTTTGGACATTCTGTCGGTTTTCTTTTTTTTAAACGGTCATAATGTCCATTTATGATTTAATAGGACATAATGTCCATGCACGGTTTGACTTTTCGAAATGAACATAGCGCCCATGGACATAATGTCTTGTTAAAACGGACGTATTGGCCATGGACATTATGTCTGCTGGAAACAGTCATAAGGTTCATGGACATTATTTCTGAAGAATTTTTCTTTGAATTATATTCTCTTTAAAAAGACATTAAGTCCATGGACAATATTACAAAGACCATATGACCGTTTGTGCAGACTTAAGGTCCATGGACATTATGTCATCCCACCATTTTTACTAACAAAGGGGTAGCGTACTAAAAAAGTTTGAAAAACACTGCTCTAGGTGAAAGTGCCCTGCCAACTTCACAGACGTTGCTTATGCCTAAAAGTAAAAAAAAAAAATATATATTTTATTTGATTTTATTTTTTCGTAAAACAAAAAAAAAACTATTCTTACAAAGGAGAATGGGCATTTTTGGGTGCGAGCGGCCACGAATGAAATTAGTGTCAAATGAAAGGTCTGCTACAAGGGAGTAACTTTCAGTATGGGCATTTCGTTGCAGTGCATTAAGGAAAAGAGATATGAAGACATTTGCAAATGCATATTTTGGGGAGATGGCATTTTCAAAAACTATCTTATGCGTTATCCATATTTCAAAATGTCGAGGGACACAATACGTACCAGGTCAAGATAGCCCGCGGTTATTTTACTGGCCCCATTATACGAGTTCAGCAGGCAACAATAAGAGATAACTTATTTCATCGCAGGTTTTTAAAAAGAGGAAACCAACCGATACTTTTAGTCAAATCGTTAAGAAAACCGGTGGCGGAGGTAGGACATGCTTATTTAGGCTGTTTCAGTGAGAAAATGCACTTTTCCTATTGCATTTTGGTCTAAATACACCTAGGGATTTCTATTAGAATGGATATCAAATGATATATCTAAGATTGCCCTCTTTACACGAATGTAAGGCTAAATTATGCTTTTTTTTGGTTGATGACGCAAGTCAGAACGGTTCTCAATGGCTTGCTTCGGAACCTAAAAAAGTTCTGCAAGACTATTTGAATAGAGCTTTAAGTCACATGTTAGAACAACGAGTAAGTAAGCAATATATCCAAGAGAAAGACATTTGGTTGCTGCGTATCCGAATGCAGCCTAGACATGTTAAGCTCTATTTTCTAGGAATTATTATTCTTCATTTGGATTGGCCGACAAAAGGAATGTGAGAGCAGCTATTACTGTTACTGTCTGAGTGGAAGGCGCAAAGTCGGATGATGCGCGCATATTATGTGCGTGGTTTGGTATTTAGGCTGCTCAAGAAACCAAACCGATGATATTTGATTACCAGCAGCGGAATTAAGTCCGATTATAGAGTATGAGTAATACTATACTTAAAAAAACTTGTTTTAAATATACCTAGATTATTAGGTATACAAAGTATGCAAATTGTACTAATATTTAATGATGTATGTGCTTTCTCTAACACATATCTCCGAAACTCATGTCTTTAGCTGTTATTTCACTTTTATTTTCTATTTTTCCATTCGCATTAGCCACAATACTAACTAAAACTCTATTAAAGTGTTAAACACAAAAATGCATTTTATACCAGTTTGAAGTTTACCACAACGAAAAAACTTCTACACCGTACTTGTAGGACCAAACCACATCCGAAAATAATAAAACCATTCTTGGCCGCTCGCACCCAATTTCTTAATGATTTCACAAAACCGAGAATCAAATTTTAAATCACGTTAAAAAATTGTTTTAATTTAATTAAAAAAAACAAATTAATTAAAATGATTTTAAACTTTTGACTCACTTTGAATGCATTTCGGAATACCTTCAATCCATCATCGGCAAACACGACTATATCCAAAGTTAGTCATCGTCGATGCAATTCCTCTTGTTATTGGATTAAGTTAAGGAAGCCAATGGCGAGGTATGAATTTATTTAAATAAGTATAAAAAGGACAATATTTTGAAAAAAAACCTATAACTTTGTTTCCGTTATTCGATTTTTTTGGTAATAACTTGGTATGCAGTATCATTAGAACTAGTCTAGTCTAATCAAAATCGTATAAATATAACCGAAATCGTTGTATGACAGCTACCCGTTCTAGATGAGCTAAAACAAAAATTCGAATTTGATCTCTATAGGGATTCACATAAAAATGCTTCACACCAAATTTGAAGTAAATCTGTCCAGTTCGATGAACATCAGGACGCACAGACAAACAGAGTGATGGACGCCTTGACGAAAATCACTTTTATAGACTTCTTTATCACCGTAAAGTTAGTTTTGATTAAAATCTCGATTTTTTGTTGGACATGAAACCAAATAAAAATTGTTTTAATTTAAAGTACCTGTAATACTATTTAAACTTTTTAGAAAATTCTTTGTAAAAAAAATTAAAAATGTTAACTGAATTGTTTTTGAAGCAGGAAAAAATTATTTTACCACAGGTTAGATAGGTTAATAACAATATTTCGGAATTTTTGTCTACTAAAAGTAGTGTCTGCTAAAAGTAGCCTTCACCTAAATTCCTGATTTTTTAATTCTGTGGCATCACAAAATAATATTTTCCTTAAATGTTATTAAAATACTCAAGTAGGGAAAGCCCTTCGCACGCGACATAAATTACGAACTTTGAATGGTAGCAAATTATGAAATCCTATTAACTCACAGCATAAACAAGTAAAATGGTCAAACATGTCTTGTAATTCGTATATTCGCGTATTTGGAATGCGTCCTGGATATTGCGGTTTGCGAATTTATATCTGACCACTTCGCAAAAAATATTTTATGTGTCACGTACGAAATATTAAAATTGACAATTTTATAATTTAAACTAATTTTTCGCAGTGTTTTTTTTTGTATTTAATTTAATAAGGGTCACATTTGTAGATGAAAATGAGAATGAAAAATCAAACATATTTTCTCCAAAGAAAAAATGCTTTAAACCCTTCTGTAAAGTGAAATAAACTTATTGAGGCCACTTCGCTTCTCTAGCCTGAAGTCAGACAATAAAGTGAATACAATTTGAAATTGCAGATGATAATCAATACTTTCCATAAACCAATATACACCGGTATATCGATCCTTTATCTTAGCATGGTGGATCTTTTTAAATTAGACTTGTTGTAGATACACCTTTTATCTTTCATTAAAATCTACTCAATTTAACAATAATAATTTATATCCATCATCTAAATTCGTTTTAAATTTAAACAAGCAAAAATACACATGTTTCTTTCATACTTCTACGACAAGGTGTGATGTTTGTCGTGTTTAATTTGTTTTCCATCGATGGAAACTTCAAATACAAAATAAAAAAAGCTCCTTCAATTTTGTATTTGATCGATTTCTTTTTATAAAAACTAACAATAAAAAAAAACCGAACACAAGCTACACCTGACATCAATCCATCCATCAATATACGAAAAAAGCATCTATATATAGGAAATAAAACAACACTTGAATTTTTTGTATTCTTTGTGTATAGAAAATTATATATATATGTGTATAAGGGTGGTCCTTATAAAGGTTAGTGTCTTATTTTGAATGACGCAACCCCCCCCCCTCTAAATTGGTCTAGATAAATAAAAAAAATCGTGTACAATTTTAGCTCATTATATTAACGTTAACCCGGCCTCCAAGAGACGTCTGAAGTTTTATATGGAAAATCCCATGTATTTTTGAAAATCCACATTTAAAAAAATATAACTTTGGCAGTTTTTATTAAAAAAAAATTTTAGTAAATGTTGTAAATTTGTTTTAATACATTTTTTTTAAACATGACAAAAGTTGCTACCTGTGTGCAAAAATTAGATTAGAGATTAGGTACTAAAGTTATGAAAAATACATGGGATTTCCCAAATAAAACTTTAGACATCTTGGGGGTGGGGTTAACGTTAGTAAAATGAGCTAAAATTGTACAGGAATTTTTTTTTAATTATTTAGAACAAATTAGGGGATGCGTCATTCAAAATAAGACAATGACCTTTATAAGGACCACCCTAATATGTATACAAGTACATGTAGCTATGTTTACATCTTTTGAAATATGACCTCCATCAAATGCCTGCGGATAAATTGGAATAAAAAAAAAAAACAAGAGAAGAATTGATTTCATGTCGCATTGCCCTTGATATAGTCTCATTTCCCTCTTGATGGTTGTGTCCTTAAACTTCTGAGCATTTTCATGTGAAGGTAGGAGTATACATTATACAAGATATACAAGATTAAAAGAAGGTGAATTTTTGGAATATTTAGCCAATTGGTTAAGGAAACGTGTGTTATGTACACACTTCATCACAAAAACAAAATGAGATACAAGATTAATGAAGTTCAAATATTATACCTATAGGTATATGTGTTTCATCAAATTGTTAAGGAATACGATTTTCTTTGCACAGTTTGCCTTGGTAAATTAATTAATAAACACAAATCAAATATTAATTATTTTTAGTCAGTGAACTACTAAGTGCGAAAATCAATCAATCAATCGAAATTGAAGTTAACTTATTTATCGAATTAAGTGCATTAACGATTAATTAAGTTTAAAATAATCTTTATAGTTGATTGCCAAAAGCTAGTGATAATCTATTAATTATGTCATAAGAAACAAGGCAATAAGGAACTAATACGTTCATCGGTTTTTATTTTAAAAATTATTCAATGGTTCATTGAAGATGAGTCTAAAAATAATTCTTGATTCGTTGATTGTAGTAGGTTTTTGACAACATATGCTGCTAAAATTAAAAAGAAATACTAATAAGAAATTTTAATTCGTGAATTAACTTTTAATAAAAAAAAAGACGTCGCTTTTGGTCTTACGAAAAAACAGTTAGTGCCAGTAAAAATTTGTTGAGTTAGCTTTGAATTAACTAAAAAATGTTTATATTTTATCTTCCCTGTTTTTTAAGGCATTCTGCATTCATCATTAATTAAAAAAACAGCTTCCTGATGACAGACTGTAGACAGATCTATTTCCAGAGTTAACTAACTCGGGCTGAACCTAACACTGAAAAACTGGGCCTTAAAATTTGTTTGTGTAGACTTAAGAACTCCATCACATTATTTTTCCACAAGCTGATGTTTTTTTTTTTTTTTTTTTTTTTTTTTTTTTTTTTTTTTTTTTTTACATATTTACAAAAAAATGGATGTTGCCCTTTTTCACAACCCACTCCACCCTTAAGCCTAGTACGCTGCTGATGTGAAACAAAAAATACCATACAAAAATAACATGACGAAATTATAAATCCGACTTAAAAAAATGTCGACTGCCTTGAAAAAAAAAAAAAATTCGAGCAAAATATTGACTTGTCGACATCTATTTCACAAGAAAATTTAGAATTGGCTACATACGATTTATGTCGGCACAAGAAAATTTAGAATTGGCTACATACGATTTATGTCGGCTTTAAAATATCGCTCTATAAGATCGACTTTCATAATCTCAGAAAATCTCAGGTGGCAGAAAACGATTCGAAACCAGTCAGTGAGAGTGTTTAATAGTTGGAATTTTAACAGTAGACATTTTCATCAAATTATGGATTAGGATGTTAATAAGCAGGTGCTTGTTAGCTTGTTGTTTGTAGTGTGAAAATTCAGCTGAATTCCCCGATTTCGAGTCGTTAATTAGAGCTTTTTAGCAAATCAAATAGCGAAGACAACAGTAAGCAGCACTGTGGGATCCCACTTTTAATTAACAATCCCTCTGCATCTAGGCAAAACATACAAATTAGATCCACCGTAATCGTACATTAAGTAAATATCTTGATAATAAAAAACTAGTTGTAGAAAATAGAAAAGTTGAGTGACGTTTGATGTTTTCTTTCTAGACCTCGAGGGATCAGTATTAACTCCATCAGAAATTGTTATCTATATTGCGATATAATACTGTAAATTTTTGATTTTTCCCTTCTGTGATATATCATGAGAATAGAACAAATCTCAACTCAAAAAATGCTACCACTGCAAGAAAAATATATACAAAACAAAAAATTCATCACTTATGTAAGGTACTGGTACATAAATATATCCTCTCTGTGTGCAATGTGTAATATGTTCATGCATTCAAAATATAACATGTACGTGCTCCATACATCATCTGTTGGCCTGATGGTGTTAAAGCTCATCCCCATAAGGGGACTGCTGCTAGTCGCGCTGAGCTGGGAGCTGCTGGCTGAAGCTCTGTAATAGAAAAACGTGCTAACATCAATCTCATTCGTTGCACTTTTTTGTTTCCCTTTGGATCCCTGTAGTCTCTAACACTCTCTCTCGTTCTTTATTTTTTTTTATCATCCTTTCATTTTTCATTCCTCGGCGGGTCTTGATATGGAATTCGTTTATTAAATTATTTGATAGCATTGCTTACTTGCACTGCTCACCCCATTTTTTTTTTTTTTTTAATTTGGGTAGTCGTATTTTTTTTTTTTAGCTCAGCTTTTGCCTGACTGACTCGCAGTGGCGTGGCGTCCATATAACACGATTCCTACCGTCTTCCCTTTCAAAATGTCCGTCAAAAGCCATAAAACTGCTTAAATTTCAATAAGTGGAATGTATGAAGCCTACTATTTTATCGTCATTTTAAGACCTCAATCTTGAAGATCCGACCCGTAGAAGCCAAGCTATATGCTTTTTACCCGACCAATATCACCTTTTTCACAGTATTTTTAACAAACTACCCAAAATAACACTTCGACCACCGTGTTGTTCCGTCTTATTTTTGTTCGCGGTAGATAAACAAAGAGAGGAATAATACAACACTAATGAAAAAAGGGATGTAAAACAATTTAGTTCCAATCAAGTATAAGACGGTCGAAAGCGTGTTATTCATGTCGTTCGAAAAGAAAATTTATATGGGTGACGAAGACAAAGAGGAACAGCGACAACCGCTTTCGCTGCCAGCCGCGCTGGAGCGCTGGGCGATGACAAGAGATACACACACACAATATAATGAAGTTATATGGCAAGTTCATTTTGCAAGAGCCCAGCGGGAAAAATTCAAAAATTCATTGAGGAAAAATCAGCTTTTTCCTTAAGGAATGGCAGCACATTCCAGCTGATTCCTTTGATGAAATTAACATGGGCATGTCCTAGGTGGGAAGCACATGCTGAAAGTCCGATGCAAATTCGCCAACTATATCACTACTTCGTTGGAAGTTGTTTATTCACCGACCCAGATGATGAAAAACATGGTGGTTGCATAATCTGTGAATTCACTGCATTAATGTATGTGGTTTATTCATCAGTTCAATATTTTCGATGAAAATGGTAATGAAAATTCAATTGTCAAATCACAAGATATAGAAACTAGGTAGTTGTTTATTCAGCAATTAGTTAATTCAATGTGAAAAATGTGAAGAAAATTAAATAAATAGTAAATTCATTAACTCTGTTGTGAATTATTTGTAATTGGTTAATAAAAATATAGAATTAAAACTTTTAAATTAAGTTAAATCACTAGGTCAGTGGTTGTTGGTTAATCACCACTTCATATGCGAAGTGGTGATTAACCAAAAAACTGAAATACTTTGAGAAAATCTGAGATTGCCTCTTCTTAATGGAAATTCATAAGTCCTCTTATAATATTTACTGTCAGTAGACAATGTCAACACAGAGAATACAAAAAAATCAACTTCTATCAAAACACACAATGGCGGTGCACACTTTACAAAGCATATGAGTGGACATAGACGATGAACTGATGAACTTCTACATGACTTTTCAACAGTTTTTTCATCTTATAATTTTCCATATCAAGAGCTATTTTTAATTCAACGACAGAATAGGTTGTTTTCTAAACTCAAAGCAGAAAGTTGGTTCAAATCCATGAACTGACGAAACCTTGCATGACTCTTCACTTATTAAATCATTACATGTCGTTTCCTTGTATTATCTGGCTAGTGAATTGATTGCTGTTTTCACAAATCAAAAGTGGGTTCAAATCTATCAACTGAGGAAACCTCGCATGACTCTTCACTCACTAAATCATTGCATGACGTTTCCTTTTATTTTTTGGCTAGTGAATTGATTGAAGAATTCAGCTATAAAATTCTTTGGGACGATATTTCCCGCTGGGGTGTAGCATGTGGATTTGTATGTATCTAACTTTTTTTAAATAATTATGAAAGGAACAAGACGCTTTTTCTCGGCTAATTTATCTTAACTTTGTTTAAAATGTTAGAAAAGAGTGATATGGCTCGAGTAAAAAGAGTATAACTTGAGTTCTAATGGTCTTCAAGATTAGGATCTTAAAATCTCAGGAAAATAATAATCTACAAGTATATGTTAACATAATTCAAACCTAAAACAAATTTATTGAAAAAGTTTTTAAGAGAAAAATTTTATACTGACAAATCTAACATATAAGATGTTTGAAACGCATATCAAACTGTTGATATTTCCATATATTCAACAAAATTTCGGATGATGCACAAAAGTATATTTATTTAATGTGATGATTAGAACTTTACAAAATTAGTATTGAAAATAAACGCATAAGAACATGGCCAGAAAATTAAGGCTCTTAAATTTGCGACTAATTTGATTGGTTTTGCTTCGTCTTCTCAATTCAAATAATTCATGCCACACCACTGCTGACTCGTATGTGTGAATGAAGAAAAGTAAAATTTAATATCCTTTGCATGGATATGTGTAGTACCTATGAAGAGTTATGGTTAGTTATAAGTATTGATTGCACAAAATGTTATTAAAAAGGAGAGGATGGCTTTTTATTAGTTTTAGTTGTGTTTGTCTTAGTGTTTAATATAACAAAGAGTTTCTGGTTTAAGTTAAAAATTTGGAATCATAAAATGAAAAAGGTGCAATCCAAGGAGTATGTACTTCAATTTGAAAACTAATGTTGGTTAGAAAAAAGAACTACAATGCAATGGCCATGGTTTGCGTGGGAAGTTCACAAATTGAATTACTGAGCACCTTAAAGTGAATCCATATAGTTTTATCGAAAAATCATGTGTGTTCACGAGGCTCACCCTTTGCTCAATTTAAAGCTTAAATATTATTTCCGGAATGAGGAAATTGAAAAGCGATCCAACACAGAGCCCGAGCAACCTGCTTCCAGTCATTCAGACCATCAAGCGCTGGAACATATGTATAAGTGATGGATTGTTCTCTAAAAATCCATCTTTGGGCTAGGATTTCAAGACTCAAAACTCAAAAACCCGAAAATCCAAAATCCTGAAAACCCATAATCCCGAAAATCCAGAATCCCGAAAACCCAGAATCCCGAAAACCCAAAATGCCGAAATCTTAAAATCCCAAAAACCCAAAATCGCGGAGTTAAATTCAGTGAGTTCACTTGGATTCAATAACTTTATCCCGCAATCAAAAACTGGTTTGTAGAGTTTTTGGTTTTGAAATAATCCCATCAGAAGACTTTCAAATGACTAGAAAGTCTCAAAATCTCCACACGATTTTTTATAGAATATAACATTCTAAGTCCCAATTAATATCTAACTCTTCATTCAATTTAAAGTCGTCATTAAAAACTGGATTTTTTGAAATTTCTATTTTTCAATTATAAATATTCTTTATTGTTTATAGTGTAGTTGAATTTAATGCATGTGAATAAATCGGAGAATAGTCCAGTTTTTTAAAGAGAGGTCATTATAGGAGTTTCGGAGTAAAATTCGATTCAACCCTTCCAATTTGGTGAACTAATTCAAATTCAACTTTTTAACCCCTTTAGTGAAAAACTGAACCTTAATGAAATTGTGTGCAATCAAGAATAAAATAGCTATAGCCAACAACACTACAAAAAGGAGGCAACTGTTGCTTTACCTGATAGAATCTGCCCTAGGCCTAGAACACACCTGACGTTTTTTAACTGTAAACATCTGAACTTTACAGGTAAACACGCGCCACTGCTCATTTCTTTGTAGGTGTGCAGCTAAAAAAACGTGTGGTGTAATCTTGTGCTTAGGGCTAACTGTTTAAGGAACTTACACATATACGACGAATTTCCAGTAAAAATAGATACCAATAGTACTTGTTAATCGGTATCGCCACTTTTTCATTGATTTCAAAGCACCGCGCCGCCGCCGCCGTGTATAATATCCTAATATAACATTCTGTTGATTTATAAATAAATAAATAAATAAGGTGGTGCAACGGCTCGTGAAGAAGCAGGGCCTAGTAACTACAACTCGCAACCATACGTGTGTTAACAGAAATGGAAGGGACCTACAACTTTATGCCGAATCCGAACAGCTAAATGAGATGCACTTATTCATGACAAGTAGTAGCCTGTAGCGTAATGGTTAGTGCGTTCGACTGTCACGCTGGAGGTCTGGGATCGCTTCCCAGCCTCGTCCACCTAAAAACTAAAAACTTTTTTTTCAGGGCTACTGCCTCTTGCGAGGAATTGACAAATTCTCCAAGAGTATGACTTGTCACGAATAAGTGCTTCTCGTCTAGCCGTTCGGATTCGGCATAAAATTGTAGGTCCCTTCCATTCCTGTCGAAAGGCGCACACAGGAATGGTTGCGAGTTGTTAGTCACTAGGCCCTGTTTCTTCATGAGCCGTTGTGCCACCCGATTTATTTTTATTTTTTTATTCATGACAAGTGATACTATTGGAGGATTTGTCAATTCCTCGCAAGGGGCAGTAGCCCTGAAAATATCTTTCTAGTTTTTAGGTGGACGAAGCTGGAAAGTGAAGTGAAGACCTCCAGCGTGACAGTCCAACGCACAAGTTACTACTGACTTGGTCCCTTAAAATAAAGTCCAAAAAAACATACAGATTTCTAAATTTGTAAACTATATTTTCTTACCATAAGTCTTCCATTTTACTTTTGTGTCCTAGTTTTTCATTTGTCTTTTTCAAAGAGTCCTTGTTTCTAATATCGAAAATAAACTGTTTCTGTTTGGTATCAGTCAAAATGTTTATCAAATAAAAAAAAGCATACATAATTTGCTCTGGATTTTTGTTCTGCAGTCTCCTGGCCAAGCATCCAAATTGATAACATTTAAAGTAGATAATTTGGAGAAGCCTCCACTCTTTTTTTTATTATTAAATTACCCGAACATTCAACTGCTATTATTAGTAAGCTGCTGATGTAAAACGAAATTTTTTTGTGGTTTTCAATAGGAAACCGAAATCCTTACAAAAACACAGCGGAAATATTCACGTAGAGTTTTGAAAGTTGAAGTTGCAAATAAATAAAACAATATTAAATGAACAAAAATCAAAGAAATCCATGCTTCAATGAAAAATACAAACAATGATACAAAATACAAACAAACCCAAATGTAACTTTTTCCCACAGAATATTTTTTCCGGGTAATTAATTCTGTACAAAAAGATAGTGGAAACCTCTCCAAAAAATCTGGTATAATCATAAATTTCACTGTTTGAAATTCCTAGTGCAGAACAAAAAGAACAACAAAATTTATTCATTTATGATTTCGTCATTTTGTACCTTTTCGTTTCGCATCAGCGGCACATTTTTCGTTCGTTTTTGTTGTTTCTCTCATATGATATTTTAGTTTTGCTCGTATTTGCCTTTGTGTTGTTTTTTTTTTTTCATGACAGTACGCATTTTTCGGTTTATTGCTTGCATTTGGTGAAACTCTCCATAGTTATTTACCATTATTTTGTACATTTAAGTGAAAATAGCCAAATTTGATACTGCATCGACTCGATACTTGGATTTGAAATTAAAATGTTGGTAAAAAAACTACATGGATATTTTTTTTTTAAATATATATTTTTTTTTAGAGACTTTGCATTAGAGGCAGTTTTGTAGAAAAATCATCCAAATATAAGGATGCTGCGAAACATACATCATTTTACATTGAAATTTAGTTTTTTTTTTTGTTCCTTTTATTACAACATAACTTTTTGTGTTTTTTGTTGGCATTTGGTGGAACTCTCCATAATATTTTACTTTGTTTTGTAAATTTAATTGTAAATAGCCAAATTTAATACTGCACCGTCTCTATACTAGGTTTTAATATTAAAATGTTGGCATAAAAATAATTTTTTTGGAGACTTTTTATTGAGGGGCAGTTTTGTAGAATTTTTTTACAAAATATAAGGAGGCTGCAAAACATACATACATTAGTAAACATTGAAATTTTTGTTAACAAATGTCTTCCATTTCAGCATTATGCACCTATTACCTACCTACCTTGTTCGTGTCACTTCAACTTTCTGTGATATTTCTATCGCATATTATTAGCAAACAAAAAATTATCTAATTCTTTGTGAGCACCATTTAAAACTAAAAATGTTAAATACTCTTCGTTTTGTGAAATGACTGATTAATCATTTAAATGTTCACTTATACTTTCCAGAGATGGTGGAAAAGAGGACAACCGTGATTCCTGTGGGAGCGCCTGTTGAAAAGGGACATTAACCAACTTGGCGTGTGAAACTGTAGACATTAGACAACTCTCTAGGGACTTAGTTGCTTGAAGAAGTCATTGAAACTCAGTTCCACGGCTGACGAACCCCTTCAGTAAGAAAGTAAGATTAATATTTTTAAATTCATTAGAAATCACCTACTTCCTGCTGATTTTCATCTTTATTGTCATTCAACTTTGGTATTTATTTCTACATACAAACTAGCGTCTCTAAACATGAAGAACTTACTTCCATTGAATTTTGTTTTTTTAAACTTAAATAATTTATATATATTCTTCCTGTCTTTGCAACCCATTAATTTAACCATTTAAATCACAGAAATATTTTCATCTTGAATTCTGACATTTTAAATATTCTAACTATCAACAAATATGCAGGTTGGCGCCTTCTTCTTAGAACTTTTTAAGATTTCTTCATAATATGATAACAATGATAATAAATAATCCTTTAATAATGAACAAATTACACAAATGTTTGGAACTATGAAAAAGGACATCCCCTCTAAAGGTAAAGGTCTAGGTAAAACCACAAAGTTTTGAATTGGAATGCAAGAAAAAAATAAATTTGCAAATAGCCCAATGGATGAGAGATACGAGGATATATGTAGTGAATAACAATAAAAATTCCTACACGCAATTTAAAAAATATTATTATGTACCTTTTACCTTCCGATACATACATACCTACATAAATACGTATAGGAATCTGATTTTATTTTATTTTTTTAAAGAGAAGTTCCTTTGTGATATTGGCCCACGTTTGGCTCATCCATGGGTATAATCGTTGCATAACAACTTGTTATCCTAGAAATACATCCTTTTTGATTTAAAAAAAAATTCTCAAATGAACAAGGGCATATCTAGCCGATGCTCTTCTTCCTTTTTAACTTGTGGATTAAAAAGGTCAAGTATTCCTTTATACTTTGTTATCATTCCTATAAAGTACAATAGTGGGCGAGTAGCTTTATATATTTTTTTGTTAAGGAAAATTGAATGAATATTAATACTAATTTATTTGATTTAAATTTTGGAATTTAATAATTGTCATAGAAACTATTAGAAGAATTAGAATCTAACTTAAGTTTTGAAAAATCAAAGGAAATATTTTTGTGATATTATGTATTTAGGCGCACGCACATAGCATTATTTGTAGGAGGAAAAGTAATAATTTTGATTCTCTAAGACTGTAGACAGAATTCCTTACATTTTTTATAGTACAGTCAACGAAGGAATTTTGCTTGCAAAAAATAGTGCTCTCTGGATTATTTTTTTATATGGTAAAGGTCACCCCCAGGTATAACATACCCAAAGTCCCCAGCCCAGGGCCGCGAGCTAAGCCCAGGATGCGGGGTTAAAGGTACCCCTTTTTAGATTTTCGTGAATATTTCCACAACCTATCATGTAAGCGGAAAAGTCTATACTACTTAATTAGAGACAGTTAAATTATTTATAAAAAATATATATTCACATTTTTTCTAGGGTCAAAAATAAAGGAGATGCGGGCGGTAGAAAAGTCAACAAATCTGAAAAACCTGTTGTTGTGTAAGATATTGAACGTTTTCTAACCACTTTACTTGGAAAAAACAAAAAGCGTTAATACACATTCATTCACTGTTTTTTCATCATGTCGTGAAAGGAGTTATAATTTCCTTTTTTTCTATATATCCGAAACTATAGTAAATTAGGCAAACGTTTTTTTTAAAGGAACACAAAATTTATTTGCCATAAAGGCGGGTGCTTTCTGCCCCCCTTAAGAGTGGAGGGGCATTTTTTTTTAAATAATATTAAAAAAACACGGCAACACTTACAACAAAAATATTTACGTTTTTTGAAAGCCAGAACTCCGTTCTTTTATTTTATTTTCAAATCAAGTTATCAAGTTATAAAATTGAAAATTTCCTATTTTTATTTTTCCATTTAAATTGTAAAATAAAATGTAGAATTGGCTTGAATTGTTCAAAACCCCTATTAATTCTTAATTGAAAACTGAAAACTAAATGGTTCTATGTCTCCTAGTTTTTGAGAAAATTGAAAGTTACAACGACAATTTTTTGGATTTTTTTTTATAATGTTTGTTATTATAATTCCTTGTAGTATGTGATAGTAAAATGTTTCTTTGAACTTGAGGTTAATGAACGAATAATTCCTTTGATCCTGCGAAGCAAGCCACCAAAGGTACGGTGATAGTAAGAGAGGGGACCCTAAGGTCAAAGTCCCCAGCCCAGGGCCGCAAGCCTTGGACAGGAGAGGAGGGTTTTGTAGCTTTTCTTCCATATTTCTGAAAATAAGCATAATAGAGTCCATACGACAAAGAGAAAGAAAATTAAATTCCTTTCCTTATTTTTGACGCCCGGGCATCAATATTTTTTTGACGACAAGGCGTCAATTTATTTTTGACGCCCGGGCGTCAATATTTTTTTGACGTCCAGGCGTCAGTTTATTTTTGACGTCCGGGTGTCGAGTTTTTTTGGCGTCATTTTATTTTTGACGCCCGAGCGTCAATATTTTTTTGACGCCCGGGCGTCAATTTAATTTAGACGCCCGGGCGTCAATCTATTTGTCAAAAATAAAATGACGCCCAGGCGTCTAAAATAAACTGACGCCTGAGCGTCAAAAATAAATTAACGCCTGGGCGTCAAAAATAAAATGAAGCCCGGGCGTCTTAAATAAATTGACGCCCGGGCGTCAAAAATAAACTGACGCCTGGGCGTCAAAAATAAAATGACGCCTGAGCGTCAAAAATAAATTGACACCTGGGCGTCAAAAATAAAATCAAGCCCGGGCGTCTAAAATAAATTGACGCTCGGGCGTCAAAAAAATATTGACGCCCGGGCGTCAAAAATAAACTGACGCCCGGGCGTCTAAAATAAATTGATGCTCGGGCGTCAAAAAAAAAATTGACGCCCAAAAATAATATGACGCCTGTGCGTCAAAAAAACTTTGACGCCCGGGCGTCAAAAACAAAATGACGCTTGGGCGTCAAAAATAATATGACGCCTGGGCGTCAGAAAAAATAAAAAATAAAAATAAACTGACGCCTGAGCGTCAAAAATAAATTGACGCCTGGGCGTCAAAAATAAACTGACGCCTGAGCGTCAAAAATAAATTGACGCCCGGGCGTCAAAAATAATATGACGCCTGGGCGTCAAAAAAATATTGACGTCCGGGCGTCAAAAATAAACTGACGCCTGAGCTTCAAAAATAAATTGACGCCCGGGCGTCAAAAATAATTTGACACCTGGGCGTCTAAAATAAATTGACGCCCGGGCGTCAAAAATAATATGACGCCTGGGCGTAAACAAAATATTGACGTCCGGGCGTCAAAAATAAACTGACGCCTGAGCGTCAAAAATAAATTGACGCCAGGGCGTCAAATATTATATGATGCCTGGGCGTCAAAAAATATTGACGTCCGGGCGTCAAAAATAAATTGACGCCCGGGCGTCAAAAATAAACTGACGCCTGAGCGTCAAAAATAAATTGACGCCCGGGCGTCAAAAATAAAATGACGCCCGGGCGTCAAAAATAATTTGACACCTGGGCGTCAAAAAATATTGACGCCCGGCCGTCAAAAACAGAATGACGCCCAGGCGTCTAAAATAAATTGACGCCCGGGCGTCAAAAATAAATTGACGCCCGGGCGTCAAAAATAAAATGACGCTTGGGCGTCAAATATTATATGATGCCTGGGCGTCAAAAAAACATTGACGTCCGCCCGGTCAAAAATAAATTGACGCCCGGGCGTCAAAAATAAATTGGCGCCCGACGTGTAAAATAAATTGACGCCCGGGCGTCAAAAATAAAATGACGCCCGGGCGTCAAAAATAATGTGACGCCCGGGCGTCTAAAATAAATTCACGTCTGGGCGTCAAAAATAAATTGACGCCCGGGCGTCAAAAATAAACTGACGCCTGAGCGTCAAAAATAAATTGACGCCCGGGCGTCTAAAATAAATTGACGCCCGGGCGTCAAAAAAATATTGACGTCCGGGCGTCAAAAATAAATTGACGCCCGGGCGTCAAAAATAATATGACGCCCGAGCGTCAAAAATAATATGACGCCCGGGCGTCATTTTATTTGTGACGCCCGGGCGTCATTTTATATTTGACGCCTGGGCGTCATTTTATTTTATTTTCAGTATTTTTCGAAAAAATATTTTCAATATTTTTTGACGGCCGGGTGTCAATTTATTTATGATGCCCGGGCGTCATGTTATTTTTGACGCCCGGGTGTCATTTTATTTTCGACACCCAGGCGTCATTATATTTTTGAAGCCCGGGTGTCAATTTATTTTTGACGCCCGGGCGTATTTTTTGTCAATTTATGGGCGTCATTTTATTTTTGAAGCTCCGGCGTCTATATTTTTTTGACGCCCTCGTGTCAATTGCAACAAGCAACGCATGCAACATGCAACATGCAATATGCAACATGCAACACGCATGAATAGATCCTACCATAACATTTTTTTTTGTCTCGACTCATCCTCAACGCCCAAGCTTTTTGGCACACCTTAATTGAATCATCCTGTATGTATGAACAAAGAATATAGGTTGCCGTGTTTTTGGTGCCATTCGCTTAAAAATGATTTTCATTTACCTCACATTATTTTCATAAACTTGCCCTATAATACCTAAAAAAAATAAATAAATAAATTGGTTGGCACAACGGCTCGTGAAGAACCAGGGCCTAGTGACTAACAACTCGCAACCATTCCTGTGTGCGCCTGTCGACAGGAATGGAAGGGAACTACAATTTTATGCTGAATCCGAACGATTAGACTAGAAAAAGATACTGCGAATTTATTATTTTAGGGGAATTTGTTTAAATTCGTGCACTTAAAAAATATATACCTATGGGCAGGTATGCATCCAACTGAAGAGCCAACTGCTATGTATGGCCGAAACGAATTTCTGGAATTGAGCTCAGCAATGCGCTTCCCACTAGGCTAACTCGCTATAAAAAAATCAATATCGAAAGTCAATAAGTTTCATACTCTAATGTTTCATACCATATTGCACACCAAATACATAAGTACACTGTACAGATGTCTCACACCCATAGAAAAAAGTTTTGGTGTACAAGAGACATTCCTATCCTGATGGGGTACCGAACATATTCAACAAATTTTAACTAGGGAGGGCCTCACTAGAAGTTTCCTTCGTCTAAGTTTTTGGTACTGAAATCCAGCAAGGGCTTGCCAAGTTACTTCCAAGTTTTTCTCGTCTAGATTTTCCCTTCTGAAAACTTACTAGAGCCTTGCCCAAACTAAACAGCAATTTGGCATTTTTCCATCCGGGAAGGGCATTGAATATTTAAATCCAAAATAGTACTTAATAAAGTAACATTTTCAAAGATTTTGTTTTTTTTTTTTCGATTTTGAAAGTTCAAATTTCCGGTAACTGAAGCAAACGTTACGCAAAGGTTAGACTAAAAAAAAAACTCATCAAAAGTGAATCTTCCGCCCAAAACCAAACCACCTTTTTTAAACCAACTGACCACGACTAAACCGATTAAATATAAAATAACTCACACATTGAATTTCTGTATTCCGCCATTCATATTCCATTTTTATTCATTACCTATAAGATTTTTTTTTATCAAAATCCTAAATAAACTTCTGGTACTCTCCGTTTCTGTATTTAAATAATTTACTTATTTGTAAGTTTAAACCCTTCTTAATGCTATGTATAGTTATAATATGTAGGTATTATTTTAATTGTTGATTTAATGTTCATGAGTACCTGCTATTACTACCTTCAATATCCAGCCACATTGTAGCAAACCACACAAAATTTACAGTTTGCTTACGTGGCCCTGATAACAATTGCGGTAATAACCCACAAATCTAATTTGTATCCAATGTCATCAGTCATCCACATGACCATTGACATAACCGCTGTCTCATTACTCAACACCTGAATTCCATATCCACAAGCTCCTCCGGCCCCATATATAGCTCCATTGATCTCCAGCTCCAACTTCAGCTCCCCCAAGCTCAAATTATTATTATTTACGAGTTGAAATTCAATGATGACACTCAAGTTAGAATTGTGGACGACAAAACCCAACCAACCAAACCAAGGTAAACCATACAACACACACCAGAGCGAATGTCACATCAACCAGAACTATAATAACTCATCTATCACGTAGGTAGGTATGTCCTATACCAAAAACACCCATAAGCCCTTGACTTGTGAATCAAATTTTCTATCTTAAGATACATTTGTTCTGATGGTGGTCGACTTAAATCTCCCTACATAGACTTACTTAATGTTTATAGATAAAATGGTTGTGTAACTACATACAATGTAAATTAAATGCAAATGCTCGTGATATCTTCGTACATGTGACTCCAACTCAATGACTCCAACTCAATAAATTAGTCTGATGTTTTATTTGAAGTGTAAATACTTAATCACTGTTAATTTGAAAAATGCATCCTTTCACTTTGAACAAAAAAAAATCAATTAGCAAGAAAACAAATCAAATTTGTATAGAGATTTAGCTGAGAAAAAAAAAAAATACTCACTGATGTCTTAGAAAAGAAAGTTTATAGAACTTCCCATCATCATTAAAAAAATAATGTTCATCAAGGGTGATGAACTCCAACTACATCTTATACATACCCCATAAGTTAATTAAGGAGAAGTTAGTAGGTATAGTGAGAATTCCCATAAATCTTTCTATCGGAAGCAAATGCTGTTACCATATTCCTTTTTTCCTTATCGCACATTTCACCATGAAGCTTCCTTCCTGAATGAAGGATTTTTATTTTTTTTCCTCTTCTCTTTATAATGATAAATTAGGAAGGTATTTTTTTTTCTACTTTTTTTTTGATATTAGCTCACCACCATGATGATGCTAATAGGTCTTTGAAAAATGCTTTATTTCTTCATTTTCATCAAGCTGCTCATCGCAAATTCTATAAACATTCATGGACATCGGTAGAGATACACTCCGAGTTGCTTGATAGTTTACCAATAGAAAAATAGAAAACAAATTAGAATGTCTGTGCAAAAAAATATAATTGATCTACGTTCAAAATATAATATTTTTCAACAAAAATGTGTGATCCTATTAAATATCTTTTTTTTTTGACGCATTGTCAAGTCGAGGTTTTGGGTGGGGGGATGGTTTGCCATTTAGCCGCTGTGTCAACGTAGAACGAAACTGTTTGCTCGTTGTCCGTGGTTATATTGTCGAGCAGGATTCCCATCGTACTGATCTGGTTGTCGCTGCTCGGTGGCCAACTATCCAGTTTATTTGGGTGACTGTTTGTGTGTCTTACTAGCTTCTTTGCTAAAAGAAGTAGGAATAACCTGTCCAGGGAGATGATGTTCGCCTCTGTGTAAAGACACTCGTTGCTGTGATGTCTCAATCGCTGCCGGTCGAAGTTTAGTCCAGTGCATATCTTTAGTAACTTTCTTTCAAACATTTGAAGTTCCTCCATGGCCGTCTTTGAGATGCAGAAACCGACTGGGAAGGAATAGGATATGGTAGGCCGCAGGTGCTGATTGCACAGAAGTATCTTCGTCTTCTGGCTTAGTCCGTTTATGAGCCTCATCAGTAGGTGGAGTCGGGTGGTTTTTGAGCACGTTTCGTAAGTGCGGTTTGAGCCTTAACAACTTGTTGAAGTCTATGCCTATAGGTACTTACGTTCTTATTGGCTACTAATGTAGATCCATCTGGAAGTTTCAGAAACAGTCGTCTGCAGTTGGCTGCGCTGTGATTACCTCTTTTGGGTCTCCAGAAGCACACAAGCTCTGATTTGGAGGTGTTTAACCAGAAACCCCATTTCTTGTAGAAGACGTAGAGTAGAGTCTGTTGATGTGGTACTCAACTTTGCGTAAAGCTCTCAGAGGAGACATGGATGTGTCATATGTAAGGGAGTCATCAGAATACAGGAGATTTTCGCATCCACTTGGCACAGGCTGTTCAGATGTCATCAGGCTGTAGTGTAGAGGGAGAGGCGTACCTTCGAATCCTGAACAACTTTGGCTTTGATGTTCTTTACTTGTGATTTGCAGTTGTCCAGTTGTACGTAGAATTTTCCGTAAGAAATAAAAGAAAAAAGAATTTTCTTTAGTGTAAATGTAATAGTTGAAGATTGTGGATAAGGGCTTCAAAAGCCATACGCGCTCGATTGCTTTCTGGACATCCAGAAATCATCCAACGGTGACATGATGGTTGTTATGCGACATTGTGATGCCATGCTGGAACTACAAGAGTTGATGCGAATTTGAGTGATTTTCCATAAAGCCAGTATTCTACTTAAGTTTTTCAGATGCGGAATTGTCTTGTAATTGGACACCGAGTTGATAGTGCCTTTCTTCGGGATGGGTACGATCTTAGCTGTTTTCCACCTTTCAGTTATTAATGATTATAGTTAAAAAAAAGATCATCACTACAAGTGGCAGCCTTTTCAGGATGTAGTTACAGACTGTCTGTTCCGGTTGACTTTGTATGCTTTGAATTTCCAATGATATCTGCTACCTCCTCCAGATTGCAGAGATGTATGCTATCAGTTGGGTTATTTGCTGGGTTGAAGTTACCAAAAACTACTCCTCCCGGATTTTGGTTGCAGGGTTTGCTGAATAGATGGCTCGACTTTGTTCCAAAAAACTGGGTCATTATGTGAGTTTGGTGTGAAGTTTCCCTCGAAGTAGTTGGCAAACGCTTCCACTTTGTCCTGTGTTGATGTTGCGTTAATGTTGTTGTGAGTGATGATTTCCGGAATTGGAGCCTGTTTTTCACGATGTTGTTAATGTTCTGGAATGCTTCTGGTTCTGGCTTGATCGCTTATATCCTCCTCTGGAACTGGATGTTGTTATGGTGCTGGAGGGAGCTCCGGAATATGATGTTGACGCATTGTTACTCGCTCCAAACCATCTGGTAGTTGGTGTTGGTGGTGCCAAGCTCTTTCTGATGGATCCTTAAGAGTCGTTTTCGCAGCCGTCGGCTGTGTGCGTACAGGTTCTGTATGTAGACAGAAGATGGTGTTCATCCCTTGAAGTCCTAGGCCGTTTTTGGTGTTCCAATGCTTCAAAGACAGTCTGCAACAGACCACCTATAGCAGCGTCTATTTCACTTTTCAGCAGGCTCCGGTTTGAAAATGGAAGTGTAATGTTTTCTTCAATGTCCCTTAGGAGTCGTTCAACAGCCCGCCGCGCCGCACAGTGGGTCGAATAGTACAAAATTCCGGTCATCGGGTGTTATTTTTTTTAGCGTTTGGAACGAAATTTTTTTGGGAGTGCATAGATGAATGGCCCTTTTTTCATAATCCATAAGTTATTTTTATCTACATATTATGGTTTCAAAGAAACAACGTCTCAAACAGGCACTATTTCACAAATAATTTTTTTTTCACCCACTTGTACTCATATATCTGTCTCATTTTTTACGTTATTTTCTAGAAATAAATTTTGTTGCTAAGATACTGATGTCTTAAAGCTATATCAAAAAATATAATTCAAAATAATGTTTTTGAATAATTCTAAAACAGGTTTTTTTATAACCATTTTTGAAAATTAAACTTCAACTTTGAAAAAGTTTTTAAAAATATGCTTACACATGCAAGATGTCTAAGTAGTCTAGAATGAAAGCTGTACTCATTGTGAGTAATATTTTTAAAAATTTGGATCCGACCGCATTTGACCACGTTCCCTACCCGTTAAGAAGTATTTTTGCCAATCTGTAAAAGGGGGGGGGGGGTATGGGTGATATTTGCCTTGTTAAAAGTGTCATTAGGTAGTTTAAATCAAGGATGAAAATGCTGAATACATAAAGTAAAGCAGATTGCCCAAAAAATGCAAGAAAAAATTATTAAAAAAAAAGAAAAAAAATTTTATTTATTTTTTCGAAAGAAAGCTTAATATAATATTGAGTTTTTTGTTGAAAAATGTTGGGAATATTTTTTTAACAAAATAAAATCTATGTTTTCCCAGAAACAATATAGCGAAAACCGTTCATTAGATCAAAAGTTACAGCCCCATGACCACTTTTTCATAGTTTCGACCCACTGTGCGCCGCCGCCGCGCGCCGTATGTAGGAAATGACATTTTCTGTTGGCTCTATTGCTAGATAGAGTGGTCCCGAAATTGAGATACACGGTGATTTGCATGAGTTGCAACAAAAAGTAAGTTGAGAGCGAGGGTACTTAAAATACAAATAAAATTATTCAAAAACAAACAACGGTAACACTTCCAATATTATGATACAGGGTTGAATAACTAGATTCCAAAATAAAAATTTTGAAAGAAAAAAAAGTAAAATTTGTATTCAAACTAATTCTTTCGAAAATCTTACGATATTAAGTACTTTTTGAATTTTAAAATTCAATGCTCTTATTAATTCTTAGTCAAACTCTGAAAATAAGATGGTTCTTGGACTTTTATTTTTCAAAATATTAAAAAATTAGAGGAACCAAATTTCTCACAATCCTTTTATTTTACTTGTTTTAATTAAGAAGTTGGTTAATTTAAATATTTTAAAAAGTAGAACTCCTAGAATTATCTGGTTTTTGGAGTTGGATTTAAAATAAATAATCGCAGTGCTAGAATTCAAAATTGTAGCCGTTTTTTTTTTAATATTTTTTTTTTTAATTTTAGTATTTTTTTTTTTTTTAATTAAAAGGGGAAAATAGACTCCTTCTCTTTCCCATTGATTTTTTTTTCTTGTCTCGAACCAACCCACAGGGTTTGCTTTCTCTCACATTTTTCTTGCAAATCACATAAAAATAAAATTTTCACGAATAGTGGCAACCCTGAAAATTTTAACCATTGTCCTTTAGAATTTAGGTACTTTTCATATCAAAACATACTAAAACTTAATAATTGTTAATTATTTTTGTTCTCCGTTTCAAATAGCTTGATTTTAAAGAATATATGACTTTAATCTAGTGAATTGAGCTGTACTCACACATATGTATACAAAATAAGCCTGAGAATTATTTCATCAGTAGGTATAAGTTTATAAAACCTCTTCTGGTCAGCCATCAGGATGTTTCAAAACAAAAGAAAAAAGAGTAAAAGAGAAAAAGAGTAAAATAGTTTTTCTCAATTTATAAGAGATGATGATTAATGCAGGAAACATTATAAATAAGTATGCGAGATAAATAGAGAATCCCTACTTTAATTTATGTTTTAAGATGGTTGAAAGTGCCACAAGTTAGTAATTGAATTGCCGTTTTCAATAGAATTAAAGCAACAATTTTTTTAATAATTTCATATTAATGAAACAAAAATCAAAAATCCAAGAAATGTAATCAACAGCAAATTCTCGGAAAAACAATACATATGTATTTTAAAAATTCAACTTTTCATTTAAAATTTCGTTTTAAAAAAGGAAATTTAAAACGCACGACTGAATCCAACACGGTAGCCCTTTGTGTTTGAAAGTTATTTCTGATTTATATTTACAGGAGCAGTGGTTTAATTTATGGGGTTTGTGGCACACAAAATATTTGATTAATAACAAAAAGATAAACCTTTAATTTATCAAAAAAATTCTTGGTGCTTTTAAGCCTTGAGGTTGCGACACGACTCTTTCTGAAAGCAAAACTTTCATAGTGTGACCACCCAAAAAGAAGTTTCTTGAAAGTGTTTTCTGAAAGTGATTTGCTTTCTTGAGAATGCTTTCACAACGAAAAATTGCACTGTGTGACTAGTTCCTGAAAGCGTTTTCAAAGAAGCAAATCACTTTCAAAAAAGGCTTTCTGCTTGCAGAAACTGTTCGTGAGAGTTTTTCGTTTTTTTTTTTTATTTTGAAGCCACTTGGCGCTTTTGTAAACCTTTATGAAGTTGGAATAAGCTTCAATCTACTCGATTCCACTCCACTTCGGATTTGAGCCGGAATTTTTGATTAAAAATCCTGGGTCGAATTGTTACTTCAGTAGATATATTGACGACTGATTTTTTGAACATGTGTGAGTAAAATTATTTCTTTGTTTTGATAGCTTGCCTAGTACATACTAAAGTTCATTAAATTTTAGTTGTCTTCTGATGTAATCTCAAAACCATTTCAACTCAACTCCAAATGGGAACTCAACTCAGTTGACGAAGAACTTGAATTTAAAATCCGAACCTAATCTCGACCTCGATATTTCGATACTTCTTGTTAACAGGCTGATAAGCTGTCTTTCTCATCTGACATTTAATTTTTGTTTGTATAATTGTTCTTTTTTTTCATGTTCCTAACGTTTTGATTTGTTTAAAAAATATACTTGATCACATTTCTCGTCTGCCGTATCAATTATCTTAAATCTCTCCACCTATTTTCCCATTTTTCAGTGTATCATTTGATGTGTTCGGTTTATGCTCGGACATCAGACTGTTCGATCATTTTTTCTTGAGCTCCTAGATCATGTTCAAAAAAAAAAAAAAAAAATGGTTTTGTTGTGTCTGTGGTTTGTTGTTGAGCCTTGCGTTTGTCATTTGCAATAAATAAATAATGTTGGCGGGGTAACTTTACAGACAGATTCTCCCCCGAGTCGAACGTTCATCTTAATAATGGTGGCATATTGAAAAAAAGTTAAAATCGTCTATTCTCTGTTTCATTGCTTAAAGAATTACGTAAGAGTAAGACAGTGTTCAACTATTTATTCGCTGAAAAAAACTCGTCTTCTATCGGCTGAATATGGAATAGCTGCGATTGTGTTCCAGAAACGCTTTAATACTTCGTCATACATTGCAGCGTGTTCCAAAAGCGAGACCATTACTTGTGGTCTTAATTTTTTGAATTCTTCTTCGCCGCCGGTCGCTGAGCTAACCGAATTGAAGATAGTGAAGAATCAACGGTATTCAATTTGGGCTTTGGAGCTATAAAATTCATGGGCTTTTTTTAAGTGTTCTGTTTTCTTCACAACAAATCTTGTGCAAAATGAACGAAGAAACTCATACTCATACATGAGTTTCAGCAAATGTTTAATTATTTCTAAATGAATTTTCAAAGCGGTCGTAACGAATACCCAACCCAACCACAGATTGGATTTATTATTTTCAGCTGACGAAATCCTTTTATTTTAGCTTTCAGAGAGTATGTCCCCTTACATACAAGGAAACTGACATTGAGTTGCCAGCAACTAACAGTTTCTAGGCGGGAAGGGCAAGAAGTATGGGGATGAAAAAAAATCTCCCTGGTCACCGATTTAACGAGGTTTTTATCGCATTCCTTCTCACGCTGACCGTTATGTGCATCCCCTTTCACACAGGGAAACCAGTTGCTGGAGATTTTTTTACGTTTTCCTTTAATTGCCTTGTACCTTTCACACAAAGAAAGAAAATTGCCAGAGATATTTGTTTCTTTCCTTATAAAGTCTATTGGCTGAACGCACATTACGGACAGTGTGAGAAAGATTGTGGTAAAAATCTCTTCAAACGTTGACCGGGGAGATTCCCCTTAGTTCTTTCCCTTCTCGCCTAAACTCCTAGTTATGGCAACTCAGTTTTCTTGTGTGAAAGGGGACTAAGGAAACAAAGACCGCTTTCACACAAGGAAACTAGCTAGTTTGTAGGCGAGAAGGGTTTCCTTCCCCTTACGTCCTCCTTGCCATCAAACTTAAAATTGCCGGCAACTCAGTTTTCTTGTTAGAAAGGGGTCAAACAAAAATCTCCGGCAATTTTGTTTCTTTGTGTGAAAGGTAACATGTAATTTAGGGAAAAAGTCGACAAAATCTCCAATAACTGTTTTCAATGTGTGAAAGGGAACTTATTCAACTTTGTTCAAAGTTTCTCTATCCAACCAATGCAGTGTAAACTTTATAATTTGCATATCCCATTACATAAATCAAATGCAGATATGTACCTAAATGTAAATCCACCATAATACGTCTTTTTGTCTTGGCTTAGCAATATTATAGTCCTGAGCTTCCAGGTAGCAAGGTTGTGCGATTCCAGTTGTGTATTTTATTTCACTTCTGCTACTTAAAATTTGATTTTAAAACTACCATAATTTTTTTTAACACGAAACCAATATATACTCATTTATTAGCCTATAATTTCTTGAGCAATTGAAACAAAAACAAAACGTTTATCAAAAGTTCTCAGTTTCTCAAAACAAAAATATTTTAGAGTACATACATGTATATCATGTTAAACCATTGAACATTTCCTGAATTTGTTTACGTCAACATTTCCTATTTCTTAAAATGTCCTAGCAAATTAGAACTTCTGAATAATTCATAAAAATAAAATTGCCATGGCGAAAAAAAATTTTTGTCTTCAATTTGCCGTACATAGGTAATCGATCAATTTTCTAAATAAGCTCTCTGTTGCATGCATGCAAACTTAAAGCAGAAACCTGTGTTTCCTTTAGAAAATCAGAATTTCAAATGCATTGCATTATTCATATGATTTTCTTGAAATGGCATGAATGAGGATTCCTTTAAAAAAAAAAAAATGTACCTACTAAGAAATTTGCCAAACTAAATATACCTATGGACGAAGTCACATAAACATGTTTATAGGTAAAAATGTAGAGGTATGAACAAATGTACGAATATACCTTCAGTCAGTACCTACTCACGCCTAGATTTTGTTTTATCTTAAAATACTGACCAGACTTACTATACGTTCTACATAGCGTACATAGCGTAAATGCATGTATATCTACGAAGTATTATCCTCTCAAGGTATATGTAGTGCGGAAATAGCCAAGCTTATGCTCCTTTTTGTGCATGATGGTCATGGCATATTACGAATGATTATCCATCGTTGGTATACCTGATGGTGTATATACCTACCCATATTGCATCAACTCAGCTGGAGAGCTTACATCGTCATCCTTCGGTGTAGAACAAGTCCTTTACAGCAATTTGAAAAGGGTGTAATAGCGTAAGATAATCACTTGCACCATATAAACATACCTGCACTCTACACACCAAAGCCATGACGTGATGGCCATGTGCTTACTCTGTGTGTAAGTGAAGGTATTACATTTTTAATGCATGCTAATATCTAACTTAAGCACAACGCTGCAAAACGTTGATTTTTTTATATGAATTTTAAATTTTATATCGGTGGTTTAAGAAAAGTGGACTTTAAGATTTTTAAATGAAGTGAAAAATACAAATATTATGTAAATATTAATATTTTCAAACTCTGTGTTTATTAAAATCCCGTGCCGACTTCTTTTGTGCATTTTCTATAGGTGAAGGGAAAAATAGGGGATTTAGGAATTTTTAAAGTTTGATGTACAATCGGACCGCTTTGGATGGTTTTAAGTCTGAAATTCAGAAAATAAATGCTGGTGTGCCCCAGGGCTCCGTTTTGACACTGACTCTCTTCCCCATATTCATTTATTTCTCCTGTCCTGAAACTTCTAATCCATTTATCTGATTTGTTGACGAAAGAATCCTCAGCTTTTTATATTCATTTCTAGATTCACATCATCCAAGTTCTTCGGATGTAGAACTCTAACGGCATCGTATGATAGATAACTCATTAAATTATATTCTCGACAGCTTTGTCCAATGGGGAATCAAAAGACACGTAGAATTTAATGCTTCAAAGATTCATTGCTGTTTCATGTATGGCTGGCCAGGAGAAGAGAATCGGCGAGACTTTTGTAAGTCTTGTCTCTAGGTCTGGCCTCGAGACGAGAAAAGTCTCGGTCTCGATCTCGCATGAAGAGACCGAGACAAGACGAAACTGACTTTTAAGCAACCGAGACGAAACCACGACGAGACTGTATATTTAAACCGAAATTTACAGAAAGTTTAATAAATTAAAAAATGCAATTTCAGTTAAATATTTATTTTTTTTTCACATGTTCAAACAATAATCGAAAATATTTCGTTCCAATAATCAACAAGTTGTCCGGAAATCGTATTTTTCGGAGACGAGACTTAAGTATACGTGACCGACTCGAGACCGAGGCGAGACTGAAAATTTTCGATTTTAACGAGACCGAAACGAGACTTACAAAAGTCTTTCCGGTTCTCGTCCCGTGGCTAGCCCTACTCGTCTTGGTCTCTTTAACATCGAATATTTTCAGTCTCGTCTCGGTCTCGGCCTAGCCTTTTTCGCGAGAAAATTTGAATGCACAGTCTCGTCCCGGTGTCGTCTCCGAAAAATACGGTTTCCAGTGAATTTGTTGATTATTGGACAGAAATATTTTCGATACTTCAAAATATAAGTTTTCCCCCATAGTTTGAATATGTGTAAAAGAAGTGAACATTTCGGTCCAAATAAACAGTCTCGTCTCGGTCTCGTCCCGCGTGCCTAAAAGGCAGTCTCGTCTCGGTCTCGTCATGCGAGGCCGAAACCATGACTTTTCTCGTTTCTTGGGCAGTCCTAGTTTCATGTCGTTGAAGCGATACCCAGCCCCACTATCGCTATCCATGGACGGCACTTGCATCGAGGAAACCAAACAGCTTTCAATTCTGGGTATGTCTGTCTCAGACTAACTAGCTGTCGCCAGTTATATAATTTTCAACTTTATGCTATTAGTCGCGCTACTTTTCGACATAATACATAATAAATACAGCAATGCAAACTTTAAATTGCGTTTTCTGAAGTTGGAGTTATGACGTTGTTCTTTTTAATGAGCGAATGTATCTATGAGTCTGTTTAAAACACTATATGAAAACTAGCCATCGGGTTCGTTCAGCACATTAAGTTAATTTTTGGATTTGGGTCTGTTCAGTACATTGAGTTATTTTTTCTGAAATTTGAAAAAAAAAAAAAAAAAAAATTAATTGCATTTGAAGTAAGGTCTTGTTATTAATAATTAGAGTATGTTGTCACTGACCCCAAAAATGCACAACTTTGAGAACTCCATTTTAAAATTGCGTAAAGTGTTCACACTACAAGTGAGACAATTTTATTTGCTAGCTCCAATGCTTGGATGAAAAAAAAAAAAATGGTGATATTTTTCTAGATATTGTTGTTTTTTTTTTATATTCCACGCGTGCAAAAGGGGTTATGGCTACCCTTAAAATGTTTTTAACACAGCACGAGCGATTAGGTAAATAGGAGAAGATTTAGAAGGAGATACCGATGCACATTGGTTTGGAACGTTTGCACATCGAAATGAGAGGGGAAAGTCGAGTCGGGTAAAGCATTCCACATTCGTGTGGTGCGACTGAAGAAAGAATCTCTGTACATTACAGTACGTCCGAAGTTGGGCTCAAGGGTAAACTGATGGGCATTCCTAGAAGTTTGCTTGAATTTTTAAGGGGAGGAATGCAACTGGCTATATCACTAGAACACTGATTATAATAATAGCGATAAAATAGAGAAAGACACGAAGAATTACGGCGGTGTTCGAGAGATTTTATTGTTTCTGTTATAAATCTTTCACCTATCATTTTTAAAGCTCTTTTTTGTATTCTCTCTTTTTGTAACAAACTCAATTGAGTTTTTGGAGCTCCTGCCCAAACATGTCCTTTTTTCCTTCCAATTTTGCATCTGTCAAGGCTTAGCTACATACACCTACTTTTTCCAAAAAGTGCTGAGGTGAGAAATAAACATGTATGCTAAGGCACCTGCTTGCAAAAATACATGCGAACATTGTTCTGACATAATTGTAGTCACCATGCACAATTTTTAATTTTTTTTTTGCAAGCAAGTGTCATTATAATAATTATATTTTTTCACGTTTGCACTTTTTGCTAAACTAACTGGTAGAACACAAAAGAGTGCCGCAACTGGAACTGATACCAGAGCTGAAATAGCTATCAAAAAGTATGGTGCGTGCTATTTTTCATGTGCCCACAATGCAGATGTACAAGTGTACAGCTTGATATTTTTTGTTGGTAAATTCCAAAACAAATGTCTCTTATTTACTGCTTATAATTAGGATTTGTAAAATCTCATAAAATATTATTTCTTTCTACGAGTTCAATAAAATATTCTGTTTTGTGCTCTGCCTTGTTTGTTTTCTGTTGTGTCAAATACCGGCATATTATTGGGTAGTAGAGTCTCCAATGGGTCAATCTATATTTGTAAAAAAATAGAAAATGTTCCTAAAAAGACGAAGGATATATGAAAATGAAAAATATCTGCACATCCTTAAATGGGAATGAAGAACAGTGCTTCTATATTCAATAAATGAGATTGTTTCATTAAAAAGGCTCCACTAACGTCTGTAAACGTGGAGAAGTCATTTTCCATGCACAAAAGTTTTTGAAAACTTCAGAAAAAATTTCATGATTCATGCTAACAAAACCTTCGTACAAAAAATATAATGCACATGTTATTAAAAACACTATTTGTTTTTTGTTAAACCTACCTGAATTTTATGTTTTATGTTTATTTTATTTACTTTTTGCTGTCAAAACTTTCTATGCATAAAGACTGTATTTTTGTTATTTAAATGGGTTTTCATTTACTTTTTGAATATTTCTGCAGAATATTTTGAATTTCTGCAGAATATTTTGAATTTTTATGGCATATTTTGGAATTTTTATGACATATTTTGTATTTTGTATGGCATATTTAGTAATTTTAAGTGCATATTTTAGGCGCATATTTTGTGTTTTTTAGAGCATGAGAATCCGGGCCCTGCATATTACACATGTAATAGGTAATTAGATATTTTTGAATTACATTTCAAAAATGTAATGGATAATTAAATTTCTTTCCATTACATTTTAAGAATGTAATGGATAATTAAGTTTTTTTCCATTACATTTTGAAGACGTAATGGGTAATTAGATATTTTTAAATGCATATTGCAAATGTAATGGGTAATTAGATTTTATTTAATTACATATTTAAAAGAGTAATGGGTAATTTGTCATCGGGTAGTTAAATATTATACAACGCTGGTATAGTGTAGGCAATAATGTAGTATACAAAAAATAGCACTAAATTTTAAAAATGTTATGAAAAAAAAATTCCATTACATTTCAAAATGTAATGTAATGGAAAAAAAAAATTTTCCATTGCGTTTTCAGAATGTAATGGAATCAATGAAAAAAAATCCATTACATTTTCAAAATGTAATGGAAAAAAATTTAATTTTCCATTACATTCTCAAAATATAATGGAAAAAATTTAATTATCCATTACATTTTTGAAATGTAATTAAAAAATATCTAATTACCTATTACATATGTAATATTTAATTAAATATTATTTAATTACATATTACAACTGTAATATGTAATTAGATATTTTTTAATTACATAGTAGAAATGTAATGGGTTATTAGATTTTTTTTAATTACTTATTACAAAGGTCATCGGTAATTAAAATGTAATTAAATTACAAATGTAATTAACTATTTGCAACCCTGCGTACGTACGACACACCACGATCCACAATCCACTACAATCACCAACCACCCGAGAACGAGACACACGATCATTTCGGTCAAACACACACATTCACATACTTTGTGCTTTGGTAAAATAAATCAATTTATTTTTGATTTGGATCTGTCAAAACACAGAATTTGCATTCCAATGGGCAAATAAATCGATTTATTTTTTGATTTAAAATCAATTTTGCAGATCTAAATTTTTCGGTGGGTTTACCCCTCCCTGCACTTACACCAATGCAATTTGTTTTTTTATTGTTTGTAATACAAATTGTGTTCGAAATATAAAGAAAAGCATTTCTGATATAAAATGGGATTAAATTAATTGGTGAATTCATGAAGCTCATTTTTCTCTTCTGAAAGATGATTTGTTTGAAGTTATGAAATAGACATAAAAACACACGAATACAATGACAAAAATAAATCAATTTGCAATATCGTTCCATTCACCAAGAAATAAATCAATTTTTAGATTGATGTCTAAAGGAGAATGAGCAAAGTGGTCTACCCACTCAACAGTAATGTGTTGTATGTCGTTGAAAAGGCAATTTTACTGACTTCATTTCATTGTATGACCATTAAGCTCTAAACTATGGGGTTCGTGAGATATTCGGAATCAAAGCACCGAAAAAGACAATAATGCATTTCTTCATTGGTAGTGTGTCCTCATACCTACATTAATCTGTGATACATCGTTGAAAAGATAATTTTGTGTACTTTATTTTTGTATATAGCCGTGAAGACGTAGATCATAGGGTGCAAGAGATATGTGGGCATACAAATCGGCAAATATAACAACAATGCAATTCTTCATTTGGTACTGGTCTACCGACTCAACAGTAATGAGTCATACGTCGTTGTAAAGGTTATGGCATTTGCTTCATTTCATTATGTCGCAGTTAAGCTCTAAACCATGGGGTTCGTAAGATATTCGGCTCTTAAGCACAAAAAACAGCAATAATGCAATTCTGCATTGGTAACTTATCAACCAAGTCAACAACTATGAGTCATGTGTCGTTGAAAAGGCTGTTGCGTGTACTTCTTTTTATTATATGACCGTTAAAGTGTATATAATGGGATTCGAGAGATATGTGCCAAAAACGCTGAAAAGTGCAGTAATGCAATTCCGCACTGGTAGCTGGTCTTTCAACTCAACAGAAATCTCTCTTATATTTTTGAAAACGCTATTCCATGTACTTCATTTTGCAATATGCTGTTTAGCTGTAGACCGTGGGGTTTAAGAGGTATTTGGCCATCAAAATAGGCAAATATAACAAAAATGCACATCTTCATTGGGTACTGGTCTACCAACTCAACAGTGATGAGTCATACGTTGTTGAAAAGCTTATGGCATCTGCTTCATTTCATTATATGGCACTTTGTGCTTTGGTAAAATAAATCAATTTATTTTTGATTTGGATCTGTCAAAACACAGAATTTGCATTCCAATGGGCAAATAAATCGATTTATTTTTTGATTTAAAATCAATTTTGCAGATCTAAATTTTTCGGTGGGTTTACCCCTCCCTGCACTTACACCAATGCAATTTGTTTTTTTATTGTTTGTAATACAAATTGTGTTCGAAATATAAAGAAAAGCATTTCTGATATAAAATGGGATTAAATTAATTGGTGAATTCATGAAGCTCATTTTTCTCTTCTGAAAGATGATTTGTTTGAAGTTATGAAATAGACATAAAAACACACGAATACAATGACAAAAATAAATCAATTTGCAATATCGTTCCATTCACCAAGAAATAAATCAATTTTTAGATTGATGTCTAAAGGAGAATGAGCAAAGTGGTCTACCCACTCAACAGTAATGTGTTGTATGTCGTTGAAAAGGCAATTTTACTGACTTCATTTCATTGTATGACCATTAAGCTCTAAACTATGGGGTTCGTGAGATATTCGGAATCAAAGCACCGAAAAAGACAATAATGCATTTCTTCATTGGTAGTGTGTCCTCATACCTACATTAATCTGTGATACATCGTTGAAAAGATAATTTTGTGTACTTTATTTTTGTATATAGCCGTGAAGACGTAGATCATAGGGTGCAAGAGATATGTGGGCATACAAATCGGCAAATATAACAACAATGCAATTCTTCATTTGGTACTGGTCTACCGACTCAACAGTAATGAGTCATACGTCGTTGTAAAGGTTATGGCATTTGCTTCATTTCATTATGTCGCAGTTAAGCTCTAAACCATGGGGTTCGTAAGATATTCGGCTCTTAAGCACAAAAAACAGCAATAATGCAATTCTGCATTGGTAACTTATCAACCAAGTCAACAACTATGAGTCATGTGTCGTTGAAAAGGCTGTTGCGTGTACTTCTTTTTATTATATGACCGTTAAAGTGTATATAATGGGATTCGAGAGATATGTGCCAAAAACGCTGAAAAGTGCAGTAATGCAATTCCGCACTGGTAGCTGGTCTTTCAACTCAACAGAAATCTCTCTTATATCTTTGAAAACGCTATTCCATGTACTTCATTTTGCAATATGCTGTTTAGCTGTAGACCGTGGGGTTTAAGAGGTATTTGGATACAGAATATAAACATAAATGAAAAAAAACACACTTATAATATTTTATTTGAATTTTTTTTTACATTTATATCATACTTTCGTCCAGTATGACATTACTAAGGCGGTCCGCAGGTGGTGTTAACCCATTTTGATGCCGGGCTATGCACATATACCACAAAATTGATACAACATGTGCACATGTACCGAAAGTTCGGCGCCCCGTCAAGCATGAACAATAAGAGTGTTTAAAAGCCTTTCGTCCTTCCCTACCTCTATTTATAAGTATATATGTGTAGTATTTCTTGGCTCTACTATGACGCGATTGTATTCGTCCCCTCAATAGGAACATATATACGAACCCCATGGTTTAGAGCTTAACTGCCATATAATGAAATGAAGCAGATGCTATAAGCTTTTCAACGACGTATGACTCATCACTGTTGAGTTGGTAGACCAGTACCCAATGAAGATGTGCATTTTAGTTATATTTACCTATTTTGATGGCCAAATACCTCTTGAACCCCACGGTCTATAGCTAAGCGGTAAATTGCAAAATGAAGTACATGCAATAGCGTTTTCAAAGATAAAAGAGAGATTTCTGTTGAGTTGAAAGACCAGCTACCAGTGCGGAATTGCATTACTGCACTTTTCAGCGTTTTTGGCACATATCTCTCGAATCCCATTATTTACACTTTAACGGTCATATAATAAAAAGAAGTTCATGCAACAGCCTTTTCAACGACACATGACTCATAGTTGTTGACTTGGTTGATAAGTTACCAATGCAGAATTGCATTATTGCTGTTTTTTGTGCTTACGAGCCGAATATCTTACAAACCCCATGGCTTAGAGCTTAACTGCCATATAATGAAATGAAGCAGATGCCATAAGCTTTTCAACAACGTATGACTCATCACTGTTGAGTTGGTAGACCAGTACCCAATGAAGATGTGCATTTTTGTTATATTTGCCTATTTTGATGGCCAAATACCTCTTGAACCCCACGGTCTACAGCTAAACGGCATATTGCAAAATGAAGTACATGCAATAGCGTTTTCAAAAATATAAGAGAGATTTCTGTTGAGTTGAAAGACCAGCTACCAGTGTGGAATTGCATTACTGCACTTTTCAGCGTTTTTGGCACATATCTCTCGAATCCCATTATTTACACTTTAACGGTCATATAATAAAAAGAAGTACACGCAACAGCCTTTTCAACGACACATGACTCATAGTTGTTGACTTGGTTGATAAGTTACCAATGCAGAATTGCATTATTGCTGTTTTTTGTGCTTAAGAGCCGAATATCTTACGAACCCCATGGTTTAGAGCTTAACTGCGACATAATGAAATGAAGCAAATGCCATAACCTTTACAACGACGTATGACTCATTACTGTTGAGTCGGTAGACCAGTACCAAATGAAGAATTGCATTGTTGTTATATTTGCCGATTTGTATGCCCACATATCTCTTGCACCCTATGATCTACGTCTTCACGGCTATATACAAAAATAAAGTACACAAAATTATCTTTTCAACGATGTATCACAGATTAATGTAGGTATGAGGACACACTACCAATGAAGAAATGCATTATTGTCTTTTTCGGTGCTTTGATTCCGAATATCTCACGAACCCCATAGTTTAGAGCTTAATGGTCATACAATGAAATGAAGTAAGTCAAATTACCTTTTCAACGACATACAACACATTGCTGTTGAGTGGGTAGACCAGCTCCCATACATTTTTGCCCATTCTCCTTTAACAATCGAAAACACCATGAAAAAACTAATGAACGGAGACTGAGTCTGAGCGCATTCGCCATTAAGTCATCAGTTTTAGAACAAACAGAAAGAATAATTTTTGGTCAAAACAAAACATGTGCTGCGTTTCTGAATAGTGTTTGGGTCGATTAGTGTTTTTTAGTGAAAATTTTAAATTGTGTTGTTTTATTGCAATGTAAAGTGTTAAAAAATTTTTTTAATAATAGTTTTTAAAATGTTTTTTTTTTTTTTTTTTTTTTGTTAATTGAAATCAAAGAAAGGTAATAAGGGTTTTCATGCAACGTCGGAAACTTTTCGACGTCGTAAAATCGTAAGGTTTCCGACACACGTTTAATGATCTTTATCTAATTGCATTATGATCCGGTGTACAAATTCGGCGGATTTAATTTATTTTGTTTAAGCGTTTGAAAAAAATAATTAAAAATGCTCTGTGTTACTGAAATATTTGTTGTTGTCAAATTTTGATACATAAAATGTCATAATACTTTTATAAAAAGTTTTCCACGTTTACTATACTTTCATTTACTACGTTTACGACTCAAATTCGTGTGGGAAAGTTTACGATTTATCGTTAAAGAATTTTCATACAAATTGTGACAGTTCGTTTACGACTTTTCGACGCTTACGACGCGACGTTTACGATGGTTTTCCGATAATAATAATTGTCGCCAGGGTACTTAAGCTTGTGTCGGAAACCAACAAAATATGGCTTTCCGAACAGTCAAAAGTAGAAGTCACCCATATTTCACTGTAGTGAAATGAATCATCTTTCTCTTCTTTTTTATTCCTACTTCAGCGATATGTCAGTTTTTATTAGACGATGTTCTCTGAAATTTATCTCACTCCCACTTCATGGTAGAAAGAGAGAAAAGTAGTAAATTTTTCAAAAAAAAAATTAAAAATTTGTATTTTTTTTTTGACGTATTCTTTTGTAAATTCGGAGGAGTCAGTTCAATGTGAACACCGTCTTACGTTATGCTAGGTTTCCACTTGTCATTGAAAGACGCAAATTGACAAATTTTTATATACTTGCTTTTCAGGTAGAACAACTTAGAACAGGTTTTACCTCACCCTTTTTACAAAAAGTGTGATATAAAAAAGAAGACAAAGGAAAGGGGCGAGAAAAAAAAGTGTCGTATGATACTGAAATTATATTTTGCTTATAGAGGGTGATTGGTATAAGTTGCATCAAAAAGCTGTAACGAGTAGGTTGGGTTAAGACTAGAAAAAAATCGTAAAGGATGGAGGGTCTATTTCCATCCGTTTAGGCATGAGGGGCAATTTTCTAAAAAAAATGACTTAAACAGAAAAAAAAATATTAAAGCAACCTTAAAGCTTGTAAATGCCCTGCCATACCTTTTTGCGTTTGTGAATAGTTTTTAAAAAAATAATTTTCTAACTCGAAATTTAAAAAAAAAAGATAAAAAAAATTTCAAACTAATTTTTTTCAAAATTTTATGTAATCTATCTATATATATATAAAAGAGAAATGTCGTCCGTGTGTGCGCGCATAACTTGAGAACGGATCGTTCGATTTTCACGGTTTTGAACTTGATGCATTCGTATTGACCCAAGGAAGGACATAGGACACTGTCGGAAAATACCGACAAATTTGCAGGAAAATTGGAAATCAGGGATCATCCTCTTTTTAATGCATATCTCGAGAACGGTTTAGTCGATTTTCACGATTTAGGGCAAGATGGATTCGTATTGGATCAAGAAAGGACATAGGACACTGGAGGAAAATTGGAAAACAGGGAATATCCAGTTTTTATTGCATAACTCGAGAACGGTTACTTCTATTTTTACTTTAAATTCGTATTGGTTCAACGAAGGGCATAGGAAACAGAAAGAAAATCCCGTACAATTTCCAGACAAATTGAAAATCCAGGAACAGTCGGTTTATAGTGCATAACCCGACAACGGTTACTTTGATTTTGACGATTAAGGGCTTGATAAATTTGAATTGGCTCCAGGGAGGGCCTGAAAGTATCGGCTTTATTGCAATACGTGGAGAAAATGCTATTGAAAACAAACATGCAGTCGCTTTACGAAATGACCAGTTCGCTGCAGATTTCTCCATGCAATTTATTGGCGATGGGCAATGGCCACTGATAGGCCTTAGTCACCGGCTTTATTGAAATTTCCACTTAATATTTGCCACTTTACAACAACGCTGGAAGAGCTCATGTTTTTTCGAATTTCACTCAAAATTATGCTAACCATAATTGGCTGAATTCACGATCGATTTTGGTTGCGAAAAACAAGAATGTCGATCATTTGAATTTCGTCATTCAAAATCAAATCGCCAGTGAGTTACATCTTTTCAAATCCATGCACTCCGTTATGGATGAAAACGAAGCCACCAACTATCCGACGGAATTTTTGAATTCTTTGGATGTTCCGGACTTTTCACCACACAATTTAAAATTGAAAGTCGGCTCAGTTACAATTTTGCTGCGCAACCTCAATGCACCAAAACTTTGTAACGGAACGCGTTTGATTGTAAAGTGCACCAAATCAAATTTTTTATTCAAGCCACGATTTTGAGGGGAAAATTCAAAGGCAAAGATGTTCTCATTCCACGGATTCCTCTTATTCCGAACGATTTGCCATTCATATTTAAGCGTCTTCAATTTCCTGTGCGTCTCGATTTTGCTATGACAATTGAAAATCAATAAGTCGCAAGGACAATCGCTGGATGTTTGTGGCATCAATCTTGAATTCCCATATTTCTTACATGGTCAATTGTTTGTGGCGTGCTCACGTATCGGCAAACCTACCGCTTTATACGTGTACGTGCCTGAAAATAAAACGAAAAATGTTGATTACCATAAAGCTCTTCAGTAAAAAAGCGGAAGGTTGGCCGAAACGCCAATCATTTTGGTTTCATTGAAACACATCGGCATTGTTAATTTAGTTATTTTTATTGTATTTAATAAAACTTTCGAATAAAGTATTTTAATTGACGGAATGACATGAAACATCATTGTGCATCATGCTCGAAATTATTATTTTCTTTACATAAACGAATTTAGGCGGAACGAAGTTGGCCGGGTCAGCTAGTAAAGCATATTTTTTTTTTTTTTCAAAATCTAATGCTTTTGTCAATGTTTAGTCAAACACTGAAAACCGCATGGTTCTAGGACTTTTACTTTTCAAGATATTAAAAAATAAAGAAACCAGCATCTTAGTAAAAACAAGTAAAAACGAAGTGGATGATAATCAATTGGTTGCTGAAATGATCATTTAGCTGGATTCTTCTTAGTCTTATGAGAAAGTTGCTTCATTTAATTTTTCATATCTTGAAAAAAAAAGTCCTAAATTCATGTGGTTTTCAGAGTTTGACTAAAAATTAATAAGAGCATTGTTTTTAGTAGCCCGTAGCGTAATGGTTAGTGCATTTGACTGTCACGCTGGAGGTCTGGGATCGCTTCCCAGCCTCGTCCACCTAAAAACTAAAGTTTTTTTTCAGGGCTACTGCCTCTTGCGAGGAATTGACAAATCCTCCAAGAGTATCACTTGTCACGAATAAGTGCTTCTCGTCTAGCCGTTCGGATTCGGCATAAAATTGTAGGTCCCTTCCATTCCTGTCGAAAGGCGCACACAGGAATGGTTGCGGGTTGTTAGTCACTAGGCCCCGGTTCTTCATGAGCCGTTGTGCCACCTGATTTATTTTTTTTTTATTGTGTTTTACAAACAAAAATAGTACCTACTTAATAACGAAAAATTTTGAAAATAATTAGTTTGAAATTTTTTTCCAAATTTCGAGTTTAAAAATTAATTTTTTAAAAACCATTCACAAACGCAACTTAATTTAAAATGAAAATTAAAGAAGAGATTTCTGGCTTTCCAAAAAGGTATGGCAGGGCAGTGCAAGTTTTACCGTTGTTTTTAAAGATTTTTTTTTCTGTTTTAAGTAATTTTTTTAGAAAATTGCGCCTAACGCCCAAATGGAAGGAAATAAACCCCCCTCCCATATGATTTGTTTCTTGTCTTAACCCATACTATTTTTGGTGTACCTTTTACCAATCACCCTGTATAAAACTTTTGTTTTTGGTGTACAAGAAATATGTACCAAAACATGTCCAAGAAGGTTTTACTAGAGAGAGCCTCAAGAGTGTTTGAAAACTTTCCCTCGTCTAAATTTTTGGCACTGAAATCCAACAAGGGCTTGCCAAGTATCTGACCAGTTGTTTTTCGTCTAGTCTCTAGATCTTCCTTACTGAAAACGTACTAGGGCCTTGCGCAAACTAGACAGAAACTTGGAATTTTTTCAGCCGGGAAAAAATCACATAATTGAACGAACAGTTTCCGGTGTTTCCGGTTCAATTGCGATTGTGAAATTTGATACATTTCGAGTTCTGGATGACTTTATTCTTCCTGAAATAAAAAAGAACGTACATAATGAGTACTGTTGAGCTAAAAAATTCCATATTCCATCAAGAAATGCTTCCTCCATCATTCGGCAACAACAGGCAGTGTATGGACTTGTAAAATTGAATCTTTTTCATTGTAGATTCCAAAATTCCATACTCATAAATTGAGTTAATTACAAAAAACAAAAGCATACAAAAGCGAAAGCATACGAGTACGATTACTGTGCCCATCTATCTAACTTCTGCACTCATCAGAACTTTAAGTCCTAACCCTTTTTGCATCTAAATAGGTAATATAGGCATCACTTTGTAAAAACTGAAAAATAGCTTTGAGTGCATTTCACTCAAATGTAATTCTACAAAAGATAAACACTAGCAGTTAGGAAGTAGTAGGAGAATATGATGATCTAAGTCAGTTAACAGTTATTATAAAGCACCCTCGAGACATAAGCTCTTCTCTAATTTAATCATGTGAAGTGGTCTTTAGGTTTTAGAAAGCATCATGTATGAATGTGTGTATAACCCCGCTCTACATGTTTCCGGTGGGTCTCTGTACTCTGTCTATGCAACTAATGCAATTAACTTCCTCGATAATAAAGTAGCTATATTTGGTTTTGTGTTCTTAAAACAAGTAAGTTTTTTTTTTATTTGAATTTTAGTTGAAAACGTGTGTGCTTGTGTAACTAACAACTTATATGAATATGAATTTCAGCTAAAATTCAAACATTTACCAAAACTGTATACACCAAAATTGTAAATATTCCCAGAGTGTAGTTACACAAGTATGTAAGGTAGTTTCTAGAAAAACTATCTTCTTTCATCTACCAACTTGGCTGGATGTTTACCTAAATCTATATGGCTGTTGAATAATATTTTCCCTTTCGAAATAATATGTTTCAACTCCGCATCTAGCTTCTGCTTCTGTCACTTGTTTTTCCTCTCTACACCTACAGCTCCTGGGTAGGGTATAACATATTTTATAACGCAAAATGTGTGCGATTTGGAGATAGAAAAGCAGTTAACGCTCAAAAGATGTATAAATACCTGCTATACCTACTTGTTTTAACTGGAAAAGTCAGTGTGCTTCATGTTTGGTTAATGCTCTTCATTTAATTAAGGCATACTTTCAGGATTAATTCTAAGTGTTCAAGTTGTGTCATTAAATAAAGCTTAGCTCACGAATGAATTGAAGTCATTATTTTCGAGATGAAGAAATAACGCTACCTTCCTAAACCTACCTCCACCAGAAGATATTTGTGTGAAAGGTCGTCTAGAGTTGTTTTACTATTAAAGTCTTAAAAAAAAAAAAAAAAAAAAAATAAAGTCATAAAGACTAGACAGAAATTCTAACCTTTTTTTGATTGCTCTCAAAAGGGCAAGTATTGGTTTCGTGTATAAAAACGATGGAAAAATTACAAAAAAATGGGCGTCAGTTCGTCTGTGCCTAAATTGGTGTACCGATTTGCTTTGAATAGCATTTTACATAGCATTTTTACGTCTTCTGTAAAGGTGGATTTTAAAGTTTCGTTTTAGCTCATGCTGTGTTAAAAACATTTTTAGGGTAGTCATAACTCCTTTTTTGCGCGCGGAATATTAAAAAAAATCTAGAACGAGTAGCTATAACTTGGTTTATCGTTTTTTAAACAAATTCTTGAAAGCGGCTTTTACGATTTTGATTAAACTTCGTTTTTAGCTCATCTAGACCTGGTAGTTGCCATACAATGATATCGTTTTCTTATCAAAATTTCTCGAATTTTTTTACTAAATTTCGAACTTGTGATTGTAAAAATCTGAACTTCAAGTCTTAACCACAAAATTCACTTAACGAAAATAGGGTTTTGAAGCTTTTTGAGGAAATTGTTTGAATTTTCATTTATTCCCATAAAATTCGTAAATGGCTGCACCAATTTCGTTAAGATCTAACTTACCAGGTGCAAGTACCCGCGCAGACAATCAATCTAGTTTTCGACAAGGCACTAGACAGTTTTACATAGATTCTGGCAAAGGGCAAGAAAAGGTAAGTAAAGGCTAGAACAAGGGCCTTGGTGATTATGAACCCTTTTGCCTCGTCAGACAAATAAAAATAAATTGGCTTATGTGGGACTTAATCCCGCGATCTTCTGCTTGTCAGTCCAATGCCCTACACACTTGGCGTAACTTGCTATATGTTGAGTGAATAAGTTTCCTACTCTCGTGTTTCATACATTCTTCTTCTTTAGATGGCGCTCACTACCCAGGATGGGCTACGGCCTCAATTAACAAACCTCTCCAGCCAGCTCTGTCCCTAGATAACCGCTTCCAGTTGCGCACACCGAGTTGGTTGAGGTTGTTCTCCACTTGTGCGCGCCACCTCTTATGGATTCTTCCTCTGCTGCGTACACCATCGGGGTTGGATTCGAAGACTCGTCGGGCAGGTGCGTTGCTCTCCACGTGCCCCAGCCATCTCAGCCGCTGTATTTTCAGCTTTTTGACTAGGTCAACGTCGCTGTATAGCTCGTCGTTGAATCTGCTCCTCCACACTCCTTCGATACATACCGGACCGAAAATCACACGAAGTATCTTTCTCTCAAAGCACCCTAGTGGACTTTCATCCGATTTTTTTCATGTCCATGCTAATGCCCAATAGAGCAGGACTGGGATGATTAGGGTCTTGTATAAAGTCTCCTTTGTTCTCTGAGAGAGGGCTTTACTTCTTAAATGCCTTCTTAGACCGAAGAAACAGCGGTTAGCAAGAGTAATTCTTCGTTTGATCTCTACACTGATGTCATTTTGCGAGGTAATAGTGGAGCTCAAGTAGACAAAGTCCTTGACAATTTCAAAGTTATATCTTTCCATCGTGATATTTTGTCCGAGTCGACGATGTTGAGATTCTTTTCTCGATGACAGCATATACTTCGTCTTGTCCTCATTAACCGCCAATCCCATTTTAGCCGCCTCCGATTCAATGCTCGCAAATGCACCTGCTACAGGTGCATACAGGGGCCGTTCCGAGCGTTGACAAAAGGTTTTAAGCGGTCGCACAGGCTAGCCGACAAGATTTTATAGGCGGCGTTTAGAAGGGTAATTGTTCTGTAGGTGGTGCATTTCAGAGCATCTCCTTTTTTATGGATGGGGCACACTATACCGAGGTTCCATTCATCGGGCATACTTTCATCCGACCAAATTTTGCAGATGAGTTGGTGTATGCACCTAACCAATTCATCTCCCGCTGATGGGCTGGTAAGCCATCCGCACCAGCTGGCTCGTACCACTTTAGTTTGGATATCGCCAGCGGCACTACGGTTAGGTCGGCTGGCCTGGCCATCATCGTACAAGTTGAATGGAGGATCTGTCTACTAGTGGTATCTTGGCTGTCTTCGTAGTCTAGAGAAGTTTTCTTTCCAGACCCTCAACACTGACTGTGTATCTTCTACCATATTCCCACTCTCATCTCGGCAGGCTTCTAGCTTTGTATCCTTGGGTTGATCGTTTCGCCCTTTGATAAAATTTTCGAACAGCACCCCTGCCACTACAACCCTCAAGAGACTCGAACGCCCGCTTCTCGTGTCCCCTCTTTTTCCTCCTGAGAAGTCGGCGTTCCTCTTTCCTTTTCAGCCCGTAGAGCTCCTTGGCTATTCTCTCAGTACCTCTTGTTCAAAGTTTGCAGCATTGCAAACTCTGCACTCTTCATCGAACCAGGGGTTTCGTTGTGGTCGCCTTGTGGAACCCAGCCTATCAGAGGTGGCACTTCTGATGGCTCGTTGACAGTGTTTACACTAGTCCTCTGCACTTGATGCTGTTGGCGGACTTCCTGAGAGGTTAAGAGTTACGTGGTCCGCAAAAGTTCTGGCGGTCTCTTCTCGACATCAACCCTTTTTACAGCATCTGCTCTGCGTTAAAGCGTCATGGATATCCGCATACAAATCGTACGTTACCTCCAGGAGATCGTAGAATGCTTCTTTAATTGAGGTATCTCTCTCTTCATATGGGGGCCTGAGCACAGATCAGCGTAATGTTCTTGAATTTGCCTTTGATGCGGATTGTGACCAGGTGCTCGTGCTCGCTCGAACTTCGGAAGCCAAAGACATCTTGTCGTAGTATATATATCACATGATTGCAGTCTCCGTATGATCTCTCCATCCCATCGACTTTCCTGGATGGCTGTCACGTCAGCCTTTAGGCCATCTAGATTCTCCACTAATTGTTCGGCTGCACGTGTTCTGAATAAGGACAGTACGTTCCACGTTAAAATCTAAAACTTGTTGTCCTTGTTTCGTTTGCTGGGGTCATCAACTTTAAAATCATCATTTTTCGAGGCTTGTTAGGGAAGTTACCCCGATGCACAACCCTCAACCTGTAGGGTCAGACCCTTAGTATAACTCCAAGGGTAGGAATCCGGACAAACCGCTCGTTATAGGCCTGAGCGACGAATATGTCGTAGTAGCCCATATAAGATGTTCACTTAGTAGTTCAACCTAACTTGAACTGTAGCCGCCACCGTTGATTCCATCTGGGGAATTCTTCCGCTGCCGGCTGGATGAAAGAAGAAGTGCCTTAGTGGTAACACTCCCCCCCCTCTCTCGTTCACTGTCCCCAACAAGTTTCCACAGGGATTAAAACCCCATTTCCAGCTGATGTACTAGACACCCGATGTTCACCACCAGAAACAAAAAATCAGAGAAAATATACCTTGTTAGTCCTTTTTGACTTACTAAACTTTTTTTACTTTAGTTAATTTTTTTTTTTTAAAGTTAATACGTTACTTAAGATTTTCTTTGCGTTTAACTTTTTTAAGCCCCATATTAGAGCATGTTCGTGCGATCCCTCCTTTGTGCATTTTATATTTCTTTTCTTTTCAGTTCTTTCAGTCAAAATGTGTACTACAAAAAAGAATTCCATTCGTCAATGTCTCTTTTAAGTTTTGTTTGCCCACAAAATCTTTTACTTCTATTCTTACATCTATCTAAGCCTTGAAATATTTCTAAGCAATAAATTTTGAATTTTATGAATGCACCACCAGGTTTATTTTCTTTTATCAAAAAAACAACTTGGTTCTCTGCATTGCTGTCCTGCTGTCACCAGAACTTACTATTTCTTCTTCTTCTGCAATTCCCTTGTATCAAACATAGAAAAAAAAATCCATTAGAGTATTGCGACGAACTTTCGAAAAAGAAATAGCATTGGACTTTCAACGATCATGGTGAATGCTCCAACTCAGAAATCCTTTCCCACTGAGCTTAATTTAGACAAGTTTTTTTTCTATTTTTTCTTACATTTGAGTATAAAAAATATCTTTACGAAAAGGTAGAAAGAATGTCTTCCTGTTGTATATGTAGGCATGTTGTGCCATCTCAGAGAAGGGTCATGCCAATGAATTTTCTTTATTTGAAATAAAAAAAAAAAAAAAATAAACTTCAACACGATGAAGACGAATTGTGTATTTTTTTTTGTGTTGTATAATACTGACTGTATAAATGTGGAACCTAAGGGATTCATAAAATATCCTTTCAAAAAAAAAAAAAAAAAAAACAATATAAAAATAGGTAGAAAAAGGAACTACATGGTACAGACAGTCGAGTCAAGCCGTTGTCGTCGAGACGAACTGAAAATGTATTTTTAAGAAAAATGAAAAATTGATTTTATTTTCAAGATTTTTTTTCAGGATTTTCTATTTGAACTAAAACTGAGTGGGTGATGCGTTGCAAAACAGAAACGATAAATTGACGAAATATTAGATGAAGCCTCTCAAACAAAAAATAATCAAAATAATCAAAATAATAGAAATGATTCTAGATCAGAAATTGAGAAGGGACCCGCTTAAGTTTTTGTTAAGTTGTTGAAAAATTATTAGAAAAGATGGCGCTCTGCATATTCCTAAAATCCGTAGCTGCTGGTTTAAAGATAAAAGTTCGTTTTCCATATCGTGCGATACATCGATTGAAAGGTGGCACTCCCAAGATCACGATTATGCAATTTCGCTAAGATGCTTAGTTAAGTCAGAAATCACTTCTTAAGACAAAAAAAAGGTGTCAATTTTGCAGGGTATAGGACGTGTAGTTTGGCCGCAAATGGTGCTTGAAGATAAAAGTTCGTTTTCTGTAGCACTCCCTAGATCACAAATATAAACATAAAATAAATTGGGTGGCGCAACGGCTCGTGAAGAACCAGGGCCTAGTGTTCAACAACTCACATACATTCCTGTGTGCGCGTGTTACAGGAATGGAAGGTACTCTCAATTTTAGGCCGAATCCGAACGGCCGAACGGAGTAGGACTTATTCGTGACATACTCTTGGAGGATTTGTCAATTCCTCGAAAGAGGCAGTATCCCTGAAAAAAAAAAATTTAGTTTAGATGAACGAACACAGATCTCCAGCGTAACAGTCCAATGCACAATCCATTGCGCTACGGGCTACTACGATTTCCATACAAATGCATGTTTTTTCTCACAACATTTAGAAGTCTAATGCTCACGAATAATGAAATTTCTTTTAAAATGGCATTCAATCGTTAGTTCATAATTTTTGCAAAATGCATGTTTCTGTAATAAATGTATATTTGTATGATAAATGCATATTTTACGAGCATATTTCATATTTTCGTGCATATTGTTTTAATAAACCTTATTTAAGTGAAGACGCGAGACATGCTTCCACTATCTTGGACGTCCGAACGTTCCGAGGGGCCAATATTGACTCGGATCACTACCTGGTGGTAGCTAGACTACGTATGCAGATATCCATGACGCGTCAACGCAGAGCAGATGATGTGATAAGGTACGATGCCGAGAAGCTTAAATCGCAAGAGACCGCCAGAACTTTTGCAGACCACGTAACTCTTAATCTCTCAGGAGGTCCGCCACCAGCATTAAATGCAGAGGACCAGTGGAAACACTGTCAACAAGCCATCAGAAGTCCGCCTCTGATGTGCTGGGTTTCACTAAGCGACAACAACGAAACCCCTGGTTCGCTGAAGAGGAAAAAGAGAGAGCACGAGAAGCGGGTGGTCGAGTCGATTGAGGGTTGCAGTGCAGGGGAGATCATTTTCAGATCATTTATCAGAGGGTGAAACGATCCACCCAAGGATACAAAGCTAAAACGGAAGGCTGCCGAGATGAGAGAGGGAATATGGTAGTAGACACATAGTCAGTTCTGAGGATCTGGAAAGAACACTTCTCTAGACTGCTTTATGGCGAAGACAGCCAAGATTCCGCTAGTAGGCAGAACGCTCCATTCAACTTGGACGATGATGGCCAAGAGTTCCACCCGACCTAACCGAAGTGCGGCTGGCGATATCCAAACATAAGTCGTTCAAACCTGCTGGTGCGGATGGCTTACAAGCCGAACTATTTAAATCAGCGGGAGATGAATTGGTTAGGAGCAAAATTTGGTCGGATAAAAGTATGCACAATGAATGGAACCTCGGTATAGTGTGCCCCATCCATGGGAGATGTTCTGATATGCACAAACTACAGAGGAATTAGTCTCCTAAACGTTCGTTATAAAATCTTGTCGGCTATCCTGTGTGACCGCCTAAAACCTTTTGTCAACGATCTGATCGGCCCCCATCAGTGTGGTTTTAGGCCGACAGATTTTGGAAAAATCCGGGGAATTCCAGATCGATACACACCACCTCTTTATCGATTTTAAAGTCGCGTATGATAGCGTGAAAAGGGACGAATTATACAGAGCCATGTCATGTCTCGGCATCTCTGCCAAACTCAATTTTATTTATATTTATTTACAATTTGACTTATAACTAGTAAGATACGATGATATTATACATTTATTGGCACATAGGGGGCCTAATCTTATACTTTGTCTTAAATTTAAAGGATTATAAAATATAAAATACAAGTCAAAAAATTAAATCTAAAAATCGGCTGATTTTATGGTCCTCGGGGTGTTCCGTCCCGGTTGTCAAGTTGTGGTTTTGGTGGGGGGATGGGTTGGCATTTAGCCGCGGTGATATGCTGACACTGTGTCAGCGTAGAACGAAACTGCTGGCTCGTTGCACGTGATGATGTTGTCAACCAGGATTTCCATCGTACTGAGGTATCTCGGCTCGGAGTGCCGCTGCTGAGTGGCCATCCTTCTCATCAGTTGATTTGGGTGACTGTAAGTGAGTCCTACAAGCTTCTTTGCTTGAAGCAGTAGGTACCTGTCCAAAGGGATGATGCTCGCCTCTGTGTAAAGACGCTCGTTGCTGTGATGTCTCATTCGCTGCCGATCAAAATGTAGTCCGGTACAAATCCTTAGTAACTTTCTTTCGAACATTTGAAGTTCCTTCATGGCCGTCTTCGAGATGGAGAGCCAGGCTGGGAAGGTATAGCTGATTACAAGCCGCAGGAGTTGCTTGTACATAAGTATCTTCGTCTTCTGGCTTAGTCCGTTTCTGCGTCTCATCAATGGGTGGAGTCGGTGGAAGGCCCAGTTGGCTTTTTTGAGGACGTTTCGTGAGCGTGGGTTGAACCTTAACAACTCGTTGAAGTGGATGCCTAGGTACTTCACGTTCTTTTTATCTGCTATTGTAGATCCGTCCGGAAGTTTCAGAACCAGACTTCTGCACTTGGCTGCGCTGCAACTACCTCTACTGGGTCTCCTGAAACACACAAGCTCCGATTTGGAGGTGTTTATCCGGATGCCCCATTTCTTGTAGAAGGCGTAGAGTCTATTGACGTTGTGCTCAACTTTTCGTAACGCTACCAGAGGAGACATCGAGGCGGCATACGTAAGGGAGTCATCAGCATACAGGAGATTTTCGCATCCAGATGGCAATGGTTGGTCAGATGTCATCAGGCTGTAGAGGAAGGGGCCTAGCTTCGAACCTTGGGCAACTCCGGCTTTTATGTTCTTCACTTGTCATTTGCAGTCGTCCATTTGTACGTAGAATTTTCTGGAAGAAAGAAAAGAAAAAAGAATTTTTATTAGTGACGGGGGTAAATGTAATAAGCGAAGCTTATGGATAAGGGCTGCAGTCCATACGCTGTCGAATGCTTTCTCGACATCCAGAAAGCATCCAACGGTGACACGATGGTTGTTGAGCGCTATGGTGATGTCATGCTGGAACTTCAGGAGCGGATGCAAAGTGGAGTGCTTTTCCCTAAAGCCAAACTGCATGTCCGGGATGATGGCGTTTTCGCTGCAAAACCTCTTTAGTCTACGAAGTAATACTTCTTCCAGTATTTTACTTATGTTGTTCAGCAGCGAGATTGGCCTGTAATTGGACACACGATTGTTAGTGCCTTTCTTCGGGATGGCCACGATCTAACCTGTTTTCCACCTTTGGGGGAAGTAGCAGTTATTAATGCAGTTGTTCATGATGATAGTTAAAAGGATCATCACTGCATGTGGCAGCCTCTTCAGGATGTAGTTTGAGACTCCGTCTGGTCCGGCTGACTTTTTTGGCTTTGAATTCCCGAAGATGTCTGCTACCTCCTCCATATTGCAGAGATTTGTGCTATCTGTTGGGTCACTTGCTGGTTTGGAGTCACTAAAAACGACGCTTTCCGGATTTGGCCGCAGGGTTTGCTGAATGGATGCTTCGACTTCGTTCAGAAACGCTGGATCATCAGGTGGGTTTGGTGTGAAGTTTCCCTCGAAATATGTGGCGAACATTTCCACTTTGTCCTGTGTTGATGATACTTCAATATTGTTGTGAATTAGGATTTCCGGAATTTGGGCCTGTTTTCCAACGATTTTATTAATGTTCTTGAAAGCTTCTGGCCCTGGCTTGATTGCTTGTAGCCGCTTCTGGAACTGGATGTTTTTATGATGCTGCACAGAGTTTCGGAACATGACGTTGACACATTGCATCTCGCTCCAAACCGTCCGGTAGTTGCTCTTGGTGGTGTTCAGCTCTCTCTGATGTATCCTTTGGAGCCGCTCTGTCAAACTCGTCCGCTTGTTTGACGATTGAAAAATCTCGCTGCTCCGTCAAAATTGGTAAGAACACCACCGATTCCTTTGATGTTGAGAAAGGATTTAGCAAGGCGACGCGTTATCATGCAACCTATTCAACATCGTTCTTGAAGCCATTGTACGCAACGCACATGTCAACACCAGCGGTACAATCTATCAAATGTCTGTTCAATTGCTTGCATATGCGGATGACATAGACATTGTCGGCAGAACGAAGCGAGCTGTGGCAGGGGCATTTGCGAGCATTGACTCGGAGGCGGCTAGAATGGGATTGGCGGTTAATGAGGACAAGACGAAGTATATGCTGTCATCGAGAGAGGAATCTCAACATCGTCGACTCGGGCTAAATGTCACGATGGACAGATATAACTTCGAAGTTGTCAAGGACTTTGTCTACCTGGGCTCCACTATTACATCGCAAAATGACATCAGTGCAGAGATCAAGCGAAGAATTACTCTTGCCAACCGCTGTTTCTTCGGTCTAAGAAGGCATTTAAGTAGTAAGGCCCTCTCTCAGAGAACCAAAGAGACTTTATACAAGACCCTAATCATCCCGGTCCTGCTCTATGGCTCAGAAGCATGGACACTGAGAAAATCGGATAAAAATCAGCTAGGGTGCTTTGAGAGAAAGATTCTTCGTTTGATGTTCGGTCCGGTGTGTATCGAAGGAGTGTTGAGGAGAAGAGTCTACGACGAACTATACGGCATATACAGCGACGTTGACCTGATCAAAAAGCTGAAAATACAAAATACAGCGGCTGAGATGGCTGGGGCACGTGGAGCGTATGGACAGCAACGCACCTGCCCGACGAGTCTTCGAATCCAACCCCGATGGGGTACGCAGGAGAGGAAGAACCCGTAACAGGTGGCGCCAACAAGTGGATGACGACATCAAAGCACTTGGTGTGCGCAACTGGAAGCGGCTAGCTAGGGACAGAGCTGGCTGGAGGGGCTTGTTAGTTGAGGCCGAAGCCCATCCTGGGCTGTGAGCGCAATATAAAATAAAGTAAGTAAGTATGTAAGTGAAAAAAAATTAAAAAAGTATTTTTAAACCATAACAGTTTTAAATAAAAATATTTATTGTTTCTTTTAATGTGTATACTTACAATTTGATACAATTTTATATTGATAAAACATGAAAATTACTTTTGTCATTGTTTTTTTTTTTTTGTTTTGCATATTCGGTATTTGCATATCTTTGAGTGCATGAAAATCCTAGCCCGAATTATGACTTTAAAAGTGCGTTACAAAAGTTTGTTGCTATAAATTCTTATTTCCAAGAATATTTTCGCAAAATTTCGACACGAAATTGAAAAACAACAAGCAATAAATCTTCTATTATTTTCGATTGTCTTCTTCGTATTAAATACTGAAAGATAAAATAGCTTTATTGCTTACTTGTAAGTAAAAATTTAGCATTAATTTCATTTTTTCTATGGGGAATATCCATGTGTGTCCAAGTCAATAAAATTTTCAAGCCAAATAAACTTGGTTACAGCCTTTCAATAACTACTAAGGATATCTTAGTTTTTTTAAAAACACACGTTTTTTTTCTTTAAGTTTTTATGATAAAAATTCTGCGAAATTAGGCCCCAGGAAATAAAGCCCCAAAAGAAAAAATGAAATAAGGCCCCAGATTGGAGTATTTTTTAATAATGAAATTAAATAAGGCCACACTGAAATGAAAAAATGACCCAAAAATAAATGAAATAAGGACCCAACTTGGTTTACTTTTTTTTTTGGAAAAACGAAATAAAACCCAAGATTTTCTTTTTCATATTGACCTTTATTTTAGAAAATGTAATAACACCCCAAGCTGTTAAACAAATACTTGAATTTATTGTATCGCGCGATTTTTTTTTACAGCTATTCTGCCCTTTTTTAATTTTTCATAATTTACATAAAAATGCTAAAAATGACATTGTCTTTCACAAAAAAAATTGTGAAAATCAGCTTATCGGGGACCCAGAGCTTGTAAAGTACCGCAAACTGATAAACAAATACTTGAATTGTATAGCCCAATTTTTGACAGCTATTCTGTTACTCCCTGATGGTTTGCAGCACGATCTTAACTTTGAAAAGCATATTTTTATTATTATTATTTACTAACGTAAAATTACAAATTACATGCTTAGTAACAGAATAGCTGAAAAAAATTTCGCGATACAATTCAAGTATTTGTACGGTTTGCGGTACTTTACCAGCTCTGGGTCCCCGATAAGCGGATTTTCAAATTTTTTTTGTAAAAAACTATTTTATTTAGCAGTTTCATGTAAATTATGAAAAATGGCGGGTGGAATTGGCACAGTGGATGTAGTGTTTGACTTTTAACCTGGACGTGTGGGTTCCAGCCCCAGTCTAGGTAGCATTCTTTTCTCTATACCCCAGTTTGAACTGGATGCCACCCGTGGAATTTCACGAGATAATAAACATCTAATTCTCAATCAATTGGGCCAACAAAAATCTTTCCTTCTATTTCTTCTAACTAGTGCCGTGCATGACATTTAAAAGACTTGAAAAAAAAAAAAAAATTAAATAAGAACCCAAATTGTTTTTAAAATTCAATGAAATTAAGCCCCAAAACTAGTGTTGGGGTCTTATTTCATTGGGGCCTTATTTCATAATGAAATTATGCCCAAAAAAATGAAATAAGGCACCAAAAAATGAAATAACACCCCAAAGTTTGAGAAATTTCGTTGATGTTGTTTTGTGTGCTTTTTTTTGGGGCGTTATTTAATTTTTTTTTTTTTTTTTTAGGGCCTTATTTCCTGGGACCTAATTTCACGGAGCCAAAAATTCAATACCTTAATAAATAGTTTCAACTTATAGACCAAGAGCCAACAAAAGGGTTTGAAACAAAAATGTTGCACTAAGAACTAAACTTGACTCAAAAATTCCGAATTGTCAGCTTTTAAAGTTGTCTGCCGGGTGTTCGTCACGAAATTGTTGTTTGCCTTTTTGAACTGACTCTTGTGAGAGTATCCTGAAGCGAATGGAATTCGAACAAATGTTACGCAAACGACTTCACTTCCGTCATTTTTGTCACAGCTTTAAGTCCAAAATTTAACACATTTTCGTTACGTATTCAGGTAGGCAGACAAGGCAATCCTTGTTTAACTCCTCAAAGGATGTGTATTGCTAAAAATGACAACATTACGCAAATGGACTGACTTATTTTGTCGTTATGGCTCTTAGACTATAATTTGAACTTCATGGCAACTTAAACAATGCCTATAACAACGATATTTCCAAATGAATCTAAACAAAAGCAATGTTTTGACATTTCTTATGACAATCATGTAAGCTTCTACGATAATTCAATGCTAATGCTTAAACGACTAGTCCTTATTAACCTTCCTTCCATATATGACATGAACATAGAGAAACAAAATGTTTGTGTTGTGGGCTGTGTTTCAAATTCACAAAGTCTAGTCAAATTCCATCAAAAAGTTATAATTAAATCATTGATTGTGTGTGCGCGCGTATTAATTTAATGTAAATAGCTCACCTAATTACCATTAGTCCCTTAATGAACTTCTTCAACTACTAATTTAAGGAAGCATTTTACTTTGCCACTTTAAGTACTCTAACCCCCTTCGACACCCCTCCCACCTCCTCCCAACCAAAAATGATGGCTTAATGCGGTACATTAAAATTCTATGAACGCGCTTTTTCTATCTCTCTTGCTCGCTCTCTCTCTATCCCTATTTCTGTTTGTATTATTTGAATTCTATACGACTATAAAGGATATTAACGTGAAAGGAAGTCATCATCATTAGGAGAGTGAGCATTGAATGCTTAACACTGAACACTAAGCACACAAAAGCTAGCAATATTTTTGTATGCAATGGTGGAATAGAGTATAATAGTTTCTTCGTGACGCTCGCATTAAGTTGTCTATTTTTTTTTTTTTTTTTTTTAATTTATTCTATTTTATTTGTTTTTGTTCTTCATTAAATGTAGTCACAAATTAAGTATAAACTCACTAATGACAATGAAAACAAACACAAACTTTGTGGGAAAACAATAATATTCGTGTACCTATAGGCAGAAGAATAAACTGACGCAATAAAGTTAAATTATTTTCTGTTCTGTTTTCTGGAATTATTTCAACAAAAAAATGTGTCCGAATTTAGAACCTAATTAAATTAAATGCATGTAACTTGAAAATTGGTTTCAAAGTTTCCAGACAACAAAACGCCTATTATAGTCTGAACAAAGTTTTATGCAACAGAAACATTTTTGTATTTTCTTTGTTTATATGAATTTTATTGAAATTGGTCGTATAATGAAATATTAATGCATTCAAAAATCTACTAAAGGTCAATTTTTCGAACTCTTAAGTTTTTTTTTCGATAAAGGTTGATATTCTTCTTGTTTCATTAGGTATATAAATTATGGATTGAGAGCCAAGGGCTACCAGACATTATGTTATTTTTATCATAGACAATATTTTTTCAACCAAATGGAAAAACGCCACTATACACTCCCGTTCGGAGGTTTAGGTCGTATGTATTAAAAAAAATAAGAACCTAATCGACCAAAGGAACTGGAGTGGTAGACTCTTGGTTCTGTATTTGATGATCATATACGGGTGGGCCAAATACAAGTTTCTTTTTAAAAATTCAATAAAATGAACCATATTGAATTTTTCCCATATATTATGGCTTTATTAGTAAGAGCAAACATTCCCATTAATTATGTAACGCAACGTCGTTCAAGTGGCTGCCTCGTCTGGCTACCTAGTAGCGCATTCTGGCACTCCAATTTTCCAAGACCTTGTTGATGGTTTCGGGCTGTAGCTGACGAATTGCTTGAATCGTTTCCGCAATGTCAAAAAGGATCAAATCGCAGCTCTAAGGCGGCCAATTGACATCGTCAAGACGGCTGATAACATGATTTGGTGCGCAAAAGATCGATTGTGGCATGGGCTTTGTGGCATAGATGGCGTGGCGTGCCATCCTGCATGAACAAGAGGTTGTCCAAATCCATGTCTTCAATTTCAGTACAAAAAAAGTCGGTTGGCTATGTAACGCACACGCCACCGTTGACCGAAACGTTATTCCCAGCCTCATTTTCGAAGAAAAATGGTCCAATGATGCCAGCACTCCATAATCCGCACCAAACTGTCACTCTCTGTGGATGCATTGGCTTCTCAACAGTTACGTGCGCTTTTTCCGAGCCCACGATGCGGCAATTTTGTTTGTTAACGTATGTGCCGAGATGAAAATGCGCTTTGTCAGAAAGGATGATGTTTGCCAAAAATCGTTGTCCAATTCAATTTCAATATTTCCCAACGTTGTTCAAGCGTAAAGCGACTAATTTCGTTCCTCGGTGATATGTTACTGACTTTCTGTCAAGATTTCGAGCGGGAAACAGCTGACAGTGTCAAAATGACCAATGATTTGCAAAGAAACCAATAGATGGCCCACCCTTTATAATACCTAATAACATTTGCCCTGTGCTTCCGCCTTTATATTGAGATCAGGTTGTTTTTTTACCTCTCCAAAATTTAGTTATCTTTCTATATCGAATCGTTACGGCCTTCGATTAACTGATTTTTTTTTAGATTTTTTAATTTTATTAATTTATTTTCGATTGGCTAACCATTTAGCTACAAAAAAAAAAAAACTATTTTTAGGACAGGAAAATTAGTCAAAACGCCTGAATTTTGTAACCCTGAAAGAGGGCTATTACAAAAGCTTAAGCCCTCTTTTTCAGAACGCCATTTTGGAAAACGCGAATTGATCTATATCTCCGAAACTATTGATTTGAAGTGAAAAGTCGTCATAATCAAATTAGTTGGAAATAAAATTGTCTTTTATTTGTCATCAAAACTTTTATCTGGGTAAACAATATTTTTGAGGTTATGTCGTTTTTTTTTTTTTTTTTTTTTTTACTTATTTTACTTTTTCACATTTTTATCATTTCGTAAGAACCTTAGTAAATTGTTCTCATGATACAAATTGTAGATCACAAAGTTTAATAAATTTGCATATATTTTTGAAGATGAAGCGCTATCCCAGTCCAAAGTTAGAGCTTTTGGAAAATTGGCTGCTAAATCAGTTGAGCCGATAAAGTACAATAAAGATAGACTTTTTCGTCGAAAAAAAATATTGGTTAGCTGATTTCTTTATAAATGAAAGAGGGCTATTAAAAAGGCTTATGTCCGAAAGGCTTTTTCGGGACGTCATGACCCTGGTGAAATCCACCACTTCGGAAAATGCGAATGGACCTATTTTCTAACGAGAATTTTTTTTTTAAATTTTGCTTGTTTTTGAGGAATTTATAGTAATCGGGATTTTCCCCTTTTCGATTCCCAAAATCAAGACACCTTGTCCAAATTTCGGCTTTTTTCTAAGAAGTACTTAAGGTTGCTCTTCACCAAATTGTATAGGATTTTTTTTTTAGTTTGGCCATTTTTGTCTGATCTTTCTCTTAAAAAACAAGCCAAGCCCTGGGCCCAATGAAGACACAATTTCTGGTGACTTTTTTGTGTCGGCAGATTCAGGCAGCGATTCACCATCCGCTCATATGGGTGTGGCCATGTTTTATCATTCTGCCTAAAAACAAAAAGTCCATTATAAATAACACAAGTTAACGTAAATAAAGTTTATTTCTTTGTTATTTACATTTTAATTACTTATTTTTTTTTTAAGAAACCACTTTCCGCAACAAGAACTTGTCGGAGGACTTCGGAGAAAATTTTGTTTGTTATCTGCCAAGAATAGAACCATTACAAGTACTTCATCGCAAAGCATCGCATGCAAATGGCATGCGCTGAATTTCATCGGAGAGAATTTCCGATCAGCTGATCGGAGAACTGCCATGAAGCAAAATGTCTCCGATTCGAAAGAAATTGGAGAGAATTCCGCTCCGACGGTTACCTCGATATGGCCGATTAATCTTCAATCGCCACTACTCACAATATTTTTGCAGTTGAGTAATCATTCTTTGCAAGCGCTCAGGCGAGTCTGCAAACAACACCAGGTCATCTGCGTACATCAAGACTTTAATTAAAATCGCACCAATACGAACACCACCACACAGATAGTCTAAAATGTCGTCTATATACTTAACAAATGCTTGCGGACTTAAGTTGCATCCTTGTTTAACACCTGTGATAGTTTCAAAAAAATTCGATAATTGATTACCATCCCACACTGCAGAAGTAGTCTTTTCATAAAGCTTTTCTAATAAATTTCCGAATTTTCTCGATAGACCTGTATTATAAAGCTTGTAGAATAGAGCACTTCTGTCCACCGTATCGAATGCCGCTTTGAGGTCAACAAAGAACGCATAAAGTTTCTTCTCTCTAATAAAGTTCTGAGCTGAAGTAGTTATGATAAAGACTTGATCTATTGTTGAGTAGTTCTCCCGGAACCCCGCTTGAAATTGACTCAACAGTTTTTTGCTCAGGGTTCAGTCCTGAAAGCGCTTAGACAGAACACCCATCAGAATTTTTAACGCAGAGTTCAAAAATGAAATACCCCTATAATTTTCAGCTTGGTTAGGATTTCCTTTTTTAAGTATTTGGAAAATTACACTCTGTTGAAAGCTTATAGGTATATCCCCTGTCTCAAAAATTCGGTTCAATTCTTTAGTAAGCATGGTTAAGAGATCATCGTAAGCGTATTTGTAGAATTCAACGGGAATCCCATCAGCTCCGGGTGCTTTAAGGTCTTTACTTTTCTGCTTGTGATATTGGTTTATCCAAAATATTGCATTTTACATTTGGTATTGCACACTATAAACGAGGCTGGGGCGTAGAGTTGAGAGGATTCAGCATATTGCTGAAATTTTCTTTCAGTTGTGATGCATTAATATTTAGACCAATTTTGAACCTCTTTCCATTTTTCTTATGAAGCAGTTTCCTTAAATTCGACGTATCCCTGCATTGAGAAATTTCTGTTGCTATGACTGTTTGAAACTTAGTTTTTTTTTATTGACATGTGTTTTTGAATACTTTTTTCGCATTTAGATACATATGTTTGTAGTTAAGCTCATCGTAGTACTTTCGGTATAGTTCCAATAGAGAAAATGATTTCCTTTTTAGTTTATCACATTCAGCATCAAACGATAGTTGTTTATAATTGTGGTTGTTTTGTTTTTGAGGTAAAACTGCGATGGCGTTTTCGATAGCATGAGTTATATCGTCAATATTTCCATTTGTATTCATTAATTCAATCTGTCTACTCATTATTGAACGGTATTTTTCTCCTTGATGGTGATTTCATTTAAATCTTGGTAGATTTATTGCAGTCTCAGTGTTTCTCGTTTGCAAGTTATCAAATTCAATAGTTGTACCGATTGGTAGATGGTCAGAAAAGCTTTGTGATTGTACTTCAAAATTTTGTATCAAGTTGTTCCATTCTCCTCCACTTAAGGTTAAGTCAATGACTGAGCTGCCTTGGGCACCAACAAACGTAATTGTGGATCTCCTTCAGAGCACCCATTTTGTTTTTGAAGACCGTATCCTTCACAAAAGTCCAATAGTATAGAGCCTTTTCCATCTAAAACCAAGTCTTTCGAGTTACGTAGTTGAAGTAAATTCTCCTCATCTTCGAGTTGAAGACGCTGCTGTGTGCCAGTTCTTGCGTTGAAATCTCCTGTCAATAAAATATTCGTTTGATGTTGGTAGTTATTGATGATATCACTTAATCTTTGTTAATCGACTCCCCATTGCGGTCCTTGAGATCCATTCAAATAACAGGAATAATATAGTATTTACAGTAGTAAACAGAACAATTCAAAATTATTAACATATTTAAAGAAATCGAAGAATAAAAGCTTATTGTGTAGGCCACTTATATTATAACTTAAAATTCTAAAGTTCATTTTTCAATAAATTGTTGCCTATCTATATTTGCCGTCTATATTTGGGCAGACGGAAATATCCTAAGATTTATTTGCCGCAGTGGGAACACTGATGGCAGACGTTTTAAATTGGTTTGTGCCTTGACTAAGCGCAGCTTCAGAGATTGTCCTTCTAGACGGCACAGCTGTCTCATTGTAGTCTTTATGACAGCCAGCTGATCTATTGACATCGACATCCATATGCATGTTGTTTATAATTTTGCTCAACGCTGAATTTTCATCATATTTTCCACATTTTTAGCCATGATTGAAACTCCACGTAAAAACTTTTCCTTGTATCAAAAGACGATCATCTCTAAGGAAAATATCTATATTTGGATTCTTCGCTTTGATTTCCTTCCTGACTTCAAGAAGCTTTGATCTTTTTTGTCGAATCGATAATGGATAGTCTCTATAGATGCTTACTCCTGCTTCCCTAAGAGACTTTGCCGCACGCAGAATGTTGATGGCCGGTGTTTTCTCCTCGAGTTTTACCAAAAAACTTTTGCTAGCTGAATTGATGGATCTAATTGAAATGATATTGTTTTCCGAGAGTGGTGATGGAATTAGACCATGTGTGCGACAAATAGTTTGAATTTGGACTCTTGGTTCTACTACGTTTTGGTTATCAATGTGGAATATTAAGTTTGATTCTGTGCTTCGCATCTGGCTAGCCTCCATTTTCTCCTCTAAAAACTTTTAATCAATACCTTTTATTTTCTGTATTACCCGCACCAATGTTGCTTACATGAAAACACCTTGCTATTAAAAATAAATAAATTGTCATAGCCAGTCCCGGGGATAACTTTTAAAGAAAATAATTTCATATTTGATATCTACAGTCAATGCCCTTTCATTTTTTTCTTACCGACTCTGGGTTTTTTTTGGGTACTCTCCTTTGTCAGAAAAATACAATGACAAATTTGTCATGACAATTTTGTCATATACTGACACATTTGTCGTGACAATTTTCTCATTACTGACAAATTTGTCGTGACAATTTTATTGTATAATCTTGAAATGTGTTCTGAAAATAAATAAAAAAAATAGTTTGGCAACCCTGGCTAGTGACAAAGTGATACAAAATTGGTTTTAAATTAAAATTTAATTAAAATCGATAAAATAATATTATAAAATTATAAAAAGTTCAGCAAAAAATAACGCAAATCCACCTTCAAAAAATTACATTGAAAAATACGTAAGTCAGCCTTTTATTTGTTAAGAATTACGATATCAAAAAAAAGAACACAAATCTTAACCTAAACGTAATTACCTACTCGATGAGCAAAAGAAAATCACATGCAATATCTCCCGCAAAATCGAATTCAAGCAAAAAAGTGCAAGCAACCTCATGTCTACAGAAACTATTCGTATTGCAATGCAAGAAGTCCTTGAGGATAATCTGAAGGATAGAAGAGCAACATTTTAAAGAAGTAGTCAAACTTTCTGACTTGGAAAATTTGCATGCTGAAATAAAACAGCTTCAAAACACCAATCAAACCCTGACCTGATTGGTCTCGGCACATGGTAATCCGCAAGCTCGTAAGACAAAGTTTTTATTAAGACAAGGCTTCGAAAACTATCTTGCGAAAAAACTGATTTTCATAAGGCAATGCTCAAAAATACAAGGTTTCGAAAAAAAATTGTTACAGCGTGGCGGACGCTATATTTTTTTTTTTTGGAATTTGACGTAGCAAGAGTACCTATAGGAAGGTATAAGAGGAAATACATGTGCCTTGAATGCTGCGTTCTTTTAATGCGAAAATGTGTTAACTGTTATGAACTGGTGCATTACTAGTCTCGTCAATATATTCAAAATATTCTTATCCAAGTTTTCGTTTCGGAGTTTTAAAGTTACATAGTAAGGAAAAGGCAGGTCTTAATTATTCATAAGTATAACAGTATGCGAATGATTTGTAAGTTTCCTCAAACTGTTGTCCGGCAATGCTTAGATATGTAACCATTTTTTTTGAAACTGTTGAGTAACGGTATGGGTGATAATCGCCATTTTATGAATGAAGACAGAATCATTTTGTGACTGCTGATTTTAATGACTTGTGATGAACCAATTTAGTAACCTGAATCAACCACAATACTCATAGTCTAAGAGCCCACAGCAGATTTGGCGTACGAAAATGAACCAAAAAAAAAATTATATGAGTCGAAAGGTGTATTAAGGCTGATAAAAGAAATGCAAGTCTGGCAGTCCGTGGTGGCGGCTGTAAGGTGGGAGGGGCAATTTTCTAAAAAATTGACTAAAAACAAAAAAAAAAATTATTAAAAAACAACGGTAACATGTACAATGCCCTGTTGTATTTCCAAGAAAGGCCAGGAGTCCTTTCTTTCACTTTCTTTTTAAATAAAGTTCTTTCAATGAAAAGTTTTTGAAATATTAACGTTTGAACTCAAAATTTTGAAAAAAAATTTAAAAAATGGTAAAAAATATTTTTTTCCAAAATTTAACGTAATTAAGTACTATTTTTGTTTCCAAAATTCAATGCCCTTATCAATTTTTAGTCAAAAACTGAAAACCGGGTGGTTCTAGGACTTTTACTTTTTAAGATATTAAAAAGTAAATAAACCACCTTTTTCATAAAAATAAGACAAATTCGGCTAAATTATTATTTCAGCAACCAGTTAAAATAGGACAAACATGCGGAAAAAAATTCTTACATTTTTGAAACTTGGAGGGAATGTCGGATTAAGAATAAGAATCAAAAGAGTCCATAAAAGTATCTGTACCCCGCGGGTGCTTTTTGGAGGCAGAAAGGGGGAGGTATGACTTATGGACATTAAAAAAATTATGTTAATACAATTTGGACATATGATACATGATTTTAGGGTATTTTTCAATTCTGAATTTTAAATTGTCATATCCAGTCCCAGGGATAACTTTTTTAGAAAATGATTCCATATTTGGTATCTACAATTAATGTCCTTTCAAACCGTATATGACTTTTCTTAATCGACTCTGGGTTTTTCGCCCATATATTTTTGGGCATTCTCCTTTGTCACCTGCCAATATTTTATGAAATACAGATTTGTCAGACAAGTGTGACAAATTTGTAGAATTGTCACCTGTCAATTTTTATGAAATAGGGCCCAGTATTTAAAGCGTACTTGACATAAAATAGTTCACACACCAATGAAGCCTAACATTCAACCACTCACACACTCGTATATCCTGAAACCCTTCTATATATTTATCAACTTTATGGTCGTTTCAAAGTCAAAACAGCTGATTTATGTTACATAGCTTTTACTTTTTTTTTTCCTATCGTCATTCACATAGATACAAGAGAACTTTAGGTAATATAAGAGAATATATGCCCAAAAACCCCATCTAAAAACCCAATTATGATTTTCTATATTTTGCTGACTCGATATAGCTTCCTTATAGCAAAATGCAATCCTCCTACTTTTAGCTTCTGTGGATGGTGATGTTGATGTGCTCTTCTGCAGTTTATCTCTTGCTGGCTCTATTCTATATATCTTTGCTAAAAGTAGACAAATATTTTTTTTGTGTTATTCGAGATAGTATACCACTCTGAAAATGAAGATAGAAATGATCTCATGAATTATTTATGAATAATTGAAATAAAGTTTTTGGAAGTTTTTAAAAGGGGGTGGACTTCCACCGACTATCCCCACTGCGCCGCTCCAAAACCCAGCCACTCTGATGTTAAAACAAAATGCAGGAAAAAAAAAAAACAAAAACCCATCAGCTGATGCATTAGATTAAGTGTATTTGTCAGAAAGGGGTTTTATCGTAAAATAATTTTTAGATTTATTAGTGTTTTAAATTAAATGTTTTTTCTACACATAAAAGATGCAAGTGACGGAGATTATTTAAATATTGTGACATTGTCATTTCATGAATGAGATTAAAATTTTCAAAAAAAATTGTATAATCGTTGAGATTCCTGGTTAGAGGTTCAGATTACATGTTTGCTGGATAGAATTCAATACATCTTAGTTTTTTGTTTTAAAAATATTAGTTCATAAAGGAAGGTTATTGATCTAGTACAATTTTAATGGATCAAATTAAAAAAGTAAACAACGGGTCGTATACATAGACATTTTTAAACTGTGTCTAAGTGTGTCCTTTTCTGTCCGTCCATTTTTAGCAGTCCATTTACCATTTACTTAAAATTTGGGTGAAAATCACATTTAAAAAAATAGTTATTTTAGCGGAAACTTTAATAACTGAATCCCCAGCGAGTTAACTCTCCAAATTCGAAGCACTAACTCTATTTTGCCCAAGAAATAAGCATTCAATTAGCTACAAATTCATTACAAAGTGTCCGCCAAAATTAGGGACGTTAAACTTTTTTAAAATTTTATCCAAAAAATTCTATTAAGATTTTGATTTAACTTCGTATTACGTTCAATGAAATAATTAGAATAAAATTGTCTACTTTCAGGTTTTTGGATAAAAAACACAGTTTTTCGGTAAGTGCATATTTTAGTTTTACTTTCTGATGGTAAAAATTTAGAGTATTTAAAACTTTTTATTTTCCCTATGGCAATAACTGGTTTCGTGTCATCAAAACTAACATTTACGATGATGGAGAAGTCCAAAATAGGGATTTTCGACAAAACGTCAGTGTCGGTGATTTTAGGTTTTTGAGCATATGTGGCCTTTTTTTGCATATTCCCGAATATATCGATATTGGTTTAGTTGACTTTGCCATCATTTTGCAATGTGGAACTTCTTAGTTAGTCAACTAATGTTAAAATCTAAGAAAAAATCATTTTGTTTACTCTTTTCCCCATTTTTCGAAACATTTCAAAGTTGTTTTTTTTTAACTTTTTTTTTTGTTTCGGATTCTTGCAGTCTTGCATTTTATTTTTAATTCTTCAGAAAACGCTGTCGTTTTTATAGTGTGACGACCCAAACGTATGTAATGCTTTTAGAGTAGTCGCTTTCAGAAAGCATTTTCCTTTCATAGTGTGACTGACTGCTCTCTGAAAGCACTTTCAGGAAATTTTATAATAAATGCGAAATTTTTAATAATCGAAGTCGATATTTTTCTCGATTTTTTTTTTTTAAGTCGATATTTCAAAATGTCGAAATTTGTTTAAGTCAAATAATGACTGCATTTTAAATATCAGAAAAGTCGATAAAAGTCGGCATTTTAACTAGTCGATTTTTTCGTCGATCATTTTGTCGTAACCCAATTACCTAGCACTATCGCATTCAACGATTTAACAATTTTTACTGAACAAAATAACTATGTACAATTCGCTTAACGCTATTTATCTTCAAGTTCCTACATACATATATGTTTATTAATAAATACAATTTGTTGGAAAAATAGGAAGCTTAACTTTTAATATTGAACGTTTTTTCCTATAACCTCCTTACATGGTGGCACTACAGTCCGGTGGGGACCAGGGCCTCCACTAGCAAGTCTTCTCCCAGGTATTTCTGTCCCTAGCGAAATGTTTCGCACGCCAAGTTGCTTCAGGTCCTCTTCAACTTGCCTGCGCCACCGGTTTCGCGGTTTTCCTTTACAGTTGCATCTCTCGGGGATAGATTCAAAGCCTTTGCGGGTCGGAGCACTGTTTCCATCCGTTCTACATAACCCAGCCACCTCAGTCGTTGTCTTTTTACTTTTGGGACTTAGTTAATGTCGCTGTACTGCTTGTAGAGTTCGTTGTTATCTTTCCCCTCCATTTCCCGTCCATACTTACAGGACCGAAGGTCACCCGAATAAAACCGTCCCGTCCCCTTTATGGCCGTCACTTCTTGGCCTCCTGTCCAATTTTTGGCCACCCTTCCGCAATTGTGACCCCCCTCTTTCTACGCCGCTGTGCTGGTCAGCCTGTTTTGGCCTGGCTTCGGGTGATGATTTATCAGATTTTGCAGACACCGTGTCGTTGCGTCGGTCAGCTGGAAATGTTGAAATATCTGTGAGTGGGGTCAAATTTCTTTCTAGCCTTTGATCTTATTCTAAAATTATGTTTTGTTAAAATCTGTTTTACATAATTCAACAAATAATAAATTAATGTTTGAAAAAAGTTAAAAAAAAAAAACAATAAAACAATTAGTGGCAGAATCGTAGTTCCCTTCGTATAGTCCCGTCTTAATACTTGGTGTTGTGATCTCCTATGATCACACAAAGTTCAATTCAAAAAGAAATAAAATATTAGAAATTTTAATATATTCAAAGCACGTGTTTAATTATATGCGTCTAGTCGGTACAGAGTTCAGATTAAAATGAAATAAAGAAAAAGAAGTGGGAAATAAGAAAGAATCAAAAATTATATGAAATGTCAAAATGTTGATAATAATAATTATTATGGCGTTGCCAACACCTTCCCCTTTGAGTAATCTATATTGATATGATGACAAATTATCCAGGCACAAATCTATCGATTGGTCTTCTTGTTCGCTAAGTTCGACGTGGTATAGTTGGTGAAGCTACTACAATGTTGTTTGGTGAAGTATTAACATTGGAAGAGTTAACCCAGTCTGATGGCGGAAAAAGGACACAAGGTGTTGTATCGCATTCGTACACGTCCAGCGCCAAGTTCCATGGTTTTTCGACTTGAGGTTTGGCAATGATATCTTCTTTATGGCGTATTCGAAGTTGATTGGCATGTGCACGAACTAGTCTGCCACTCTGCAACAAAACATTATACATGACCTTACCAATACGTTCAATAATTTGTGCTAGCTGCCACTGGAAGTTGTTGTTCTTATTATTATGTTTAAGTATATGTAGGAAACTAGTATTTGTCAACTCCTACCTCCTTGCTTTTCTGGAAGTTAACGAAACATCCACTGAACTGATTTGCTTCTCAAATCAGAAATAGTTGGCAGCATCGATGCTTGAACACGATGTCCAGAGAAGAGAACAAAGCTAAGGCTTCTTGTATTACCAACCACCGATCCAGCAACATCTTCGAATTGCCACTTTACTATTTCTTGATATATCTTACTTTACTAAATTTAAAACTTAAATTATAACTTAAACTAAAATTAATTGATTGAATTATACTTTTTAATATGAATAAATTATAACGATTTAACTTACATTAAACTCTACATGGGGGCTCAACCTATTTAAAATTAAATAAAATTAAAAATTCAATTATTGGACCTGTGCATATAAAACAACGTGACACGTGCATGCTGTATATCAAAGTTCAAGTCGCGGTTGCTGCTAAGTTAAGCTGTTTTTATCGAGGGAATATTTTGCCGTGCGAATAACCCGGCTTGATGGTATCATAAAAAATTAAAATTTTTTCTTAAAATTACACATTGGGAACGTTGGGACAGTGAGAGAAAGTTCTATTGAAAAAGAGATAATTGTAATTACTGCTCCGAGTGTACGAATGAGTGTACAATTACTTTTTTTCTTTTACTAATTGAGATCGATCGACACTTTCAATCATTTGTGGCTTAACCTTGCTGTTGTGTGCTTGTGCATAGGGAATTTGACGTTGTTTTGCAGTTTTTCTATTTTTCTTGAGAATTTGCCGTTTTGCTTTATGATGGGCAGAAAAAATAGAAATAGTACTACAAAAAATCCACAATCGTTAGATATATCAGATGCTATGGCAGAGCTAGAAGAAAAAAGTAGGCAGTTGGAACTTCGGGAAAAAAATCTGGACCACAGAGAAAACACTATAAGGAAAGATGTTGAGATTTCCTTATTACAAGACGAGGTGGAAGCTCTACGAAATAGAAGTCGTGGAGATGCGTCTTTCGTAGATGTTTCAAACTCAATACAAGAGTTTAAAGGTGATGACAATTATAGTGTTTGGTGTTGGATAGGTGAGGTAGAGAGCATGGCGGAATTGATGAATTGGACTCCTTTAGAGAATCTTTTGTTCGCAAAAAGACTTTTATCGGGTTCCGCGAAAATGGCTATTCGTTCTGAGAAGGGGCTTACCACGTGGGGAAGCTTAAAAAAATATCTGTCAGATGAGTTCGGTGAAAAATGGTCGAGCGCAGAGGTACATAGGAAGCTAATGGAAAAAAACAAAACAAAGACGAAACAGTATTGCAGTACTTCTTAAAAATGAAAGAACTAGGTGCACGTGCAAGTATTGAGGAACCTTCAATAATACAATACGTGATAGATGGTATAAAAGATTCCCACAGTAACAAAGGAATGCTTTACGGTTCAAACAATTTTAAAGACTTTAAGCGAAAATTAGAAGTCTATAAGACTTTTTCTGAAAGATGTCAGGTGTTGTCGTCGGGTTCAAAGCTGAATTCGTCTTCAAATATAGCGAATACTAGTTCGACGGTTTCGGGTAATGCTGGAGGTTCAGGTTTGGTTTGTTTTAATTGCGGAATGAAGGGTCGTCGGGCTAATGTTTGTAGCAAGAAATCGGAAGGGCCTAAATGTTTCAAATGCCGACAATTTGGCCACAAAGCTCCACAATGCACTAATGAGGCTGCTCCTAAGGCTACTGTCAAAGCTACTAGTACTTTGAGTAGTCCTAATTCAAATTTTTACAAGACGGTTCAGTTTATCAAGGAAAATTATTCAGTTGATGCTCTTTTAGACACAGGTAGTGAACTCTCATTATTACGCTCAGATGAATACATTCGATTAGGTGCTCCAACATTGACAGGTCAACCAATGCAGTTAAGAGGCTTATCAGACAGAGCTGTTCAAACATTAGGAAGTTTTGTGGGAAGCATTTCGTTCGACGAAAACATTTTCGAGGATATAATCCACGTTATATCGGACAGCTATATGTCAATGCGTATGATTTTGGGTCAAAATGTTTTTACTAACACTCAAATATCCATAACTTCAAAGGCAGTGCAGGTGAAAAAGCTTGATAATTTTCTAGAGTGTTTTATGGTTAGTCAGGAGCGCGAGCTTGAATTGCAAGTGGGAAATTTGAAATTCAAGGAAGACATCGAAAAGCTAGTAGAAGAGTATATCCCAAAAAAAGAAAGTCAAAATGATTTCGAGATGAAAATTATCCTGACTGATGAAACTCCTATTTACCAAAACCCACGTCGTCTTTCACCACTTGAGAAGCAGATTGTTGATGACACAATTGAGGAATGGCTAAGAAAAAAAATTATTCGAGTGAGCTCATCAGATTTTGCTAGTCCAATAGTCCTTGTTTCAAAAAAGGATGGATCGAAACGTCTTTGCGTTGACTTTAGACAGCTGAACAGAAAAATCATTAGGAATCACTTTCCCCTCCCGCTTATAGAAGATCAGATAGATAAGCTTGGAACGTCAAAAGTATTTATCACACTAGACCTCGAGAATGGGTTCTTTCATGTGAATGTTGAAGAAAGTAGCAGGAAGTACACGGCCTTTGTAACTCCGTCAGGTCAATTTGAGTTCCTGAAAATGCCGTTTGGGTTATGTTTGTCTCCAAATGTGTTTCAAAAATTCATTATCTGGATATTTTCGCCACTTATAAGAGAAGGCTTACTTATTGTCTATATTGACGATTTCATAATCATTGGCAATTCCTGTGAAGAAGCTATTCAGAATTTAAAAAAGGTTTTCGAATTAGCAGCACAATTTGGCCTTCGTTTCAACTGGAAAAAGTGTCGCTTTCTCTTCAGCAAAATAGAATACCTGGGTTATGAAATTGAAAATGGGCATGTCAGTCCATCAAAATTGAAGATAGATGCCATAAAGAACTTTCCAGAGCCTAAGAATTTAAAAAATGTGCAAAGTTTTCTTGGTCTTTCAGGATATCTTAGAAAGTTTATCCTAGATTATGGTACCTTGGCTAAACCATTGAGTGATTTGTTGAGGAAGGAGAATAAATTCTTTTTTGGAGTAAAACAGAAGGAAGCATTCACTCTTATCAAGAATTCATTGTCACAGCACCCTGTTCTCATGATCTATAACCCGAAAGCAGAAACTGAACTACATACGGATGCGTCTAAATTCGGTTTTGGGGCAATATTGATGCAGAAGTCCAGTGAAGATAGTTCGTTTCACCCGGTATATTTTTACAGTCGAAAGACTTCACCAGCTCAAGAAAAATATAGTAGCTACGAGTTAGAGGTTTTAGCTATAGTTGCAGCGTTAAAAAAATTGAGGGTGTATCTTCTTGGGATTAATTTCAAAATCGTCACTGACTGTGCAGCTTTTAAGCAGACGATGGAAAAAAAAGAGTTAGCTTCGAGGATTGCGGGCTGGGCTTTGCTTCTTCAGGATTTTGAATATAAGCTGGAACATAGAGCAGGTACAAAAATGAAGCATGTAGATGCACTTAGCCGAAATCCCTTATCCATGGTTGTTCAGAGCGAATTAGTCGAGAGGTTGAAAGCAGATCAAAACAAAGATGAAAGAATTGCTATCATTATCAAACTTTTGGAACAAGGTGGTTATAAAAATTTTGTTTATGAAAATTACATTTTATACGAGGTTAACGACCAAGGCGACCGGCTTTTATGCATTCCAAAAGGTATGGAAAAGGAGCTTATTAAAAAGGTCCACGACCAAGGCCACTTTTCAGTAAGAATAATGGAAGATGTTATTAAGCGAGACTATTCTATTCCAAATCTTAGAGAAAAAATAGAAAAATGTAGACAAAGCTGCATTGAGTGTATATTATCGGAAAAAAAGCAGGGAAAGCAGGAAGGATACTTGTACCCAATTCCAAAAGAGGATCGTCCGTTACACACATACCACTTAGATCACGTTGGACCACTTTCAGTGACGGGGAAGCAGTACAAGTATATCCTTGTTGTCGTAGACGGTTTCAGTAAATTCGTGTGGATATATCCGACTAAAACCCTGTGTACTGCAGAAGTACTTCAAAAACTTACTCAACAAAGCAGCATTTTTGGAAATCCACACAGGTTTATCACGGACAAAGGTACAGCATTTACATCGAATAATTTCGATGAATATTGTCAAGAGGAAGGTATCAAACATACTAAAATAACAACTGGGGTTCCAAGAGGTAATGGACAAGTGGAAAGAATAAATAGAGCTATTATTCCTATTCTTACAAAACTTTCTTTGGAAAAGCCTCAAGATTGGTATAAGTTCACAAATAAAGTTCAAAAGTTTTTAAATTCCAGCGTTAGTAGGAGCACTGGCCGATCTCCTTTCGAACTGATGTTTGGAGTTCATATGAGGAACAAGGAAGACGTTCGCATTGCTGAAGCAGTATCTGAAGAGCTTTTGGAGTTATTTAACGAGGAGAGAGATAGTATGCGTGAACAAGCAAGAAAACAAATCGAGTCCATCCAGTGCGAAAGTGAGCGAGGTTTTAATAAGAAAAGGAAGGCTGCCCGAAAATATAAAGTTGGAGATCTCGTAGCCATACGCAGAACACAGTTTGGTAATTTAATAAAAATTCATAAAAAATTTCTTGGTCCTTATAGGGTGACAACCGTTGGCCTACGTGATCGTTATGACGTGGAAAAAGTTGATGAGTCAGAGGGGCCCAGAAAGACCAGTAGCAGTGCTGATAATATGAAACCATGGGTTCCTTACGATGATTCTTCTGATGAGGACGAAGTCATTGAAAGCGATGCTGTTTTACCAGACTCGATGGGAAAAGATACAAATGACACACCTCGCTGAGATGATTTCTTACCTGAGATGACTTATTTACCTGAGATGACCTACTTACCTGCGATGACTTAACTACCTGAGATTATTACTTACCTGAGATGACTCCTTACCTGAGATGACCTACCGGAGATGATTACTTACCTGAGATGATAACTTACCTGAGATGACTACCTAACTGTGAGGATTACTTACCTGAGATGACTACTTACCTGAGATGACCTTCCTGAGATGATTACTTACCTGAGATGACTACCTACCTGAGATGACTATCAATCTGAGATGATTCCCTATACGCTATACCTGAGATGGTCACCTACCTGCGATGACATTTACCTATGTGATGATGAAGATTTTAAGACGATAAACCCATCCGAGAAGATTTTGTTACAATAGAAGAAAAATTATTAACCAGCTATGAGAAGAAAGCTTTTGCCTAAGATGACCTAGAAAACATGATCATGACAGCAAATGATAGCAGAGACAAGTGAGATTAATCAAATTTTAAACTAAAAGTCTATTTTCAGATTATAAAACTAATAAGTTCTCCGAGACGTTGAACTAACAGGATGGCCGAGTTGTAGGAAACTAGTATTTGTCAACTCCTACCTCCTTGCTTTTCTGGAAGTTAACGAAACATCCACTGAACTGATTTGCTTCTCAAATCAGAAATAGTTGGCAGCATCGATGCTTGAACACGATGTCCAGAGAAGAGAACAAAGCTAAGGCTTCTTGTATTACCAACCACCGATCCAGCAACATCTTCGAATTGCCACTTTACTATTTCTTGATATATCTTACTTTACTAAATTTAAAACTTAAATTATAACTTAAACTAAAATTAATTGATTGAATTATACTTTTTAATATGAATAAATTATAACGATTTAACTTACATTAAACTCTACATATATGTATACTCACATAAACTAAATCTTGACTATTAAATGATCTCGACTTGGCACCAAATTTTCGATTAAATTGTGACATGGTTGTTTGATTGTGATTATTTGTAGTTTCATCTTGGTATTGGTGAATTTCATTAAACTTGGGCTTAATAAGATTCATTTTGATAGAGCGCCATTTTGATAGAGCGTCCACTAAAACCAGAAAATAATTTCCCTCAATTGGTCCAGCGTAGTCCAAATGGAGACGTTCCCATTGTTCGGTTGTCGTAGGCCAAGGTTTAAGCAATGTTTTGGTTGGTATCTTGGCTGCTGACGCACAATTGTTTTGGATGAGTGTTTTGATGTCGGCATTTATTGTTGGCCAATAAACAAAACTTCTGGCTATAGATTTTGCTCTTTCAATGCCTTGATGGCCACGTGAAGTTGCTTGAGAGCTCTTCTTCTATATACAGTTTTGGAATGACGACTCGGTGACCAAACATGATACAGCCGTCGATGATGCTGATTTCTTCCCTGCGGTTGAAAAATGCTTTTAACTCGTCGTTTCATTGATTTAAAAAAATGAAATATTCGTCGCAGTGTGTTGTCCTTGGCTGATTCAAACTTAACCATTTGATGAGTGACTGGCAGATTTCCAAGATTGTCTGTAAAATTTGTTTGACTTCGTGTTCCATTTTGATTGATGCGATCGCAAAATCCTCTGCCACTTGGATGTTTTTTATCGAAAAGTCGTGACAACACATCTGCATATCCAAAACTACTGGCTGAAATAAAACTGATGTCAAAATCGTATGCCAATAACTTGACTGCCCAGCGCTGAAGACGATTTGCTTGATGAACTGCTATTCCTGTCTTTTTCCCGAAAATAGCAAGTAGAGGTTTATGATCGGTGTGCAGTTTGAACTTTCGACCAAAAACCATTTTGTGGAACTTAGTCACTGCAAAGACAAAAGCGAGACCCTCTTTTTCAATCTGACTATAGGCCTTTTCAGTTGGTGCGAGCGATCGTGATGCATGACAGATCGCTTTAATTGTTCCATCAGGATATTCATGCAAAATACATGCGCCTAGGCAATAGTTGGAGGCATCTGCGGCAGATGACAGAATTTTGTTCAGGTTGAGAAAACTACTGTGGTGATCTTTTGTCCATATTTAACGTGTATAAGCCTTCAACAGTTCATCTAATGGTCCTCTATGTTGTCGCATGTCGTCCACAAATTTGCCATACAAATTTATAGCGCCTAGAAAAGACCGAAGTTCCGACACATTGGTTGCCTCTGGCATGTTGTTGATTGCCAATATACATTCCGGATCGGGATGAAGTCCGTGTTGGTTGATAACGTACCCAAGATATTTCACTTCATTGACAAAAAACTTACATTTGGCGAATTTAACCTTAAATCCGTAGTCCTGGATACGACATAGAACCCCATGCAAATTCCGATTGTGTTCCTCCAAATCTGTTCCGGATACAAAGATTTTATCGATGTATGCTCCTGTACCTGACAGTCCAGCAAGCATTTGATCCATGACCTGTTGGACAATTGACGGGAACGATTTCAAACCGAACACCATGCGGTTGTATCGGAAAAGACCCATTTGCAAGAATGCGTCTCATTAATCTATCTGACTAAAAAATCGAGCATTGGCCAGTCTTGCAAAACTATCTTCTGGCAATGGCAAAGGATACTGATGACTTTCGAGCACATTATTGAGACCAGTGGACAAATCTGCACACATACGTATGGTTCCATTCGATTTCCTTATGACAACTATAGGAGCAGCCCACTCCGAGTAGTTAACTGGTGAAATCACATTGTTGTCTTGAAGTCGCTGCAGCTCTGCTTCAACAAGATCTTTAACAGCGTAAGCGAATGGTTGCTTTGGTCGGAAAACTGGTTGGATGTTTGGCTTTGTCACCAGATGTGCCTCTGTTTTATTACACAGGCCCAATGATTAGTTGAAAACGTCTGGAAAAGTAAGTTTTAAGAGTGAAATACATTTTTGAAGAGATTCATTGGAACTTTCCGGGTTTTCTCTTGTGACTTGATTGCAGATTGCACTTATTGACATATCTTCGAGATTTAAAGCCTTAATCCAGTCGAGTCCCATGACGTTTAGATTGTTGATTGGGGTAACATAACTTGTGGAATATGCCTGTCTCGTTCTGAATTTGACATTGCAATCAAATTGAGCTGACAATGGTAGTTTGCCGGTTGCACTTCTGGCTGTGTGTGTAACTTTGTCGACTCGCGGAACATTAATATTTTTGAAGTATTCCTCTGATATTATTGTAATATCAGATGCGGTATCCAACTGCAAGTCGATGTTTGTACCATTTATGTTGACGCTAACGTACTTTCTCTGCGATCCCATCCTCGTCGCCACTGTTGTAATCTCCTATGATCACACAAAGTTCAATTCAAAAAGAAATAAAATATTAGAAATTTTAATATATTCAAAGCACGTATTTTATTATATGCGTCTAGTCGGTACAGAGTTCAGATTAAAAGAAAGAAAGAAAAAGAAGTAGGAAATAAGAAAGAATCAAAAATTATATGAAATGTCAAAATGTTGATGGTAATAGTAATTAATGCGTTGCCAACACTTGGTCATTTTACTTCTTCAGTAAAAGAGAAATACAATTTTCAAAACGATCATCGGCAAATTGGTCTCAATCCATGTTAACTCTTGAATAAGAACAGGTGGATATTTTATACCCCAATTTAATTAAATAATATGCATTTTCATTTCAAACCAAATAAATTTATTAACTTGGCGGTCAAAAGCGGATTTCTAAAGAAATATTCAATTTCCTTCCAAATATATTTCATTTTGAATACCGCAACTATCCTTTTCAAATTTATGCACATAAATAACATCCACAGTGGATAATTCAATAGCCTGATTGCATTTTGCGGGTTTTGTACCTACTTTCTTCTTTTTCAATAAGAACGCCTTCAGAGCACATAGGCCGACCTCGCATAGACCGCATCATCAATTTATTTATATGTAGGTAGCTATATACCAGAACGGACACAATTGTTCATTCAGCGCACTATGAATAGCTTTAACTAATCCAATTTTCTCAACCAAAAAAGATTGGATCTACATTTTCTATTCATAGTTCAATGCAATTGGCTTCAATAATTCACAACATAAAAAAAAAATTACTGACAAAGAGCCATTCACCTTTCAAATCTTCATTCGTGTTTTCACCATTAATCTGTCAAAAGCTTTCGAATCACCCACACCATAGCACACACACCACTGTATACTTGGGCCGACATCGCAACTCGTACATCTTTAATTTCAATTACATTCACAATTCACCCCAACCAGCCACCCCGGATCTGTAAGAGGATATAATATGGAATGAGAATGATTTTTGCTTCCTCCATACCTTTACTAATCCATAGATTCAATCTTTTTCTTCAATTCCCGGATGCTCAAGAGTAGTTTCATAGCAATGTGGATTGCATTGAAGATACTCGTACATTACGGAGATAGAAGAAGAAGAGAAGACACAGAAAAAAATCTTTCTCTTTTTTTTTTGTAAAAAAAAAACTACTCCCTCAAGGATTTAACATAGAGTCAATCTACTTTTTTTTCGGTTTGTCGTTCTATTCAATAAACGAAAAGAAAACAATACACTATCTAGGTAGCTATTGGCAAAAAAAAAGAAAGAAAAGTCAGGGTTTAAGAGACTACCAATATGCGATTTTCTTCAACGTAAAACTAATTGGAATTTCGTTTTAATTTGATATTTTTTTGTTTTTTTATATTTTAAAATGGATACCTATTCGATTTCGTACTTGAATTGTTTTTCTTTTTGCGGCCAGATTAGCCAATATCATTTTTAAGCTTATTTAGCTTATTTTAATTTTGTAAGCAATTTAAAAAAAAAATAAAAATAATTACGGGTGGCAATGGCACAGTGGATATAGTGTTTGACCGCTAGCCTGGACGTGTGGATTCGAAACCCAGTCTCGGCAGCATTCTTTTCTATATTCCCCAGTTTCAACTGGATACCACCCGTAGAAATTCATGAGATAATTAACACCTAAAGTCTGAATCCACTGTGCCAACAAAAATCTTTCCTTTCCTTCTAACTAGTGCCGTGCATTGCATTTAAAAGACCTGAGGTCTTACATGCATATAGTTAAATTATTATTATTATAACTTAAATTAAGAAACATGTTAGGAAAACACAACGGCAACATTTACAGCATTCAGCTTAGCTAAAAATCTATTATTTTATTTTTAAACAAAGTTATGGTGTAGTGAAAAGTTTTTTGAAGAATTAGTTTTCAATTTCAAAATTTCGAAAGAAATGTAAAGTTTGAAAAAAATTTTTATTAAAATTTATAATTAATAAAAAAAATAATAATAAATAAATTTTTTTCAAACTGATTTTTTTTTTAAAGTTTTACGATATTAAATCCTATTTTTAATTTTAAAGCTCTTATTAATTTTAATCGAACCACTGAAAACCAGATGGTTTAAGGAATTCTAATTTTCAAGTTATTAAAAACTAAAGAAACCATTATCATTTCCATTTTGTCCATACATCAAGTCATAAGTTACAAGATATTGCCACTTCAATAGCAATTGTTAACAAAAAAAAAATAAAAGTTATGTAAGCCTCCCAATTACAATTTTTTCTACGAGCCCTAATTTCTATAATATCCCTAGCTAACACGGCAAACGTCGTTTGCCACATAAATTATTTCTAATGAATATTTAAATAAGAAATAGCGAACATTTTGTAAGCTATTTTGAACGAAAGTGTGCTTGACGTTTGTGATGCCGGCAATCGCAGTGCATGGTGCTGAGTACTTCAGAAATATCGGTCCAATCACGCATTGCTCGTCGTAAGTAAATATGCATCGAAAGTGAAATATTAAACGTGAAACTGAACGTGTACTGTTGTCAGTGACGGGCGATTTCTTTTTTATATTTTCTGTGTAAAAATCTGTGGTATGGTAAATGACTGTAAAACATGTATTCAATTTGACAGATTTTCATTTAGCGGCACATTTTTGTTCACAGAACATTGTCAGGGTCGAGAAAATACATTAATACATTTATGTATTAAATGTATAAAATAATCTTTGATGATGAAAGCTTCATAATATGTAAATTGATAAATTTTTTTCAAAGTCCTACTGCGTATTTAGCAGACTTGGCTCAAAAATGGCTGCCATTGGAAATATTTAAAAAGCAGAAGAAAATCGAATATCGACAGAATATGGCACTGAATGAATTTGCTCTAAATGCTTATTATTTACATCCCTTTTTTGGTAACTTGCTTTTGAAAAATTTATCAGTAGAGGGAATAGAAGATTGACATGACTTTAAACAGAAAATCGGACTCTTCGAAGTTTTTATGAAAAAGAAATAAATAAGCCTGTTTGTTTTTTTTTTGGAGTACCTACTACCGAATTAAACATAGCCATCTTTCCAGATTGGCTTGAAAGCTTAAAAGGCTATTTTTGAATTGGGCTCTAATCCATACGCCATTGTTTGAAATCGCCCAACCTTTAAATGCTCAACAAATTTAACGTTTATTTTACGTTAAAGGTTAGACACTTCACACGAATTCGTATGAAATTGTATGAAGTTCAGTTGGCAAGTAGTGCCATATAATTCAACAACAATTTTAACAATTTCGTATATACCAATTTAATTTTTTTTTTTGGAAATTCAAATAATTAAATGAGGAATCAAAAACCGCGTAGAACGTCCCGCCCATGCCGCTTTCGATGGGCGGCATCTGCACTGAAGAAATCGAAAACCTTTCAGTCCTCGGTATGTCTATCACAGACCACCTTCTGTGGAAAGATAACAAATTTTAACATTTTCATTCTTCAGTGATGCAAGAAATTATTCGCCCCTTTTAATCTAGCTGTAAGCTATAAAGCCTTTATACGTTAGGCGATAGAAATATTACGCATGCATTTGCATCGATTGAACACCGCATTGTCTTTTATCTTGCATTATTTTATCGTTATTTTTATAATCAACGTTCTTGCGAAAAAAAACCAGTTGCATTCCATCTCAACAAATTCCACCGTAATACTCGTACATCTAGGAATGCACATCAGCTAACCTCGAACCTAACTTCGGACGTATGTACTTTAAAGTATAAGGATTTTTTCAGCCGCACTACCCGAATGTGGAATGCTTTACCCGGCTCTATTTTTCCTTTTTTTATATTTAGAGATTTAAAACCAATGTGCATCGGCATCTTCTCTTAAATTCTTCCCCAATTTTCTAACGCTCGCTCTGTGTTAAAAAAAAGCGACTATAGACAAAAAACTAATTTGTATGAAAGGAGGACTTCGTATGCTATACACAGGTTAACATTCTGCGTCGATTCTAATCTATGTAAATATTCAAAGGGTTAATTTTTCTAACCCTGATTCTCTATGTCCTTTTCTTATACATGTATTCCAAAAATACATCTTCAATGTTCAATGTTTTTTCTTAACTTTTCAACTTTTTCAATTTTTTGAAAAACCTGTCTGTGCATACAAAATATATTTAGAATCTTCATTAATCCAATTTGAATTAAGTTTAATTGCTTATATCAAACTGAAATTGAATACAAAATTCAAATATTTCTTTAAAGTTAAAGAAAAAAGAAATAAAAAATAAATAGATACCTTCATTCATGTATCCGAAAACATTCTTGATAACCAAGTTTATACTTCTTTGCAAAGAAAGTTAGATGACTGGCGATATTTTTGTTCGGTTAGGTACGTGCCATACCCCATAGTTGTACGTTCTTGGACGATATTTTCACGATTAGGGATATGAATCCGGCACAAGTAGGTTTCGAAATCAACCTTTTATTTAGAAATGTGTAGATACTAACCAACATAATATTATGAAGTCGAGTGTCAAGTTCATGCAAAACAGTTTTATTAGAGGTAACAGTGGTATATGTCTGTAGGTGTTGTAGTTATGTAATGCGTATCCTTTTGCCCATGAAATGACATAAAAAACGTGGTGATTTTTTTTTTAAATTGCCACCTTTTTTTACTCACTTTATTTTTTCAAATCTTACTTACGAAGACGTATGCTGTATGTACACACCTGTTCATACCTAAACACACATACTTATAATACTCTTGCTGTCATATTAAGGTTATAAGAAAATGTCAAATTCGCATTTTGGCATAATGAAGGACACAAATCTGTATTTGAAAGGACCTTCTTCATATTATTACACAAACATATTCAACGATGACGAGGGTGTACGAGTATAAGAGTGTTGGTTCCTGTACATATTTTTTGTCGATTGACATTGTGTAGGTATCGAATAATTTCACCTTGAGGCAAACACAATTTATACGAATGCTTTTCCACAAGACACACAATTTATTGTTAGAAGAAGAGATTCCTCGTGACATTTCTATTTTGCCAAAGTAGGTACTTTACCTTGCGTTCTTGGAAAATTCGGAAGGCTGCTTTTGTAGGCAATCAGTGAAGTCGTCGTCGGCGTCGTTTATTGTTGATATTTCACTCACTTAGAAATCTCCCACAGCGAGCTTTTGATGATTGGACGTTGCTTGCATGCGGATTCTACAGTGTTGTGTTTCTCTCTCTCGCTCTATATACCTATTCAATTATAATTACCATGCATTTGAAGTAGTTTTTTTTTGCAACAAGAAAGGAAATACCCCCACACACACAAGCAAACAAAAACCAAAAAATATCGAAATAATGAAGGAATCCTTGTACATCTACTTTAATGCATATCTTATCAGAAATTACAATAACAATTGCATAGAAAATTCCAAAACCGAGGAATTATTCTGAAATTACAACACCAAAAGATGCTTTCATTTTTGTTTGTTTTAATTTTGGTTTCTTTTCAAAATCTACTTATTCCTTGAAAATTTATATAATAAAATATCTATATATAAAAGGCGAACCGACCGACAACGTATTATAATGATTATAATATTGTAGATTTTTGAAGGAGCAGCAGAGCAACGAGCGAGCCCCAGCCCATCATCTCTTCCGCTCGAACTATTTGCATTTTAATATTTTATAGACGACGAAGACGTTAAAGAAAGACATTACAAGGAGCACTACTTGTAAAGCAAATGACTATTCCCAAGGACGAAAAAAAAAACAAGGAGGAGGATGATGATAAAGAAAATGAGATGCCGCCCGGCCTCCATTGCATCGCATCGCACTATAGATAGCACTATGATGTATCTATAGGAACTTTTGGAAGATGTTCAAAATTGTTTGGCAAATTTTGTGAGGATTTACTCATTAGCGTCTGTGTCTGTCGTTTGTATTTCACGCTTTCAATTAAAAATGAAATAAAATTTGAATTGTTATTGAAACATGAAGGAAAGATGTAAAACTTCTTTTTATATCCTTTTTTCTATACATAATAAGAATAACTATGTACTTTTATATCACTATACCGGCCGTCGACGTTGTCGGTGCGCCCGCCAGCGCCCACCCACCGTCCGAGACGTGCTTTTGGTGGAATTCGTAATTCTGACTTTTTGTGTTTTTTTTTTTTTTTTTTTTCTTTTTCATTTTTGAAAAGAAAGAACTTTGAAAACTATAATAATAACTGATTAAATTATTTTCTAATTAGAATAGTTTTGGTCTTTGGGTATTAAGCATTTCAAAGGCCTGTTTAATAATAAAAAAAAAGAGTTACGAGATTAAGTAATGACTTGTAACTAGTAATTTTTTTGTTTTGCTGTTTAAATTAATTTAATTCAAGGGAACGCGAAGATTTTAAACACATTATAAAAGGTTTGTGATATGTTTCATAAGTATTGTAAGCTAAAACATTTCCGCCCAGAAAAACAATCTAGTTTTCGATACGGCACTAGAGAGTCTTACATATATTCTGAAAAGGGCCTAGCAAGGGTTAGCAAAGGCTAAAACAATGGCCTTGCCATTATGAACCCTTTTGCCTTGTCAGCAAAAAAAAAAAAAAAAATAATTGGCTTATGTGGGACTTGATCCCTGGATTTTCAGGTAAGGTTTCCATTAGGCACATGCTTCGAAAAAAAAAATCAAATGATGTATAATAGCATATAAAACACGAGGCTTTGTTATTAAAAACGCGGAAATTGTTAATAAAAAAGTTATAAACAATTTAAGCTTGTACCGTACCTTCTTGAAAACTACTTTTTAACTCAATATGCAGTTCAAAATGGTTGTTTTGTCTTGTCAAAACAATATCGTATTAATATAAAATAATAATACAAAACTTAAAAAGGTTATAAGTAATTAACAATTTATAAATTATAAAGAAAAACAATTAAATTTAATTAAATGTGTGCGATTTCAGTTAAAGTGTAATAAATAGTACTTTGGGTGGCCCGCTTCGCGGGTTTAAGGATTTAAACTCCCTTTACGGGTCCTCTGTCCCGCCCACGCGACTCCGTCGCTCCGCTTAGGGTATGCTCAGTCGTCTGGCAGGCGCCTATGTTGTCAGTCGATCTGTTATCAAAGTTTTTTTGTAGTAAACAGTACCTTGGGTGGCCTGGTTCGCGGGTTTAAGGATTTTAACTCCCTTTTCGGGTCCTCTGTCCGCTGTCCCGCTCACGCGTCTCCGTCGCTCCGCTTAGGGTATGCTCAGTCGTCCGGTAGGCACCTATGTTGTCAGTGTGTATGCTTTCAGTTTATGTGTAATAAATAGTATTTTGGGTGGCCCAAACAACTAATTCTTGAGTCTTAACTCCCATTTTCCTGATTTTCGTTGTTGGTGGTAGACATTTAAAAAAAAAACTTTTTAACTTTTTTTTTGCAGAGCCTACTAAACTTACTTAACGTTTACCCACGTTTTTTCATACATGATGATTATCGAAAGTGTTGCATACTTTTAGGATTGTAGTTGAATTTTTGAACAACAACAACAACTTAAAGGCGCTACCACCAATTGTTTGGCTGGAGATATAGCTTTTTCGTGATTTGCCACTTCTGCACTCATCAGTTTCCTTTTTTTTTTGTAGTGCTGAGCTTAAATCCAATTTTATTTGAAAAACTTTTTATGCACATCATAGGATTCGAACCCACGCATATTTAGGACTATAGCATAAATACTATTTTTCATTATGTTTTGTATGTAAGCACATAGTTTTATAGTGCAAACATAAATTGTTTATAACTTTGTTAATAATCATTTCCGCCCCAAAAAAAAATCATTTTCGTGTTTTGTGGCACAGCAGACATCTAAAACACATTTTTTTATATTTTTTTTGGCGTATGTGCCTAATGCAAACCTGAGAAATTTTTTTTAACAGAATTTTTCAAATCTTTAAAAAAAATTCTCTTTTATAAATTGAAATTTATTTATTGGGCACTTCTAATGTGTTTTTCTAAACTTAAACTTGAAGTCTTACTTTCGTTGTCATGTCTTTTACTCATTTTGTTCGTAATGTATGATCACATCTCAAGTTTCAACTCTCAATAACTCATCAGCGTTTTAGTCTAAGCTTTCTTAGGCCTAGTTCACACGAGATTACACCGCACGTTTCTTAGCTGTAAACATCCGAAAAAATGAGCAGTGGCGCAAACATTTACATAGAACTGTTCACACTATGATTTTTATGCAAAAAACCTATTTACCAGTAAAATTCGGTTGAGTACAGCTTAAAAACGTGCGGCGTAATCTCGTATGAACTAAGCCTTATTTTTTTATTTTTGTTGATGTCCTTTAATACTTTCACCCTCGTTTCTTGTAGCTTAACATGTTCAGTCCTATTAAATTCTTTTTCTAGGTCAATACCTAGATGTTCTTTTATTGTAGCTTCCGATGTTATAGAAAAAGAGAATGTGGTGTTTAAGTTTTTTTCGATATCTTGATTTTCTTTCTGACAGTAGCTATAAATCAAATAAAGATACATTTAACAAAAGAATATATAAAACTGCTTGGAATTTGGACAATATACCCAATTCTTGGGAATTTCTTGATGTTTTTTTTTTTTTGTTTTCATTTCCTATGTTTACCTAAAGATAATCCCCAAAATGTATTTTTCGTATATAGTTGTGCATTTTAAAGTCGTATCCACCTGCGGATCGTTTAGCATGCTCTTATATTTTAAATTTCCATAATATTAACTTTAAAAAATAGAACACGTTAAAAAGCAACCAAAACTTTAGAAAATCATGAAGTCTGCAAAAAAAGAAAAATCGAAAAAAAACGCTTCAGGAACATTAATTCTCTCAATTCAGTTATTCGCATAGGAAAAGTATTGCTCCGTCATTAAATAAATAATAGAAAGTATTTCCATTTGGTGTTAAATTATGGTGTTAACTTCTATTCATTTAGTATCTTACCTACTCATTTGTAGAAGAACAAACAAAAAGTACAATATTAACCACGACCACGAGGCTTAGAAAACTAAAGAATTCAAAACAGAATTAAAATAATTAACGTTACTGTAGCCACACTTCTGAATAAGTTTTTGGGTACAAAATTTGTTGAATGAAAGTGGTGATTATTTAAAAAAAAAAAAAAAAAAAAAAACATTTCAACTACATTTTATTAACTTTGTCGTCTGTAATATTTGTGCAGACCCATACACTCATTTTGGTCATAACGGCCGCATGACGATGATTACTTGAAGTAGAGTCCTGGGGTTAGTTAAGAAACTTCTCAAGCTTTGAAGGATTCTATGTAAATTTTTTTTATTAGATAGAACGAGAGCAGGTAAGGGTTATAACTTTGGTGACAGAAAGATTTGGGGCCGTCAAATAAATTAACGCCAGTCTTGCACTCCGGGTTGTAGGCGTTTTTGTATATGACAGCCTTCAATCTTTCTGTGATCAAAGTTTCACGCATGTACCGATGATGTCGAAAAATCAGTGGCCAGATGTCATAAGTCCTCTTGAGAATTCTAAAATCACAAAATTGAAATAAAAAAATTAGGAAAAAACGTTTTCTATAATTTTTGTCTAAACATTTTTTTTTTTTAAAGCAAAAGTAATTGTCAAAAAACTGTCAATTAAAAGCTTCATTTTAAAGTTTATCTCATTAATATGTCATGCATTTCGAATCAAAAAAAAGCACTCAAAATATTTGTTTGTAGAGCATTAAATTTCCCACATTTTTTGTATATGAAGATTTCATGAAGTCACGCCAACAAAAATTCCAAGACAGTGCACCACAAAGTTTCCAATATTCAGTCTGCAAATGTTTTGTAACAACAAGGAAATCGTCTAGGAAAGATAGAAAATTTAATATGGGCAAGGTGGGACAAATTAATTCATAAAATATTATTGCTGGTATCGACGCAGAATTTTATCCACAACAACATATCCAAAGTGCCCCAAAATCCCCGCATTGATTTTTTGTATAGACGCATTTAAAGAGGTTGAGAGGGGGAGGAGTCGGGAGTTTATCAAGCTGAACAAATTTGTTATAGTACAATCTTACCGTATGACACATGTTTTTAGAGTGCTTTTTAACGCTGATTCTAAAAAGACCAAAACTGAAAAGATACATGTATCCTGTAGAACGCTAAAGTCCTTTTTATGGAATGATAACTTTTTTTTAAGTACAAGTAAAATATTACCCAAAACCATTTTCAAATAATGGGATATTAATTAAATTTGGTATAAATGTTTAATTTGTCATGTTTATCAAGAATCAAAAGAGTCCCCAAAAATATCTGCGGTTAAAGGTTGGTTTTTTGACAGAGAGATGCAAGTGAGTGATTATTACCATAACATCCATGAACGAATTCTGACACTTATGAAATTTGCGAAAAATATTAAATTTATATTGGCAACCAAGGTTCAAAAGAGTCCATACAAATATCTTAGGTCCAAGGGTGTTTTTTAGGGGGTGTAATGTTTAATCTGGTTAACTGAAAAAACAGTAATTTTTGCTTCAAAATTAATCTAAATTTTTTTAGAGTGCTTGTATCATATTGTTTTTTCTTTTATTAGATTTGGCGTTAAAAGATACCTTTAAATCATATATCATATGTCATTTGTACTACCTCGATTACACGAAAATACAGTTTTTCTTAAGACTTAACATTTTGATCCGTATAGGACAGGTCAAAGATAAACTCTCTAAGAAACTCTTTGGATCAAGTTATTTTAATGGACTCTTTTGATACTTGGAAACCATGACATATTTAATATTTTTAGCAAATTTCATCAGTGTCAAAACTTATTCACAGATGTTATGGTAATAATGACGCACTAACATCTCGCCTTAAAAAAAACACCCTTGCACCACAGATATTTTTGGGGACTCTTTTGATTCTTGGTAAACATGACAAATGGAACATTTATACCAAATTTCATTAATATCCCATTATTTAAAAATGGTTTAGGGTAATATTTCACTTGTTGTACTTGAAAAAAAGTAATCATTCCATAAAAAGGACTTTAACTTTCTACAGGATACATGTATCTTTTCAGTTTTGGTCTTTTTAGAATCAGTGTTTTAAAGCACCCTTAAAACATGTGTCATATGATTAGTTTGTATTATAACAAAATTTTCAGCTTGATAAACTCCCACCTCCCATCCCTCTCCACCTCTTTAAGTGCGTCTATACAAAAAGCCAATGCAGGTATTTTGGGGGACTTTGGATATGTTGTTGAAGATAAAATTCTGCGTCGATACCAGCAATAAAATTTCATGAATTAATTTGTCCCCGGTCAGATCCTATCTTTCTTAGACTAAAATGAAGTGTGCTTATGATCTATTGAATAATTACTTCTGTAGGGAACACTTATTGCGTTCAAGAGTTTTTATTACTGAATATATTTGTGTGGAACATATGTTACGGACTTTGAAGTCAAAGGCGTAACGTACTCAGACCATTTTCTGATTGTTTTCACTTTTAGCAGTAAAAGGTGTGCACATGAGGAAAATACGAACATGCAGCTGCTTCCTAAACTAAAATGGAAAGAGACTAGAGCTCTTACTTACAGACGTTCACTTGATTTCAAACTTCAAACTCAGGCAGATATAGACTTTGGCGAATTAGAGGAGATAATTAAGAATTCATTTAGTGAAAGGAAAACCCGCTGGTAAAGAGCCCTGGATTGATGAGGAATATGAACGGGCTCGCAATGTTTCATTTAGATGGCTAAACATTTTTCGGAATTCTAACGTTGGCCTATTCAGAGAAAATTATACTGAGGCGAATAGAAAATACAAGGAACTTTGTAGAATCAAAAAGATAAGCTATGGCGAATTAAAAGCGGTCAGGTTGGCAAGATGTAAACACGCATCGGAGTTCTGGAAGTTAGCATGGAAACTAAATGGCAAACAATTTACCATCAACACGAAGCTGTGTAGGAACGTATTTCGAGATCATTTCAAAGACTTGCTAAATCCAGTACCAAGCACCTTAAATTGGCAATATGCAGTTCCTGGGTTCAAAAGTGAAATTTTAGACCATGTTTTCACTTGGCAAGAAATAGAACTAGTGTAATATGGAACTGAAAACCCAAAAAAAAATGCTTGGCTAGACTTTTTAATTAAGTGTTTGATGGTGATCTTAAGCCTTAAGAGTTCCAAGATTCGATCATATTCCCGATACGTAAAAAAGGCTGCTTAACGAGTCCATCAAACTATCGAGGAATTTCTTTCCAGAATGCAACGTACAAAATATTTACATCAGTTTTACAAAAGCGGCTTACAACATGGATTGAGTCTCGGAACTTGTTTAAAGAGTAGATCAGGGTACTCGACAGTGAACAACATTTTCATTCTGAGAAGTATAGCGGAGAACTTCTTGATGCTAGGCAAACAACTGTACGTGTTCTTTATTGACTTCAACGCAGCTTTCGATACAATAGACCGAAGAACACTATTTTACAAATTGTATGGATTGGGATTATCACGGTAGTTTGGCCGAGTTCTAGAAGAGCTGTATAAAGGAACACAAGCTGCGGTGTGGAACGGAGCTGAACTTTCCGACTGGTTCGAGACTTTATCTGGGGTACGGCAGGTATGTTCATTGAGCCCAACCTTTTTTGCACTCTTCATAGATGATCTGATTGATTTTCTTCCTGGCGGAGTGGACTTTGCAGGAGAGCATTTGAAGGCACTGCCCTTTGCGGATGATGTAGTCATGTTCGCATATTCCCCCGAAACGCTGCAACTCATGATCAATAGAGTGTATGACTACTGTCAGTTATGGAACCCCATTGTCAACGTAGAAAAGTCTTAAGTAATGATTTTCAGAAGAAGTGCTGGAAGAACAGCATCGAATGAAAAGTGGAAATATAACGGACAAAATATAGAGAGTGTCAACGAATACAAATATCTAGGTGTTTACTTTTCGAAAAACTTGAGTATGCAATTAACATTTCTTGGAAAAGTTGTTTTAATAACAAAAATATAGCGCATAGCAGCAAATATAAGGTGTTTGAAGCAGTGGCGGAGACCATTCTTCTATATGGATCACAAGCTTGGGGATGTAAGAAGTTTGATGCAGTTGAGCAACTCTTGAGGTTTTTTGTGAAAAGGATATTCCACCTACCATCAAACACCCCAAATTACGTCATTATACTTGAGACGGGGGTATCACCTCTGGTCATAAAAACTCTTAAGCTCCAAGCGGATTATTTGATTAAAATCTTAACTATGCCTGAAACCCGGCTAGCCAGAAAAATAGCCCTCAAAGCTATTCAAGACAAAAACAGCTGGTATGGAGAGTGGTTTGGACTGGCGCAGGAATGTAATTTGAATTTGAGTATTAATATTGACGATGTAAAGAGCACTAAAAGAAACCTCTACGAAATAATAGAAAAAGTAGACTAGCAATGCAAAGCAGAACACATAGCTAAAGCATCTGGTTCGTTGTACAGATCAGTATACAGTAGACTCAATCACAACCTGTTAGACAAAAATTACTTTTACGATTCAAACAGTGTCCAAATGATTGCTAAAATAGTTTATTCCTCATAAACCAGATTTGCCATTGGAATGCAGTATATTCAAATTATCGGAACGGAAAGATGTGGTCCACTTTGTTGGAAGATGCCCAACTCATAGAGAAACGAGGAGAAGTGTGTTTGGAAGTGATTTCTTGTCAGAGGATCAGGTTATTATGCAGCTGAATGAGATGAATGTTCCACCACTTTATGAGTACTGCAAGATTTCTTTGAAATATAGGGAAAAAATATATTATTGTTAAAAATTGCACAAACATATGAATCACGTAATTCAAAAATTTAAGGAAAGCTTATTACAAATTTGTTATTTCATTTTTATTGTCAATCTGGCAGACGTCAGACGGCTATAAAGATATTTTGTAAAAATAATAGTTATTGTATGATCAAAAGAAAAATTAACAAAATCAATCTTATCTTAACTTATCTTAACTTATCTTATCTATCTATCTATCTATCTATCTATCTATCTATCTATCTATCTATCTATCTATCTATCTATCTATCTATCTATCTATCTATCTATCTATCTATCTATCTATCTATCTATCTATCTATCTATCTATCTATCTATCTATCTATCTATCTATCTATCTATCTATCTATCTATCTATCTATCTATCTATCTATCTATCTATCTATCTATCTATCTATCTATCTATCTATCTATCTATCTATCTATCTATCTATCTATCTATCTATCTATCTATCTATCTATCTATCTATCTATCTATCTATCTATCTATCTATCTATCTATCTATCTATCTATCTATCTATCTATCTATCTATCTATCTATCTATCTATCTATCTATCTATCTATCTATCTATCTATCTATCTATCTATCTATCTATCTATCTATCTATCTATCTATCTATCTATCTATCTATCTATCTATCTATCTATCTATCTATCTATCTATCTATCTATCTATCTATCTATCTATCTATCTATCTATCTATCTATCTATCTATCTATCTATCTATCTATCTATCTATCTATCTATCTATCTATCTATCTATCTATCTATCTATCTATCTATCTATCTATCTATCTATCTATCTATCTATCTATCTATCTATCTATCTATCTATCTATCTATCTATCTATCTATCTATCTATCTATCTATCTATCTATCTATCTATCTATCTATCTATCTATCTATCTATCTATCTATCTATCTATCTATCTATCTATCTATCTATCTATCTATCTATCTATCTATCTATCTATCTATCTATCTATCTATCTATCTATCTATCTATCTATCTATCTATCTATCTATCTATCTATCTATCTATCTATCTATCTATCTATCTATCTATCTATCTATCTATCTATCTATCTATCTATCTATCTATCTATCTATCTATCTATCTATCTATCTATCTATCTATCTATCTATCTATCTATCTATCTATCTATCTATCTATCTATCTATCTATCTATCTATCTATCTATCTATCTATCTATCTATCTATCTATCTATCTATCTATCTATCTATCTATCTATCTATCTATCTATCTATCTATCTATCTATCTATCTATCTATCTATCTATCTATCTATCTATCTATCTATCTATCTATCTATCTATCTATCTATCTATCTATCTATCTATCTATCTATCTATCTATCTATCTATCTATCTATCTATCTATCTATCTATCTATCTATCTATCTATCTATCTATCTATCTATCTATCTATCTATCTATCTATCTATCTATCTATCTATCTATCTATCTATCTATCTATCTATCTATCTATCTATCTATCTATCTATCTATCTATCTATCTATCTATCTATCTATCTATCTATCTATCTATCTATCTATCTATCTATCTATCTATCTATCTATCTATCTATCTATCTATCTATCTATCTATCTATCTATCTATCTATCTATCTATCTATCTATCTATCTATCTATCTATCTATCTATCTATCTATCTATCTATCTATCTATCTATCTATCTATCTATCTATCTATCTATCTATCTATCTATCTATCTATCTATCTATCTATCTATCTATCTATCTATCTATCTATCTATCTATCTATCTATCTATCTATCTATCTATCTATCTATCTATCTATCTATCTATCTATCTATCTATCTATCTATCTATCTATCTATCTATCTATCTATCTATCTATCTATCTATCTATCTATCTATCTATCTATCTATCTATCTATCTATCTATCTATCTATCTATCTATCTATCTATCTATCTATCTATCTATCTATCTATCTATCTATCTATCTATCTATCTATCTATCTATCTATCTATCTATCTATCTATCTATCTATCTATCTATCTATCTATCTATCTATCTATCTATCTATCTATCTATCTATCTATCTATCTATCTATCTATCTATCTATCTATCTATCTATCTATCTATCTATCTATCTATCTATCTATCTATCTATCTATCTATCTATCTATCTATCTATCTATCTATCTATCTATCTATCTATCTATCTATCTATCTATCTATCTATCTATCTATCTATCTATCTATCTATCTATCTATCTATCTATCTATCTATCTATCTATCTATCTATCTATCTATCTATCTATCTATCTATCTATCTATCTATCTATCTATCTATCTATCTATCTATCTATCTATCTATCTATCTATCTATCTATCTATCTATCTATCTATCTATCTATCTATCTATCTATCTATCTATCTATCTATCTATCTATCTATCTATCTATCTATCTATCTATCTATCTATCTATCTATCTATCTATCTATCTATCTATCTATCTATCTATCTATCTATCTATCTATCTATCTATCTATCTATCTATCTATCTATCTATCTATCTATCTATCTATCTATCTATCTATCTATCTATCTATCTATCTATCTATCTATCTATCTATCTATCTATCTATCTATCTATCTATCTATCTATCTATCTATCTATCTATCTATCTATCTATCTATCTATCTATCTATCTATCTATCTATCTATCTATCTATCTATCTATCTATCTATCTATCTATCTATCTATCTATCTATCTATCTATCTATCTATCTATCTATCTATCTATCTATCTATCTATCTATCTATCTATCTATCTATCTATCTATCTATCTATCTATCTATCTATCTATCTATCTATCTATCTATCTATCTATCTATCTATCTATCTATCTATCTATCTATCTATCTATCTATCTATCTATCTATCTATCTATCTATCTATCTATCTATCTATCTATCTATCTATCTATCTATCTATCTATCTATCTATCTATCTATCTATCTATCTATCTATTTGTGTGGAACATAAGATTCCCTAAACACACACAAATCACCCGTGCATTTTTGAGAGAAAGGTCACACTGGTAATACTGGAAATATTTAACGAAAACTGACCTAACCAAAATAAACATGTGGTAACCCTATCAAAAAACATAGGATTTTATCAATTTTTTACCGGAACTCATCGAGTTATACATGTAAAGAAAGGTATTTTGAAATACTATCCCAACCTGCAAAAAAAAGGACTTTATTTTTTATTTATATTTATAAGCCTTGTAAGAGATTGCGCATTGCGCTGAGTCTTTAAAACGGAAGCCTTGTAGACTTGATCTTTAAAAATTAACCAAAAAGCTTCAAAGGGACGGTTCTGAATTTATTTCTTTGATTTAAAAAATTTAGTTTTTTTAGACACGTTTATCTTTTATTTTAATGAGTTTGTTTTCAAATTTTTTCCTTTCATTTTATTTAATAATTAATGATTTTCAGAATGATTATTCAGACTCGCTGTCCTTCGACTAGACAAAAATGTCCCTCTTTAATGTTAAGGTACCTTTCTATCCAATTGGGGTATTTTTTTTCTCCTATTACAGTTTGATTTGAGGGATTCTCCAACGATCATAAAATTCCATCATAACCGCATCTTTAATCAATTCAACCAAACAAAATACCATTTACTCTTCCTTTTCATCACTCTTTGTCAACCAAAATATACATACCCTCTTCAAAGTCTTTAGGCATTTTACCTCACTATGTACTGTACATATTCATTTGACAGGTAATGGTCGATTAGGCAGTTTACAAAAAAAGAAAAAAGAAAAAAAAACTGCTCCCCACAAACAAGGGCAGCTATAAATCGACGATAATAGGTCATTGAGCTGGGTAGTACTCTATAGACATTTATTGGTGTCATAAAACTGGCATTTAACAGTATAGCTAAAATTAGACTCCATGTTAAAAGATAGAGAGAGAAAAAGGTTGTTTGATAGAGTATATTAAGAAGATAGGCATACAACTAATTGAAAGTGATATCCTGACAAGCCAGCTAAGTGCCAAGGAGCTAATGATTATGGAGTATAAAGTTGCAGAAATAATTTTATTCATTTTTTGTTGTCGTCGTCGTCGTCGTTGTTGTAGTTTTTTTTTGGAACTTTTATTTATATTTTTATTGAAGATTGCTTCGGCAAATATGTTTTTTATGAGGGTACTAGTTGCCTGTAGGGTATCTAAATAGATATTGATTTAAATGTTCCATAAAAACTAACGGCCGACGGGCGTAGACAATTTCATGAGAAAAACAAAATAAGAGTACTTTTACACGCAGCGTCAACGACCTCTAACTGATCGATGAATGGATGGATGGTCGTTGAAATGTCGCCTGGTATTTCTTATTAGCAAGTTAGCTGCTGTCTTCATCTTTGGAAGTAAATACTTTGTGAACCAGACATTGCGAGAGCTTTTGGTTTTCAGATGAAAATCTGAAAATTAAGTTTTCAAAGCAAAACAAAAATTTGGAGTTCACGGAAATTGCTTCCAAAACATCAATTTTGTGTGAAAAGTCAAATCTATTTTTAGTATTTTGCATTTTGTGACCTTTTGTGGACGTACGATTAACAATTTAACTAAATATTTGATTTTAATTATGGTTTTCCAAAGAAATTTGATAATTAAAAAATTTTTCGGAGTAATTTTTTTGTTTCTATATCAAAATTGATAATGTGAAGTTTTGCCTATTTCTCTTTTATTTTAATAGATATAAATAAAAATAAGCATCTAGGATCTACATATTTGGACCGTCCCGATACATTTTTATAAAATCTGTTGTTAAATTGTGCATTTGAATCGCTATTCTTAGCTAATAATACAAAATACAACAATAAAAGTCCAACATAAATCTGTTAAGGAGTACTTTTTCTGCCACCTAAGTTATGTTGAACTTAATGATATTTATGTTTAAGTTTTCATTTGGTGCAAAGCAATATGTGTTACTTAAGCGCTTATGTTGAACTTAAGTATTTATGTTTCGTATCAGCAAACGGGCCTCAGACAACCAAATAAATTATTCGTGTTATGGAAGCCTTCTTGCCTAATTCACTAAACGAAAATAGAGCTTTGATGTTTATTTAAGTAATTACATGAGTTGTTCCCGTTAATATTGTAATATTTTACTACGGGTTCCCAAATAAAACTTATTTCCTTTATTCAAACTGAAACAACAATTACTTCACAAAATAAAACGCTTTTATTTCAAATACTTTTCCTTCTAATACTTTTATTATAACCAAGCACAAGTATGCAACTCTTAATTCACATCGACAATTATTAGTTCACCTTTAAAATCAAACTGAAGTTTTCGGACTGCTGGCCGTGTATTTATATCCGAAATAAAGGGTTCTAGAATTATCTAGGGTTCTGGAATCTGCTAGATGGTTCTTTTCCGTTTCGTTCAATTCCAGGATCTACTGCCAGTATGACGCAATACCGAACGAGCCTTGGCATCAACCGTAGATTGAGTTATTCATTTTATTTAAAGATGGCGCGCAAAGTAGTACTAATGTGTCGTTGTTTGCATAACTGGGCATATTCACCACAATATTTTAAGCTGGAACCCTTGAACAATTTTATTCAAACAAGTAAGGTTTGTAAGATAGTCCAACCATTGGCTACTTAATAGTCCAAATGTTAACGGAAACTCGCATTTTGGTAATCGACTGTTTCACTTCCTCTCTTATAATACGGATTATCTGCTTTATCTAATGATTCCAGATTCTGGATTAAAGGAAGATGTTTCTAAATTTTTACTAATGGTATTCGGGTATTGGGTAAACGGGGTTTCGTAGTCACTAACGGTTGAGTTTTGGAATGACAATTATATAACAGGATGTGTTAAGACTTCAAATGTTACCTCATCTTGAAAAGAAAAATCTTTAAATAAACCTTGAAAAACTCTAAAATTTATTTTAAGACATTTTTCTAGATATAATTGAAAATAAAAATAGGCTAACATTTCCAAGAACAAAAATCAGTTTGAAGGATTATAAGTACATATATTATACTTTACGTAATAACCTTTTAATGCTATTTTTCTTGAAGATATTCGTCTATTTTTAGTTACAATTTTTTTTAAACGGGAAACACCCATAGTCCCAAAAAAATATCGCCATCGGCCGAAATCACCATAGGGAAAGAAGACCTATGAACAAAATCCCCAATAAACATTTCTGATTGCCAAAATCCCGAAAATTTACAAAATCTCAATGAACATGTTTTTTTTTTGTTAATTTTGTGGAACCATTTTCTCAAAAAGTATTTAACCGATTCCGATTAATTGTGTATAGTTGGAAAGCCATAACTGCGGAAATGTGCAGAATATACTTAAACCCCGTGGGTCGTATTCGTGTTTGCACTGCTGATCACTGTGAGTGCATATTAAAAAAAAAAAAAAAAAAATTTGAAATAACAAAAAAAGAAATAGTTGTTGGTTTTCAATACTTTCAAACAAATTGACATAAATATAGGGTTCGAGAAGTTTTCTTAAGTGTTTCAATTTTAGTTTTTGGTGGTTGTCGGATTCTGCAAGATTTTCTTTTGGGGATTTTGTCTTCATCAGACTTCTTTTTTTGTCCGGAAAATGTATCCGGAGTTTAAATCTAGTTGGGAGTTAATTTGTGAAGGAGTCCCCTTTATCTTGCAAGATCTTCTGGTCTGATACTCTTCTCTCGCTGCACTTGTTTTACAATTTAATATTTTCGGATGTGCACCTTTCATCTTCCATGATCATCTATCACTTGAGCCTGTGTACGCGTTCATTATCACATCACGGATTCTTTCCCTGAGGTGCCTATGGTAGCCTATGCCGCTCTTTAATAGCTACTGTGTCCTGATACTGGGCCACTAATTGTCGATGATAATTGATTTCACAGTGCCGAGCTTCTCGATCAGTTTATTTCTGTAGACTCTGGAAACTTTGAAGGCCCTCAATGCCAACTTGTTTCGGAAGAAATGAAAATGTCAGAGTTGACGTTTGGCCCTTGAAATGTACGTATATCCAAATGTCTTCGTTCGATTCAGGAGAGTTTTGACCCTCTGGAGACCTCTAGGTTGTTGATCCTCAGACAAGCAGACCTGTTTTTACTTATCATCATCGCATTACGAGCTGTTCCATAGTCGATTAGTCGTAAAAATTACAGATCACAGACCATAATGGTTATATTCTCTCCCATGGACTTGAAGGACTTGGCGAGCGTGGTACTAAAATATGCGGTCTGTTCTTCCGAAGCTAACGGCAACTATCGGGCTTTCTCAGAGGCCACAGAAGAGTTACGAGTTAGATTCCCAGCTTTTCCTCATGATAATAAAATCCCAATCGGATTTGCCTATGGTCTAATTACATCAGAAAATAGGCACCGCACAGTTATGCTTCGCCAAACTAAAAGTACCGAAAATTTTTGTTTGGTTTATTTTCATAATTTTTAAACCAAAAAAAAAAAAAACAATTTCCTTTTGATTCTATTTCGCGGTTAACCAGCTTTTATAACCTCATTCGTTACGCATTTTAAGGACTCTCCAAGGATGAAAGAGCTCGCTGATTCAAATACAAAAGCCTTCTAGGCTCCACCATAGATAAAAAACTACATTGCCCTCTTCTAAAATTTATTATTTATGAAACATTTGTATTGGTAAATATTTTTTTTTTTATTTTTTTTTGTTGTTCAAGGAAGCAATTTAGATTTGGCACACAAAGTAGGTAGATAGTATCTCCTCTCACACAGTAAATACAATAAAAAGTCATGGCTTGAAAATGCCGCTTTATAAACTCTATGGCTCATTGACTCCTACACCACATAAACTGACTTTCTTTTGCTTAACACTGCTCTCGTCTCTGTATCTCCAAACAATGGATACCCTACCGCCTACCTACATAAGTTTAGTGAAGCGTGAACTAAATCCTAAAGAAATCGAATGATAAAAAAAAGAACGAAAAAAAAAAATGTCAACTTAAGATGCTTTTAGTTTCATCTACACTCTCTGCAGAACAGAGGAATATCCACTCCATGTGTGTGCTATGTGGTGCTGGCTGGCTCTGGCTGTACAGCTCATGGAACAATTTATTTAACCTGCAAAAGCATCCTTTTTTTATTGGGTTGCCGTGTAACCTTCTTCCGACGACTTTGTATATCATGATACGAGTATAGTGGATATATACGGAACGGAAGGCTGGGAAAAGATCTAAATATATATCTAGTGGAAGGTTAAAGGAACTGTGTTGTTGAAGAACTAAAAATATACAACAACATAAAATTACGTCTGTGAATCTTCATCATCTATAACCTTACCTACCTAGGTATATTGGGTTCAAATTGAACCTTCCGGGCTGTCGTCGACGTCGTCATCGCCATCGAACGTTCACAGTGTTCCATATGTGCGATATGTGTCTTGTTCGAAAATTTTCCACTTGTACGATTTCGTCAAAGCCAATCCACTTGGAATAAATGGAAAATGTCACTACCTCCAGACCCCTTTTCCGTTTTATACTATCGACTAGTACTACCCTTATTCTGTGCATGTGCGATAATAAGAATAACCTGAAGCCTTCTTCCATTCCTTCTTAAAATAAATTTCACGTAGAAAATAGATACAGCTAAGGATATCAAAAAAAAAAAACTTCGATAGTTGCTTGTGGTGAGAAATAAATGTAGTTAAAAGGCCCTCCACAAAAATGTATAAACTAATTAAAAGGAATTGTCAGCCTGCTTTGTAAACATTACTGTGTGTGTGAACTTGCTGGATTATAAACTTATTTGCTTTGGCTGAACAGACCAAGAGAAGGTGGTAATTACATTTTTATTTATAAGGCTAACGTGTTATTTATGAGATTATTTTTAGGATCATCATAATAGAAGTGTCCCCACAAAAAATTTAAGGACCATTTTTTACCCAACACAGTGTTGGTGATACAATTTGTCAGAGAGCTCTCTCTTCCACCATCTGGTGCCCGTTGAACCAAGAGGTGTTTGGGTATAAAAATTGGCTTTTAGGTCCATGTCAAAGGTTATGCACCATATTTTTGACTTATGTTGGAGTTAAATTCTAGATACATTGGTCCCGTTTGTATAAGCAATGAGTGGAGGGAAGTGACACCGTCCAAACAAAAATGTTAAACGTCAATCATCTGGGTGTTGGGTCATTTTGACCGAAGGGACAATTCTTCATGCCAGAAACTCGTTCTCCGAGGGTTGACGACAACAAAGTAGAGGAAGACCATGACTTAAGTGCTGGTCACGAGACGAGAAAAGTCTCGGTCTCGCATGATGAGATCGAAACGAGACTGCCTTTTAAGCATCTGAGACAAGACCCAGACGGAAATAGAAAAATCCGATTTCAGTTAAATATTTAATTTTTCTCCACATATTTAATCTAAAGGGTGATTAAATTTTAAGGGACGATGTTGATTTTGAATAAAACACAAATTATTTAGGAAATTATTAAAACTTATTTTTATTATGATAATATTGGTATGGTTCAATTATGTATGGAACAAAATATCGGCCAAATGGCCGTCGCGACCACGGCGGCACACCTCCATCCGATATGGTCCACATTTTTGATGACGCTGAGGCATAATTAAGGTTCTATGCCGTTAATGTGCCGAATTATCTCATCCTTTAGCTCATGAATTGTTGCTGGCTTATCGACGTATACCTTTTCTTCAAATAACCCCAAAGAAAGAAGTCCAACGGTTTCAAATCACATGATTTTGGTGGCCAATTGACATCGCCACCACGTGAGATAACACACCCATTGAATTTGTCGCGCCGCAAAAGAGCCATTGTTTCGTTAGCTGTGTGGCAAGTGACACCGTCCTGTTGAAAACACATATTGTCCACATTCATTTCTTTTAATTCGAGCCATAAAAAGTTCGTTATCATCTCAGGATAGCAAACACCATTTACAGTAACTGCCTGACCGGCCTCATTTTGGAAAAAATACGGCCCGATGATGCCGCCAGTCCATAAACCGCACCAAACAGTCACTCTTTGTCATTACTCACTCTTGGATTATCATTCGGCCAAATGCAGAAATTCTGCTTATTGACGAATCCACTGAGGTGAAAATGTGCCTCATCACTGAAGATGATTTTCTTCGAAAATTGATCATCCACTGTTGCCCATTTTCATAATAAGCCTGAATAACTTTAACAGGTTGCTCGATTTTGTATCTTTCTGTGGTTCAAATTGAGTAAGTCTGTAATTGAGAAATGTCAAATGAAATGCAGAAACAAACTTGACGTTTAGGTGTGGTTCACATTCAACATCGGCCCGTAAAATTTAAACACCCGTTATAAGGGGGACAAATTATATTTTGACGTATCGAAAATATTTCGTTCCAATAATCAACTTGTTGTCCGTAAATCGGAGACAAAACCGGGACGAGACTGCAAATTTAAATTTTCTCGCGAAAAAGACGAGACTGAGACCAAGTCGAGACTTATTTATACGAGACCGACACGAGACTGAGACAAGACTGAAAACTTTCGATTTTAACGAGACCGAGACGAGACTTTCAAAAGTCTCGCCGAGTATCGTCTCGTGGCTAGCCCTACTTGACTTGGTTGACGCACGCAAGTGAAAGGACAGCTGAGCTTGTTGGTTGTGATGGCCTACCATGGTTCACTATTATTGTTGCTCCAGCTGAAGATAATAGGGTTCATTTCATGTGGTAAGCGGCTGCACTATGACTCCGACTTGGTTTTGAAGGAATATATAAGATGAAAGTGTATCAACTGATCAAGATTTCAAACATAACTTAAGAAAAAAGCCCTATCAGGGCTTATCTGAAAATAATAGGGTTCCTATGACCAAAGGCCTTACAATGTCAAGAGCCAAAGTAACTTTGACTCCTAATAAAAGGTCTTGTTTAAGTGAATCGAGTGAAGACGGCGCTTTAACTTTTGTAACTTTAAACTTTAAATTCACATATGAATGCTATCCATCGTAAGGAGCTCTTATGGCGATGGCCGAACTTGGATTCTCAGGGAAACTAGTGCAGTTGTGCTGCTTGACATTAGAAAACACACGTTCCAACATGCAATTAGGAAATAGCTCTTCCGAATAATTCCGAACATGCTCAAGGAGCTCGACAAGGAAATAAGCTATGCTGTGATTTCTTTAATACCGTTCTGGAAAGTTTACTTTTACGGAAGAAATGTGGTAGGTAACACTGAAGTCACTATCTTCAAAAGATCGGTCAAACTTAAAGCGATGCAAAAGATATCGACAACATTAGCTGATCTCAACCTGCCGTTAAAGAGTTATTCACAGGGCAATTGAAAAACATGCTTAAATTGTGGAAGGAAGGAACTCCATAGAAGACCAAATTCTTCCTATTAACAAACAATCTATTAAACTTCTAGCACAAAACTTCACTATTGATATTAGCAACACACTAATCAATATTTAGCAACACAAATGGCTTTTTTAAAACATTAAAAATAAGGACCTAATCGATGGTCATAAATCTTTCTGTAACCAAAGTTTCAACCTGTTACGAAGTGAGGTAGGTATGTAAGTTAATCGGTCGCTAGTTTTCTGAATAGACCAAGAACTAGCAACAGATACACTTGCGCCACAATTACTGAGAGTACTGAGGGCCTTACCAATAATAAAATTTAGAGATCAGTTAAATATTTAAGTGGACTCTAAATAATGAACCCTACCAATAATCAATTTAATAGTCAGCTTAACGCTAAACGTCAATTTAAATTTTCGATTAAAGAAACGCATGTTTAAACTCCTGATTAGGTGTAAACGCCACGTTTGTGCTGTCATTCTGAAAAGCAAAGGAGACAAATAATTACCCTTATCCTCTATGTTTGTCGCTTACTATTGAATTAAATTACTTTTTCGTCGCTTTTGTTGCAAAAATATAAAACTAATAAGGTAATCAAAATAAACAAATAGATTTATTCCTTCTTATTTGTTTATTTGCGAATTTCAATTTGAGAGTGGATGGCGAAAAACTAACCCTAAAAATCGCACGCAGCCTAAAATTTGATTAATGACTTTTTTTATGATAACTTAAGATGTCATTGGCCGCGATCAAAAACCTATGTAGAGCTATCCAGATAAGTTTTTGTTGTAGTAATCCCTTGTTAAAAAAAAACTGCTGATTACAAAACAGCTTTTGCTGTTGGGTAGCTACCCATGGTATCCGAAAAATGTTGGTACACATTTGTATCCCAGCGAAATTGTTAAAAAGCCGACTACAAAATGCAAAGCCGAAATTTATTTGCCGTCATCGAGTTGTATTTTGCTAAAAACACTTTCAATTAACCTATCCAGTTTTGGTTGACCAGAAACCTATATGGATAGGAAGCTATCTTAGATAGGCTATCGCATCGATTTTTGAACGCGGACATTTCCATTCACAGAAGCTATCTGTTTGGCAACAAATGTAGTAGATAATGTAATAGAGCACTGATAAGTTGAAGACGTGTAAAATTTGGTTATTGGTAAACACACAAATTAACTCTTCTCTTAAGTTTAACGTGGCGTTTATATAAACGCTTGTTTAGTCGTTAAATATTGGTAAGGCCCTTAGTCTATTAGGTGTTGTGTCACTTCGTATACAAATTATGTTACGCCCTACGGGCTAATTTCTTCACAGTACATATTGCACTTTAGGATTAAAAAAAAAAATAAGCAAACAAAAAATAGACTGTCAAAGCTACCTGAAAGTAAATAAAAAGAAAAAGTTCGTTAATCCGCTATTAAGTCTAAAGAACCCCTTTAAAAGGTGGATTTTGTCGTTTTACCCGAAACCAATTTTATGTTTATTAAAAAATGACTAGGAAACACCATTTAAAAATTGTTAATCAATACAAATACTTAAAATCTATCAATTTTGTTTGTTTGATAGATAATTTAAATTTAATGGAAAGTGGATAAATTGGGCCTAAATAGTGTATAATAGGAGGTTAATGCTGGATTTACATATATCTTCGTCTGAAAATATGAAGAAAAGTAGAGCCTGACAGATGTATGCCAAAAACATGTTCTGCATTATAGCACTTCCTATATTCTGCATGTACGAATATCTTCTGAATTATGGTGTTTTCTTTCTAGCCAACAAATGTAAATTTTAGTTTCGCATCCCCCTTTTTTTGCAGAAGTGAGACGAAGATACGTGTAAATTTACCGTTTAATTCAAGTTGATTTGGATGGTTTCAAGGCTGAAGTTCGTAAAATAATTGCCCCCCAAGGCTCTGTTTTGTCGCCGACTCTTTTTCTCATTTTTATAAATGATCTTTATTCCGAAACCACTAATCCACTTAACTGTTTTGCTCATGGCAGCACCCTCAGCTTTTCATATTCATTAATTAATTTAATTCCTTGTTCTTTGAATGTGGAATTGCAACCGCAATATATGTTGAGCTCATTAAATTCCTATCTAAATAGCAGCGTTAAATGGGTTATTAATAATCGTGTTGAATTTAATGCTTCTAAAACCCAGAGCTGTTGTTTGTCCTTAAAGCGGAATGTTCCCCCTATGCCATTGTTCATGGATGGCGCATGCATCATGGAAACTGAAAACCTCTTAATTGTATTTAACTGACCACCTTTTGTGGATATTGCTAAGAATGCGGCCAAATGCTTAGGTTTCCTAAGGCGATGTAAAAACTTTTTCCCCCGCTGATCTGGCCACAATTTATAAGGCCTACATTCGTCCTAAACTAGAATACAATTCTCATATCTGGTCTGGTGCATCAAAAACATCTTTGCACCTAAAAGACAGAATCCAGAATAGAGCTTTAAGGCTGATAGGTGACAGAGCGATTTCCGAAACAATTGTTCCGATGGAACATCGCCGAAACATCTTTTTTCTATCACTGTTTTATCGGTATTTCTTTAAACAATGCTCTAGTGAATTAACGAGTTTCATTCCCCCCCCCTAAACAAATTTCACCGTAATACTGGTGCCGCTGGGGACGCTCATCAGTACACCCTTGAGCCAAACTTCGGACGTACAGTTAAGTACAGATATTCTTTCTCTAGCTGTACGACACGAATGTGCAATTCATTAACCCACTCTATTTTTCCTTCCCATTTCAATGTCCAAACATTTAAGACGAATGTACATCGGTTTCTCCAACTCAATCCTCCCACTGTTTCCTAAATGCTCGCACTGTGTTAAACCAACATTTGAAGGGTATACATAATCCCTTGAGTCCGCGGTAAATAAAGGGTTTTTCAACAGGCTCGCTACAAAAGTAGAGCAACAGGGACAGCAAAGGACGCCACATTTCTTGCCGCTCTTCCGACATTTCTCTTCAGTAAGGTTTGCCATTTTATGATGGAAAGATATACGAGCCAACAACGGGTCAAAATTATTAAAATTTATTACCGAAATTCGGAGTCAGTGGCCTCAACGTTAAGAGCGCTACGTCCAATTTATGGTCGTCATAATCGTCCTAGCAGATCAACAATTGAGCGTCTAGTGGACAAAATTGAATCCACAGGCACAGTACAAAATGTTCCCGTGCCAGTGAGACAAAGAAGTGCCCGTAGTGTCTAGAATATTGCCTCAGTTGCAGAAAGCCCAAATGTGTCTTTCACACGTCGTTCTCAAGCGTTGGGCGTTACTGTGAATGGGGATCGCTACCGTTCAATGATAACCGAATATTTTTGGCCCCAGTTGGATGATATGGACTTGGAGGACATGTGGTTCCAACAGGACGGCGCCACACAGCGAATTTCACAATCAATTTATTGGAAACCAAGTTTGGAGAACGTGTTATCTCACGAAATGGTCCAGTCGCTTGGCCGCCTCGGTCGTGCGATTTGACGCCGTTAGACTATTTCCTGTGGGGCTACGTCAAGTCTATAGTCTATGCCAACAAGCCTGCGACGATTGGTGAACTTCGTACAAATATCGAACGTGAAATTGCAGCAGTATCGGCCAATTTATGCTTGAAAACCGTCGAAAATTGGGTTCAGCGTCTGGACTTCTGCAAGCGTGCCCGTGGTGGCTATGCAAAAGAAATCGAGTTCCATACATTATGGCATCGAACGTTCTTTCACAGGAATAAAGAATTTCATTGATATCTAAAACCGTTTTTGTTTTATTTACTTTTGTAGCGCTCTTATAGAAAACCCGATATTAAAAAAAAAACATTACGTCCTCATTAATTTGCTGTACTACCACCACTTGCCTTTACATTTTGGTACATGAATAAAATCTTTTTTGAATTCAATTAAATCGTTCTTTAAAAAAGATAAATTTAACTGTAGGAATTATGTATAAATTTTAACATTCATGTCACCTTGAGAAACAAAAAAAAAAAAAAAAAAACACATTCATAATGGAAAAGTTCTTTTTCTTGTCTGAATGACAAAAGAACAAAAAATCAACGATTTTTTTTCAGATTTTTGCGTTGTCAGCAGAAAATTCAATTTTTCACACTCCAAGAATTCTCCTCTTTCTTTTATTCTTTTTTTTACATTACTTTACTTTACTTTACTTTATGCGCCAGTAAATTCGTACGGCTAAATGGAAATACTTGAGCAAGGACATTTAATTTTTTTTTTTCTGTGGGAGAAATTCAAAATGAGTTAAATTATAACAGACCAAAAAAATGAGATTGTAAGTATGTAAAGTATTCATCCTTCAAATTCAAATAAAAAAAATTAAGATGAAAAGGAAATACACAGAGAGACAAATTTTCAAAATGGGCTTTACTTAGATGTTATGTAAAAAGTACAATAGTTGTCTCCTACTTAAGGATTTTGTTACATAGTACTTTAAGAATTATCAGTTTGTTGTTTTAATGATTAAACAATGTTGTTGCAAATAAGGAATGAGATTGCTTTAATACTTCTGTCCAACACACTAACTTTTACGCTACGTGCTACTACAGCTACTACCTTTGAAGTCTTTGAGCAAAATATGATGTCTCTTCGCAGGTTCTGTAGACTCCGGACAGGTAGACTCCATTTAGGAGGTCATAAAACTTTTGTTTTAAGTACATTTAGAATTCTCAATCGGTGGAGGCGTGTTCCAAATAAGAAAAAGAGTCTTTAATAAGATCTTTAGCTAATGAGTTATGTGCTCAAAGTCAAGTAACTGTTTTATCGAAGTTGTGACATTTTACACAATTTTTATATAAGTTTTCACTTCGGTAAAACTAATAAAAATGAGGTATCCATCAGATTTTTCCTTCCGTTGGCCTTGTAGATTCGACTATAAATCTAAACTTCCCTAATTCGAGCAGTCTTTAAGTCGGACAAATGTCCATAACGTCCAGAACTCACATATACAAGTTCTATAGAAGTTTTAACTTCGGTTGACCCATTAAAAATGTTTTATCTTCCAAAAACATCCTTCTAAGTTTGCCAAGTAAACACGACTAGAAGTCCAAAATTCCTCAATTCGAGCATCAGTCTTAAAGTCGACAAAATTGTCCATAACACCCATAATTTTTGAAAATAAAAAATATTCATAAAATCTTCAAATCACCATAATTTTGTTTTTATATTTATATTACCAACCTTAAATCATTATCATCATGAAGCGTGTGCTGCTCAAAACTATATAGGTATATATATCCCATCCTTAGCTTATTATTGCTTATATTATCATCTACTTAACAATAAGCAAACCTCCAAAGTGGGTATTGTAAACAATGAAAAAGCATCAGGACCAGAGGGAGAGAGAGAGACTGTCAAGGAATAGGGAGTAGCAAAAGAATTATGCAGAATAATTTGAGATAATTTCGTTAAGCAACATCACAATAATGAAAATATGCGGGTATTTACGTACCTTTAAATTTTATTAAATTAAAATCCATGTCCCTGGCCCACTTTTTCGGAGAAAAGAAGATCCAAGTCAGAGAGGGAGAATTCCAGGACAGAACAATAATAATAATATTTTCAGTGGGTGATTGGTCGGTGAGTGTAGGTCGTACGAGGAACTCCTACCTCCAAGGATATATGTATCACTGTGTAATTCCAACCCACCATCACATCGATCGAATCCGGATGCGGAAGGTCTAGAGATGGAGCACATAATCATGGCTTACGTATTATAACTGCTGTAGTACGAGTATAAGGTACACACAAAAGAGGCAAGGAATTTATATTTTAGCCTGCTATAAATATTTTTTTCTTTTTATTTTTCTGAAAATGTTCCGTTATTTTCATCTATAATGCACACGGGCCTCGCGTGTAAAAAGTTAAGATGTCGTTGTTGTACATTTTCCAATTCCTGCCCCGCAGAGAACAATGCGAGCAGGAATTGGGAATGGAGGATTTTTTGTTTGTGTTTTTTTTTTATTTTCAAGAATACCTACAGCAAACAGAAATAAATCTGAAAATCTCAAATATTTTGTTGGAGGAACCGAGAATAAACAGGGAACATTTGCATACATATATGAACGTTTTAAGGATAGTTAAGGATATAACGAAAATAAGGAATAATTTTTCTCAACGTAAATTGAAATAAATGATAATGTGGCAAGAAGGATCGATAATTGCCTTCGTTATATTCTTTTTTAATTAAATGCTAAAGTGTTACTTCTTAAGAAATTATGCATGATATAGGACAAGAGACTGTTGCAGAAATGGGTGTTGAAAGTTGGTTAAGCCAATCATATTTTATCTTGTTTTATTTTTTACTTGCTCTATATCGGACAAGTATTAGTTTCGTGTCAAAAAAAGTTTAAGATTTAAATTAAAATTAACATTGATGCGGAGAACTCCAAAACAGTGATTTTTGTCAAGATGTCCGTCGTGTCGGTCTGTTTGTCTGTGTATCTGTGCGTCCTGATGTACATCGATCTAGAGCCTAATCGGTTGGACCGATTTTCTTCTAATTTGGTGCGAATCGTTTTTATGTGAGTCGCTAGAGGAAAAAATCGAATTTTTGTTTTAGCTCATCGAGAACGGGTAGCTGCCATACAACAATTTTTTGTTTTGTTTAAATTAAAAATTTTCAAAATTGCTTTTTTATGTTCTTACTTTTTTTTCGTTAACGATACGGGCTACTGCCTCTAGCGAGGAATTGACAAATCCTCCAAGAGTATCATTTGTCACGAATAAGTGCTTCTGGTCTAGCCGTTCGGATTCGGCATAAAATTTTAAGTCCCTTCCATTCTTGTCGACAAGCGCACACAGGAATGGTTGCGAGTTGTTAGTCATTAGGCCCTGGTTCTTCATGAGCCGTTGTGCCACCCAAATTATTTATTTTTTTTTTAACCACCTCAATTAGCTCCCCATTGAATTGCCACCTCTTATTCCAAAACTGCCTGCCTCCTCCTCTTTTGAAAATCATCTCTTTGGACTTTTCAAGACTGACAATCAAACCCCAAAGTATGCAGTACTCATGTAATCATTAATTGAAGCGACTCAGGAGAATATGCGAACAACACAATATCGTCCGCAAAAAGCACTGCTTTTATGAGCGTCCCAGCATAGTCAATACCTCCTGGCAGCCATTCGATCAAATCGTCAATGAAGAGCGCAAAGAGAAGTGGGCTAAGTGAGCATCCATTGGAACCAATGTGATTTGTTTTCACCATCCCAAACTGCTGCTTGTGGGCCCTGGTAGAGTCTTTCTATTATTCTGGCAAACTTCAGAGACATTCCTGTATTGTACAGCTTATAAATTAACGATTTAACATTTACCGTATCAAACGCAGCTTTGAAGTCGACGAAGATAACATAGAGTTTCTTTTTTGTCATAGGAACGAGTCTGCAACACTCCTCAGAACAAATATATGATCAACGGTTGAGTACCCTTTCCTTAAGCCGGCCTGGAATTCCTTCAGCAGCTCATTTTCACTGATCCACGTTGATAATCGACATTGTAATATTGCAGTGAAGATTTTGTACGATGCATTGAGAAAAGAAATGCCTCTATAATTTGCAGGGTCTGATGCAGATCCTTTCTTATAACTAGGGAAAATCAATGCTTCCTTAAACTGTTGAGGTACAATGCCCGATTCAAAAACATTGTTAAGTAAGCTAGTTAAACTTTCATGCAACCCTTTGTTGGCATATTTGTAAATTTCTATTGGTATTCCATCCGATTCAGCTGCTTTTCCATCCTTAAAAATCCCCATAGCCATTACAACTTCGTCTGTAGTTATTTGCCGATCTAGGACTTGGTTTTGTACTCCTGGGTGAGCATAGTGAAAAAAGACTCGGTGGACTTCAGGATTGAGCAGGCTCTTAAAGTGATTAAATAAAATATCAGACTTTAGTTGTCCACTTATTGTAAATTGTTTGCCATTAAGCTTTCATACTAGTTTCCGAAATTCAGAGGAGTTCTTACAGCTTGCTTATCTCTGCGCTTCTATTTCGAAGTAGTTTTTCTTTTTGTTTTTGCACAGCTCTTTGAATCTCTTATTTGCTTCAGTGAATTGTTTTGTATGGTAGATATTACTAGTAGTCTTAAACTTCTTAACCAAGAAAAGGATTGTGGCCTTGCACTTTGACACTCTCTTTCAAACCACGATTACATAAAAGATTTTGATCCTCCTCTTTTAAGGTTCGCATTTGGGTTTGCTGCTTTAATAACCTTTTCCAATTGATCAAAGTTCACTATTTGTTGGTTTAATATCTTGGATTAATATCTTGAAAAGTTAAAGTCCCAGAACCATGCGGTTTTCAGTGTTTGACTAAAAATTAATAAGAGCATTGAGTTTTGAAAACAAAAATAGTACTTAATAACGTACAATTTTGAAAAAATTAGTTAAAAAATTAGTTTTTTTTTTCAAAATATTGATTTTGAAAATTAATTTTTCAAAAACTATTCACTCGAACAACTTAATTTAAAAATAATATTAATGAATGAACTTTTGGCTTTTCAATATGCTATAGCATGACTCTATAAGTATAACCGTTAGTTTTTAATTTTTTTTTTCTGTTTTAAGTGATTTTTTTTTGAATATTGTCCCTCCCGCCTAAACAGGGGAAATGGACCCCTACTACCATACGATTTCTTTCTGGACTGAGTCCAACCTACACGCCCTAGCCTTTTGTGACACCTTATGCAAATCACCCTGTAGGTATCGAAGTATAGATGCTAAAATATTACAAACAAAAATTAAATTTGAACAGCTAGAGCCGATTTCATTCCTGAAGTGGTACTTTAAATTTTTGAGTATAGTCTAGGAAAAAAAATGCTATCAATCATACAATTTTATGCTACTTGAAATATATCTTTGCTTAAAGCTGATTTATTGTGTATATGTATTGTGTATGTGTCTCAACAGCCCCATAACATTTTTCTTTGTATTTAAATTCTAGGAATTTTTATGAATATCGCAGTTGTATTTGAACAACGAATACATTAAAAAAAATATACGTATATTTCATCATAATTTTAAAGAACGTATAGCTTTAAGCCAAGACAGTTTCAAGGGAGGAGATCTTCCTACATCCTACAAAGTATCAGAAGTATGAACTTAAGAAAAATTAATATTTCGGTAATCATGTTAAAGTACACAAAATTTAATTCTTCAAAAATCAAAACATTATTCAAAAATATGCACTTGAAAATTTTCTTCGTCTTATACAACGATTGTGTATTTTAAGTTTTTTTAATCGCAAAACAGTTTTCAGTGTAAAAACAAAATTGTTAAATTAAAATTACCACACTTCACGAAAGTGAAATGCTTTATCGAGTACTATTTATGACATTTAGGACATTTTCTAACAAATACCACCCCGTGCGGTATCTGGTAGAGAAATAGGCGTGGCTTAACTTATTTATAATTATATACTATATAAAAGAAAGAAAAATTACAACAACATTTGCCAATCACGCTACAGCCTAAACTATAAGTCCTAAAAATATATACTAAAATTTATTGAATAGGAAATTTTATAGCGGGTTGCACTAAGATTGGATTTTTTGAAATTAGCACATTTAATAGGGTAAAATGGGGTAATGTTTTTATAAAATAAAATAGCTAGCATAGTGTTATGTGCGCTTTAAAAAAAATAACAAATATTTTATTGCAAAAATTCAAACCTATCATATAAGTAGTATTTTGAATAATTAAATAAAATTTTATCAACATTAGGAGGCTATCAGTCCTCCAGTATATTTCCTAGGATACGACTTTGTGTTTAAGATTGTGTATTTGCCCTATGTAAATGGGGTTACATTTTGCATTCGTACTGAAAAAGAACATGTACATATAAACAGAAATCCTCGTGTTCATGATTCGCACCGCAATGTGATGGTGATGCTTCTAAGGAATTAAAAAAAAAAAAAAAAACGATGTGTTTTTTGTTGTTCTTTTGCTGTGCTATGATGTTGTCTTATGAATAATACTCGCACTGTTGCTCCCCCATTTTAACCGCACAAATTAAATGAGTTGGGTAATTTTAAATGTGCGTAGAACGCAACCTAATCAACACAACACCACAAAGCAACACATGCTGCTTTATTCCAAAGAAGAATATTTCAAAAGGACCTTGATTTAATTTTGTATAATAGGTATGTGTTTTGTGTACCTATGTATATTCCCCTCCCCACTAATTGGCATTCTTGTGAATAAATAATAACGGGTGTGTTATAAATTGTGTTAACAAAGAAAGACAAAAGCCTATTACATAACCATTGAAGGCAACCTTCAAAAGTTATTATACAGGGTGATTCGCATGAGGTGCCACAAAAACCTAGCGCGTAGGTTGGATCAAGACAATATAAAAATCGTATGGGAGGGAGGTTTATTCCTCCCTGTTTAGGCGGGAGGAACAATTTTCTAAAAAAAAATGAAAACAGAAAAAAATTATTAAAAAAACAACGGTAATATTTTCAATGACTTGTTATACTTTTGCTTAATGTTTTTTTTATATAATGTTCTTTTAGTGGAAAATTTTCGAAAAACAAAATTTCCAATTCAAATGAATGAAAAAATTTGCCGTTTCCAAGTAACTTTCTCAAACTTTGTTAACTTTTAAGAAAATTAAGTAAATTTTTCGTCGCGCGTCGCTCAGGATTAAAATTCAATAAATAAATAAATAGAACAGAATTGAAAACAGAGCTAGGTCGTTTCTGAGAGACGGACTGATGACCCATCTCCGCAATTATTGTAATTGTTTTGCTTGAACTTGTAGCTCGTCGCTTTTCGCTCAGTGCGTGGCCGAGGCCTGAACCAAAATTTTCTTATAAAGCTTTTCTCATTGTTCAAAATTGTCATATTTAAGAAGAAAACTCGCTTTAATTTGAGACAAAAATTTAAAAATCATTTAAGAACGCAAAAACAATAATTTGTTTGTTTAAATATTTTTTTTTGGATCTATTTCCGAATCAACCCGTTATTAATGTATATAATATATAAAAAAAATTCAATCCCCAATAATAATATATGGAGTGTGGTTTTGAGGGTTGTTTTGTTAAACGTTTCACGAATTTCAATTTAAATCCTTTCAAAAAAAATACCCATTTTTATTTTGATAACTAGCTGACCCAGCAAACTTCGTTCAGCCCAAATTCGTTAATGTAGAGAAAATATTGATTCCAAAGCCTGGCACATGCTGCTTGATAAACATTATTGAATTCAAATTCGTTAATCAAAAATTCTATTAAAAACAATGGAAAGAACTGAAGTATAACAATGTTGACGTGTTTCAATCAAACCGCAATGATTGACGTGTCAGTAAACCCGCTTTTTCGCTTAACAACATTTTTCGTTTAATTTTTGGCCGGGTACACTTACAAAGCGAGATGTTGAAAAACACGACGTGAAAATCATTCATGGTGACTTCAACGCAAGACTCGGCAAGAAGGGCATATCTTTGGTTAGACGAATCGAATCGAAGATTGAACGACGAGCTATACGGGCTACGCAGCATCGTTGTCAAGGTCAAAAATACAGCGGCTGAGATGGCTGGGGCACGTAGAGCGTATGGACATCAATGCACCTGCCCGACGAGTCTTTGAATCCAACCCCATAACAGGTGGCGCGCACAAATGGAGAACTACCTCAACTAACTCGGTGTGTGCAACTGGAAGCGGCTAGCTAGTGAGAGAGCGGGCTAGAAAGGCTTGTTGGTTGAGGCCGTAGTCCATCCTGGGCTGTGAGCGCTATCTAAAGTAAAGAAAGTATGATGAGAAACATGAGAATTCAAGACTGCTGCCACAAACATCCAGCAATTGTCCTTGCGACTTAATGTGTACATGTGTGTTCCTTTACTCTGAATTTCTGTGATTTTCTGTACATTTTGGTACAAAGTTCTGTCAATTTTCATTTTTGTATATGAAGTTGACAGGACTTCGGGCTATATATCACAGAAAATTATCGAAACTCAAAGTATAGGACAGACCTTCAAATTCCCATAGCAAAAGCGAGACGCACGGGAAACTTAGGTTGCCTTAATTCGAATATCGAATCTCTCTGAATTAGTGGAATTTTCACGTCAAAATCGTCACTTGTAGGGCTGGTCGCGAGACGAAAAAAGTCTCGGTCTCGATCTCGGTCTCGCATGACGAGACGAGATTGGCTTTCAAGCAACCGAGACGAGACCGAGACGAGACTGTATATTTGGACTTAAATTTACAGAGAGTCAAATAAATTGAAAAAATCCAATTTCAGTTAAATATTTATTTTCTTCTGCACGTATTCAAACTATAATCGAAATCGTATTTTTCGGAGGCGAGACCGAGACGAGACTTAATTTTACGAGACCGACTCGAGACCGCGACGAGACTAAAAATTTTCGATTTTAACGAGACCGAGACGAGACTTACGGAAGTCTCGCAGAGTCTCGTCTCGTGGCCAGCCCTAGTCGCTTGAATGACAAAATCCGTGAGATAGTTTGTGGCTTCATTTTCATCCATCAAGGAGTCCATGGATTTGTATGAATATAACTCTTCGGCGATTTGATTTTGAATGACGAATTCAAACGATCGACATCCTTGTTTTTCGCAGCCAAAACCTCTAGTGCACTCATAATTCGTAAACAATTCGTGATTTTGCAAATTCTTCAGATATATCCATAAAGCCGACCGACGCCTTCAGGCAAGAGTTCAATTCATCGGCCGGAGTTAATCTTGAGACAGCGTATGTAGGAAATAGCCTCATCATTTCATATATCTTTCAATGTACGATTCAGGGCTTCCACTGCGTGATTGTGAGCCATTGTGCACTCGTCCTTTAAGTGGTCTAATGTTATATTTCTGCAATATTTTCACCATCGCAGACTTCTTTGAAATGTTGCATGTAGGTTCTTCATCCACTTGTAGATTTAATGGCAATTTCAATTCAGAATGTTTTGACCGCCTTCTAAACACGTAGTCTAATTTATTAATTTATTAGACTAATTTATTAGACTCTCTGTAAATGTCGGTCCAAATATACAAGTCAACAAGAGCGCTTAAACATCCGCTAAGCCACACAAAGTCGTCGTTGTCAACAACGAACCATGTTGACACAGCTATTTCTATAAGACTAGTGTCAACAACCGACGACGACAAAGATGAAATGCGATATCTTGCACAAGCTGCAAGATACCCAATGCATTGAAGGTTACAGGGTTCTAGCTATTAAGTAAGAAATAAGTATTTTCAGTCTTTAAAGAGTCTCAATAAAGTTAAATCATAATAATAATGAATTCTAACGAATTTCATTACTAAAGTCAAATCATATTAATAGATACTGAATTCTAACGAATTTCGTAGTAGCCCGTAGCGTAATGGTTAGTGCGTTCGACTGTCACGCTGGAGGTCTGGGTTCGCTTTCCAGCCTCGTCCACCTAAAAACTAAAAAGTTTTTTTTCAGGGCTACTGCCTCTTGCGAGGAATTGACAAATCCTCCAAGAGTATCACTTGTCACGAATAAGTGCTTCTCGTCTAGCCATTCGGATTCGGCATAAAATTGTAGGTCCCTTCCATTCCTGTCGACTGGTGCACACAGGAATGGTTGCGAGTTGTTAATCACTAGACCCTGGTTCTTCACGAGCCGTTGTGCCGCCCAATTTATTTTTTTTTATTCTAACGAATTTCATTACTTACATTCTCGTCTCGTCTCGGTTGCATAAAAGCCAGTCTCGTCTCGTCTCGGTCTGGTTATACAAGACCGAGATCGAGACTTTTCTCGTCTCGTGGCAGCCCTACAAAGCAATCTCAGATCGCGTACGAATCGTAGCAAAAATCAGTGAAAACAGGAATGTTTTTTTTTCGAAAGAAAATGCACCATTTCCCATTCCGACTGCTTTGCATCAATTCATATAGAACATTTTGACTTATAATGCGACTCGATCGAAATCCATTTCTCGCTCCAATTCTCGATTTAATGCGAAAAAATGTACTCAAAACCGGATTTCTAATTTCCGGACATTTCCGGGATATTCCTACATAGTGTCCTTCCTTGGACCAATACAAATCAAACCCAAAATCGTGAAAATCGAACGAAACAAAGAAAAAGCTAAATTTGCGCCTGTTGAGAATTGTTCGACTTTTATTCTTTACTAAACCTTCGCGCAGTAATTAAAAAAAAATCACATCCTTAAAAGCTTCTTGCGGACAAAGTGACGAAAAATGACAATTAGATCTTAAGTAATGTTAAAATCCTACGTGGGTCTTGGGTCTATTTAGAAATTTATTTTAAATAAGACGACGAAGATGTTTTAAAATTATTATATTTTTTTTTGATTTTTTTTAGCTACAAGTATGCTTTTAAACTTCTCTTTAACCCTTTACTTGCCTACAATCTTTATACATATAGTCACAAATTCTTTGATTGTTCAATTTTCAAGGCCAAAAAACCCAACTTTATAAATATAAAATAGCGACCGTCATAATTTGTGAGTCAAAAGAAGAATCATTAAATCGCAGACCCCTTTAAAAAAATAAAAAGAAAAAAACTGAAAAAACCCTTCAAGAAAATATACATATTCAAAAAAGGACAAATTGGTTCATGTTATAAAAACAGACCCCCATGATATAGTAAAAGACAACACACCCACAAAAAATGGTTAAAGATGCAAAAAACCCTCTTTCATTTATGTAGGTTGTTGTGTGTTGCCTTTTATATCGACAAAGTACCATCATAACCACTTTACCAAAACAGCAACAACCAACAAACAAAACGATAGTAAAATAGGTAGACATAGTTTATTTTCCATAACAACAACGACTTTGTTTTCAAGGAAAACTATACCATCTTCTTCATTATAAAGTCAAAATTACTTTCAAGGGTTCTCATCACAATTTCAAGTCCTTTATATACCTAACCACCCACGCAAGCCTTATATAACAATTTTTCTTACCTATACTCCGTATTAATAATATTTTAACCAACATTGCAAGGAGTAGGTTGGTACTCTAGCTACATATATAACAAAAGAAAATGAAAATTCTTTTAAAGTTTTTTTTTTGTTTTTGTTCAACAGGAAGCAAAGAATTTTTTTTTGTTTTCTTCGTCTTTTTTTTTTTTTCTTTGTGGGTTGTGTTACAAGTTGAGTTTTATGCGGCTTTCCATTAATTCAATCAGATGAATATTACCCTTTTATTTGCATATGTACGTATATATGTATGTAGGAAAGTTTTCGAGGTTTTGTGTGGAATTGGGCTTAAAGTTTTGAAATATTATAAATTGTTGGTTGTTCTTCTACAATTTTGCAAAGATAGACAAATTAATGCATACAAAATTTGAAATGTTAAACCTTTATCAAGTGCCAAGGCTATTTCGCTTGGATTTTTGTCTGTGGTATTTAATTTTACCAAATTTATTATCGAAGGGTATGGTAGTATGCCCAGCCCATCAGAGACCCTTTTTACAGGATACATAATTTACTTGGCCTTCTAAGTTATCGATTTGAACAAATTAAATCAAACAAATTTGTCAACATATTTAATGTTGTTGGTTCATAGAAATTTCAATTGTTACAAAAAGAAATCAATTCTGGGTTCCTACTCTTTCCCATGTGTGTTCATATTTCTTTAGAAAGAATTCAATACCACAAATGTCTCCAAGAAATAACTATATACTTTCGTATGTATAAATTATAATTATAATGAATTAGTTTCTAATTCTAAGAAATTTCTAAAAATCAATCCAATACAATTATCCTTTAAAAATTAATTGATCCCTAAAAAAATAGATGAACATCTATTTAGGAATTAATTAGTAAATAAAACAGCCCTTTCGCCAATTTGATGAAAACTTTTTTTTTCACCGGAAATAAAATTGTTTCCAGCTGAAATCTTTTTTTTTTTTCCTAGAAAGAGAAATGTTGGAAAACACTTTCAAAGTTGTTTTAATTGACAAAAGTGTGTAGGACTTTTGATCTAGAGACAACTACTGTATTAACAATTTGATAATTTAAACATAAATAAAAGGGCCAGTTTTTTTACAGCTAAAGTTTGTATGTGACTTTCACATGCTCTAATTAAGTAGAGCTACTCAACCAAAATTAGCTGACTAGCGATATCTATGATTAACAACGCAAACTTTGGATTTTTTGAGGAACAAAATTTGATCAACAAACACATTCACCGATTTACCAGTTTCAATAACAATGGCTTGCTTTGAACAAACTGGATCTAGTTTGCTCTTTTACCTTCCTACTAGTATGTAGCTTAGGGTGGTCCTTATAAGGGTCATTGTCTTACATTGAATGACGCACCCCCCTTATGTTTTCCAAATAATTAAAACAAAATTCCTGTAAAATTTTAGCTCATTATTTTAACGTTAACCCGGCCGCACCCAAGGCGTGTGAAGTTTTATATGGGAAATCCCATGTATTTTTGTTAATCCAAATTTGAAAAATCTTAACTTTGGTAATGATTGATAACAAAAATTGATTTTTGGAACACATGTCACTTCTGTCATATTTATAAAAATGTATCTGAAAAAAATTTACTACAGTTATTTCTCTACTTATAGCCATTTAAACAAAAACATTTTTTTTTATTTAATTTTAGTTCTAATAAATGTTGTAAATTTTTTTTAAATACATTTTTTTAAACATGATAATAGTTACTATATGTGTGCATAAATTCAATTTTCTTTGTCAATCATTACTAAAGTTATGAAATTTTTAAAGTTGGATGTACAAAAATACATGGAAATTTCTCATATAATATTTTAGACATCTTGGGGACCGGGTTAACGTTAATAAAATGAACTAAAATTTTACAGGATTTTAAAAAAATTATTTAGAATAAATTAGGGGGGGGGGGCGGTGTGGTGTGCGTCATTCAAAATAATGCAATGACTTTTATAAGGACCACCGTAATGTAGCTAGACATTGACGGTGTAGATTAAGGCATTGATAATATTTTTATTTCGATTAAAAAAAAGGTTAGATAACAATTTTGAAACAAAAAAATGTGGACAAAATGTATTTATTTTTTTTTGTATTTTATTTGTTCGTAAAAAACACTTATGGCTAAAACAGATGTGCAGCGAGTCTGCACGCATCTCTGCATGCAGAGCTGCACACGAAACACATGTGCATAGTTTCTGACATTCATGATGCATATTTATGTCAAACAAATACATGAAAGCACAGCGTTGCCGATGTCACACAATAGTGTTGGAATGAGATTTTCTTCGTTAGACGATGGTAGGGTGGCAACGCCGGCTTCATGGATTCTTTAACAAAAATCACCAACCCAAACAAATTTCTTGAAAGAATGGCAGGTGATGTCAATATGAGTAATGCCAAACAGCAATTATTTAGAGATTTTCGATTTTCAGTTGTGGCTGCAATGAAACTAGGCAGCAAATTTAGATATAGAGACATCGTGCAGCGCTGCGCTGCATGCAGACTTTGAGTGAATCTGCTCCCATAAGAACCTGTGTAATTTAATTTCGCTGCATGGAAAAAGCTGCACATCTGTTTTAGGCATTATTCATTCATAATTTTTAAATGCAATATTTGTTGATCAACTTAAGATAGTCTGGGAGCCCGCCATACCCTCATCTCTTTACCAGGTGAGAGCTATACAGTTTTTTATATAGTGTCCAAACAAACAGTTTGCGCATGGGTTGCCTATAGAAAAATTGAGCCGTTCATTGGGCTGCCACGCTTTTAAGATCAATTTTTGCCATTGTTCAATTAACTGAGCTTATGTGGTAAGCCATAAAGTTATAAAAAAAATATAATATGAAAGGAAATTTAATTTAAAAATTTTCAAATACGGGATTTTTCGAAATTAAAAATTTAAGTAGGGTTAATTATTAAAAGGTCGAAAACTTATTTTCTAAACGGTAAGTGATAGAGAAATGATTTTTTTAGCAATCGATAGATTTTATTAAATAAATGAAGGTTATTAATAATAAAAAAAATTGTCAAACATTTAAAAAATAAAATATGTACAGTGAATCACAGTGAAAATGGCCCACCTAGTGATAAATTCTTTAACTAAGGAAAAAAACTGTGAAATAAAATTAAACTAAAAGAAAAATGTATACTTCTAATAAAACATTTTATTTTTCTTTAATAAATATCAACAAACTAAAAAAAAATAATAAAATTGCAAAAATATAAACAATTCGAAGTCACAATGAAAATGGACTAGCTCATGAACAAAGAATATATGATGAACTTCAAGACCTTGTACGAAACCGTTTTTTTCTTATGACTAATTTAAGAGGGTTTGGGATGGATTCCTCCAATTTTTTCCTAAAGTCGGGAATTATTTTGTTCCATTCTAAGAGCAAACCCTTTTTAAGTCATTTTGATTGGAAACCTCGTGTTTTCGAATTTCAATTTCTCATTTTTGCCACAAATCCTCAATAGTACTTAAATCCGGGGATTGAGGGGGGTTTTGATAACCCTTGGACAATTATTTCCTATCCTTTTCTTACTATTTTGACTGACTGCTTCGGATTGTTGTCTTGAACGATATGATAAGTGATTTCTATTCCAAGTTTTTGGGCACTACTTAAAATATTTTTTTTGGCAAAATGTCAAGATATTGATGTCTCTCCATGATTCCATCAAAAAATTGTAATTTCCCTACCCCACCAACAAATCACGCACCCCAAACCTTCACATTGCCACCGCCGTGTTTGACTGTAGGACGCAAATGCTTTGGATTCATCTCTTAATTGGGCTCTCTCCATACGTTGACCCTACCACCTGATCCAAAAATGTTATTTCACATGTTACACGTGAAACTTCCTTGGCGATCTAAAAATATCGATATGTATAGGGATATTAAGCTTATATGCGTAATACGCAGTTATGTGTTCTATATTCAAATGATCGATGGGTTGGGGTTGTAAACTTGAAAATTAAATAATAATGGTGAAAATTTAAAGTAAAAAAAGTGAAAATTTAAAAGATATAATCGACTATTTCCAAAAATTCCTACACTCAAAATCTCTGCAAAATCAAAAATTTGTATATGACAACCTTAATTTGGTTTTATTTATTTTGAACCATAATTAGCCTATTTTGAGGTAAAATGTTCAAAATAATTTATATCTCCATACCAGTAGGAGATAGATAAAAATCTAAAACTAGTAAGTTCTTAAAATTTCATTTTCTATTCATCAAAAAAAAAAAATTCAAAAGTCTAGCATTCTAATTAACGAAATTAGAAAAAAGACATAAAAGGACATTTTCCCTTTTATCTGCTACAATAATATAGATTATCAAAAAATTCCAACTTATTGCACTATATAATATATTAGCCTATCAATACAAATTTTTACTTGTACTCTACCTTCCACCACTTAGCTAATCAATGATCTCAGCGTTGCGTATGTAGCGTTACATTTGTTCGTTTCACAAAAATTCAACCTGGAAATTTCACTCTCAACGCGCGCAAAGAAGTTTCACTTCAAAAATTAATAGGTAAAGTGAATTTTTGAAAAATATTTTTTTTTTTTTGAATTTGTAGCTTGTTTTATTTTTGTTTTTATATCCTTTGGTATTTTCGTTGAAATAAACATCAACATTCAGAAAATTCTCTTACATAAGCATGATTACCAGGATTTCTAAAAAAACTTGGTTAAACTCAGGGTTTCAGCACTTCAATATATCTTTTATTTGCGTTATGTGTATCACAGACCACCTACTGTGGAATGATTACATATTCGACGTGGCGAAGAACGCTGCAAAGTGTTTGGGTTTTCTTTGTCGATGCAAGAAATTCTTTTTCCCTTCTGATCTAGCAGCTCGCATATCTGGGCAGGTGCTCCATCAACTTATTTAAACCTTCTGGATAGAATTCAGAGAAGAGCTTTGAAAATGATAGGTGCGAGAGCAGTCACTGAAACGTTTACATCTCTTGAGCACCGTCGCATCGAAACGTTTCATGCGCTCCCTATATTTCATCGCTACTTTTATAAACAGTGCTCAATAGAAATAGCTAGTTGCGTTCCTCTCCTAAAACGATTCAACGATTCAAGACAAAAATTTGAATTTATTCTCAAGGTGTAGCTGTAGATGCAGCGTGTAGCTGTAGATGCAGCGTGTAGTACTGTCAAAGTACAAAAGTACGAAAATAATATACCGCCCCACAATGTGAAGCTGTGAATGTAGCATGAAACGGTAGCTGAAGTCAAACTGATTTCAACTTTTGTTGCAGCTTCACTGTTTGATACAGGGTGTTAGGCTTTAGCCTAACCTCGGTCTCGTGTCGGTCTCGTATAATTCAGTCTCGTCTCGGTCTCGTCTCCGAAAAATACGATTTCCGGATTATTGGAACGAAATATTTTCGAATATATAGTTTGAATACGCGCAGAAGAAAATAAATATTTAACTGAAATTGGATTTTTTCATTTATAAGACTCTCTGAATATTTCGGTCCAAGTATACAGTCTCGTTTCGGTTGCTTAAAAGCCAGTCTCTTCTCGTCTCGTCTTGGTCTCGTCATGCGAGACCGAGATCGAGACCGCGAATTTTCTCATCTCGTGGCCAGCCCTAATGGGTAGATGCATAGACAAACAGACCAACGCGACGGACGACGTCTTGCTGAAAATTACTTTTTCGCATTTTTCCAACATCGCAAGTTTATTTTTGAATAAAACCCCGATTTTTTTTAATCGTCTCATAGTTAGTTACTTAAAAATCAGTTTAAGAAAAAATGAATATAGTTTCAAAGTGTCAAGTACCTAATGTAGGTATATGTAGATCATGAGTTAAGCAACCCTGTACCTTCATCTAAGAAGTGGTTTAAATAATGCTGTTGCAAAATGAACCCTCAAAATCCTCTCAATTTGCATTCTTCGAATTTTCTATACCACGTACATTTTATTTCCAATGATGTTGAAGAAGTGAGCTCATAATAATTTATTAGATTTTTATCTCTTTCGTGCAAAAATTTTCTTTTTCCTTTTTTTTGTCTGCCTAGATAAAAAAAGTCTTAAACTGAAAACAAAAAAAAAAAAAAGGAAATGGCAACTGAATTCAATTAAATTCTCATTTCCTGTCTTTCATTAATATCTTTCAAATTGTATAGTCTCTTAATTGTTTCTCCTTCGTTTGCATAAATCTTTTCCTGAAATAAAGACAATCTGTTAGATTAGATGAATAGTTTCAGTATGCTTTGTGAAAAAAAGCTTGGAGATTCAAGTTATTAAGTGAAAAGAAAAAAACTATAGAAAGGAAGATGAAACACTTAGATGCCCTATAATACCTACTCATGCTCACTTAAAACAGACAACTTAAAAGGGAAACAGCTGTTCATTAAACACACGCAAGACCACCAAAACTCTAAAAGGTCACTCCTCAGAAATGAGAAAAATATTACCATCCAGAGATAAGTTAACCTAACCTATATACCTATCCTATCAACCTAACCTAGTGATGGCACATAGATATGAGATAGTGTCTTACTTCCTTCCTTTTGCCAGCGTTAATTCAAATTTACAAAGAAATTAAATTACCCAACGTGCTGGGTGCTGGTATACTCGCACAAAGAAAAAAGTAAAAGGAAATTTTTAATTCGCATTCAATTGTGCAAACTTAAGGAGAAGATATTAATATTCCCAAGCTTTTATATTGCAGAGAAGTTTTGATTGATGACCATTGAATTTCCGACAAAGTGGAATTTAATGAAACCCAAAAGAGATATAGGTTGGTGAAACCTACACTGCGATATACTTAAATTGGAATTATTGGGTAATAAGCGTTAACGATGTATTTTTTAAATCAATTCTATGGAAAAAGTTCTTCCTTTTACTCTTTTAGCTTTGCAGCTGGAGCAGTTTTTTTTTTCTTGTTAAATGACTTGAAATGAAACAAAATTAAGATCATTTATGCACAGGAAGCCCAAATAGATAAGGTACTAAGAAAAACCCAATTTCGTGACATATACGGTATGAGTCAAAAAAATTGGTTCTTAAGAAAATTTAAAAAGCTGCAACGGTGAAACAGTTATTTATAATAATTTTTAAGTAGCTTTGTAAAAAACTTAAATTTATAAATGTCTAACAGTTTACTCTTGTGATGAATTGGGCAATTAGGATGAATCCCTATAAAATATTTCGTTACTTCTCACCTCAAGCCCTCCTCAGTTCGACCGGGGCAGCAGAAATGTACCTAAGGGTGTCTGGGTCTCTTCAGATGTAGATTAGTAGACGAAATGCCTTCGACCTGGTAAAAGCTTGTTGAATTTGTAAAGAAACAGTGTTAGTTTTTATTTCGTACCTGTTAGAATTTCTTGTCTGAGCTCAAGAGATTAAATGTTCAAAATTAGAACCAAAAATGAAAGATAACACTTAATATGTACGTATTCAAAATTTTGAAGACTAAATCAATTTTTTTTTAAATAATTTGTACTTCTCAAAAACTATAGGGCAAGTTATGGGTTCGTTAAAAAAAACGATGTTTTAATCACAAATAAATTTGTGATGTTGGAAAAATGCGATAAAGTAATTTCTAGCCAGACGTCCGTTACGTTCGTCTGTGTGTCCATACGCCCGCCCGTGCGCCTGTGCGTCTTGATGTACATCGAGCTAGAGCCTAACCCAGAATAGAATTGAGGTGTGTATGCCCACTTTCACAATCTCGTATGTAGTTTTAAGTTAAAATTTATTTAGTAGGTAAAAAAAGTATGTTTTCTGTCCATCAGTTTAAAGTTCAGGATTAACGATCTACATTTATTTATTTGCTATATTTTTTCTGGTCACTTTGTTGCGGTAAATTTTACCACAACAAGTTTCATTGGCCTATTCATTATCATTAATTCATTTTAATCACTCCTTTTCCGTTGTGGCTCCAAAATGCTCTTAGAGTTCCAGAGACCTGCTCTTAAAGTATTTTGGAAAAGCAACCCAAGCAGGTTGACACAAATCAAAGTGGAAAATGTGTGACGGGCGGTCCACAAAAGAATAAATAATTACCTGGTTGACAGATGGTCGACACAAACATAATTCAACGTGACAGACAGGTGTCTACGTCCAAATCCAAAAATTGAGGGGGTGTGAATAGGGTGGCTGAATGCATCCATTGAATTCCCGCCCACTGGAAGTCATACCAGAGGACGGCGAATTCAGTGGCGATGACAATGCAGGAAGCTGGGTGTAAAGTGCGAGTAGGATAGGCGGTGGGGTCTCAACTGCGTTCGCTCACTCCCGCAAATACGCGGGGTGTAGCTGAAACGCGACCGAAACCCACGCTTTCTGATTGGCCGAAAGCACTTGGGCATTGGAAAAAGGAAGCGGTCGTCCAGGCAAGGTCAAAGCCTGGAAGGGCACTTCTTACCCGTCTATAGAGCGAACTGGAGGTTCTGAAAGAAAATTGGCGAAAAAAAAAAAGAAATTTTTGAAAAGCGAAAGAAAAAGAAATTTGAGTGTAGTTTTTTAATTTTTTTGGAAGTTTTCATTACCGAAAAAGGTTGTGAAAACATTTAAAAAGGTGTTGTGAAAATTGGTAAAGAAAGTTTGGGAAAAAGGCAAAATGAAAAGAGGAGGAAAATTGATTGGAGATAGGAGCGAGAAATTGGCAGGAGAAAAATTACAAGCTAAGTATATATTGATATCTTATATTAGAATTGTGCGTTTCTTTTATCTGAGAGATTTTGTTAAATTTAGAAAATCGTTTGACTTTGCTTCCGTTGATATTTCCGATAAAGCGGAACTCGCGACCCGTTCAAAACAGTTTGGTCCTTTCGGGACAAAAGTATTAACCGTCCATCTTCCTTTGTTCAAATCTTTTGTTCAAACATTTGCTAAAAGATCTTGGGTTTTAATCCTACTCGAAAGGTTTCCCAAGCAAAATTTAAAGTCATTAAAATTCTTCTTTCAGGAGTTTAAATTCATTCTTTTAATGCAAAATTCAGCTTTGTTGTTTTCCGCTCCAAAAGGTTTGTGATTTCCTTTCTTTCAAACAACGAAAAAAAAAAAAAAAAAAAAAAAAAAAAATCACTGGCGCCCATTTTATTCCAGGTACACCCTGTAAATACTTGTATACTTTCGATTTAATTAAATTTTTAATTAAATTCATCAATCGCAAGTCGATTAATAAAACCCCACACGTCGCTGAACCCACCCCATCGATGAGCTACCGTGGTTGCAGCAACTTTCTGTGCTACCAGTTGTGAGATTGTTTTTTTAAACGCGCCCATCGTCCATTTGACAGTTGTCATTTTACTTTAATTATTCTCTCGTCGCGACGCACGCCGGTTATCGTGCAATAATTTATTTATCAATTCGTTTGTGATAATTGTGTTTGGATTCGGTAAATCCAATTGCGTTTTGCAGATATAAGATCTGCCATCATATCTTTTAAACTCATTCTAAATTCACGTTTATAAATATCACAACAAATTGGAAAAACTTAGCCTTCTATTAAACTAATCACGTATTATGTCCTACGCATCATTCTATCCTAACTCACATTGACATCCTTCAAACAGAAATACTTATAAATGCATAAATCTTATACTTTATAAGAGACACCACTTTTGCATTTTCGGTTTTGATGGAAGTTATATAGCTGAAGACATTAGATAAAAATAATAAAAAATGAAGGACATCATCCTTATAGAGCAGCGACATCAGCAGTTAAATGGTGGCAAATCAAAAACTTTCAAAGAGCTTTCATTTTAATTTTTTTCATAAATAATTCATGAGATCATTTCTACAATAAAGGAAGGTATACATACTATCTTACCTATCCTATCCAACTATTAGTATGAAGTATCTGCCTCTGCCTAGAGAATGCAATACTAAGATGTCTTGTATTTTCCTACCTAAGAATATTAGATAAGATAGTAGATGATGGGAGAGAAAATGGAGATACTAACTTTACGTCTAAAAATAACTTTTCATGGTTATAAGTTTTTAGGCATGTAATGTAAATTAGTAATTAAGCCTTTGTAGGGCTTTCATCATGTAGTTTAAGTTAACCAAGGAAATTTACTTGCTTTTTAAGGTACCTATTTTTTCTTAAGGTGCTATTACATTATTATACATAAATATATTGCAAACTTGCCATATATGTAAAAAGTTCCAAAAGTGACAAATAAGTGTGTTAGATATATTTCTATGACAAGATAAATACCACGTATATTGTGTCATGTATATTCTGTCATATGAAAATGCCAATCAAACTTTTGGAACCTTTCTATAAGGCAAGTATGCCATATACCTTAAATCTATTTTTTTTAATAAACATAATAATAATTATTATGGTCTTGTTCTATGTGGCACAATTTTTTTTGTAAACAATGCCAGGCCACGGGTAACAAACTTTCCAACAATTCTTAATTAGAAATTCTAATTGGGTTGGATATAGCTCACAATTGATTTTCGCAGTAAAATTGATGTTAGCTGGAATGAACTTAATAAAAATTGCGTCTTGACAAGGCCCTCACTGTCAACTGAAGAGTCCAAGTGAGAACGCCGGGACGAAACGCCAATTTTGATGGACTAAAGCCTGTTAAAAGCTATATTGAATCAATAATTCAACAAGTCCAATTAAATAATGCTAAGTCTTCTACTTGGCTGATGTATTTCAGTAGTATATAGAATTTGTATTATAAAACACACTCATATGTAAACAATGCCAGGCCACGGGTAACAAAATTTCCAACAATTCTTGATTAGAAATTCTAATTGGGTTGGATATAGTTCACAATTGATTTTAGCAGTAAAATTGATGTAAGCTGGACTGAACTTAATAAAAATTGCGTCTTGACAAGGCCCTCACTGTCAACTGAAGAGTCCAAGTGAGAACGCCGGGACGAAACGCCAATTTTGATGGACTAAAGGCCGTTAAAAGCTATATTGAATCAAAAATTCAACAAGTCCAATTAACCAATGCTAAGTCTTCTACTTGGCTGATGTATTTCAGTAGTATATAGAATTTGTATTATAAAACACACTCAGATTTAGTAAATTATTAAAGCCACTTTAGTAAGTTACTAAGTTAAAAAGAAGATTTTGCTAATTTTAAACGATTTTAGCCTCTCACTATCTCTTAACAATTTATTAAAGTTAAAATCACAAAATGGTTACTTTAACTTTTAGCAATTTGCTAAATCTATACGACATCTGTCATTTTCCTCGAAAAAAATGTCTTACCCATTTTAATTGGAAAAGTGAATTGTGTTTTTTTGTATGATTCGTGAGCTTTAATTGTTTTTAAAGTAAATAAAATAGTATAAAATGTTTTCGGAAGACGAAGATTTCGATATATGAATTTGTAGATTCAGCGTTGGTTGTGCAGATATAGGTTTGACAAGACAACAGTTCGGTTCTTGCTTGAAAACCTAAACATCGAAGACCGAATTATAAACCGTGGGCTTCCGATTTCACCAGAATTGCAAGTACTAGTTACATTAAACTTTTTTGGGCGAAATAATAATAAGGCTGGTGTTGGTAAGAAAAACTACCTAATGGAACACAAAGGATATAATATTTGTGCTTATGTTCAACAATAAATATTAAAGGAGCATTACATGGAATGGTCTAGTCCACAGTGGGAAAAATTATAAAAAAAAATTCGAAACAAATTGCTTCGTTGCTCCCACACTTAATTAAATTTCCGTCATCCGCTGCGGGGTTAAATGAAAATATAGCATCGGCAGGTTCACTCTTGAAATGTGCATATTTGGAATGTGGTATACGTATTCCAAGAGTATTCCAAAACAAATGTGACTTCTGACTGACATTTCCCAATAGCAATTTACTAGTTAGCAAATCGAAAAAAAAGGTTTAAAATTTTGAAATAGTTAGTAAATTGCTAAATATTTAGAAAATTACTTACTAGTAAATTGCTAAGCCCTTAACAATAGGTTGTTTAAAATTTTGCGCCAATGCGTTTTCAAAGTACGAAGTCAAATCACATACAAAAACAATGGCGTCCCCTGGTAAATCACCGATATCTCTGTGTTAATCACGTACATCCAATTCAATCGTTTAAATACAGATTTTTGTTAAATAAGATTTTAACGATTTCTCTATAACCTTATATAATTATGACAAATCTAATTATAGAATTTATTAAGTGTAATATGGGGATTAAGATTCAGGAAGAATTTTGAATCCACCTAAAAAATTGTTTGTCTTTTGTCTCTTTGAACAATTTTAGTCAAAAAATCTACCTTATGTTTTGTGTCATTCGTTTAAATACACCTTGAAAAACAACCAAGTAGCTGAGAAAATCGTTAAAGATTTTTCTAGGTAAATCACTGTTTGAATCTAGTAGTTTTAAAACTTCTTAGGATTTCTCCGGTTCATCGTAACTTGACCCTATGGTTAATTTTAGAAAAAATGGATTTCTCCGCTAAATCACACAGATCAAATTTGTTTTGTAAATAACGAATTTATGTGGTAAATCCTACGTTAACCATATACAATCTCATATTTCTCTTATTAAATAATAAGTAAGGGGGTTAGCTCACATTGGTAAACCACAGGATTTTATTGATAAACCACACATTTGTCCGGTAAATCGTACTAAATCTCTGATTTCTCTAGAAAATAACAAAATTCTCCAGTTTCTCCAGTCAGTCGCAGAATAATCCACAGATTTCTATGGTAAATGTTTGATGTCTCCGGTAAATCACATGTTGATCTTGGTGATTTCTTGTAAATCACGATTTTTCGGTAAAACAGAGGTCAACCTTAAATTTCTATAACAAAAAAAACAGATGTCTCCGGGAAATCCTAGGTTAACATTGTACGATCTCAGATGTCTCTTGTGAATAAAAGGTTGGCACTGATGGTAAATCAGATTTGTTTTGGTAAATCTCTGATTTCTGTGGTAAATCAAATGCCCACCCTCTTAAATCTCTGATTTCGCTAAAAAAAAAATTATGGATTTCTCCGGTTATTCAGACAGTTCTTCTGGGAAATTCACAGAATTCCCTGGTAAATGATAGATGAACCCTGGTAAATTTAAGATTGCTCTTGTAAATAATGAATTGCTTGGGTAAATCACAGGTTGAACCACACTGGTAAAAAACCGGATTTTGTTTGTAAACCAAACATGTGTCTGGTAAATCACAGGTAAACTCTATTATATTTTGGATTTCCCTTTAAAATTAACCCGAATTTCTGTAGTAAACCACAGGTTAACAAGGTAAATCATAGATTTCTATGGCAAATGTTAGTTTCCTACGGTAAATCACATGTAATTCACTGGTAATTCACTGATAATTCCTTAGCTTTTCAAGTAAATCACGATTTTTCCGGTAAAACACAGGTCAATCCTAGTAAATCTTATATTTCTCTAAAAAAAAAAAACAGATATCTCCTAAATCATAGGTTAACCCTGAAAAATGTCAGGATTTCTTTCGTAAGTTGCAGGTTGACCTTTATAAATCACCAATTTCGCCGGTAAATCACAGGCTAGCCTTTTAAAATCTCTGATTTATTTGATATAACGGTTTTCTTCTGTAAATCACAGGTTAACACTGTTAAATCTTGTATTTGATTTCTCTATAAAAAAACAAATTTCTCAAGTAATAAAGGTGTCTCTGGTAAATCAAAGGTTAACGCTGGAAAATCTCAGATTACTCCTGTTGATTACGGATTTCTTTCGAAAATTTTGGGTTAACTCTGATAAAACACAGGTTTCTCCAGTAAATCACAGGTTAACACTGTTAAATCTCTGATTTCTCTTCTAAATAATAGATTTTTTCAGTAAACCACAGGTTAGCTCTGTTTAATCTGTGGTTTCTCTAGAACAAATTTCTCTATACCGAATTCCTCCAGTAAACCAACCACAAGTTAATTCTGGTAAATCACAGATTTCTTTGGTTTTCTTCTGTTAATCACAGGTTAACACTGTTAAATCTTGGATTTGATTTCTCTATAAAAAGCAAATTTCTCAAGTAATAAAGGTGTCTCTGGTAAATCAAAGGTTAACGCTGGAAAATCTCAGATTACTCTTGTTGATTACGGATTTCTTTCGAAAATTTTGGGTTGACTCTGATAAAACACAGGTTTCTCCAGTAAATCACAGGTTAACACTGTTAAATCTCTGATTTCTCTTCTAAATAATAGATTTTTTCAGTAAACCACAGGTTAGCTCTGTTTAATCGGTGGTTTCTCTAGAACAAGTTGCTCTATACCGAATTTCTCCAGTAAACCAACCACAAGTTAATTCTAGTAAATCACAGATTTCTTTGATGAATCACAGTTTCCCTCGGTAAATCTCCTGCTTTGTTGTCCGTGGTAAGTAATTATTGCCATTTTTTCAGTGTTTTTACTTCGTCGGAATTCTTCTTGTCAAGATTCCTTTCATTTAATTAGCGAAATTGATACCAAAAAGCCGTCACATTTCTCACCAATTTTACTGTACTGGTATACTGGTTACTGGTATTCGGTTGAAATTGTTCAGAAGCTTTCTTCTTCTGTGAATGGATTCTTGTTGAAGTGATTTTAACAATGCAGGAATACAAACAATGCTTCTGAACAGGTTTTGGAATTTCTTATGAAAGTTTCATTGTTCTCTCAAAAATGTGCTAAAGCACAGAATCAAACTTAAATACTTAAACAAAATGAAGATTAACTTAAATGATGGAATATTATATTTTCAGAATTATCACAATTCTTAACTTCCTCAATAAATATAATGTCATTTATAAGCCTCGTAATGTCTCAAAACATAAAAGTCTTAACCTTAAAAGCAACAAATCTATCGGAACTTAGCCCTTAAGTGACACAAAGAAGTTAAATAAAAAAACCACAATTTATTTATGTACACACACACAGAAATGTAATTCTTTGAGCAAAAATTGCCGTCGGAAATATTATTTCCAAACAAATGGGTGCGCACACCAGTAAATTATATATATCATTGTAATTCTTTATTACATTCGTCGGCCCATAAAAATATCCACTACCATTTCCGTAGTCCATCCGAGCGGAGGGATAGCTACGTTGTAGGTACCTTGGCACAGGAAATTTTTTGGATTCGTTACAATTTTAAAAGGTTAAAGGAATTCAAGTATCACGACAAAAATATGCAAATGGATCTTTTGAAAAATTTTGTTGGAATTGTAAGAAGAGAGAAACCTTTGGGGAAATCCTTATTAATAGTTGTGCGATGAGTTTAAGTTGAAATGAAATAAAATAAAAAGTAAGGAAATATTTTCCAGCCTATGCTGGCGCTGGCTGAAGCTGCTGGTTCGTTCAATCAAGTTTCTGCCCACTGCACACACCGTTTCGGGGAGTTAAATATTATAAATAGGCAATTTCCGACCTTTTTCTTTACATGTCCTCTCTATCTTTTTTTTTATAATGCCTACCTTAAAATGCAAACCTTGTGGCAAACTCAAGGGCAGAACATTTGATGTGGCCTAGTGATTATAATATCTACTTTAGAGAATTTTATCTGTTTCTTAGTTATAAGAGGTGATTTCTTAGGGTCACGTGATGGAATTAAGTGAAGACATAGGATGCGTGACTAGGTTCTTAAATAAGCTGCTTAAATTGCAAATCATTTGAGGATCACATCCTCCGGTTAAGCAATTTTTTGTATTAATGTTACGTTTACGAATGAAAGGATTATTTACTTACTAACAATAGAACTTAAATTTATTGATAGATAGGTATTGAATTCAGTATTATGTATATACAAGAATAAAAGTATTATAGTAATTAAGATTTCGCGGGTTGGTTGTTGACTCGATGGCTTGTGGATGTGAAAAAGGCTGAGTGATTGATAGCGCTCATGGATGATGAAATGGTTCCGTGGTGAATATTTACAACATGGCTTCCGTGGTACATTCGGTGGAATGGTGTGTAAATGGATATGTTTGTTTTACATTTTGGAGTGCAACATTCCTCCACGCCAATTAAGCTTCTCCGGCCTGGAATCGTACAACTGGCCTGCGAATGCGATGGGAACGCCTAGGAGAGTCAACGGCAAGTGTTGTTGGCAATGTCTTCAGAATTGTTTTTGATGGATGGTGAGAACTGTAATGGCTAACAGGATTAGTAAAATTGGAAGAGCTACTTGCCTGATCATTTTTATTAGGTGGTTGTTCAGCTGCTCTTCTTGCTTCTATAAATGATTGTGATGAAATTTCAGTTTCAGGATGGCGGAATCGAAGCTTGTTTTGGTGTCGCTTCCAAAGTCCCCGTGCTGTTTGAACTGAATAGACTTTGCTGCCAATTCTCTTTGCGATGATGCCTTCTATCCATCGAGGTCCTTTTGAAAAGTGTCTGGTGTAGACAGGTTGATTTAGTTGGAATTTGTTTCGATAGAGTTTCTTCGGAAAAGGCTTGGTAATGCGGTCTGGAACAAGTTGCGAAATAAGTGATCGGTGTTGTCTTCTATGAAGTAGCTCGGCTGGTGATTTTCCTGACTTGGGGTTGGGCGTAGAGTGGTAAGTGGATAAGCATTGAGAAAGTGCTAATTCTTGGTTGTGATTTTCCTCAAGAATTTTTTTTAAACTGGTTTTGAAGGTGCGAACGAAGCGCTCAGCCTCACCGTTGGATGCTGGATGGAAGGGTGGACTGCGAAGGTGATGAATTCCATTTTGCATAGAGAAATTTGCAAATTCTGATGAAGAGAATCGTAGTCCGTTATCCGATACAATAGTTTCCGGGAGTCCTTCGAGTGTACAAATCTTTTGTAGGGCTTGGATGGTTGCAGTAGCAGTAGTGAGGTTTTTCATAGGCACAACGAATGGGAATTTGGAATAGGCATCGATGAAAATAAGCCACATTCCTCCCACAAATGGGCCAGCATAATCAATGTGGACTCGTTGCCATGGGCATTCAGCTTTTGGCTAAGATGTAAATTCCTTTGGAGGGTTCGATGCAGATGATTGGCACACTTTGCATAGCTTGGCTCGTGATTCAATTGAATGGTCGAAGGTGAGCCACCAGCAATAACTCCTTGCTAATTGCTTCATTCGCACTATTCCCCAGTGCCCTTCATGAAGCATATCTGCCACCTTGGCTTGAAGTGACTGTGGAACCACTAAACGGAGATGCTCAGTTTGAAGTAGAATTATCCCTTGGTATTCCGATAATGACATCCTCCTGTTGATAAATGGTTTTAACTCACGATCTTCCTCCTTCAATTTCTCTGGCCAGCCTGTAAGTATAATCTTAAGGACCAATTTTAAGGCTGGGTCATGCTTAGTCGCTGTCTCAATTTCAGATGATGAAATTGGAAAAGTATCAAATTTTTCTGAATACTCCTCAAAAATATGCATACACAAGTGCTGTTGTTGCTTATCAAATGCTTCATCTGGACCTATAGGGAAACGAGAGAGAGAGTATCAGCATTAGCATGTTTATAAGTTTGACGGTAACAAATTTTGTAACTGTAAGCCATAAGGATAATTGCCCAACGTTAAAGGCGGTTCGCTGTCATCACTGGCAATTTTTTATCCGGACTAAACAGTGATAGCGGTTTGTGATCGGTTATTAATGTGAAGGTGCGCCCATAAAGATATTGGTGAAATTTGGTTACACCGTATATAATTGATAATGCCTCTTTCTCAATCTGACTTTACTTTTTTTGATGTATATCTAATGTTTTTGATGCGAAAGCGATAGGCATTTCATGACCTTGCTCATCCAGGTGAGCAATAACAGCACCAATTCCATACGAAGATGCGTCGTTAGCTAGGATAAGTGGGAGTTCTGGTCTTTAGTAAACAAGCGGAGTTGCATCTACGAGTTGCTGCTTTAGGTTCTCAAAAACGTTCTTTTGAGATGAACCCCAAGTAAAATGTACGTCTTTCTTGCGAAGGAAGTTAAGTGATGCTGCCACTTGTGAAAAGTTTCGTATGAACTTGCCATAGTAGTTGACTTTACCCAAAAATGTTTGTAGTTCTTTAAGATCAGTGGGATGACGCATTCTCTCAATCGCAGCTGTTCCTGAACGAGATGGTCGGATTCCCTTCTCATTTATTGTGTGACCAAGATATTCAATTTCCTCTTGAAAAAATATACATTTGTCACGATTGATCCGTTGCCCATGTTCTGAGAGTCGTTTGAAAATTTCTTCAAGATTGACAGAATGTTCCTCATCAGTTGCCCCAGTACACACGATATCATCTACGAAAATTCCGCATTTCAGCCCAGCTAAGATTTGTTCTACTAACTTTTGAAAAATAGCTGGGGAACTAGCAACTCCAAACGGAAGTCTTAGATACTGACGAAGTCCTATAGGTGTAATTACGACACAGAGAGGTTTTAATTCGTCGTCCAACTCTATTTGTAGAATTGCATCTGCCAAATCAATCTTGGAAAACCGCTTGCCACCTGCTAAAAACTGAAAAAGTTCCTCTGGCTTTGGCATTGTACACTGGTCGACCTCTAAGCTAGGATTGATGGTGACTTTAAATTCACCACAAATAAGAAGACGGTTGTTGCTTTTCGAAACGACGACTATGGGTGCTGTCCATTCGCTAAACCTTATCTATCTCCAAATCCCCGCATCTTCTAACCGCTGTGCCTCTTCCTTGAATGCATCCATTAAGGCAAAAGGGATTGGCCTTGCCTTATGAATCTTTGGTTTAGTATGTGGCTTGAGATATAAGTGAGCTTTTAAAGAAGAACACAACCCTAATGTCTTTGAAGCTACATTCGCATACTTTGAAAATAGTTCTTCAATAAAACTATCAAAATTCGGTCTCAACTCGAAAACTTTTTCTGCTGTTGAAGTTTGAATCTTTAGACCAAATGCTTCAAACCAGTCTAAGCCGAAAATATTGTGCCCGGATGGCTCGTCGACAATCAACAACCGAAGTAATTTTGTCTGTCTATAAAATTCTACCTCCACTGTCAACTCGCCTAAGACAGGAACGTTTGTGTTTCCATACGCCTGGAGTTTTCGCGGTGTTGTGTTGAGCTTTGGAGCGCCTATAAGTTCATACCCCGAAATACCCATCAGGGAGCAACTGGCTCCAGTATCAAGCAAAAATTTTACCGGTTTATTGTTGAGATGAAGATCAGTCTCCCATCGGTTGCCTATTTGATGCAAACCACCTAAGGTAAAAACGTATTCGATTGCTTGAACGTACTCTGACTTTTATACTTTGCCGTTTTATTAGCCTTTCCACCGAGACAGAATGACGCAATATGTCCAATACGATCACACTTGTGACACTACAAATTTGCAAATTTGCAAGATTCCCTAGTATGTGTCTTCCAACACCCTGGACATGATTTGACTTTTAGCTCACTACTACTACCACGCACCTGGTTCTTAACACACTGTCTTTTGCCACGAACCTGATTTGTAAAACGCCGCCTGTTGCTACTCCTTCCTCTAAAACTATTACAACCCTCTGCTTTTACCTGGTTTACTTCTAAAGGTGACGCGCTATCTGCCTTTATCGCTTTGAGTGATTTTTGCGTAGCTTCAAATTCTTCCGCAATAGAAAACACCTCAGCTAATGAAGGATTTGTCTTCTGAAGTGATGCAGTTCGTACAACGTCATGCGGAGTATGCAAAATAATGACATTCCTAATCATTTCGTCTACGAACTCAGTCTTAAACACCGTTTGCCCTTGTTCACCGCTTGCGCCTCGACAACTAAACGCACATGTTCGTGCTAAGCCTCTCAGATCAGCAACCCACTGTGCATACGATTGCCCAGCTCCCATACGACATTTCCAAAATTCATAACGTGCCATCGAGACATGCACCTTTTCTTTAAAATGTTCCGCTAGTTTATCAGTCAATTCTATGTACTGCTTTTCTGCGATTTTTTCGCCTCCCAACAAATTTTGCAATAACTTATATACGTCTGCACCAAGCCAAGATAAAAAATATGCCTTTCTTTCATCATCACTTACCACTTTGTACGCCAAGAAATGCTGTTCCAGTTGCTGCATGTACACTTAAGATGTGTTTTTTTCTTGTGAAAATTGCTGAAATTTTGGCACTGCTCCCGTGGTTTTTACATTATGTGTTGCTGTTGTGATGTTCTGCAGTACACCCAGGTACTCCTTTTGGGATTTGACCAATGATTGGATCAGATCCTCGAGCTTGGCGCCCATCGCGAAAAAAATATGAGGTACATTTTTTTTTTTTACCAAAAAGAATAAACGTTTTTCCTCGTCGCCAACTGTTACGTTTACGAATGAAAGGATTATTTACTTACTAACAATAGAACTTAAATTTATTAATAGATAGGTATTGAATTCAGTGTTATGTATATACAAGAATAAAAGTATTATAGTAATTAAGGTTTCGCGGGTTGATTGTTGACTCGATGGCTTGTGGATGTGAAAAAGGCTGAGTGATTGACGCTCATGGATGATGAAATGGTTCCGTGGTGAATATTAACAACATGGCTTCCGTGATACATTCGGTGGTATGGTGTGTAAATGGATATGTTTGTTTTACATTTTGGAGTGCAACAATTAACAACAGCAACAAAAACAATAAATGACGCTGAATATAGGACTTTAATATTTTTTTTTAACGAAACTTAAAGAGCAACAAGCTGGATAAATTGAGTCTTCCTGACAGAGCAAAACTTAAACCAGAGTACATTAAATTACGAATCATCTTGTACTGGTAACGATAATATAACTTGACTCCTGAGTCTAACTGATGAGCCCACTGTCGTCTTGTACCTGGGCGAAACGGAAAGTTCACTGATGGCACTCCCTAGATAAAGGATATGTAATTATTAATTCTCCTACCCCCAGTTTCAAAGTTTCGTTTAAACCTTGAACCTTTATACTGGTGATCTGGAGTTTAAACTTAAAGTGGAGTTTAAACTTCCACTGTGCAACAGGGTGTAAGGTGCTTAGTTTAGTCAGTAACCACTTTTAAAGACAAAAAAGGTGTCAACATTGCATGTTCTAGGACGTCTAGTTTGGCCGCAAATGGGGTTTAAAGATAAAAGTTCGATTTCTGTATCGTGTGATACATCGATTGAAAGGTGGTACTCCCTAGATCACGAATATGCAATTTTTAATTCTCTTAGATGCTTATGCTTGTTTCAACCCAAAAACTAAAAATCTTAATATGGCCATAACTTCCAAAATAAAGCTCGTAAGAGGTTGCGGTTAACGTTGTTGAACAGATAACGGTCAGGTCTTTGCATTGCCGTTCAAAACTCAACTTTTTTTTCCAATCGATTTTCGAAAAAAAGCATGGACTACCCCCTTATCACTAAAAATTGATTTTTTTACGAAAGTCTCTGGAACCCATTGAAACGTACATATATAGAAAGGTTTTGTCAAATGCAACCAGCACATCCAAAGCAAACCCTTTTGTAAGGTCTAGTTTTCGAGATATTTGCATTCAAAGTTATTTTTTTGAGTTATGAAGGCTTGTATGACTTTGGATGCCTACAGTTCCGCAAATAAGGCTATGACGTCATTTTCGCTTGCAAAATGCTTAATTAGTTTTTCACTAAAAATTGATTTTTTTACGAAAGTCTCTGGAACCCATTGAAACGTACATATATAGAAAGGTTTTGTCAAATGCAACCAGCACATCCAAAGCAAACCCTTTTATTAGGTCTAGTTTTCGAGATATTTGCATTCAAAGTTATTTTTTTGAGTTATGAAGGCTTGTATGACTTTGGATGCCTACAGTTCCGCAAATAAGGCTATGACGTCATTTTCGCTTGCAAAACGCTGAATTAGTTTTTCAAGAGCTATCCATAGCTGAAAACTAGAACATTCTAGGAGGTCTGGTTGCGGAGATATCTTAATTCAAAGTAAATCCATTAAAATCGATTTTTTTGAGTTTTGAAAGTTTGCATGACTTTGGATGTCTACAGTTCCACAAATAAGGCTCGGAAGGCCTTGCGGTTTATTAACCGCTTAATCAGTTCTTGGAGAGATATTCATTGCTGAAAACTAGAGCATTTTGTGGGATCTGGTTGCAGAGGTATTTTGATTCAAAGTTAATCTTTCTTGTTTCAACCCAAAAACTAAAAATCTTATTATGGCCATAACTTCCAAAATAAAGCTCGTAAGAGGTTGCGGTTAACGTAATTGAACAGATAACGGTCAGGTCTTTGCATTGCCGTTCAAAACTCAACTTTTTTTTTTCCAATCGATTTTCGAAAAAAAGCATGGACTACCCCCTTATCAGTAAAAATTGATTTTTTTACGAAAGTCTCTGGAACCCATTGAAACGTACATATATAGAAAGGTTTTGTCAAATGCAACCAGCACATCCAAAGCAAACCCTTTTATAAGGTCTAGTTTTCGAGATATTTGCATTCAAAGTTATTTTTTTGAGTTATGAAGGCTTGTATGACTTTGGATGCCTACAGTTCCGCAAATAAGGCTATGACGTCATTTTCGCTTGCAAAATGCTTAATTAGTTTTTCAAGAGCTATCCATAGCTGAAAACTAGAACATTCTAGGAGGTCTGGTTGCGGAGATATCTTAATTCAAAGTAAATCCATTAAAATCGATTTTTTTGAGTTTTGAAAGTTTGCATGACTTTGGATGTCTACAGTTCCACAAATAAGGCTCGGAAGGCCTTGCGGTTTATTAACCGCTTAATCAGTTTTTGGAGAGCTATCCATTGCTGAAAACTAGAGCATTTTGTGGGCTCTGGTTGCAGAGGAATTTTGATTCAAAGTTAATCTTTCTTGTTTCAACCCAAAAACTAAAAATCTTAGTATGGCCATAACTTCCAAAATAAAGCTCGTAAGAGGTTGCGGTTAACGTTGTTGAACTGATAACGGTCAGGTCTTTGAATTGCCGTTCAAAACTCAACTTTTTTTTTTTGATGTGCTGGTTGCATTTGACAAAACCTTTCTATATATGTACGTTTCAATAAGTTCCAGAGACTTTCGTAAAAAAATCAATTTTTAGTGATAAGGGGGTAGTCCATGCTTTTTTTCGAAAATCGATTGAAAAAAAAAAGTTGAGTTTTGAACGGCAATGCAAAGACCTGACCGTTATCAGTTCAACAACGTTAACGTTAACCGCAACCTCTTACGAGCTTTATTTTGGAAGTTATGGCCATATTAAGATTTTTAGTTTTTGGGTTGAAACAAGAAAGATTAACTTTGAATCAAAATTCCTCTGCAACCAGAGCCCACAAAATGCTCTAGTTTTCAGCAATGGATAGCTCTCAAGAAAATAACTTTGAATGCAAATATCTCGAAAACTAGACCTTATAAAATGGTTTGCTTTGGATGTGCTGGTTGCATTTGACAAAACCTTTCTATATATGTACGTTTCAATAAGTTCCAGAGACTTTCGTAAAAAAATCAATTTTTAGTGATAAGGGGGTAGTCCATGCTTTTTTTCGAAAATCGATCGAATCGAAAAGCAAACCATTTTATAAGGTCTAGTTTTCGAGATATTTGCATTCAAAGTTATTTTTTTGAGAGCTATCCATTGCTGAAAACTAGAGCATTTTGTGGGATCTGGTTGCAGAGGTATTTTGATTCAAAGTTAATCTTTCTTGTTTCAACCCAAAAACTAAAAATCTTAATATGGCCATAACTTCCAAAATAAAGCTCGTAAGAGGTTGCGGTTAACGTTGTTGAACAGATAACGGTCAGGTCTTTGCATTGCCGTTCAAAACTCAACTTTTTTTTTCCAATCGATTTTCGAAAAAATGCATGGACTACCCCGTTATCAGTAAAAATTGATTTTTTTACGAAAGTCTCTGGAACCCATTGAAACGTACATATATAGAAAGGTTTTGTCAAATGCAACCAGCACATCCAAAGCAAACCCTTTTATAAGGTCTAGTTTTCGAGATATTTGCATTCAAAGTTATTTTTTTGAGTTATGAAGGCTTGTATGACTTTGGATGCCTACAGTTCCGCAAATAAGGCTATGACGTCATTTTCGCTTGCAAAATGCTTAATAAGTTTTTCAAGAGCTATCCATAGCTGAAAACTAGAACATTCTAGGAGGTCTGGTTGTGGAGATATCTTAATTCAAAGTAAATCCATTAAAATCGATTTTTTTGAGTTTTGAAAGTTTGCATGACTTTGGATGTCTACAGTTCCACAAATAAGGCTCGGAAGGCCTTGCGGTTTATTAACCGCTTAATCAGTTTTTGGAGAGCTATCCATTGCTGAAAACTAGAGCATTTTGTGGGCTCTGGTTGCAGAGGAATTTTGATTCAAAGTTAATCTTTCTTGTTTCAACCCAAAAACTAAAAATCTTAATATGGCCATAACTTCCAAAATAAAGCTCGTAAGAGGTTGCGGTTAACGTTGTTGAACAGATAACGGTCAGGTCTTTGCATTGCCGTTCAAAACTCAACTTTTTTTTTCCAATCGATTTTCGAAAAAAAGCATGGACAAAGCAAACCATTTTATAAGGTCTAGTTTTCGAGATATTTGCATTCAAAGTTAATTTTTTTGAGTTATGAAGGCTTGTATGACTTTGGATGCCTACAGTTCCGCAAATAAGGCTATGACGTCATTTGCGCTTGCAAAACGCTTAATTAGTTTTTCAAGAGCTATCCATAGCTGAAAACTAGAACATTCTAGGAGGTCTGGTTGCGGAGATATCTTTATTCAAAGTAAATCCATTAAAATCGATTTTTTTGAGTTTTGAAAGTTTGCATGACTTTGGATGTCTACAGTTCCACAAATAAGGCTCGGAAGGCCTTGCGGTTTATTAACCGCTTAATCAGTTTTTGGAGAGCTATCCATTGCTGAAAATTAGAGCATTTTGTGGGCTCTGGTTGCAGAGGAATTTTGATTCAAAGTTAATCTTTCTGGTTTCAACCCAAAAACTAAAAATCTTAATATGGCCATAACTTCCAAAATAAAGCTCGTAAGAGGTTGCGGTTGACGTTGTTGAACAGATAACGGTCAGGTCTTTGCATTGCCGTTCAAAACTCAACTTTTTTTTTCCAATCGATTTTCGAAAAAAAGCATGGACTACCCCCTTATCACTAAAAATTGATTTTTTTACGAAAGTCTCTGGAACCCATTGAAACGTACGTATATAGAAAGGTTTTGTCAAAAGCAACCAGCACATCCAAAGCAAACCCTTTTATAAGGTCTAGTTTTCGAGATATTTGCATTCAAAGTTATTTTTTTGAGTTATGAAGGCTTGTATGACTTTGGATGCCTACAGTTCCGTAAATAAGGCTATGACGTCATTTTCGCTTGCAAAACGCTGAATTAGTTTTTCAAGAGCTATCCATAGCTGAAAACTAGAACATTCTAGGAGGTCTGGTTGCGGAGATATCTTAATTCAAAATAAATCCATTAAAATCGATTTTTTTTTAGTTTTGAAAGTTTGCATGACTTTGGATGTCTACAGTTCCACAAATAAGGCTCGGAAGGCCTTGCGGTTTATTAACCGCTTAATCAGTTCTTGGAGAGCTATTCATTGCTGAAAACTAGAGCATTTTGTGGGATCTGGTTGCAGAGGTATTTTGATTCAAAGTTAATCTTTCTTGTTTCAACCCAAAAACTAAAAATCTTAATATGGCCATAACTTCCAAAATAAAGCTCGTAAGAGGTTGCGGTTAACGTTGTTGAACAGATAACGGTCAGGTCTTTGCATTGCCGTTCAAAACTCAACTTTTTTTTTCCAATCGATTTTCGCAAAAAAAGCATGGACTACCCCGTCATCAGTAAAAATTGATTTTTTTACGAAAGTCTCTGGAACCCATTGAAACGTACATATATAGAAAGGTTTTGTCAAATGCAACCAGCACATCCAAAGCAAACCCTTTTATAAGGTCTAGTTTTCGAGATATTTGCATTCAAAGTTATTTTTTGAGTTATGAAGGCTTGTATGACTTTGGATGCCTACAGTTCCGCAAATAAGGCTACGACGTCATTTTCGCTTGCAAAATGCTTAATTAGTTTTTCAAGAGCTATCCATAGCTGAAAACTAGAACATTCTAGGAGGTCTGGTTGCGGAGATATCTTAATTCAAAGTAAACCCATTAAAATCGATTTTTTTGAGTTTTGAAAGTTTGCATGACTTTGGATGTCTACAGTTCCACAAATAAGGCTCGGAAGGCCTTGCGGTTTATTAACCGCTTAATCAGTTTTTGGAGAGCTATCCATTGCTGAAAACTAGAGCATTTTGTGGGCTCTGGTTGCAGAGGAATTTTGATTCAAAGTTAATCTTTCTTGTTTCAACCCAAAAACTAAAAATCTTAGTATGGCCATAACTTCCAAAATAAAGCTCGTAAGAGGTTGCGGTTAACGTTGTTGAACTGATAACGGTCAGGTCTTTGCATTGCCGTTCAAAACTCAACTTTTTTTTTTCCAATCGATTTTCGAAAAAAAGCATGGACTACCCCCTTATCACTAAAAATTGATTTTTTTACGAAAGTCTCTGGAACTTATTGAAACGTACATATATAGAAAGGTTTTGTCAAATGCAACCAGCACATCCAAAGCAAACCATTTTATAAGGTCTAGTTTTCGAGATATTTGCATTCAAAGTTATTTTCTTGAGAGCTATCCATTGCTGAAAACTAGAGCATTTTGTGGGCTCTGGTTGCAGAGGAATTTTGATTCAAAGTTAATCTTTCTTGTTTCAACCCAAAAACTAAAAATCTTAATATGGCCATAACTTCCAAAATAAAGCTCGTAAGAGGTTGCGGTTAACGTTGTTGAACAGATAACGGTCAGGTCTTTGCATTGCCGTTCAAAACTCAACTTTTTTTTTTCCAATCGATTTTCGAAAAAAAGCATGGACTACCCCCTTATCACTAAAAATTGATTTTTTCACGAAAGTCTCTGGAACCCATTGAAACGTACATATATGGAAAGGTTTTGTCAAATGCAACCAGCACATCCAAAGCAAACCATTTTATAAGTCTAGTTTTCGAGATATTTGCATTCAAAGTTAATTTTTTTGAGTTATGAAGGCTTGTATGACTTTGGATGCCTACAGTTCCGCAAATAAGGCTATGACGTCATTTGCGCTTGCAAAACGCTTAATTAGTTTTTCAAGAGCTATCCATAGCTGAAAACTAGAACATTCTAGGAGGTCTGGTTGCGGAGATATCTTTATTCAAAGTAAATCCATTAAAATCGATTTTTTTGAGTTTTGAAAGTTTGCATGACTTTGGATGTCTACAGTTCCACAAATAAGGCTCGGAAGGCCTTGCGGTTTATTAACCGCTTAATCAGTTTTTGGAGAGCTATCCATTGCTGAAAATTAGAGCATTTTGTGGGCTCTGGTTGCAGAGGAATTTTGATTCAAAGTTAATCTTTCTGGTTTCAACCCAAAAACTAAAAATCTTAATATGGCCATAACTTCCAAAATAAAGCTCGTAAGAGGTTGCGGTTGACGTTGTTGAACAGATAACGGTCAGGTCTTTGCATTGCCGTTCAAAACTCAACTTTTTTTTTCCAATCGATTTTCGAAAAAAAGCATGGACTACCCCCTTATCACTAAAAATTGATTTTTTTACGAAAGTCTCTGGAACCCATTGAAACGTACATATATAGAAAGGTTTTGTCAAAAGCAACCAGCACATCCAAAGCAAACCCTTTTATAAGGTCTAGTTTTCGAGATATTTGCATTCAAAGTTATTTTTTTGAGTTATGAAGGCTTGTATGACTTTGGATGCCTACAGTTCCGTAAATAAGGCTATGACGTCATTTTCGCTTGCAAAACGCTGAATTAGTTTTTCAAGAGCTATCCATAGCTGAAAACTAGAACATTCTAGGAGGTCTGGTTGCGGAGATATCTTAATTCAAAATAAATCCATTAAAATCGATTTTTTTTTAGTTTTGAAAGTTTGCATGACTTTGGATGTCTACAGTTCCACAAATAAGGCTCGGAAGGCCTTGCGGTTTATTAACCGCTTAATCAGTTCTTGGAGAGCTATTCATTGCTGAAAACTAGAGCATTTTGTGGGATCTGGTTGCAGAGGTATTTTGATTCAAAGTTAATCTTTCTTGTTTCAACCCAAAAACTAAAAATCTTAATATGGCCATAACTTCCAAAATAAAGCTCGTAAGAGGTTGCGGTTAACGTTGTTGAACAGATAACGGTCAGGTCTTTGCATTGCCGTTCAAAACTCAACTTTTTTTTTCCAATCGATTTTCGCAAAAAAAGCATGGACTACCCCGTCATCAGTAAAAATTGATTTTTTTACGAAAGTCTCTGGAACCCATTGAAACGTACATATATAGAAAGGTTTTGTCAAATGCAACCAGCACATCCAAAGCAAACCCTTTTATAAGGTCTAGTTTTCGAGATATTTGCATTCAAAGTTATTTTTTTGAGTTATGAAGGCTTGTATGACTTTGGATGCCTACAGTTCCGCAAATAAGGCTATGACGTCATTTTCGCTTGCAAAATGCTTAATTAGTTTTTCAAGAGCTATCCATAGCTGAAAACTAGAACATTCTAGGAGGTCTGGTTGCGGAGATATCTTTATTCAAAGTAAATCCATTAAAATCGATTTTTTTGAGTTTTGAAAGTTTGCATGACTTTGGATGTCTACAGTTCCACAAATAAGGCTCGGAAGGCCTTGCGGTTTATTAACCGCTTAATCAGTTTTTGGAGAGCTATCCATTGCTGAAAATTAGAGCATTTTGTGGGCTCTGGTTGCAGAGGAATTTTGATTCAAAGTTAATCTTTCTGGTTTCAACCCAAAAACTAAAAATCTTAATATGGCCATAACTTCCAAAATAAAGCTCGTAAGAGGTTGCGGTTGACGTTGTTGAACAGATAACGGTCAGGTCTTTGCATTGCCGTTCAAAACTCAACTTTTTTTTTCCAATCGATTTTCGAAAAAAAGCATGGACTACCCCCTTATCAGTAAAAATTGATTTTTTTACGAAAGTCTCTGGAACCCATTGAAACGTACATATATAGAAAGGTTTTGTCAAATGCAACCAGCACATCCAAAGCAAACCCTTTTATAAGGTCTAGTTTTCGAGATATTTGCATTCAAAGTTATTTTTTTGAGTTATGAAGGCTTGTATGACTTTGGATGCCTACAGTTCCGCAAATAAGGCTATGACGTCATTTTCGCTTGCAAAACGCTGAATTAGTTTTTCAAGAGCTATCCATAGCTGAAAACTAGAACATTATAGGAGGTCTGGTTGCGGAGATATCTTAATTCAAAGTAAATCCATTAAAATCGATTTTTTTGAGTTTTGAAAGTTTGCATGACTTTGGATGTCTACAGTTCCACAAATAAGGCTCAGAAGGCCTTGCGGTTTATTAACCGCTTAATCAGTTTTTGGAGAGCTATCCATTGCTGAAAACTAGAGCATTTTGTGGGCTCTGGTTGCAGAGGAATTTTGATTCAAAGTTAATCTTTCTTGTTTCAACCCAAAAACTAAAAATCTTAGTATGGCCATAACTTCCAAAATAAAGCTCGTAAGAGGTTGCGGTTAACGTTGTTGAACTGATAACGGTCAGGTCTTTGCATTGCCGTTCAAAACTCAACTTTTTTTTTTCCAATCGATTTTCGAAAAAAAGCATGGACTACCCCCTATCACTAAAAATTGATTTTTTTACGAAAGTCTCTGGAACTTATTGAAACGTACATATATAGAAAGGTTTTGTCAAATGCAACCAGCACATCCAAAGCAAACCATTTTATAAGGTCTAGTTTTCGAGATATTTGCATTCAAAGTTATTTTTTAGAGTTATGAAGGCTTGTATGACTTTGGATGCCTACAGTTCCGCAAATAAGGCTATGACATCATTTGCGCTTGCAAAACGCTGAATTAGTTTTTCAAGAGCTATCCATAGCTGAAAACTAGAACATTCTAGGAGGTCTAATTGCGGAGATATCTTAATTCAAAGTAAATCCATTAAAATCGATTTTTTTGAGTTTTGAAAGTTTGCATGACTTTGGATGTCTACAGTTCCACAAATAAGGCTCGGAAGGCCTTGCGGTTTATTAACTGCTTAATCAGTTTTTGGAGAGCTATCCATTGCTGAAAATTAGAGCATTTTGTGGGCTCTGGTTGCAGAGGAATTTTGATTCAAAGTTAATCTTTCTGGTTTCAACCCAAAAACTAAAAATCTTAATATGGCCATAACTTCCAAAATAAAGCTCGTAAGAGGTTGCGGTTGACGTTGTTGAACAGATAACGGTCAGGTCTTTGCATTGCCGTTCAAAACTCAACTTTTTTTTTCCAATCGATTTTCGAAAAAAAGCATGGACTACCCCCTTATCAGTAAAAATTGATTTTTTTACGAAAGTCTCTGGAACCCATTGAAACGTACATATATAGAAAGGTTTTGTCAAATGCAACCAGCACATCCAAAGCAAACCCTTTTATATGGTCTAGTTTTCGAGATATTTGCATTCAAAGTTATTTTTTTGAGTTATGAAGGCTTGTATGACTTTGGATGCCTACAGTTCCGCAAATAAGGCTATGACGTCATTTTCGCTTGCAAAACGCTTAATTAGTTTTTCAAGAGCTATCCATAGCTGAAAACTAGAACATTATAGGAGGTCTGGTTGCGGAGATATCTTAATTCAAAGTAAATCCATTAAAATCGATTTTTTTGAGTTTTGAAAGTTTGCATGACTTTGGATGTCTACAGTTCCACAAATAAGGCTCAGAAGGCCTTGCGGTTTATTAACCGCTTAATCAGTTTTTGGAGAGCTATCCATTGCTGAAAACTAGAGCATTTTGTGGGCTCTGGTTGCAGAGGAATTTTGATTCAAAGTTAATCTTTCTTGTTTCAACCCAAAAACTAAAAATCTTATTATGGCCATAACTTCCAAAATAAAGCTCGTAAGAGGTTGCGAAAATCAATTGGAAAAGCATGGACTACCCCCTTATCACTAAAAATTGATTTTTTTACGAAAGTCTCTGGAACCCATTGAAACGTACATATATAGAAAGGTTTTGTCAAATGCAACCAGCACATCCAAAGCAAACCATTTTATAAGGTCTAGTTTTCGAGATATTTGCATTCAAAGTTATTTGTTTGAGTTATGAAGGCTTGTATGACTTTGGATGCCTACAGTTCCGCAAATAAGGCTATGACGTCATTTGCGCTTGCAAAACGCTGAATTAGTTTTTCAAGAGCTATCCATAGCTGAAAACTAGAACATTCTAGGAGGTCTGGTTGCGGAGATATCTTAATTCAAAGTAAATCCATTAAAATCGATTTTTTTGAATTTTGAAAGTTTGCATGACTTTGGATGTCTACAGTTCCGCAAATAAGGCTCGGAAGGCCTTGCGGTTTATTAACCGCTTAATCAGTTTTTGGAGAGCTATCCATTGCTGAAAACTAGAGCATTTTGTGGGCTCTGGTTGCAAAGGAATTTTGATTCAAAGTTAATCTTTCTTGTTTCAACCCAAAAACTAAAAATCTTAATATGGCCATAACTTCCAAAATAAAGCTCGTAAGAGGTTGCGAAAATCAATTGGAAAAGCATGGACTACCCCCTTATCACTAAAAATTGATTTTTTTACGAAAGTCTCTGGAACCCATTGAAACGTACATATATAGAAAGGTTTTGTCAAATGCAACCAGCACATCCAAAGCAAACCATTTTATAAGGTCTAGTTTTCGAGATATTTGCATTCAAAGTTATTTGTTTGAGTTATGAAGGCTTGTATGACTTTGGATGCCTACAGTTCCGCAAATAAGGCTATGACGTCATTTGCGCTTGCAAAACGCTGAATTAGTTTTTCAAGAGCTATCCATAGCTGAAAACTAGAACATTCTAGGAGGTCTGGTTGCGGAGATATCTTAATTCAAAGTAAATCCATTAAAATCGATTTTTTTGAGTTTTGAAAGTTTGCATGACTTTGGATGTCTACAGTTCCGCAAATAAGGCTCCGAAGGCCTTGCGGTTTATTAACCGCTTAATCAGTTTTTGGAGAGCTATCCATTGCTGAAAACTAGAGCATTTTGTGAGCTCTGGTTGCAAAGGAATTTTGATTCAAAGTTAATCTTTCTTGTTTCAACCCAAAAACTAAAAATCTTAATATGGCCATAACTTCCAAAATAAAGCTCGTAAGAGGTTGCGGTTAACGTTGTTGAACAGATAACGGTCAGGTCTTTGCATTGCCGTTCAAAACTCAACTTTTTTTTTTCCAATCGATTTTCGAAAAAAAAGCATGGAAAGGTTTTGTCAAATGCAACCAGCACATCCAAAGCAAACCATTTTATAAGGTCTAGTTTTCGAGATATTTGCATTCAAAGTTATTTTTTTGAGTTATGAAGGCTTGTATGACTTTGGATGCCTACAGTTCCGCAAATAAGGCTATGACGTCATTTGCGCTTGCAAAACGCTTAATTAGTTTTTCAAGAGCTATCCATAGCTGAAAACTAAAACATTCTAGGAGGTCTGGTTGCGGAGATATCTTAATTCAAAGTAAATCCATTAAAATCGATTTTTTTTGAGTTTTGAAAGTTTGCATGACTTTGGATGTCTACAGTTCCACAAATAAGGCTCGGAAGGCCTTGCGGTTTATTAACCGCTTAATCAGTTTTTGAAGAGATATCCATTGCTGAAAACTAGAGCATTTTGTGGGCTCTGGTTGCAGAGGAATTTTGATTCAAAGTTAATCTTTCTGGTTTCAACCCAAAAACTAAAAATCTTAATATGGCCATAACTTCCAAAATAAAGCTCGTAAGAGTTTGCGGTTGACGTTGTTGAACAGATAACGGTCAGGTCTTTGCATTGCCGTTCAAAACTCAACTTTTTTTTTCCAATCGATTTTCGAAAAAAAGCATTTTGTGGGCTCTGGTTACAAAGGAATTTTGATTCAAAGTTAATCTTTCTTGTTTCAACCCAAAAACTAAAAATCTTAATATGGCCATAACTTCCAAAATAAAGCTCGTAAGAGGTTGCGGTTAACGTTGTTGAACAGATAACGGTCAGGTCTTTGCATTGCCGTTCAAAACTCAACTTTTTTTTTTTCCAATCGATTTTCGAAAAAAAGCATGGAAAGGTTTTGTCAAATGCAACCAGCACATCCAAAGCAAACCATTTTATAAGGTCTAGTTTTCGAGATATTTGCATTCAAAGTTATTTTTTTGAGTTATGAAGGCTTGTATGACTTTGGATGCCTACAGTTCCGCAAATAAGGCTATGACGTCATTTGCGCTTGCAAAACGCTTAATTAGTTTTTCAAGAGCTATCCATAGCTGAAAACTAAAACATTCTAGGAGGTCTGGTTGCGGAGATATCTTAATTCAAAGTAAAAAAAACTAGAACATTCTAGGAGGTCTGGTTGCGGAGATATCTTAATTCAAAGTAAATCCATTAAAATCGATTTTTTTGAGTTTTGAAAGTTTGCATGACTTTGGATGTCTACAGTTCCACAAATAAGGCTCGGAAGGCCTTGCGGTTTATTAACCGCTTAGTCAGTTTTTGGAGAGCTATCCATTGCTGAAAACTAGAGCATTTTGTGGGCTCTGGTTGCAGAGGAATTTTGATTCAAAGTTAATCTTTCTTGTTTCAACCCAAAAACTAAAAATCTTAGTATGGCCATAACTTCCAAAATAAAGCTCGTAAGAGGTTGCGGTTAACGTTGTTGAACAGATAACGGTCAGGTCTTTGCATTGCCGTTCAAAACTCAACTTTTTTTTTCAAATTGATTTTCGACAAAAAGCATGGACTACCCCCTTATCACTAAAAATTGATTTTTTTACGAAAGTCTCTGGAACCCATTGAAACGTACATATATAGAAAGGTTTTGTCAAATGCAACCAGCACATCCAAAGCAAACCATTTTATAAGGTCTAGTTTTCGAGATATTTGCATTCAAAGTTATTTTTTTGAGTTATGAAGGCTTGTATGACTTTGGATGCCTACAGTTCCGCAAATAAGGCTATGACGTCATTTGCGCTTGCAAAACGCTTAATTAGTTTTTCAAGAGCTATCCATAGCTGAAAACTAGAACATTCTAGGAGGTCTGGTTGCGGAGATATCTTAATTCAAAGTAAATCCATTAAAATCGATTTTTTTGAGTTTTGAAAGTTTGCATGACTTTGGATGTCTACAGTTCCACAAATAAGGCTCGGAAGGCCTTGCGGTTTATTAACCGCTTAATCAGTTTTTGGAGAGCCATCCATTGCTGAAAACTAGAGCATTTTGTGGGCTCTGGTTGCAGAGGAATTTTGATTCAAAGTTAATCTTTCTTGTTTCAACCCAAAAACTAAAAATCTTGATATGGCCATAACTTCCAAAATAAAGCTCGTAAGAGGTTGCGGTTAACGTTGTTGAACAGATAACGGTCAGGTCTTTGCATTGCCGTTCAAAACTCAACTTTTTTTTTCCAATCGATTTTCGAAAAAAAGCATGGACTACCCCCTTATCACTAAAAATTGATTTTTTTACGAAAGTCTCTGGAACCCATTGAAACGTACATATATAGAAAGGTTTTGTCAAATGCAACCAGCACATCCAAAGCAAACCATTTTATAAGGTCTAGTTTTCGAGATATTTGCATTCAAAGTTAATTTTTTTGAGTTATGAAGGCTTGTATGACTTTGGATGCCTACAGTTCCGCAAATAAGGCTATGACGTCATTTGCGCTTGCAAAACGCTTAATTAGTTTTTCAAGAGCTATCCATAGCTGAAAACTAGAACATTCTAGGAGGTCTGGTTGCGGAGATATCTTTATTCAAAGTAAATCCATTAAAATCGATTTTTTTGAGTTTTGAAAGTTTGCATGACTTTGGATGTCTACAGTTCCACAAATAAGGCTCGGAAGGCCTTGCGGTTTATTAACCGCTTAATCAGTTTTTGGAGAGCTATCCATTGCTGAAAATTAGAGCATTTTGTGGGCTCTGGTTGCAGAGGAATTTTGATTCAAAGTTAATCTTTCTGGTTTCAACCCAAAAACTAAAAATCTTAATATGGCCATAACTTCCAAAATAAAGCTCGTAAGAGGTTGCGGTTGACGTTGTTGAACAGATAACGGTCAGGTCTTTGCATTGCCGTTCAAAACTCAACTTTTTTTTTTCCAATCGATTTTCGAAAAAAAGCATGGACTACCCCCTTATCACTAAAAATTGATTTTTTTACGAAAGTCTCTGGAACCCATTGAAACGTACATATATAGAAAGGTTTTGTCAAATGCAACCAGCACATCCAAAGCAAACCCTTTTATAAGGTCTAGTTTTCGAGATATTTGCATTCAAAGTTATTTTTTTGAGTTATGAAGGCTTGTATGACTTTGGATGCCTACAGTTCCGTAAATAAGGCTATGACGTCATTTTCGCTTGCAAAACGCTGAATTAGTTTTTCAAGAGCTATCCATAGCTGAAAACTAGAACATTCTAGGAGGTCTGGTTGCGGAGATATCTTAATTCAAAATAAATCCATTAAAATCGATTTTTTTTTAGTTTTGAAAGTTTGCATGACTTTGGATGTCTACAGTTCCACAAATAAGGCTCGGAAGGCCTTGCGGTTTATTAACCGCTTAATCAGTTCTTGTAAAGCTATTCATTGCTGAAAACTAGAGCATTTTGTGGGATCTGGTTGCGGAGGTATTTTGATTCAAAGTTAATCTTTCTTGTTTCAACCCAAATACTAAAAATCTTAATATGGCCATAACTTCCAAAATAAAGCTCGTAAGAGGTTGCGGTTAACGTTGTTGAACAGATAACGGTCAGGTCTTTGCATTGCCGTTCAAAACTCAACTTTTTTTTTTCCAATCGATTTTCGAAAAAAAGCATGGACTACCCCCTTATCACTAAAAATTGATTTTTTTTTACGAAAGTCTCTGGAACCCATTGAAACGTACATATATAGAAAGGTTTTGTCAAATGCAACCAGCACATCCAAAGCAAACCATTTTATAAGGTCTAGTTTTCGAGATATTTGCATTCAAAGTTATTTTTTTGAGTTATGAAGGCTTGTATGACTTTGGATGCCTACAGTTCCGCAAATAAGGCTATGACGTCATTTGCGCTTGCAAAACGCTTAATTAGTTTTTCAAGAGCTATCCATAGCTGAAAACTAGAACATTCTAGGAGGTCTGGTTGCGGAGATATCTTAATTCAAAGTAAATCCATTAAAATCGATTTTTTTGAGTTTTGAAAGTTTGCATGACTTTGGATGTCTACAGTTCCACAAATAAGGCTCGGAAGGCCTTGCGGTTTATTAACCGCTTAATCAGTTTTTGGAGAGCTATCCATTGCTGAAAACTAGAGCATTTTGTGGGCTCTGGTTGCAGAGGAATTTTGATTCAAAGTTAATCTTTCTTGTTTCAACCCAAAAACTAAAAATCTTGATATGGCCATAACTTCCAAAATAAAGCTCGTAAGAGGTTGCGGTTAACGTTGTTGAACAGATAACGGTCAGGTCTTTGCATTGCCGTTCAAAACTCAACTTTTTTTTTCCAATCGATTTTCGAAAAAAAGCATGGACTACCCCCTTATCACTAAAAATTGATTTTTTTACGAAAGTCTCTGGAACCCATTGAAACGTACATATATAGAAAGGTTTTGTCAAATGCAACCAGCACATCCAAAGCAAACCCTTTTATAAGGTCTAGTTTTCGAGATATTTGCATTCAAAGTTATTTTTTTGAGTTATGAAGGCTTGTATGACTTTGGATGCCTACAGTTCCGTAAATAAGGCTATGACGTCATTTTCGCTTGCAAACGCTGAATTAGTTTTTCAAGAGCTATCCATAGCTGAAAACTAGAACATTCTAGGGGGTCTGGTTGCGGAGATATCTTAATTCAAAATAAATCCATTAAAATCGATTTTTTTTTAGTTTTGAAAGTTTGCATGACTTTGGATGTCTACAGTTCCACAAATAAGGCTCGGAAGGCCTTGCGGTTTATTAACCGCTTAATCAGTTCTTGGAGAGCTATTCATTGCTGAAAACTAGAGCATTTTGTGGGCTCTGGTTGCAAAGGAATTTTGATTCAAAGTTAATCTTTCTTGTTTCAACCCAAAAACTAAAAATCTTAATATGGCCATAACTTCCAAAATAAAGCTCGTAAGAGGTTGCGGTTAACGTTGTTGAACAGATAACGGTCAGGTCTTTGCATTGCCGTTCAAAACTCAACTTTTTTTTTTCCAATCGATTTTCGAAAAAAAGCATGGAAAGGTTTTGTCAAATGCAACCAGCACATCCAAAGCAAACCATTTTATAAGGTCTAGTTTTCGAGATATTTGCATTCAAAGTTATTTTTTTGAGTTATGAAGGCTTGTATGACTTTGGATGCCTACAGTTCCGCAAATAAGGCTATGACGTCATTTGCGCTTGCAAAACGCTTAATTAGTTTTTCAAGAGCTATCCATAGCTGAAAACTAAAACATTCTAGGAGGTCTGGTTGCGGAGATATCTTAATTCAAAGTAAATCCATTAAAATCGATTTTTTTTGAGTTTTGAAAGTTTGCATGACTTTGGATGTCTACAGTTCCACAAATAAGGCTCGGAAGGCCTTGCGGTTTATTAACCGCTTAATCAGTTTTTGAAGAGATATCCATTGCTGAAAACTAGAGCATTTTGTGGGCTCTGGTTGCAGAGGAATTTTGATTCAAAGTTAATCTTTCTGGTTTCAACCCAAAAACTAAAAATCTTAATATGGCCATAACTTCCAAAATAAAGCTCGTAAGAGTTTGCGGTTGACGTTGTTGAACAGATAACGGTCAGGTCTTTGCATTGCCGTTCAAAACTCAACTTTTTTTTCCAATCGATTTTGGAAAAAAAGCATGTTGTGGGCTCTGGTTGCAAAGGAATTTTGATTCAAAGTTAATCTTTCTTGTTTCAACCCAAAAACTAAAAATCTTAATATGGCCATAACTTCCAAAATAAAGCTCGTAAGAGGTTGCGGTTAACGTTGTTGAACAGATAACGGTCAGGTCTTTGCATTGCCGTTCAAAACTCAACTTTTTTTTTTCCAATCGATTTTCGAAAAAAAGCATGGAAAGGTTTTGTCAAATGCAACCAGCACATCCAAAGCAAACCATTTTATAAGGTCTAGTTTTCGAGATATTTGCATTCAAAGTTATTTTTTTGAGTTATGAAGGCTTGTATGACTTTGGATGCCTACAGTTCCGCAAATAAGGCTATGACGTCATTTGCGCTTGCAAAACGCTTAATTAGTTTTTCAAGAGCTATCCATAGCTGAAAACTAAAACATTCTAGGAGGTCTGGTTGCGGAGATATCTTAATTCAAAGTAAATCCATTAAAATCGATTTTTTTTTGAGTTTTGAAAGTTTGCATGACTTTGGATGTCTACAGTTCCACAAATAAGGCTCGGAAGGCCTTGCGGTTTATTAACCGCTTAATCAGTTTTTGAAGAGATATCCATTGCTGAAAACTAGAGCATTTTGTGGGCTCTGGTTGCAGAGGAATTTTGATTCAAAGTTAATCTTTCTGGTTTCAACCCAAAAACTAAAAATCTTAATATGGCCATAACTTCCAAAATAAAGCTCGTAAGAGTTTGCGGTTGACGTTGTTGAACAGATAACGGTCAGGTCTTTGCATTGCCGTTCAAAACTCAACTTTTTTTTTCCAATCGATTTTCGAAAAAAAGCATGGACTACCCCCTTATCACTAAAAATTGATTTTTTTACGAAAGTCTCTGGAACCCATTGAAACGTACATATATAGAAAGGTTTTGTCAAATGCAACCAGCACATCCAAAGCAAACCCTTTTATAAGGTCTAGTTTTCGAGATATTTGCATTCAAAGTTATTTTTTTGAGTTATGAAGGCTTGTATGACTTTGGATGCCTACAGTTCCGCAAATAAGGGTATGACGTCATTTTCGCTTGCAAAACGCTTAATTAGTTTTTCAAGAGCTATCCATAGCTGAAAACTAGAACATTCTAGGAGGTCTGGTTGCGGAGATATCTTAATTCAAAGTAAATCCATTAAAATCGATTTTTTTGAGTTTTGAAAGTTTGCATGACTTTGGATGTCTACAGTTCCACAAATAAGGCTCGGAAGGCCTTGCGGTTTATTAACCGCTTAGTCAGTTTTTGGAGAGCTATCCATTGCTGAAAACAAGAGCATTTTGTGGGCTCTGGTTGCAGAGGAATTTTGATTCAAAGTTAATCTTTCTTGTTTCAACCCAAAAACTAAAAATCTTAGTATGGCCATAACTTCCAAAATAAAGCTCGTAAGAGGTTGCGGTTGACGTTGTTGAACAGATAACGGTCAGGTCTTTGCATTGCTGTTCAAAACTCAACTTTTTTTTTTCAAATTGATTTTCGACAAAAAGCATGGACTACCCCCTTATCACTAAAAATTGATTTTTTTACGAAAGTCTCTGGAACCCATTGAAACGTACATATATAGAAAGGTTTTGTCAAATGCAACCAGCACATCCAAAGCAAACCATTTTATAAGGTCTAGTTTTCGAGATATTTGCATTCAAAGTTATTTTTTTGAGTTATGAAGGCTTGTATGACTTTGGATGCCTACAGTTCCGCAAATAAGGCTATGACGTCATTTGCGCTTGCAAAACGCTTAATTAGTTTTTCAAGAGCTATCCATAGCTGAAAACTAGAACATTCTAGGAGGTCTGGTTGCGGAGATATCTTAATTCAAAGTAAATCCATTAAAATCGATTTTTTTGAGTTTTGAAAGTTTGCATGACTTTGGATGTCTACAGTTCCACAAATAAGGCTCGGAAGGCCTTGCGGTTTATTAACCGCTTAATCAGTTTTTGGAGAGCCATCCATTGCTGAAAACTAGAGCATTTTGTGGGCTCTGGTTGCAGAGGAATTTTGATTCAAAGTTAATCTTTCTTGTTTCAACCCAAAAACTAAAAATCTTGATATGGCCATAACTTCCAAAATAAAGCTCGTAAGAGGTTGCGGTTAACGTTGTTGAACAGATAACGGTCAGGTCTTTGCATTGCCGTTTAAAACTCAACTTTTTTTTTCCAATCGATTTTCGAAAAAAAGCATGGAAAGGTTTTGTCAAATGCAACCAGCACATCCAAAGCAAACCATTTTATAAGGTCTAGTTTTCGAGATATTTGCATTCAAAGTTATTTTTTTGAGTTATGAAGGCTTGTATGACTTTGGATGCCTACAGTTCCGTAAATAAGGCTATGACGTCATTTTCGCTTGCAAACGCTGAATTAGTTTTTCAAGAGCTATCCATAGCTGAAAACTAGAACATTCTAGGGGGTCTGGTTGCGGAGATATCTTAATTCAAAATAAATCCATTAAAATCGATTTTTTTTTTAGTTTTGAAAGTTTGCATGACTTTGGATGTCTACAGTTCCACAAATAAGGCTCGGAAGGCCTTGCGGTTTATTAACCGCTTAATCAGTTCTTGGAGAGCTATTCATTGCTGAAAACTAGAGCATTTTGTGGGCTCTGGTTGCAAAGGAATTTTGATTCAAAGTTAATCTTTCTTGTTTCAACCCAAAAACTAAAAATCTTAATATGGCCATAACTTCCAAAATAAAGCTCGTAAGAGGTTGCGGTTAACGTTGTTGAACAGATAACGGTCAGGTCTTTGCATTGCCGTTCAAAACTCAACTTTTTTTTTTCCAATCGATTTTCGAAAAAAAGCATGGAAAGGTTTTGTCAAATGCAACCAGCACATCCAAAGCAAACCATTTTATAAGGTCTAGTTTTCGAGATATTTGCATTCAAAGTTATTTTTTTGAGTTATGAAGGCTTGTATGACTTTGGATGCCTACAGTTCCGCAAATAAGGCTATGACGTCATTTGCGCTTGCAAAACGCTTAATTAGTTTTTCAAGAGCTATCCATAGCTGAAAACTAAAACATTCTAGGAGGTCTGGTTGCGGAGATATCTTAATTCAAAGTAAATCCATTAAAATCGATTTTTTTTGAGTTTTGAAAGTTTGCATGACTTTGGATGTCTACAGTTCCACAAATAAGGCTCGGAAGGCCTTGCGGTTTATTAACCGCTTAATCAGTTTTTGAAGAGATATCCATTGCTGAAAACTAGAGGATTTTGTGGGCTCTGGTTGCAGAGGAATTTTGATTCAAAGTTAATCTTTCTGGTTTCAACCCAAAAACTAAAAATCTTAATATGGCCATAACTTCCAAAATAAAGCTCGTAAGAGTTTGCGGTTGACGTTGTTGAACAGATAACGGTCAGGTCTTTGCATTGCCGTTCAAAACTCAACTTTTTTTTCCAATCGATTTTGGAAAAAAAGCATTTTGTGGGCTCTGGTTGCAAAGGAATTTTGATTCAAAGTTAATCTTTCTTGTTTCAACCCAAAAACTAAAAATCTTAATATGGCCATAACTTCCAAAATAAAGCTCGTAAGAGGTTGCGGTTAACGTTGTTGAACAGATAACGGTCAGGTCTTTGCATTGCCGTTCAAAACTCAACTTTTTTTTTTCCAATCGATTTTCGAAAAAAAGCATGGAAAGGTTTTGTCAAATGCAACCAGCACATCCAAAGCAAACCATTTTATAAGGTCTAGTTTTCGAGATATTTGCATTCAAAGTTATTTTTTTGAGTTATGAAGGCTTGTATGACTTTGGATGCCTACAGTTCCGCAAATAAGGCTATGACGTCATTTGCGCTTGCAAAACGCTTAATTAGTTTTTCAAGAGCTATCCATAGCTGAAAACTAAAACATTCTAGGAGGTCTGGTTGCGGAGATATCTTAATTCAAAGTAAATCCATTAAAATCGATTTTTTTTTGAGTTTTGAAAGTTTGCATGACTTTGGATGTCTACAGTTCCACAAATAAGGCTCGGAAGGCCTTGCGGTTTATTAACCGCTTAATCAGTTTTTGAAGAGATATCCATTGCTGAAAACTAGAGCATTTTGTGGGCTCTGGTTGCAGAGGAATTTTGATTCAAAGTTAATCTTTCTGGTTTCAACCCAAAAACTAAAAATCTTAATATGGCCATAACTTCCAAAATAAAGCTCGTAAGAGTTTGCGGTTGACGTTGTTGAACAGATAACGGTCAGGTCTTTGCATTGCCGTTCAAAACTCAACTTTTTTTTTCCAATCGATTTTCGAAAAAAAGCATGGACTACCCCCTTATCACTAAAAATTGATTTTTTTACGAAAGTCTCTGGAACCCATTGAAACGTACATATATAGAAAGGTTTTGTCAAATGCAACCAGCACATCCAAAGCAAACCCTTTTATAAGGTCTAGTTTTCGAGATATTTGCATTCAAAGTTATTTTTTTGAGTTATGAAGGCTTGTATGACTTTGGATGCCTACAGTTCCGCAAATAAGGGTATGACGTCATTTTCGCTTGCAAAACGCTTAATTAGTTTTTCAAGAGCTATCCATAGCTGAAAACTAGAACATTCTAGGAGGTCTGGTTGCGGAGATATCTTAATTCAAAGTAAATCCATTAAAATCGATTTTTTTGAGTTTTGAAAGTTTGCATGACTTTGGATGTCTACAGTTCCACAAATAAGGCTCGGAAGGCCTTGCGGTTTATTAACCGCTTAGTCAGTTTTTGGAGAGCTATCCATTGCTGAAAACAAGAGCATTTTGTGGGCTCTGGTTGCAGAGGAATTTTGATTCAAAGTTAATCTTTCTTGTTTCAACCCAAAAACTAAAAATCTTAGTATGGCCATAACTTCCAAAATAAAGCTCGTAAGAGGTTGCGGTTGACGTTGTTGAACAGATAACGGTCAGGTCTTTGCATTGCCGTTCAAAACTCAACTTTTTTTTTCCAATCGATTTTCGAAAAAAAGCATGGACTACCCCCTTATCACTAAAAATTGATTTTTTTACGAAAGTCTCTGGAACCCATTGAAACGTACATATATAGAAAGGTTTTGTCAAATGCAACCAGCACATCCAAAGCAAACCCTTTTATAAGGTCTAGTTTTCGAGATATTTGCATTCAAAGTTATTTTTTTGAGTTATGAAGGCTTGTATGACTTTGGATGCCTACAGTTCAAATAAGGGTATGACGTCATTTTCGCTTACAAAACGCTATATTAGTTTTTCAAGAGCTATCCATAGCTGAAAACTAGAACATTCTAGGAGGTCTGGTTGCGGAGATATCTTAATTCAAAGTAAATCCATTAAAATCGATTTTTTTGAGTTTTGAAAGTTTGCATGACTTTGGATGTCTACAGTTCCACAAATAAGGCTCGGAAGGCCTTGCGGTTTATTAACCGCTTAATCAGTTTTTGGAGAGCTATCCATTGCTGAAAACTAGAGCATTTTGTGGGCTCTGGTTGCAGAGGAATTTTGATTCAAAGTTAATCTTTCTTGTTTCAACCCAAAAACTAAAAATCTTAGTATGGCCATAACTTCCAAAATAAAGCTCGTAAGAGGTTGCGGTTAACGTTGTTGAACAGATAACGGTCAGGTCTTTGCATTGCCGTTCAAAACTCAACTTTTTTTTCCAATCGATTTTCGAAAAAAAGCATGGACTACCCCCTTATCACTAAAAATTGATTTTTTTACGAAAGTCTCTGGAACTAATTGAAACGTACATATATAGAAAGGTTTTGTCAAATGCAACCAGCACATCCAAAGCAAACCATTTTATAAGGTCTAGTTTTCGAGATATTTGCATTCAAAGTTATTTTTTTGAGAGCTATCCATTGCTGAAAACTAGAGCATTTTGTGGGCTCTGGTTGCAGAGGAATTTTGATTCAAAGTTAATCTTTCTTGTTTCAACCCAAAAACTAAAAATCTTAATATGGCCATAACTTCCAAAATAAAGCTCGTAAGAGGTTGCGGTTAACGTTGTTGAACAGATAACGGTCAGGTCTTTGCATTGCCGTTCAAAACTCAACTTTTTTTTTTCCAATCGATTTTCGAAAAAAAGCATGGACTACCCCCTTATCACTAAAAATTGATTTTTTTACGAAAGTCTCTGGAACCCATTGAAACGTACATATATAGAAAGGTTTTGTCAAATGCAACCAGCACATCCAAAGCAAACCCTTTTATAAGGTCTAGTTTTCGAGATATTTGCATTCAAAATTATTTTTTTGAGTTATGAAGGCTTGTATGACTTTGGATGCCTACAGTTCCGTAAATAAGGCTATGACGTCATTTTCGCTTGCAAACGCTGAATTAGTTTTTCAAGAGCTATCCATAGCTGAAAACTAGAACATTCTAGGAGGTCTGGTTGCGGAGATATCTTAATTCAAAATAAATCCATTAAAATCGATTTTTTTTTAGTTTTGAAAGTTTGCATGACTTTGGATGTCTACAGTTCCACAAATAAGGCTCGGAAGGCCTTGCGGTTTATTAACCGCTTAATCAGTTCTTGGAGAGCTATTCATTGCTGAAAACTAGAGCATTTTGTGGGATCTGGTTGCAGAGGTATTTTGATTCAAAGTTAATCTTTCTTGTTTCAACCCAAAAACTAAAAATCTTAATATGGCCATAACTTCCAAAATAAAGCTCGTAAGAGGTTGCGGTTAACGTTGTTGAACAGATAACGGTCAGGTCTTTGCATTGCCGTTCAAAACTCAACTTTTTTTTTTCCAATCGATTTTCGAAAAAAAGCATGGACTACCCCCTTATCACTAAAAATTGATTTTTTTACGAAAGTCTCTGGAACCCATTGAAACGTACATATATAGAAAGGTTTTGTCAAATGCAACCAGCACATCCAAAGCAAACCATTTTATAAGGTCTAGTTTTCGAGATATTTGCATTCAAAGTTATTTTTTTGAGTTATGAAGGCTTGTATGACTTTGGATGCCTACAGTTCCGCAAATAAGGCTATGACGTCATTTGCGCTTGCAAAAAGCTTAATTAGTTTTTCAAGAGCTATCCATAGCTGAAAACTAGAACATTCTAGGAGGTCTGGTTGCGGAGATATCTTAATTCAAAGTAAATCCATTAAAATCGATTTTTTTGAGTTTTGAAAGTTTGCATGACTTTGGATGTCTACAGTTCCACAAATAAGGCTCGGAAGGCCTTGCGGTTTATTAACCGCTTAATCAGTTTTTGGAGAGCCATCCATTGCTGAAAACTAGAGCATTTTGTGGGCTCTGGTTGCAGAGGAATTTTGATTCAAAGTTAATCTTTCTGGTTTCAACCCAAAAACTAAAAATCTTAATATGGCCATAACTTCCAAAATAAAGCTCGTAAGAGGTTGCGGTTGACGTTGTTGAACAGATAACGGTCAGGTCTTTGCATTGCCGTTCAAAACTCAACTTTTTTTTTTCCAATCGATTTTCGAAAAAAAGCATGGACTACCCCCTTATCACTAAAAATTGATTTTTTTACGAAAGTCTCTGGAACCCATTGAAACGTACATATATAGAAAGGTTTTGTCAAATGCAACCAGCACATCCAAAGCAAACCCTTTTATAAGGTCTAGTTTTCGAGATATTTGCATTCAAAGTTATTTTTTTGAGTTATGAAGGCTTGTATGACTTTGGATGCCTACAGTTCAAATAAGGGTATGACGTCATTTTCGCTTGCAAAACGCTTAATTAGTTTTTCAAGAGCTATCCATAGCTGAAAACTAGAACATTCTAGGAGGTCTGGTTGCGGAGATATAGTTTTCGAGATATTTGCATTCAAAGTTATTTTTTTGAGTTATGAAGGCTTGTATGACTTTGGATGCCTACAGTTCCGCAAATAAGGCTATGACGTCATTTGCGCTTGCAAAACGCTTAATTAGTTTTTCAAGAGCTATCCATAGCTGAAAACTAGAACATTCTAGGAGGTCTGGTTGCGGAGATATCTTAATTCAAAGTAAATCCATTAAAATCGATTTTTTTGAGTTTTGAAAGTTTGCATGACTTTGGATGTCTACAGTTCCACAAATAAGGCTCGGAAGGCCTTGCGGTTTATTAACCGCTTAATCAGTTTTTGGAGAGCCATCCATTGCTGAAAACTAGAGCATTTTGTGGGCTCTGGTTGCAGAGGAATTTTGATTCAAAGTTAATCTTTCTTGTTTCAACCCAAAAACTAAAAATCTTAATATGGCCATAACTTCCAAAATAAAGCTCGTAAGAGGTTGCGGTTAACGTTGTTGAACAGATAACGGTCAGGTCTTTGCATTGCCGTTCAAAACTCAACTTTTTTTTCCAATCGATTTTCGAAAAAAAGCATGGACTACCCCCTTATCACTAAAAATTGATTTTTTTACGAAAGTCTCTGGAACCCATTGAAACGTACATATATAGAAAGGTTTTGTCAAATGCAACCAGCACATCCAAAGCAAACCCTTTTATAAGGTCTAGTTTTCGAGATATTTGCATTCAAAGTTATTTTTTTGAGTTATGAAGGCTTGTATGACTTTGGATGCCTACAGTTCCGTAAATAAGGCTATGACGTCATTTTCGCTTGCAAAACGCTTAATTAGTTTTTCAAGAGCTATCCATAGCTGAAAACTAGAACATTCTAGGAGGTCTGGTTGCGGAGATATCTTAATTCAAAGTAAATCCATTAAAATCGATTTTTTTGAGTTTTGAAAGTTTGCATGACTTTGGATGTCTACAGTTCCACAAATAAGGCTCGGAAGGCCTTGCGGTTTATTAACCGCTTAATCAGTTTTTGGAGAGCTATCCATTGCTGAAAACTAGAACATTTTGTGGGCTCTGGTTGCAGAGGAATTTTGATTCAAAATTAATCTTTCTTGTTTCAACCCAAAAACTAAAAATCTTAGTATGGCCATAACTTCCAAAATAAAGCTCGTAAGAGGTTGCGGTTAACGTTGTTGAACAGATAACGTTCAGGTCTTTGCATTGCCGTTCAAAACTCAACTTTTTTTTTCCAATTGATTTTCGACAAAAAGCATGGACTACCCCCTTATCACTAAAAATTCATTTTTTTACGAAAGTCTCTGGAACCCATTGAAACGTACATATATAGAAAGGTTTTGTCAAATGCAACCAGCACATCCAAAGCAAACCATTTTATAAGGTCTAGTTTTTGAGATATTTGCATTCAAAGTTATTTTTTTGAGTTATGAAGGCTTGTATGACTTTGGATGCCTACAGTTCCGCAAATAAGGCTATGACGTCATTTGCGCTTGCAAAACGCTTAATTAGTTTTTCAAGAGCTATCCATAGCTGAAAACTAGAACATTCTAGGAGGTCTGGTTGCGGAGATATCTTAATTCAAAGTAAATCCATTAAAATCGATTTTTTTGAGTTTTGAAAGTTTGCATGACTTTGGATGTCTACAGTTCCACAAATAAGGCTCGGAAGGCCTTGCGGTTTATTAACCGCTTAATCAGTTTTTGGAGAGCTATCCATTGCTGAAAACTAGAACATTTTGTGGGCTCTGGTTGCAGAGGAATTTTGATTCAAAATTAATCTTTCTTGTTTCAACCCAAAAACTAAAAATCTTAGTATGGCCATAACTTCCAAAATAAAGCTCGTAAGAGGTTGCGGTTAACGTTGTTGAACAGATAACGTTCAGGTCTTTGCATTGCCGTTCAAAACTCAACTTTTTTTTTCCAATTGATTTTCGACAAAAAGCATGGACTACCCCCTTATCACTAAAAATTCATTTTTTTACGAAAGTCTCTGGAACCCATTGAAACGTACATATATAGAAAGGTTTTGTCAAATGCAACCAGCACATCCAAAGCAAACCATTTTATAAGGTCTAGTTTTTGAGATATTTGCATTCAAAGTTATTTTTTTGAGTTATGAAGGCTTGTATGACTTTGGATGCCTACAGTTCCGCAAATAAGGCTATGACGTCATTTGCGCTTGCAAAACGCTTAATTAGTTTTTCAAGAGCTATCCATAGCTGAAAACTAGAACATTCTAGGAGGTCTGGTTGCGGAGATATCTTAATTCAAAGTAAATCCATTAAAATCGATTTTTTTGAGTTTTGAAAGTTTGCATGACTTTGGATGTCTACAGTTCCACAAATAAGGCTCGGAAGGCCTTGCGGTTTATTAACCGCTTAATCAGTTTTTGGAGAGCCATCCATTGCTGAAAACTAGAGCATTTTGTGGGCTCTGGTTGCAGAGGAATTTTGATTCAAAGTTAATCTTTCTGGTTTCAACCCAAAAACTAAAAATCTTAATATGGCCATAACTTCCAAAATAAAGCTCGTAAGAGGTTGCGGTTGACGTTGTTGAACAGATAACGGTCAGGTCTTTGCATTGCCGTTCAAAACTCAACTTTTTTTTTTCCAATCGATTTTCGAAAAAAAGCATGGACTACCCCCTTATCACTAAAAATTGATTTTTTTACGAAAGTCTCTGGAACCCATTGAAACGTACATATATAGAAAGGTTTTGTCAAATGCAACCAGCACATCCAAAGCAAACCCTTTTATAAGGTCTAGTTTTCGAGATATTTGCATTCAAAGTTATTTTTTTGAGTTATGAAGGCTTGTATGACTTTGGATGCCTACAGTTCAAATAAGGGTATGACGTCATTTTCGCTTACAAAACGCTATATTAGTTTTTCAAGAGCTACCCATAGCTGAAAACTAGAACATTCTAGGAGGTCTGGTTGCGGAGATATCTTAATTCAAAGTAAATCCATTAAAATCGATTTTTTGAGTTTTGAAAGTTTGCATGACTTTGGATGTCTACAGTTCCACAAATAAGGCTCGGAAGGCCTTGCGGTTTATTAACCGCTTAATCAGTTTTTGGAGAGCTATCCATTGCTGAAAACTAGAGCATTTTGTGGGCTCTGGTTGCAGAGGAATTTTGATTCAAAGTTAATCTTTCTTGTTTCAACCCAAAAACTAAAAATCTTAGTATGGCCATAACTTCCAAAATAAAGCTCGTAAGAGGTTGCGGTTAACGTTGTTGAACAGATAACGGTCAGGTCTTTGCATTGCCGTTCAATACTCAACTTTTTTTTTCCAATCGATTTTCGAAAAAAAGCATGGACTACCCCCTTATCACTAAAAATTGATTTTTTTACGAAAGTCTCTGGAACCCATTGAAACGTACATATATAGAAAGGTTTTGTCAAATGCAACCAGCACATCCAAAGCAAACCCTTTTATAAGGTCTAGTTTTCGAGATATTTGCATTCAAAGTTATTTTTTTGAGTTATGAAGGCTTGTATGACTTTGGATGCCTACAGTTCCGCAAATAAGGGTATGACGTCATTTTCGCTTGCAAAACGCTGAATTAGTTTTTCAAGAGCTATCCATAGCTGAAAACTAGAACATTCTAGGAGGTCTGGTTGCGGAGATATCTTAATTCAAAGTAAATCCATTAAAATCGTTTTTTTTGAGTTTTGAAAGTTTGCATGACTTTGGATGTCTACAGTTCCACAAATAAGGCTCGGAAGGCCTTGCGGTTTATCAACCGCTTAATCATTTTTTGGAGAGCTATCCATTGCTGAAAACTAGAGCATTTTGTGGGCTCTGGTTGCAGAGGAATTTTGATTCAAAGTTAATCTTTCTGGTTTCAACCCAAAAACTAAAAATCTTGATATGGCCATAACTTCCAAAATAAAGCTCGTAAGAGGTTGCGGTTAACGTTGTTGAACAGATAACGGTCAGGTCTTTGCATTGCCGTTCAAAACTCAACTTTTTTTTTTTCCAATCGATTTTCGAAAAAAAGCATGGACTACCCCCTTATCACTAAAAATTGATTTTTTTACGAAAGTCTCTGGAACCCATTGAAACGTACATATATAGAAAGGTTTTGTCAAATGCAACCAGCACATCCAAAGCAAACCCTTTTATAAGGTCTAGTTTTCGAGATATTTGCATTCAAAGTTATTTTTTTGAGTTATGAAGGCTTGTATGACTTTGGATGCCTACAGTTCAAATAAGGGTATGACGTCATTTTCGCTTACAAAACGCTATATAAGTTTTTCAAGAGCTATCCATAGCTGAAAACTAGAACATTCTAGGAGGTCTGGTTGCGGAGATATCTTAATTCAAAGTAAATCCATTAAAATCGATTTTTTTGAGTTTTGAAAGTTTGCATGACTTTGGATGTCTACAGTTCCACAAATAAGGCTCGGAAGGCCTTGCGGTTTATTAACCGCTTAATCAGTTTTTGGAGAGCTATCCATTGCTGAAAACTAGAGCATTTCGTGGGCTCTGGTTGCAGAGGAATTTTGATTCAAAGTTAATCTTTCTTGTTTCAACCCAAAAACTAAAAATCTTAGTATGGCCATAACTTCCAAAATAAAGCTCGTAAGAGGTTGCGGTTAACGTTGTTGAACAGATAACGGTCAGGTCTTTGCATTGCCGTTCAAAACTCAACTTTTTTTTTCCAATCGATTTTCGAAAAAAAGCATGGACTACTCCCTTATCACTAAAAATTGATTTTTTTACGAAAGTCTCTGGAACCCATTGAAACGTACATATATAGAAAGGTTTTGTCAAATGCAACCAGCACATCCAAAGCAAACCCTTTTATAAGGTCTAGTTTTCGAGATATTTGCATTCAAAGTTATTTTTTTGAGTTATGAAGGCTTGTATGACTTTGGATGCCTACAGTTCCGCAAATAAGGGTATGACGTCATTTTCGCTTGCAAAACGCTGAATTAGTTTTTCAAGAGCTATCCATAGCTGAAAACTAGAACATTCTAGGAGGTCTGGTTGCGGAGATATCTTAATTCAAAGTAAATCCATTAAAATCGATTTTTTTGAGTTTTGAAAGTTTGCATGACTTTGGATGTCTACAGTTCCACAAATAAGGCTCGGAAGGCCTTGCGGTTTATTAACCGCTTAATCAGTTTTTGGAGAGCTATCCATTGCTGAAAACTAGAGCATTTTGTGGGCTCTGGTTGCAGAGGAATTTTGATTCAAAGTTAATCTTTCTTGTTTCAACCCAAAAACTAAAAATCTTAATATGGCCATAACTTCCAAAATAAAGCTCGTAAGAGGTTGCGGTTAACGTTGTTGAACAGATAACGGTCAGGTCTTTGCATTGCCGTTCAAAACTCAACTTTTTTTTTCCAATCGATTTTCGAAAAAAAGCATGGACTACCCCCTTATCACTAAAAATTGATTTTTTTACGAAAGTCTCTGGAACCCATTGAAACGTACATATATAGAAAGGTTTTGTCAAATGCAACCAGCACATCCAAAGCAAACCATTTTATAAGGTCTAGTTTTCGAGATATTTGCATTCAAAGTTATTTTTTTGAGTTATGAAGGCTTGTATGACTTTGGATGCCTACAGTTCCGCAAATAAGGCTATGACGTCATTTGCGCTTGCAAAACGCTTAATAAGTTTTTCAAGAGCTATCCATAGCTGAAAACTAGAACATTCTAGGAGGTCTGGTTGCGGAGATATATTAATTCAAAGTAAATCCATTAAAATCGATTTTTTTGAGTTTTGAAAGTTTGCATGACTTTGGATGTCTACAGTTCCACAAATAAGGCTCGGAAGGCCTTGCGGTTTATTAACCGCTTAATCAGTTTTTGGAGAGCTATCCATTGCTGAAAACTAGAGCATTTTGTGGGCTCTGGTTGCAGAGGAATTTTGATTCAAAGTTAATCTTTCTTGTTTCAACCCAAAAACTAAAAATCTTAATATGGCCATAACTTCCAAAATAAAGCCCGTAAGAGGTTGCGGTTAACGTTGTTGAACAGATAACGGTCAGGTCTTTGCATTGCCGTTCAAAACTCAACTTTTTTTTTTCCAATCGGTTTTCGAAAAAAAGCATGGACTCCCTTATCACTAAAAATTGATTTTTTTACGAAAGTCTTTGGAACCCATTGAAACGTACATATATAGAAAGGTTTTGTCAAATGCAACCAGCACATCCAAAGCAAACCCTTTTATAAGGTCTAGTTTTCGAGATATTTGCATTCAAAGTTATTTTTTTGAGTTATGAAGGCTTGTATGACTTTGGATGCCTACAGTTCAAATAAGGGTATGACGTCATTTTCGCTTACAAAACGCTATATAAGTTTTTCAAGAGCTATCCATAGCTGAAAACTAGAACATTCTAGGAGGTCTGGTTGCGGAGATATCTTAATTCAAAGTAAATCCATTAAAATCGATTTTTTTGAGTTTTGAAAGTTTGCATGACTTTGGATGTCTACAGTTCCACAAATAAGGCTCGGAAGGCCTTGCGGTTTATTAACCGCTTAATCAGTTTTTGGAGAGCTATCCATTGCTGAAAACTAGAGCATTTCGTGGGCTCTGGTTGCAGAGGAATTTTGATTCAAAGTTAATCTTTCTTGTTTCAACCCAAAAACTAAAAATCTTAGTATGGCCATAACTTCCAAAATAAAGCTCGTAAGAGGTTGCGGTTAACGTTGTTGAACAGATAACGGTCAGGTCTTTGCATTGCCGTTCAAAACTCAACTTTTTTTTTCCAATCGATTTTCGAAAAAAAGCATGGACTACTCCCTTATCACTAAAAATTGATTTTTTTACGAAAGTCTCTGGAACCCATTGAAACGTACATATATAGAAAGGTTTTGTCAAATGCAACCAGCACATCCAAAGCAAACCCTTTTATAAGGTCTAGTTTTCGAGATATTTGCATTCAAAGTTATTTTTTTGAGTTATGAAGGCTTGTATGACTTTGGATGCCTACAGTTCCGCAAATAAGGGTATGACGTCATTTTCGCTTGCAAAACGCTGAATTAGTTTTTCAAGAGCTATCCATAGCTGAAAACTAGAACATTCTAGGAGGTCTGGTTGCGGAGATATCTTAATTCAAAGTAAATCCATTAAAATCGATTTTTTTGAGTTTTGAAAGTTTGCATGACTTTGGATGTCTACAGTTCCACAAATAAGGCTCGGAAGGCCTTGCGGTTTATTAACCGCTTAATCAGTTTTTGGAGAGCTATCCATTGCTGAAAACTAGAGCATTTTGTGGGCTCTGGTTGCAGAGGAATTTTGATTCAAAGTTAATCTTTCTTGTTTCAACCCAAAAACTAAAAATCTTAATATGGCCATAACTTCCAAAATAAAGCTCGTAAGAGGTTGCGGTTAACGTTGTTGAACAGATAACGGTCAGGTCTTTGCATTGCCGTTCAAAACTCAACTTTTTTTTTCCAATCGATTTTCGAAAAAAAGCATGGACTACCCCCTTATCACTAAAAATTGATTTTTTTACGAAAGTCTCTGGAACCCATTGAAACGTACATATATAGAAAGGTTTTGTCAAATGCAACCAGCACATCCAAAGCAAACCATTTTATAAGGTCTAGTTTTCGAGATATTTGCATTCAAAGTTATTTTTTTGAGTTATGAAGGCTTGTATGACTTTGGATGCCTACAGTTCCGCAAATAAGGCTATGACGTCATTTGCGCTTGCAAAACGCTTAATAAGTTTTTCAAGAGCTATCCATAGCTGAAAACTAGAACATTCTAGGAGGTCTGGTTGCGGAGATATATTAATTCAAAGTAAATCCATTAAAATCGATTTTTTTGAGTTTTGAAAGTTTGCATGACTTTGGATGTCTACAGTTCCACAAATAAGGCTCGGAAGGCCTTGCGGTTTATTAACCGCTTAATCAGTTTTTGGAGAGCTATCCATTGCTGAAAACTAGAGCATTTTGTGGGCTCTGGTTGCAGAGGAATTTTGATTCAAAGTTAATCTTTCTTGTTTCAACCCAAAAACTAAAAATCTTAATATGGCCATAACTTCCAAAATAAAGCCCGTAAGAGGTTGCGGTTAACGTTGTTGAACAGATAACGGTCAGGTCTTTGCATTGCCGTTCAAAACTCAACTTTTTTTTTTCCAATCGGTTTTCGAAAAAAAGCATGGACTCCCTTATCACTAAAAATTGATTTTTTTACGAAAGTCTTTGGAACCCATTGAAACGTACATATATAGAAAGGTTTTGTCAAATGCAACCAGCACATCCAAAGCAAACCCTTTTATAAGGTCTAGTTTTCGAGATATTTGCATTCAAAGTTATTTTTTTGAGTTATGAAGGCTTGTATGACTTTGGATGCCTACAGTTCCGCACATAAGGGTATGACGTCATTTTCGCTTGCAAAACGCTTAATTAGTTTTTCAAGAGCTATCCATAGCTGAAAACTAGAACATTCTAGGAGGTCTGGTTGCGGAGATATCTTAATTCAAAGTAAATCCATTAAAATCGATTTTTTTGAGTTTTGAAAGTTTGCATGACTTTGGATGTCTACAGTTCCACAAATAAGGCTCGGAAGGCCTTGCGGTTTATTAACCGCTTAATCAGTTTTTGGAGAGCTATCCATTGCTGAAAACAAGAGCATTTTGTGGGCTCTGGTTGCAGAGGAATTTTGATTCAAAGTTAATCTTTCTTGTTTCAACCCAAAAACTAAAAATCTTAGTATGGACATAACTTCCAAAATAAAGCTCGTAAGAGGTTGCGGTTAACGTTGTTGAACAGATAACGGTCAGGTCTTTGCATTGCCGTTCAAAACTCAACTTTTTTTTTCAAATTGATTTTCGACAAACAGCATGGACTACCCCCTTATCACTAAAAATTGATTTTTTTACGAAAGTCTCTGGAACCCATTGAAACGTACATATATAGAAAGGATTTGTCAAATGCAACCAGCACATCCAAAGCAAACCCTTTTATAAGGTCTAGTTTTCGAGATATTTGCATTCCGAATCGCATCCCACCGCGACCTGACGTGTCGGAAGTTGAAAACTTTACCGCGGCCAATACCCCAACAAAAAATTAAACAAACAAATTAAAAAAAAAAAAAAAAAAATATTAAACCAACATCTGTCCATTTTCCATCACCTTTATCAGTGTCAAATTTAAATAATAAATCGATAAATCCCTGCCTAATCAAAATCAATAGCCTAATAAAATAATAAAATACACAAAAATAAATTGCAATAAAAAGAAAGTGCCAGTGTCAGTGCCAGTGCTTGTGCTTGTGTACAAAAACAACAACAAAAGTGCACCATGCCCATTAACCTGATGGTCCACAAAACTAAAATCAGCAAGCGGTAAATTTTCCTTATCTCTCCTTCCCTCATCATTCACATTGCTTTCGGCTTAGTCATTACATACAATGTGTGGCTCATCTCATATAATGTATGTAATTGATTGAGTCGAAGTAAATCAGACAAATTGCTGATATTGGTTTTGGGTTTCCAGGGGCGGATCAATACATACCCTCGGGCGGATCATTCTTCACCCTCTAACTATCGGCCAATTGCACTTACGTCCCTTCTTTCCAAGGTCATGGAAACGCTGATTAATTTCCAGCTCAAGAAATATCTCGAGGAACGAAAGCTTCTTAATGACCGGCAGTACGGCTTTCGTAGCAATAGGTCCACTGGTGATCTGATGGTATATCTCACCGAACAGTGGAACAAATCTTTACATCGTTTTGGAGAAAGTAAGATTATTGCACTTGATATTTCAAAAGCGTTTGATAGAGTTTGGCACCAAGCTCTCTTATCGAAAATGCGCGCATTTGGTTTCGATGAACCTCTTCTTCGTTGGATTAGAAATAACCTTTCGGACCGTTCAATACAAGTCGTATTGGACGGTTTCAAGTCTGAAATCCACAAAATAAATGCTGGTGTGCCCCAGGGCTCCGTTTTGTCTCCGACTCTCTTCCTTATTTTTATAAATGATCTTTTGTCTGAAACTTCGAATCCATTAAACTGTTTTGCTGACGATAGTACCCTCAGTTTCTCATATTCGTTTACAGATTCTCATCCATGTCCTTCGGATGTGGAACTTGAACGGCAGCGTATGATAAGCTCACTAAATTCTGATCTCGACAGCATTGTCCAATGGGGAATCAAAAACCGCGTAGAATTTAATGCTTCTAAAACTCAATGTTGTCTCCTGTCGTTAAAGCGAAACCCACCCCCAATGCCGCTATCCATGAGCGGCACCAGGGCTCCGTTTTGTCTCCGACTCTCTTCCTTATTTTTATAAATGATCTTTTGTCTGAAACTTCGAATCCATTAAACTGTTTTGCTGACGATAGTACCCTCAGTTTCTCATATTCGTTTACAGATTCTCATCCATGTCCTTCGGATGTGGAACTTGAACGGCAGCGTATGATAAGCTCACTAAATTCTGATCTCGACAGCATTGTCCAATGGGGAATCAAAAACCGCGTAGAATTTAATGCTTCTAAAACTCAATGTTGTCTCCTGTCGTTAAAGCGAAACCCACCCCCAATGCCGCTATCCATGAGCGGCACTTGCATCGAGGAAACCGAACAGCTCTCAGTTCTCGGTATGTGTGTCACAGACCACCTTTTGTGGAACGACCACATATTTGATGTCGCCAAAAACGCTGCTAAGTGTTTAGGTTTTCTCCGTAGATGCAAGAAGTTTTTTTTCCCTTCTGATCTGGCTGTGATCTACAAAGCCTTTGTTCGTCCAAAACTTGAGTACAATTCTCATATTTGGGCAGGAGCTCCAAGAACTCGCTTGAGTTTGTTGGACAGAATTCAAAAGAGAGCTTTAAAAATGATAGGCGAAAGATCTATAACAGAAACAATTACATCTCTCGAACACCGCCGTAATGTTTCGTGTCTTTCTCTATTTTATCGCTATTATTATAATCAGTGTTCTAGTGAAATAGCCAGTTGCATTCCCCCCCTTAAAAAATTCAACCGTAATACTCGCGCTTCTAGGAATGCCCATCAGTTCACCCTCGAGCCCAACTTCGGACGTACTGTAATGTACAGAGATTCTTTCTTCAGTCGGACCACACGAATGTGGAATGCTTTACCCGACTCGACTTTCCCCTCCCATTTCGATGTGCAAACGTTCAAAACCAATGTGCATCGGTATCTCCTTCTAAATCCTCTCCTACTTACCTAATCGCTCGTGCTGTGTTAAAAACATTTTAAGGGTAGCCATAACCCCTTTTGCGCGCGTGGAATATAAAAAAAAAAAAAAAAAAATTCAAAGTTATTTTTTTGAGTTATGAAGGCTTGTATGACTTTGGATGCCACAGTTCCGCAAATAAGGGTATGACGTCATTTTCGCTTGCAAAACGCTTAATTCAAAGTAAATCCATTAAAATCGATTTTTTTTGAGTTTTGAAAGTTTGCATGACTTTGGATGTCTACAGTTCCACAAATAAGGCTCGGAAGGCCTTGCGGTTTATTAACCGCTTAATCAGTTTTTGGAGAGCTATCCATTGCTGAAAACTAGAGCATTTTGTGGGCTCTGGTTGCAGAGGAATTTTGATTCAAAGTTAATCTTTCTTGTTTCAACCCAAAAACTAAAAATCTTAATATGGCCATAACTTCCAAAATAAAGCTCGTAAGAGGTTGCGGTTAACGTTGTTGAACAGATAACGGTCAGGTCTTTGCATTGCCGTTCAAAACTCAACTTTTTTTTTCCAATCGATTTTCGAAAAAAAAGCATGGACTACCCCCTTATCACTAAAAATTCATTTTTTTACGAAAGTCTCTGGAACCCATTGAAACGTACATATATAGAAAGGATTTGTCAAATGCAACCAGCACATCCAAAGCAAACCCTTTTATAAGGTCTAGTTTTCGAGATATTTGCATTCAAAGTTAATTTTTTTGAGTTATGAAGGCTTGTATGACTTTGGATGCCTACAGTTCCGCAAATAAGGGTATGACGTCATTTTCGCTTGCAAAACGCTGAATTAGTTTTTCAAGAGCTATCCATAGCTGAAAACTAGAACATTCTAGGAGGTCTGGTTGCGGAGATATCTTAATTCAAAGTAAATCCATTAGTTTTTTAAGAGCTATCCATAGCTGAAAACTAGAACATTCTAGTGGGTCTGGTTGCGGAGATATCTTAATTCAAAGTAAATCCATTAAAATCGATTTTTTTGAGTTTTGAAAGTTTGCATGACTTTGGATGTCTACAGTTCCACAAATAAGGCTCGGAAGGCCTTGCGGTTTATTAACCGCTTAATCAGTTTTTGGAGAGCTATCCATTGCTGAAAACTAGAGCATTTTGTGGGCTCTGGTTGCAGAGGAATTTTGATTCAAAGTTAATCTTTCTTGTTTCAACCCAAAAACTAAAAATCTTAATATGGCCATAACTTCCAAAATAAAGCTCGTAAGAGGTTGCGGTTAACGTTGTTGAACAGATAACGGTCAGGTCTTTGCATTGCCGTTCAAAACTCAACTTTTTTTTTTCCAATCGGTTTTCGAAAAAAAGCATGGACTACCCCCTTATCACTAAAAATTGATTTTTTTACGAAAGTCTCTGGAACCCATTGAAACGTACATATATAGAAAGGTTTTGTCAAATGCAACCAGCACATCCAAAGCAAACCATTTTATAAGGTCTAGTTTTCGAGATATTTGCATTCAAAGTTATTTTTTTGAGTTATGAAGGCTTGTATGACTTTGGATGCCTACAGTTCCGCAAATAAGGCTATGACGTCATTTGCGCTTGCAAAACGCTTAATTAGTTTTTCAAGAGCTATCCATAGCTGAAAACTAGAACATTCTAGGAGGTCTGGTTGCGGAGATATCTTAATTCAAAGTAAATCCATTAAAATCGATTTTTTTGAGTTTTGAAAGTTTGCATGACTTTGGATGTCTACAGTTCCACAAATAAGGCTCGGAAGGCCTTGCGGTTTATTAACCGCTTAATCAGTTTTTGGAGAGCTATCCATTGCTGAAAACTAGAGCATTTTGTGGGCTCTGGTTGCAGAGGAATTTTGATTCAAAGTTAATCTTTCTTGTTTCAACCCAAAAACTAAAAATCTTAATATGGCCATAACTTCCAAAATAAAGCTCGTAAGAGGTTGCGGTTAACGTTGTTGAACAGATAACGGTCAGGTCTTTGCATTGCCGTTCAAAACTCAACTTTTTTTTTCCAATTGATTTTCGACAAAAAGCATGGACTACCCCCTTATCACTAAAAATTCATTTTTTTACGAAAGTCTCTGGAACCCATTGAAACGTACATATAAAGAAAGGATTTGTCAAATGCAACCAGCACATCCAAAGCAAACCCTTTTATAAGGTCTAGTTTTCGAGATATTTGCATTCAAAGTTAATTTTTTTGAGTTATGAAGGCTTGTATGACTTTGGATGCCTACAGTTCCGCAAATAAGGGTATGACGTCATTTTCGCTTGCAAAACGCTTAATTAGTTTTTTAAGAGCTATCCATAGCTGAAAACAAGAACATTCTAGGAGGTCTGGTTGCGGAGATATCTTAATTCAAAGTAAATCCATTAAAATCGATTTTTTTGAGTTTTGAAAGTTTGCATGACTTTGGATGTCTACAGTTCCACAAATAAGGCTCGGAAGGCCTTGCGGTTTATTAACCGCTTAATCAGTTTTTAGAGAGCTATCCATTGCTGAAAACTAGAGCATTTTGTGGGCTCTGGTTGCAGAGGAATTTTGATTCAAAGTTAATCTTTCTTGTTTCAACCCAAAAACTAAAAATCTTAATATGGCCATAACTTCCAAACTAAAGCTCGTAAGAGGTTGCGGTTAACGTTGTTGAACAGATAACGGTCAGGTCTTTGCATTGCCGTTCAAAACTCAACTTTTTTTTTCCAATCGATTTTCGAAAAAAAGCATGGACTACCCCCTTATCACTAAAAATTGATTTTTTTACGAAAGTCTCTGGAACCCATTGAAACGTACATATATAGAAAGGTTTTGTCAAATGCAACCAGCACATCTAAAGCAAACCCTTTTATAAGGTCTAGTTTTCGAGATATTTGCATTCAAAGTTATTTTTTTGAGTTATGAAGGCTTGTATGACTTTGGATGCCTACAGTTCCGCAAATAAGGGTATGACGTCATTTCCGCTTGCAAAACGCGGAAGAGCTATCCATAGCTGAAAACTAGAACATTCTAGGAGGTCTGGTTGCGGAGATATCTTAATTCAAAGTAAATCCATTAAAATCGATTTTTTTTGAGTTTTGAAAGTTTGCATGACTTTGGATGTCTACAGTTCCACAAATAAGGCTCGGAAGGCCTTGCGGTTTATTAACCGCTTAATCAGTTTTTGGAGAGCTATCCATTGCTGAAAACTAGAGCATTTTGTGGGCTCTGGTTGCAGAGGAATTTTGATTCAAAGTTAATCTTTCTTGTTTCAACCCAAAAACTAAAAATCTTAATATGGCCATAACTTCCAAAATAAAGCTCGTAAGAGGTTGCGGTTAACGTTGTTGAACAGATAACGGTCAGGTCTTTGCATTGCCGTTCAAAACTCAACTTTTTTTTTCCAATCGATTTTCGAAAAAAAAGCATGTACTACCCCCTTATCACTAAAAATTGATTTTTTTACGAAAGTCTCTGGAACCCATTGAAACGTACATATATAGAAAGGATTTGTCAAATGCAACCAGCACATCCAAAGCAAACCCTTTTATAAGGTCTAGTTTTCGAGATATTTGCATTCAAAGTTAATTTTTTTGAGTTATGAAGGCTTGTATGACTTTGGATGCCTACAGTTCCGCAAATAAGGGTATGACGTCATTTTCGCTTGCAAAACGCTTAATTAGTTTTTCAAGAGCTATCCATAGCTGAAAACTAGAACATTCTAGGAGGTCTGGTTGCGGAGATATCTTAATTCAAAGTAAATCCATTAAAATCGATTTTTTTGAGTTTTGAAAGTTTGCATGACTTTGGATGTCTACAGTTCCACAAATAAGGCTCGGAAGGCCTTGCGGTTTATTAACCGCTTAATCAGTTTTTGGAGAGCTATCCATTGCTGAAAACTAGAGCATTTTGTGGGCTCTGGTTGCAGAGGAATTTTGATTCAAAGTTAATCTTTCTTGTTTCAACCCAAAAACTAAAAATCTTAATATGGCCATAACTTCCAAAATAAAGCTCGTAAGAGGTTGCGGTTAACGTTGTTGAACAGATAACGGTCAGGTATTTGCATTGCCGTTCAAAACTCAACTTTTTTTTTTCCAATCGGTTTTCGAAAAAAAGCATGGACTACCCCCTTATCACTAAAAATTGATTTTTTTACGAAAGTCTCTGGAACCCATTGAAACGTACATATATAGAAAGGATTTGTCAAATGCAACCAGCACATCCAAAGCAAACCATTTTATAAGGTCTAGTTTTCGAGATATTTGCATTCAAAGTTATTTTTTTGAGTTATGAAGACTTGTATGACTTTGGATGCCTACAGTTCCGCAAATAAGGCTATGACGTCATTTGCGCTTGCAAAACGCTTAATTAGTTTTTCAAGAGCTATCCATAGCTGAAAACTAGAACATTCTAGGAGGTCTGGTTGCGGAGATATCTTAATTCAAAGTAAATCCATTAGTTTTTTAAGAGCTATCCATAGCTGAAAACTAGAACATTCTAGTGGGTCTGGTTGCGGAGATATCTTAATTCAAAGTAAATCCATTAAAATCGATTTTTTTGAGTTTTGAAAGTTTGCATGACTTTGGATGTCTACAGTTCCACAAATAAGGCTCGGAAGGCCTTGCGGTTTATTAACCGCTTAATCAGTTTTTGGAGAGCTATCCATTGCTGAAAACTTGAGCATTTTGTGGGCTCTGGTTGCAGAGGAATTTTGATTCAAAGTTAATCTTTCTTGTTTCAACCCAAAAACTAAAAATCTTAATATGGCCATAACTTCCAAACTAAAGCTCGTAAGAGGTTGCGGTTAACGTTGTTGAACAGATAACGGTCAGGTCTTTGCATTGCCGTTCAAAACTCAACTTTTTTTTTTCCAATCGATTTTCGAAAAAAAGCATGGACTACCCCCTTATCACTAAAAATTCATTTTTTACGAAAGTCTCTGGAACCCATTGAAACGTACATATATAGAAAGATTTTGTCAAATGCAACCACCACATCTAAAGCAAACTCTTTTATAAGGTCTAGTTTTCGAGATATTTGCATTCAAAGTTATTTTTTTGAGTTATGAAGGCTTGTATGACTTTGGATGCCTACAGTTCCGCAAATAAGGGTATGACGTCATTTCCGCTTGCAAAACGCGGAAGAGCTATCCATAGCTGAAAACTAGAACATTCTAGGAGGTCTGGTTGCGGAGATATCTTAATTCAAAGTAAATCCATTAAAATCGATTTTTTTTGAGTTTTGAAAGTTTGCATGACTTTGGATGTCTACAGTTCCACAAATAAGGCTCGGAAGGCCTTGCGGTTTATTAACCGCTTAATCAGTTTTTGGAGAGCTATCCATTGCTGAAAACTAGAGCATTTTGTGGGCTCTGGTTGCAGAGGAATTTTGATTCAAAGTTAATCTTTCTTGTTTCAACCCAAAAACTAAAAATCTTAATATGGCCATAACTTCCAAAATAAAGCTCGTAAGAGGTTGCGGTTAACGTTGTTGAACAGATAACGGTCAGGTCTTTGCATTGCCGTTCAAAACTCAACTTTTTTTTTCCAATCGATTTTCGAAAAAAAAGCATGTACTACCCCCTTATCACTAAAAATTGATTTTTTTACGAAAGTCTCTGGAACCCATTGAAACGTACATATATAGAAAGGATTTGTCAAATGCAACCAGCACATCCAAAGCAAACCCTTTTATAAGGTCTAGTTTTCGAGATATTTGCATTCAAAGTTAATTTTTTTGAGTTATGAAGGCTTGTATGACTTTGGATGCCTACAGTTCCGCAAATAAGGGTATGACGTCATTTTCGCTTGCAAAACGCTGAATTAGTTTTTCAAGAGCTATCCATAGCTGAAAACTAGAACATTCTAGGAGGTCTGGTTGCGGAGATATCTTAATTCAAAGTAAATCCATTAAAATCGATTTTTTTGAGTTTTGAAAGTTTGCATGACTTTGGATGTCTACAGTTCCACAAATAAGGCTCGGAAGGCCTTGCGGTTTATTAACCTCTTAATCAGTTTTTGGAGAGCTATCCATTGCTGAAAACTTGAGCATTTTGTGGGCTCTGGTTGCAGAGGAATTTTGATTCAAAGTTAATCTTTCTTGTTTCAACCCAAAAACTAAAAATCTTAATATGGCCATAACTTCCAAACTAAAGCTCGTAAGAGGTTGCGGTTAACGTTGTTGAACAGATAACGGTCAGGTCTTTGCATTGCCGTTCAAAACTCAACTTTTTTTTTTCCAATCGATTTTCGAAAAAAAGCATGGACTACCCCCTTATCACTAAAAATTCATTTTTTACGAAAGTCTCTGGAACCCATTGAAACGTACATATATAGAAAGATTTTGTCAAATGCAACCACCACATCTAAAGCAAACCCTTTTATAAGGTCTAGTTTTCGAGATATTTGCATTCAAAGTTATTTTTTTGAGTTATGAAGGCTTGTATGACTTTGGATGCCTACAGTTCCGCAAATAAGGGTATGACGTCATTTCCGCTTGCAAAACGCGGAAGAGCTATCCATAGCTGAAAACTAGAACATTCTAGGAGGTCTGGTTGCGGAGATATCTTAATTCAAAGTAAATCCATTAAAATCGATTTTTTTTGAGTTTTGAAAGTTTGCATGACTTTGGATGTCTACAGTTCCACAAATAAGGCTCGGAAGGCCTTGCGGTTTATTAACCGCTTAATCAGTTTTTGGAGAGCTATCCATTGCTGAAAACTAGAGCATTTTGTGGGCTCTGGTTGCAGAGGAATTTTGATTCAAAGTTAATCTTTCTTGTTTCAACCCAAAAACTAAAAATCTTAATATGGCCATAACTTCCAAAATAAAGCTCGTAAGAGGTTGCGGTTAACGTTGTTGAACAGATAACGGTCAGGTATTTGCATTGCCGTTCAAAACTCAACTTTTTTTTTTCCAATCGGTTTTCGAAAAAAAGCATGGACTACCCCCTTATCACTAAAAATTGATTTTTTTACGAAAGTCTCTGGAACCCATTGAAACGTACATATATAGAAAGGTTTTGTCAAATGCAACCAGCACATCCAAAGCAAACCATTTTATAAGGTCTAGTTTTCGAGATATTTGCATTCAAAGTTATTTTTTTGAGTTATGAAGACTTGTATGACTTTGGATGCCTACAGTTCCGCAAATAAGGCTATGACGTCATTTGCGCTTGCAAAACGCTTAATTAGTTTTTCAAGAGCTATCCATAGCTGAAAACTAGAACATTCTAGGAGGTCTGGTTGCGGAGATATCTTAATTCAAAGTAAATCCATTAGTTTTTTAAGAGCTATCCATAGCTGAAAACTAGAACATTCTAGTGGGTCTGGTTGCGGAGATATCTTAATTCAAAGTAAATCCATTAAAATCGATTTTTTTGAGTTTTGAAAGTTTGCATGACTTTGGATGTCTACAGTTCCACAAATAAGGCTCGGAAGGCCTTGCGGTTTATTAACCGCTTAATCAGTTTTTGGAGAGCTATCCATTGCTGAAAACTAGAGCATTTTGTGGGCTCTGGTTGCAGAGGAATTTTGATTCAAAGTTAATCTTTCTTGTTTCAACCCAAAAACTAAAAATCTTAGTATGGCCATAACTTCCAAAATAAAGCTCGTAAGAGGTTGCGAAAATCAATTGGAAAAGCATGGACTACCCCCTTATCACTAAAAATTGATTTTTTTACGAAAGTCTCTGGAACCCATTGAAACGTACATATATAGAAAGGTTTTGTCAAATGCAACCAGCACATCCAAAGCAAACCATTTTATAAGGTCTAGTTTTCGAGATATTTGCATTCAAAGTTATTTTTTTGAGTTATGAAGACTTGTATGACTTTGGATGCCTACAGTTCCGCAAATAAGGCTATGACGTCATTTGCGCTTGCAAAACGCTTAATTAGTTTTTCAAGAGCTATCCATAGCTGAAAACTAGAACATTCTAGGAGGTCTGGTTGCGGAGATATCTTAATTCAAAGTAAATCCATTAAAATCGATTTTTTTTGAGTTTTGAAAGTTTGCATGACTTTGGATGTCTACAGTTCCACAAATAAGGCTCGGAAGGCCTTGCGGTTTATTAACCGCTTAATCAGTTTTTGGAGAGCTATCCATTGCTGAAAACTAGAGCATTTTGTGGGCTCTGGTTGCAGAGGAATTTTGATTCAAAGTTAATCTTTCTTGTTTCAACCCAAAAACTAAAAATCTTAGTATGGCCATAACTTCCAAAATAAAGCTCGTAAGAGGTTGCGAAAATCAATTGGAAAAGCATGGACTACCCCCTTATCACTAAAAATTGATTTTTTTACGAAAGTCTCTGGAACCCATTGAAACGTACATATATAGAAAGGTTTTGTCAAATGCAACCAGCACATCCAAAGCAAACCATTTTATAAGGTCTAGTTTTCGAGATATTTGCATTCAAAGTTATTTTTTTGAGTTATGAAGACTTGTATGACTTTGGATGCCTACAGTTCCGCAAATAAGGCTATGACGTCATTTGCGCTTGCAAAACGCTTAATTAGTTTTTCAAGAGCTATCCATAGCTGAAAACTAGAACATTCTAGGAGGTCTGGTTGCGGAGATATCTTAATTCAAAGTAAATCCATTAAAATCGATTTTTTTGAGTTTTGAAAGTTTGCATGACTTTGGATGTCTACAGTTCCACAAATAAGGCTCGGACGGCCTTGCGGTTTATTAACCGCTTAATCAGTTTTTGGAGAGCTATCCATTGCTGAAAACTAGAGCATTTTGTGGGCTCTGGTTGCAGAGGAATTTTGATTCAAAGTTAATCTTTCTTGTTTCAACCCAAAAACTAAAAATCTTAATATGGCCATAACTTCCAAAATAAAGCTCGTAAGAGGTTGCGGTTAACGTTGTTGAACAGATAACGGCCAGGTCTTTGCATTGCCGTTCAAAACTCAACTTTTTTTTTCCAATCGATTTTCGAAAAAAAGCATGGACTACCCCCTTATCACTAAAAATTGATTTTTTTACGAAAGTCTCTGGAACCCATTGAAACGTACATATATAGAAAGGTTTTGTCAAATGCAACCAGCACATCCAAAGCAAACCCTTTTATAAGGTCTAGTTTTCGAGATATTTGCATTCAAAGTTATTTTTTTGAGTTATGAAGGCTTGTATGACTTTGGATGCCTACAGTTCCGCAAATAAGGGTATGACGTCATTTTCGCTTGCAAAACGCTTAATTAGTTTTTCAAGAGCTATCCATAGCTGAAAACTAGAACATTCTAGGAGGTCTGGTTGCGGAGATATCTTAATTCAAAGTAAATCCATTAAAATCGATTTTTTTGAGTTTTGAAAGTTTGCATGACTTTGGATGTCTACAGTTCCACAAATAAGGCTCGGAAGGCCTTGCGGTTTATTAACCGCTTAATCAGTTTTTGAAGAGCTATCCATTGCTGAAAACTAGAGCATTTTGTGGGCTCTGGTTGCAGAGGAATTTTGATTCAAAATTAATCTTTCTTGTTTCAACCCAAAAACTAAAAATCTTAGTATGGCCATAACTTCCAAAATAAAGCTCGTAAGAGGTTGCGGTTAACGTTGTTGAACAGATAACGGTCAGGTCTTTGCATTGCCGTTCAAAACTCAACTTTTTTTTTCCAATTGATTTTCGACAAAAAGCATGGACTACCCCCTTATCACTAAAAATTCATTTTTTTACGAAAGTCTCTGGAACCCATTGAAACGTACATATATAGAAAGGATTTGTCAAATGCAACCAGCACATCCAAAGCAAACCCTTTTATAAGGTCTAGTTTTCGAGATATTTGCATTCAAAGTTAATTTTTTTGAGTTATGAAGGCTTGTATGACTTTGGATGCCTACAGTTCCGCAAATAAGGGTATGACGTCATTTTCGCTTGCAAAACGCTGAATTAGTTTTTCAAGAGCTATCCATAGCTGAAAACTAGAACATTCTAGGAGGTCTGGTTGCGGAGATATCTTAATTCAAAGTAAATCCATTAAAATCGATTTTTTTGAGTTTTGAAAATTTGCATGACTTTGGATGTCTACAGTTCCACAAATAAGGCTCGGAAGGCCTTGCGGTTTATTAACCGCTTAATCAGTTTTTGGAGAGCTATCCATTGCTGAAAACTAGAGCATTTTGTGGGCTCTGGTTGCAGAGGAATTTTGATTCAAAGTTAATCTTTCTTGTTTCAACCCAAAAACTAAAAATCTTAATATGGCCATAACTTCCAAACTAAAGCTCGTAAGAGGTTGCGGTTAACGTTGTTGAACAGATAATGGTCAGGTCTTTGCATTGCCGTTCAAAACTCAACTTTTTTTTTCCAATCGATTTTCGAAAAAAAGCATGGACTACCCCCTTATCACTAAAAATTGATTTTTTTACGAAAGTCTCTGGAACCCATTGAAACGTACATATATAGAAAGGTTTTGTCAAATGCAACCAGCACATCCAAAGCAAACCCTTTTATAAGGTCTAGTTTTCGAGATATTTGCATTCAAAGTTATTTTTTTGAGTTATGAAGGCTTGTATGACTTTGGATGCCTACAGTTCCGCAAATAAGGGTATGACGTCATTTTCGCTTGCAAAACGCTTAATTAGTTTTTCAAGAGCTATCCATAGCTGAAAACTAGAACATTCTAGGAGGTCTGGTTGCGGAGATATCTTAATTCAAAGTAAATCCATTAAAATCGATTTTTTTGAGTTTTGAAAGTTTGCATGACTTTGGATGTCTACAGTTCCACAAATAAGGCTCGGAAGGCCTTGCGGTTTATTAACCGCTTAATCAGTTTTTGGAGAGCTATCCATTGCTGAAAACTAGAGCATTTTGTGGGCTCTGGTTGCAGAGGAATTTTGATTCAAAATTAATCTTTCTTGTTTCAACCCAAAAACTAAAAATCTTAGTTTGGCCATAACTTCCAAAATAAAGCTCGTAAGAGGTTGCGGTTAACGTTGTTGAACAGATAACGTTCAGGTCTTTGCATTGCCGTTCAAAACTCAACTTTTTTTTTCCAATTGATTTTCGACAAAAAGCATGGACGACCCCCTTATCACTAAAAATTCATTTTTTTACGAAAGTCTCTGGAACCCATTGAAACGTACATATATAGAAAGGATTTGTCAAATGCAACCAGCACATCCAAAGCAAACCCTTTTATAAGGTCTAGTTTTCGAGATATTTGCATTCAAAGTTAATTTTTTTGAGTTATGAAGGCTTGTATGACTTTGGATGCCTACAGTTCCGCAAATAAGGGTATGACGTCATTTTCGCTTGCAAAACGCTTAATACGTTTTTCAAGAGCTATCCATAGCTGAAAACTAGAACATTCTAGGAGGTCTGGTTGCGGAGATATCTTAATTCAAAGTAAATCCATTAAAATCGATTTTTTTGAGTTTTGAAAGTTTGCATGACTTTGGATGTCTACAGTTCCACAAATAAGGCTCGGAAGGCCTTGCGGTTTATTAACCGCTTAATCAGTTTTTGGAGAGCTATCCATTGCTGAAAACTAGAGCATTTTGTGGGCTCTGGTTGCAGAGGAATTTTGATTCAAAATTAATCTTTCTTGTTTCAACCCAAAAACTAAAAATCTTAGTATGGCCATAACTTCCAAAATAAAGCTCGTAAGAGGTTGCGGTTAACGTTGTTGAACAGATAACGGTCAGGTCTTTGCATTGCCGTTCAAAGCTCAACTTTTTTTTTCCAATTGATTTTCGACAAAAAGCATGGACTACCCCCTTATCACTAAAAATTAATTTTTTTACGAAAGTCTCTGGAACCCATTGAAACGTACATATATAGAAAGGTTTTGTCAAATGCAACCAGCACATCCAAAGCAAACCCTTTTATAAGGTCTAGTTTTCGAGATATTTGCATTCAAAGTTAATTTTTTTGAGTTATGAAGGCTTGTATGACTTTGGATGCCTACAGTTCCGCAAATAAGGGTATGACGTCATTTTCGCTTGCACAACGCTTAAATAGTTTTTCAAGAGCTATCCATAGCTGAAAACTAGAACATTCTAGGAGGTCTGGTTGCGGAGATATCTTAATTCAAAGTAAATCCATTAAAATCGATTTTTTTGAGTTTTGAAAATTTGCATGACTTTGGATGTCTACAGTTCCAAAAATAAGGCTCGGAAGGCCTTGCGGTTTATTAACCGCTTAATCAGTTTTTGGAGAGCTATCCATTGCTGAAAACTAGAGCATTTTGTGGGCTCTGGTTGCAGAGGAATTTTGATTCAAAATTAATCTTTCTTGTTTCAGCCCAAAAACTAAAAATATTAATATGGCCATAACTTCCAAAATAAAGCTCGTAAGAGGTTGCGGTTAACGTTGTTGAACAGATAACGGTCAGGTCTTTGCATTGCCGTTCAAAACTCAACTTTTTTTTTCCAATCGATTTTCGAAAAAAAGCATGGACTACCCCCTTATGACTAAAAATTGATTTTTTTACGAAAGTCTCTGGAACCCATTGAAACGTACATATATAGAAAGGTTTTGTCAAATGCAACCAGCACATCCAAAGCAAACCATTTTATAGGGTCTAGTTTTCGAGATATGAAGGCTTGTATGACTTTGGATGTCTACAGTTCCGCAAATAAGGGTATGACGTCATTTTCGCTTGCAAAACGCTGAATTAGTTTTTTAAGAGCTATCCATAGCTGAAAACTAGAACATTCTAGTGGGTCTGGTTGCGGAGATATCTAAATTCAAAGTAAATCCATTAAAATCGATTTTTTTGAGTTTTGAAAGTTTGCATGACTTTGGATGTCTACAGTTCCACAAATAAGGCTCGGAAGGCCTTGCGGTTTATTAACCGCTTAATCAGTTTTTGGAGAGCTATCCATTGCTGAAAACTAGAGCATTTTGTGGGCTCTGGTTGCAGAGGAATTTTGATTCAAAGTTAATCTTTCTTGTTTTAACCCAAAAACTAAAAATCTTAATATGGCCATAACTTCCAAACTAAAGCTCGTAAGAGGTTGCGGTTAACGTTGTTGAACAGATAACGGTCAGGTCTTTGCATTGCCGTTCAAAACTCAACTTTTTTTTTTCCAATCGATTTTCGAAAAAAAGCATGGACTACCCCCTTATCACTAAAAATTGATTTTTTTACGAAAGTCTCTGGAACCCATTGAAACGTACATATATAGAAAGGTTTTGTCAAATGCAACCAGCACATCTAAAGCAAACCCTTTTATAAGGTCTAGTTTTCGAGATATTTGCATTCAAAGTTATTTTTTTGAGTTATGAAGGCTTGTATGACTTTGGATGCCTACAGTTCCGCAAATAAGGGTATGACGTCATTTCCGCTTGCAAAAAAAAAAAAAAAGAGGAATTTTGATTCAAAGTTAATCTTTCTTGTTTTAACCCAAAAACTCAACTTTTTTTTTTCCAATCGATTTTCGAAAAAAAGCATGGACTACCCCCTTATCACTAAAAATTGATTTTTTTACGAAAGTCTCTGGAACCCATTGAAACGTACATATATAGAAAGGTTTTGTCAAATGCAACCAGCACATCTAAAGCAAACCCTTTTATAAGGTCTAGTTTTCGAGATATTTGCATTCAAAGTTATTTTTTTGAGTTATGAAGGCTTGTATGACTTTGGATGCCTACAGTTCCGCAAATAAGGGTATGACGTCATTTCCGCTTGCAAAACGCGGAAGAGCTATCCATAGCTGAAAACTAGAACATTCTAGGAGGTCTGGTTGCGGAAATATCTTAATTCAAAGTAAATCCATTAAAATCGATTTTTTTGAGTTTTGAAAGCTTGCATGACTTTGGATGTCTACAGTTCCACAAATAAGGCTCGGAAGGCCTTGCGGTTTATTAACCGCTTAATCAGTTTTTGGAGAGCTATCCATTGCTGAAAACTTGAGCATTTTGTGGGCTCTGGTTGCAGAGGAATTTTGATTCAAAGTTAATCTTTCTTGTTTCAACCCAAAAACTAAAAATCTTAATATGGCCATAACTTCCAAACTAAAGCTCGTAAGAGGTTGCGGTTAACGTTGTTGAACAGATAACGGTCAGGTCTTTGCATTGCCGTTCAAAACTCAACTTTTTTTTTTCCAATCGATTTTCGAAAAAAAGCATGGACTACCCCCTTATCACTAAAAATTGATTTTTTTACGAAAGTCTCTGGAACCCATTGAAACGTACATATATAGAAAGGTTTTGTCAAATGCAACCAGCACATCTAAAGCAAACCCTTTTATAAGGTCTAGTTTTTGAGATATTTGCATTCAAAGTTATTTTTTTGAGTTATGAAGGCTTGTATGACTTTGGATGCCTACAGTTCCGCAAATAAGGGTATGACGTCATTTTCGCTTGCAAAACGCTGAATTAGTTTTTCAAGAGCTATCCATAGCTGAAAACTAGAACATTCTAGGAGGTCTGGTTGCGGAGATATCTTAATTCAAAGTAAATCCATTAAAATCGATTTTTTTGAGTTTTGAAAGTTTGCATGACTTTGGATGTCTACAGTTCCACAAATAAGGCTCGGAAGGCCTTGCGGTTTATTAACCGCTTAATCAGTTTTTGGAGAGCTATCCATTGCTGAAAACTAGAGCATTTTGTGGGCTCTGGTTGCAGAGGAATTTTGATTCAAAGTTAATCTTTCTTGTTTCAACCCAAAAACTAAAAATCTTAATATGGCCATAACTTCCAAAATAAAGCTCGTAAGAGGTTGCGGTTAACGTTGTTGAACAGATAACGGTCAGGCCTTTGCATTGCCGTTCAAAACTCAACTTTTTTTTTTTCCATTCGGTTTTCGAAAAAAAAAGCATGGACTACCCCCTTATCACTAAAAATTCATTTTTTTACGAAAGTCTCTGGAACCCATTGAAACGTACATATATAGAAAGGATTTGTCAAATGCAACCAGCACATCCAAAGCAAACCCTTTTATAAGGTCTAGTTTTCGAGATATTTGCATTCAAAGTTAATTTTTTTGAGTTATGAAGGCTTGTATGACTTTGGATGCCTACAGTTCCGCAAATAAGGGTATGACGTCATTTTCGCTTGCAAAACGCTGAATTAGTTTTTCAAGAGCTATCCATAGCTGAAAACTAGAACATTCTAGGAGGTCTGGTTGCGGAGATATCTTAATTCAAAGTAAATCCATTAAAATCGATTTTTTTGAGTTTTGAAAGTTTGCATGACTTTGGATGTCTACAGTTCCACAAATAAGGCTCGGAAGGCCTTGCGGTTTATTAACCGCTTAATCAGTTTTTGGAGAGCTATCCATTGCTGAAAACTAGAGCATTTTGTGGGCTCTGGTTGCAGAGGAATTTTGATTCAAAGTTAATCTTTCTTGTTTCAACCCAAAAACTAAAAATCTTAATATGGCCATAACTTCCAAAATAAAGCTCGTAAGAGGTTGCGGTTAACGTTGTTGAACAGATAACGGTCAGGCCTTTGCATTGCCGTTCAAAACTCAACTTTTTTTTTTCCAATCGGTTTTCGAAAAAAAGCATGGACAACCCCCTTATCACTAAAAATTGTTTTTTTTACGAAAGTCTCTGGAACCCATTGAAACGTACATATATAGAAAGGTTTTGTCAAATGCAACCAGCACATCCAAAGCAAACCCTTTTATAAGGTCTAGTTTTCGAGATATTTGCATTCAAAGTTATTTTTTTGAGTTATGAAGGCTTGTATGACTTTGGATGCCTACAGTTCCGCAAATAAGGCTATGACGTCATTTTCGCTTGCAAAACGCTGAATAAGTTTTTCAAGAGCTATCCATAGCTGAAAACTAGAACATTCTAGGAGGTCTGGTTGCGGAGATATCTTAATTCAAAGTAAATCCATTAAAATCGATTTTTTTGAGTTTTGAAAGTTTGCATGACTTTGGATGTCTACAGTTCCACAAATAAGGCTCGGAAGGCCTTGCGGTTTATTAACCGCTTAATCAGTTTTTGGAGAGCTATCCATTGCTGAAAACTAGAGCATTTTGTGGGCTCTGGTTGCAGAGGAATTTTGATTCAAAATTAATCTTTCTTGTCTCAACCCAAAAACTAAAAATCTTAGTATGGCCATAACTTCCAAAATAAAGCTCGTAAGAGGTTGCGGTTAACGTTGTTGAACAGATAACGGTCAGGTCTTTGCATTGCCGTTCAAAACTCAACTTTTTTTTTCCAATTGATTTTCGACAAAAAGCATGGACTACCCCCTTATCACTAAAAATTAATTTTTTTACGAAAGTCTCTGGAACCCATTGAAACGTACATATATAGAAAGGATTTGTCAAATGCAACCAGCACATCCAAAGCAAACCCTTTTATAAGGTCTAGTTTTCGAGATATTTGCATTCAAAGTTATTTTTTTGAGTTATGAAGGCTTGTATGACTTTGGATGCCTACAGTTCCGCAAATAAGGGTATGACGTCATTTCCGCTTGCAAAACGCGGAAGAGCTATCCATAGCTGAAAACTAGAACATTCTACGAGGTCTGGTTGCGGAGATATCTTAATTCAAAGTAAATCCATTAAAATCGATTTTTTTTGAGTTTTGAAAGTTTGCATGACTTTGGATGTCTACAGTTCCACAAATAAGGCTCGGAAGGCCTTGCGGTTTATTAACCGCTTAATCAGTTTTTGGAGAGCTATCCATTGCTGAAAACTAGAGCATTTTGTGGGCTCTGGTTGCAGAGGAATTTTGATTCAAAGTTAATCTTACTTGTTTCAACCCAAAAACTAAAAAACTTAATATGGCCATAACTTCCAAAATAAAGCTCGTAAGAGGTTGCGGTTAACGTTGTTGAACAGATAACGGTCAGGTCTTTGCATTGCCGTTCAAAACTCAACTTTTTTTTCCAATCGATTTTCGAAAAAAAAGCATGGACTACCCCCTTATCACTAAAAATTCATTTTTTTACGAAAGTCTCTGGAACCCATTGAAACGTACATATATAGAAAGGATTTGTCAAATGCAACCAGCACATCCAAAGCAAACCCTTTTATAAGGTCTAGTTTTCGAGATATTTGCATTCAAAGTTAATTTTTTTGAGTTATGAAGGCTTGTATGACTTTGGATGCCTACAGTTCCGCAAATAAGGGTATGACGTCATTTTCGCTTGCAAAACGCTGAATTAGTTTTTCAAGAGCTATCCATAGCTGAAAACTAGAACATTCTAGGAGGTCTGGTTGCGGAGATATCTTAATTCAAAGTAAATCCATTAAAATCGATTTTTTTGAGTTTTGAAAGTTTGCATGACTTTGGATGTCTACAGTTCCACAAATAAGGCTCGGAAGGCCTTGCGGTTTATTAACCGCTTAATCAGTTTTTGGAGAGCTATCCATTGCTGAAAACTAGAGCATTTTGTGGGCTCTGGTTGCAGAGGAATTTTGATTCAAAGTTAATCTTTCTTGTTTCAACCCAAAAACTAAAAATCTTAATATGGCCATAACTTCCAAAATAAAGCTCGTAAGAGGTTGCGGTTAACGTTGTTGAACAGATAACGGTCAGGCCTTTGCATTGCCGTTCAAAACTCAACTTTTTTTTTTCCAATCGGTTTTCGAAAAAAAGCATGGACTACCCCCTTATCACTAAAAATTGATTTTTTTACGAAAGTCTCTGGAACCCATTGAAACGTACATATATAGAAAGGTTTTGTCAAATGCAACCAGCACATCCAAAGCAAACCATTTTATAAGGTCTAGTTTTCGAGATATTTGCATTCAAAGTTATTTTTTTGAGTTATGAAGGCTTGTATGACTTTGGATGCCTACAGTTCCGCAAATAAGGCTATGACGTCATTTGCGCTTGCAAAACTCTTAATTAGTTTTTCAAGAGCTATCCATAGCTGAAAACTAGAACATTCTAGGAGGTCTGGTTGCGGAGATATCTTAATTCAAAGTAAATCCATTAAAATCGATTTTTTTGAGTTTTGAAAGTTTGCATGACTTTGGATGTCTACAGTTCCACAAATAAGGCTCGGAAGGCCTTGCGGTTTATTAACCGCTTAATCAGTTTTTGGAGAGCTATCCATTGCTGAAAACTAGAGCATTTTGTGGGCTCTGGTTGCAGAGGAATTTTGATTCAAAGTTAATCTTTCTTGTTTCAACTCAAAAACTAAAAATCTTAATATGGCCATAACTTCCAAAATAAAGCTCGTAAGAGGTTGCGGTTAACGTTGTTGAACAGATAACGGTCAGGTCTTTGCATTGCCGTTCAAAACTCAACTTTTTTTTTTCCAATCGATTTTCGAAAAAAAGCATGGACTACCCCCTTATCACTAAAAATTGATTTTTTTACGAAAGTCTCTGGAACCCATTGAAACGTACATATATAGAAAGGTTTTGTCAAATGCAAGCAGCACATCCAAAGCAAACCCTTTTATGAGGTCTAGTTTTCGAGATATTTGCATTCAAAGTTATTTTTTTGAGTTATGAAGGCTTGTATGACTTTGGATGCCTACAGTTCCGCAAATAAGGGTATGACGTCATTTTCGTTTGCAAAACGCTTAATTAGTTTTTCAAGAGCTATCCATAGCTGAAAACTAGAACATTCTAGGAGGTCTGGTTGCGGAGATATCTTAATTCAAAGTAAATCCATTAAAATCGATTTTTTTGAGTTTTGAAAGTTTGCATGACTTTGGATGTCTACAGTTCCACAAATAAGGCTCGGAAGGCCTTGCGGTTTATTAACCGCTTAATCAGTTTTTGGAGAGCTATCCATTGCTGAAAACTAGAGCATTTTGTGGGCTCTGGTTGCAGAGGAATTTTGATTCAAAATTAATCTTTCTTGTTTCAACCCAAAAACAAAAAATCTTAGTATGGCCATAACTTCCAAAATAAAGCTCGTAAGAGGTTGCGGTTAACGTTGTTGAACAGATAACGGTCAGGTCTTTGCATTGCCGTTCAAAACTCAACTTTTTTTTTCCAATTGATTTTCGACAAATGCATGGACTACCCCCTTATCACTAAAAATTCATTTTTTTACGAAAGTCTCTGGAACCCATTGAAACGTACATATATAGAAAGGATTTGTCAAATGCAACCAGCACATCCAAAGCAAACCCTTTTATAAGGTCTAGTTTTCGAGATATTTGCATTCAAAGTTATTTTTTTGAGTTATGAAGGCTTGTATTTTTTTTTTTTTTTTTTTTTTTTATATTGAGCGCGTGCAAAAGGGGTTGTGACTACCCTTAAGATGATATACACAGCACGAGCGATTAGGTAGATTGGAGGGGATTTAAAAGGAGATACCGATGCACATTGGTTTTGAACGTCTGTAGATCACAATGGGAGGGGAAAATTGAGCTGTTTACAGCATTCCACATTCGAGTAGTGCGACTAAAGAAAGAATCTCTGTACTTAACAGTACGTCCGAAATTGGGCTCAAGGGTAAACTGATGGGCATTCCTAGAAGCGCGAGTATTACGGTTGAATTGTTTGAGGGGAGGAATGCAACTGGCTATTTCACTAGAGCATTGTTTATGGAAATAACGGTAAAATAACGAAAGACATGAAACATTTCGACGGTGCTCAAGAGATGAGAATGTTTCCGTTATAGTTCTTTCACCTATCATTTTAAGAGCTCTCTTTTCGATTCTATCCAATAAACTCAAGTGGGTTATTGGAGCACCTGCCCAAATGTGAGAGTTATACTCAAGTTTTGGACGAATAACGGCTTTGTAGATCACAGCCAGATCAGAAGGGGAGAAAAATTTCTTGCATCGACGGAGAAAACCTAAACACTTAGCAGCATTTTTGGCGATGTCGAATATGTGGTCGTTCCATAAAAGGTGGTCTGTGACACACATACCGAGGACTGAAAGCTTTTCGGTTTCCTCAATGCAAGTGCCACTCATGGATAGTGGCATGGGGGGTGGGTTTTGTTTTAACGACAGTAGACAGCATTGAGTTTTTGAAGCATTAAATTCTACACGATTTTTAATTCCCCATTGGACAATGCTGTCGAGATCAGAATTTAATGAGCTTATCATACGCTGCCGTTCAAGTTCCACATCCGAAGGACATGGATGTGAATTTAAGAACGAATATGAAAAGCTGAGGGTACTGTCGTCAGCGAAACAATTTAATGGATTAGAAGTTTCAGATAAAAGATCGTTCATGAATATAAGGAAGAGAGTCGGAGACAGAACGGAGCCCTGGGGCACACCAGCATTTATTTTGTGAATTTCAGACTTGAAACCATCCAATACAACTTGTATTGAACGGTCCGAAAGGTAATTTCTAATCCAACGAAGAAGAGATTCATCGATACCAAATGCACGCATTTTCGATAAGAGAGCTTGATGCCAAACTCTATCAAATGCTTTAGAAATATCAAGCGCAATAATCTTACTTTCTCCAAAACGATGTAAAGATTTGTGCCACTGTTCGGTGAGATATACCATCAGATCACCAGTGGACCTATTGCTACGAAAGCCGTACTGCCGGTCATTAAGAAGCTTTCGTTCTTCGAGATATTTCTTTAGCTGAAAATTAATCAGCGTTTCCATGACCTTGGAAAGAAGGGACGTAAGCGCAATTGGCCGATAGTTGGAGGGGGAAGAAGACACGCCTTTTTTAGGGACAGGCTGGACAAATGCTGTTTTCCATCCACTCGGAAAGAGACCAGTAGAGTAGGACAGATGGAAAAGCTTACGCAGTGGTTTTGCCAGCGTTGAAGAACACCTCTTCAGAACAATGGGAGGGATACTATCCGGGCCAGCGGATTTGTGTATATCGAGATCTTTCAGAACTCTGGCAACTGCACGAGTGCGGAAGAAGATTTGTCCCATAGAATCATTTGCGCTCTCAAGTACAGGAGGAGTCATAACACTTTCAGGCAGCGACGAATTAACAGCAAACTGTGCTGCAAGCAAATTGGCCTTATCGATTGAGCTGACAAAAGGAGTATCGTTGAAGACGAGCGTTGGAACCGAGGATGAGGTGGTGTTTCGTATGTTTTTTACAAATGACCAAAAATTTTTACTACCTTTGGGACATTGTAGAATTTTTTGCCGTAATTTTTGATCATGTAAAAATTTGGTTCGTCGAATATGAACGTTACAGGTCTTTCTAGCTTGTTGAAACTTTTTCCGGTTTTCCTCAGTAGGGTTGGCCTTATAACTTCGGAAGCTTACTTCTCTTACACTAATAACCTCTTTACAGCTCGAATCAAACCATGAGTTTTCTTTGGGTTTGATAGGTTTCACCCTATTCGGGATAAAATTTCTCATTCCACAAAGAATTAAGTTTGTAATCATATCTGCACTGGAATCTACGTCACTATCGAGGAAGCATAGTGACCAGTTAAAGTTCCTGAAGAAAACATTGAGACCGTCCCAGTTGGCTTTCTCATACTGCCAAACGGTTCTCTTGGGAGTTTTTTCTTTAACTGTGTTTTGGTGGCACGAGAAATTCGTAGATATGACACAATGGTCTGATGTGCCTAGAGGCGATAATACACTTATAGTGTATTTATCAGGGTCAGAGGTAAGAAACAAATCTAGAGTGTTGGCGGATTGACCTGCAACGTCCGGAATCCGAGTAGGCTCATCGACCAGCTGAGTTAGGTTGTTTATCTCAGCAAAAATCTCGACATACCTTCCTTCGGGTGTTGTCTGACCCGAATAGCGTAGCCACGAAGAACTATGTACATTGAAATCGCCCGTAACAACGATTTCACTGTGCGGGAAATGGGAAATAATTCTCTGGATGGAGTCGGATAGTGCATCGAATTCGTTGGAAGTCGAATTACTATCCAAACTAGGACTACGATAAATAAAACAAGTATGGATGATGCGCTTATGGATGGTGAATTTAAACCACATGAAATTAAAGTTCGTATTCAAACATGAACCATATTGTGGTTGAAGCTGATAAGCTACATCACTGCGAACATACACGGCGAGACCATGGTGTGGAAAAAATAGAGGCACTAAGCTATAACCATGTAGGCTGAATTCCGAGTGATCGGTATTTTCCCCTACCTGGGTTTCACTTAGTGCCAAAACAGCTGGCCTGTTTTTCACAGTATGGACATATGCAGCACAAAAATTCTGCCTCAGTCCCCGAATGTTGCTGCAGTCAACCCTAAATTCACCCACCATTACAATAAACAGACATAAAAAACCAAATCAGACAGTTATCTATGCTGATATCAAGTTTGGGCCCCAAATGACTTGTATGACTTTGGATGCCTACAGTTCCGCAAATAAGGCTATGACGTCATTTGCGCTTGCAAAACGCTTAATTAGTTTTTCAAGAGCTATCCATAGCTGAAAACTAGAACATTCTAGGAGGTCTGGTTGCGGAGATATCTTAATTCAAAGTAAATCCATTAAAATCGATTTTTTTGAGTTTTGAAAGTTTGCATGACTTTGGATGTCTACAGTTCCACAAATAAGGCTAGAAAGGTTTTGCCAAATGCAACCAGCACATCTAAAGCAAACCCTTTTATAAGGTCTAGTTTTCGAGATATTTGCATTCAAAGTTATTTTTTTGAGTTATGAAGGCTTGTATGACTTTGGATGCCTACAGTTCCGCAAATAAGGGTATGACGTCATTTCCGCTTGCAAAACGCGGAAGAGCTATCCATAGCTGAAAACTAGAACATTCTAGGAGGTCTGGTTGCGGAGATATCTTAATTCAAAGTAAATCCATTAAAATCGATTTTTTTTGAGTTTTGAAAGTTTGCATGACTTTGGATGTCTACAGTTCCACAAATAAGGCTCGGAACGCCTTGCGGTTTATTAACCGCTTAATCAGTTTTTGGAGAGCTATCCATTGCTGAAAACTAGAGCATTTTGTGGGCTCTGGTTGCAGAGGAATTTTGATTCAAAGTTAATCTTTCTTGTTTCAACCCAAAAACTAAAAATCTTAATATGGCCATAACTTCCATAATAAAGCTCGTAAGAGGTTGCGGTTAACGTTGTTGAACAGATAACGGTCAGGTCTTTGCATTGCCGTTCAAAACTCAACTTTTTTTTTCCAATCGATTTTCGAAAAAAAGCATGGACTACCCCCTTATCACTAAAAATTGATTTTTTTACGAAAGTCTCTGGAACCCATTGAAACGTACATATATAGAAAGGTTTTGTCAAATGCAACCAGCACATCTAAAGCAAACCCTTTTATAAGGTCTAGTTTTCGAGATATTTGCATTCAAAGTTATTTTTTTGAGTTATGAAGGCTTGTATGACTTTGGATGCCTACAGTTCCGCAAATAAGGGTATGACGTCATTTCCGCTTGCAAAACGCGGAAGAGCTATCCATAGCTGAAAACAAGAACATTCTAGGAGGTCTGGTTGCGGAGATATCTTAATTCAAAGTAAATCCATTAAAATCGATTTTTTTGAGTTTTGAAAGTTTGCATGACTTTGGATGTCTACAGTTCCACAAATAAGGCTAGAAAGGTTTTGCCAAATGCAACCAGCACATCTAAAGCAAACCCTTTTATAAGGTCTAGTTTTCGAGATATTTGCATTCAAAGTTATTTTTTTGAGTTATGAAGGCTTGTATGACTTTGGATGCCTACAGTTCCGCAAATAAGGGTATGACGTCATTTCCGCTTGCAAAACGCGGAAGAGCTATCCATAGCTGAAAACTAGAACATTCTAGGAGGTCTGGTTGCGGAGATATCTTAATTCAAAGTAAATCCATTAAAATCGATTTTTTTTGAGTTTTGAAAGTTTGCATGACTTTGGATGTCTACAGTTCCACAAATAAGGCTCGGAACGCCTTGCGGTTTATTAACCGCTTAATCAGTTTTTGGAGAGCTATCCATTGCTGAAAACTAGAGCATTTTGTGGGCTCTGGTTGCAGAGGAATTTTGATTCAAAGTTAATCTTTCTTGTTTCAACCCAAAAACTAAAAATCTTAATATGGCCATAACTTCCATAATAAAGCTCGTAAGAGGTTGCGGTTAACGTTGTTGAACAGATAACGGTCAGGTCTTTGCATTGCCGTTCAAAACTCAACTTTTTTTTTCCAATCGATTTTCGAAAAAAAGCATGGACTACCCCCTTATCACTAAAAATTGATTTTTTTACGAAAGTCTCTGGAACCCATTGAAACGTACATGTATAGAAAGGTTTTGGCAAATGCAACCAGTATATCCAAAGCAAACCCTTTTATGAGGTCTAGTTTTCGAGATATTTGCATTCAAAGTTATTTTTTTGAGTTATGAAGGCTTGTATGACTTTGGATGCCTACAGTTCCGCAAATAAGGGTATGACGTCATTTTCGCTTGCAAAACGCTTAATTAGTTTTTCAAGAGCTATCCATAGCTGAAAACTAGAACATTCTAGGAGGTCTGGTTGCGGAGATATCTTAATTCAAAGTAAATCCATTAAAATCGATTTTTTTGAGTTTTGAAAGTTTGCATGACTTTGGATGTCTACAGTTCCACAAATCAGGCTCGGAAGGCCTTGCGGTTTATTAACCGCTTAATCAGTTTTTGGAGAGCTATCCATTGCTGAAAACTAGAGCATTTTGTGGGCTCTGGTTGCAGAGGAATTTTGATTCAAAATTAATCTTTCTTGTTTCAACCCAAAAACTAAAAATCTTAGTATGGCCATAACTTCCAAAATAAAGCTCGTAAGAGGTTGCGAAAATCAATTGGAAAAGCATGGACTACCCCCTTATCACTAAAAATTGATTTTTTTACGAAAGTCTCTGGAACCCATTGAAACGTACATATATAGAAAGGTTTTGTCAAATGCAACCAGCACATCTAAAGCAAACCCTTTTATAAGGTCTAGTTTTCGAGATATTTGCATTCAAAGTTATTTTTTTGAGTTATGAAGGCTTGTATGACTTTGGATGCCTACAGTTCCGCAAATAAGGGTATGACGTCATTTCCGCTTGCAAAACGCGGAAGAGCTATCCATAGCTGAAAACTAGAACATTCTAGGAGGTCTGGTTGCGGAGATATCTTAATTCAAAGTAAATCCATTAAAATCGATTTTTTTGAGTTTTGAAAGTTTGCATGACTTTGGATGTCTACAGTTCCACAAATAAGGCTCGGAAGGCCTTGCGGTTTATTAACCGCTTAATCAGTTTTTGGAGAGCTATCCATTGCTGAAAACTTGAGCATTTTGCGGGCTCTGGTTGCAGAGGAATTTTGATTCAAAGTTAATCTTTCTTGTTTCAACCCAAAAACTAAAAATCTTAATATGGCCATAACTTCCAAAATAAAGCTCGTAAGAGGTTGCGGTTAACGTTGTTGAACAGATAACGGTCAGGTCTTTGCATTGCCGTTCAAAACTCAACTTTTTTTTTCCAATCGATTTTCGAAAAAAAGCATGGACTACCCCCTTATCACTAAAAATTGATTTTTTTACGAAAATCTCTGGAACCCATTGAAACGTACATATATAGAAAGGTTTTGTCAAATGCAACCAGCACATCCAAAGCAAACCCTTTTATAAGGTCTAGTTTTCGAGATATTTGCATTCAAAGTTATTTTTTTGAGTTATGAAGGCTTGTATGACTTTGGATGCCTACAGTTCCGCAAATAAGGCTATGACGTCATTTTCGCTTGCAAAACGCTTAATAAGTTTTTCAAGAGCTATCCATAGCTGAAAACTAGAACATTCTAGGAGGTCTGGTTGCGGAGATATCTTAATTCAAAGTAAATCCATTAGTTTTTTAAGAGCTATCCATTGCTGAAAACTAGAACATTCTAGTGGGTCTGGTTGCGGAGATATCTTAATTAATTTAAAGTAAATCCATTAAAATCGATTTTTTTGAGTTTTGAAAGTTTGCATGACTTTGGATGTCTACAGTTCCACAAATAAGGCTCGGAAGGCCTTGCGGTTTATTAACCGCTTAATCAGTTTTTGGAGAGCTATCCATTGCTGAAAACTTGAGCATTTTGTGGGCTCTGGTTGCAGAGGAATTTTGATTCAAAGTTAATCTTTCTTGTTTCAACCCAAAAACTAAAAATCTTAATATGGCCATAACTTCCAAACTAAAGCTCGTAAGAGGTTGCGGTTAACGTTGTTGAACAGATAACGGTCAGGTCTTTGCATTGCCGTTCAAAACTCAACTTTTTTTTCCAATTGATTTTCGACAAAAAGCATGGACTACCCCCTTATCACTAAAAATTCATTTTCTTACGAAAGTCTCTGGAACCCATTGAAACGTACATATATAGAAAGGATTTGTCAAATGCAACCAGCACATCCAAAGCAAACCCTTTTATAAGGTCTAGTTTTCGAGATATTTGCATTCAAAGTTAATTTTTTTGAGTTATGAAGGCTTGTATGACTTTGGATGCCTACAGTTCCGCAAATAAGGGTATGACGTCATTTTCGCTTGCAAAACGCGGAAGAGCTATCCATAGCTGAAAACTAGAACATTCTAGGAGGTCTGGTTGCGGAGATATCTTAATTCAAAGTAAATCCATTAAAATCTATTTTTTTTGAGTTTTGAAAGTTTGCATGACTTTGGATGTCTACAGTTCCACAAATAAGGCTCGGAAGGCCTTGCGGTTTATTAACCGCTTAATCAGTTTTTGGAGAGCTATCCATTGCTGAAAACTAGAGCATTTTGTGGGCTCTGGTTGCAGAGGAATTTTGTTTCAAAGTTAATCTTTCTTGTTTCAACCCAAAAACTAAAAATCTTAATATGGCCATAACTTCCAAAATAAAGCTCGTAAGAGGTTGCGGTTAACGTTGTTGAACAGATAACGATCAGGTCTTTGCATTGCCGTTCAAAACTCAACTTTTTTTTTCCAATCGATTTTCGAAAAAAAAGCATGGACTACCCCCTTATCACTAAAAATTGATTTTTTTACGAAAGTCTCTGGAACCCATTGAAACGTATATATATAGAAAGGATTTGTCAAATGCAACCAGCACATCCAAAGCAAACCCTTTTATAAGGTCTAGTTTTCGAGATATTTGCATTCAAAGTTATTTTTTTGAGTTATGAAGGCTTGTATGACTTTGGATGCCTACAGTTCCGCAAATAAGGGTATGACGTCATTTTCGCTTGCAAAACGCTTAATTAGTTTTTCAAGAGCTATCCATAGCTGAAAACTAGAACATTCTAGGAGGTCTGGTTGCGGAGATATCTTAATTCAAAGTAAATCCATTAAAATCGATTTTTTTGAGTTTTGAAAGTTTGCATGACTTTGGATGTCTACAGTTCCACAAATAAGGCTCGGAAGGCCTTGCGGTTTATTAACCGCTTAATCAGTTTTTGGAGAGCTATCCATTGCTGGAAACTAGAGCATTTTGTGGGCTCTGGTTGCAGAGGAATTTTGATTCAAAATTAATCTTTCTTGTTTCAACCCAAAAACTAAAAATCTTAGTATGGCCATAACTTCCAAAATAAAGCTCGTAAGAGGTTGCGGTTAACGTTGTTGAACAGATAACGGTCAGGTCTTTGCATTGCCGTTCAAAACTTAACTTTTTTTTCCAATTGATTTTCGACAAAAAGCATGGACTACCCCCTTATCACTAAAAATTCATTTTCTTACGAAAGTCTCTGGAACCCATTGAAACGTACATATATAGAAAGGATTTGTCAAATGCAACCAGCACATCCAAAGCAAACCCTTTTATAAGGTCTAGTTTTCGAGATATTTGCATTCAAAGTTAATTTTTTTGAGTTATGAAGGCTTGTATGACTTTGGATGCCTACAGTTCCGCAAATAAGGGTATGACGTCATTTTCGCTTGCAAAACGCTGAATTAGTTTTTCAAGAGCTATCCATAGCTGAAAACTAGAACATTCTAGGAGGTCTGGTTGCGGAGATATCTTAATTCAAAGTAAATCCATTAAAATCGATTTTTTTGAGTTTTGAAAATTTGCATGACTTTGGATGTCTACAGTTCCACAAATAAGGCTCGGAAGGCCTTGCGGTTTATTAACTGCTTAATCAGTTTTTGGAGAGCTATCCATTGCTGAAAACTAGAGCATTTTGTGGGCTCTGGTTGCAGAGGAATTTTGATTCAAAATTAATCTTTCTTGTTTCAGCCCAAAAACTAAAAATATTAATATGGCCATAACTTCCAAAATAAAGCTCGTAAGAGGTTGCGGTTAACGTTGTTGAACAGATAACGGTCAGGTCTTTGCATTGCCGTTCAAAACTCAACTTTTTTTTTCCAATCGATTTTCGAAAAAAAGCATGGACTTACCCCCTTATCACTAAAAATTGATTTTTTTACGAAAGTCTCTGGAACCCATTGAAACGTACATATATAGAAAGGTTTTGTCAAATGAAACCAGCACATTCAAAGCAAACCATTTTATAAGGTCTAGTTTTCGAGATATTTGCATTCAAAGTTATTTTTTTGAGTTATGAAGGCTTGTATGACTTTGGATGCCTACAGTTCCGCAAATAAGGCTATGACGTCATTTGCGCTTGCAAAACGCTTAATTAATTTTTCAAGAGCTATCCATAGCTGAAAACTAGAACATTCTAGGAGGTCTGGTTGCGGAGATATCTTAATTCAAAGTAAATCCATTAAAATCGATTTTTTTGAGTTTTGAAAGTTTGCATGACTTTGGATGTCTACAGTTCCACAAATAAGGCTCGGAAGGCCTTGCGGTTTATTAACCGCTTAATCAGTTTTTGGAGAGCTATCCATTGCTGAAAACTAGAGCATTTTGTGGGCTCTGGTTGCAGAGGAATTTTGATTCAAAATTAATCTTTCTTGTTTCAACCCAAAAACTAAAAATCTTAGTATGGCCATAACTTCCAAAATAAAGCTCGTAAGAGGTTGCGGTTAACGTTGTTGAACAGATAACGGTCAGGTCTTTGCATTGCCGTTCAAAACTCAACTTTTTTTTTCCAATCGATTTTCGAAAAAAAGCATGGACTTACCCCCTTATCACTAAAAATTGATTTTTTTACGAAAGTCTCTGGAACCCATTGAAACGTACATATATAGAAAGGTTTTGTCAAATGAAACCAGCACATCCAAAGCAAACCATTTTATAAGGTCTAGTTTTCGAGATATTTGCATTCAAAGTTATTTTTTTGAGTTATGAAGGCTTGTATGACTTTGGATGCCTACAGTTCCGCAAATAAGGCTATGACGTCATTTGCGCTTGCAAAACGCTTAATTAGTTTTTCAAGAGCTATCCATAGCTGAAAACTAGAACATTCTAGGAGGTCTGGTTGCGGAGATATCTTAATTCAAAGTAAATCCATTAAAATCGATTTTTTTGAGTTTTGAAAGTTTGCATGACTTTGGATGTCTACAGTTCCACAAATAAGGCTCGGAAGGCCTTGCGGTTTATTAACCGCTTAATCAGTTTTTGGAGAGCTATCCATTGCTGAAAACTAGAGCATTTTGTGGGCTCTGGTTGCAGAGGAATTTTGATTCAAAATTAATCTTTCTTGTTTCAACCCAAAAACTAAAAATCTTAGTATGGCCATAACTTCCTAAATAAAGCTGGTAAGAGGTTGCGGTTAACGTTGTTGAACAGATAACGGTCAGGTCTTTGCATTGCCGTTCAAAGCTCAACTTTTTTTTCAATTGATTTTCGACAAAAAGCATGGACTACCCCCTTATCACTAAAAATTAATTTTTTTACGAAAGTCTCTGGAACCCATTGAAACGTACATATATAGAAAGGTTTTGTCAAATGCAACCAGCACATCCAAAGCAAACCCTTTTATAAGGTCTAGTTTTCGAGATATTTGCATTCAAAGTTAATTTTTTTGAGTTATGAAGGCTTGTATGACTTTGGATGCCTACAGTTCCACAAATAAGGGTATGACGTCATTTTCGCTTGCACAACGCTTTAATAGTTTTTCAAGAGCTATCCATAGCTGAAAACTAGAATATTCTAGGAGGTCTGGTTGCGGAGATATCTTAATTCAAAGTAAATCCATTAAAATCGATTTTTTTGAGTTTTGAAAATTTGCATGACTTTGGATGTCTACAGTTCCAAAAATAAGGCTCGGAAGGCCTTGCGGTTTATTAACCGCTTAATCAGTTTTTGGAGAGCTATCCATTGCTGAAAACTAGAGCATTTTGTGGGCTCTGGTTGCAGAGGAATTTTGATTCAAAATTAATCTTTCTTGTTTCAGCCCAAAAACTAAAAATATTAATATGGCCATAACTTCCAAAATAAAGCTCGTAAGAGGTTGCGGTTAACGTTGTTGAACAGATAACGGTCAGGTCTTTGCATTGCCGTTCAAAACTCAACTTTTTTTTTCCAATCGATTTTCGAAAAAAAGCATGGACTACCCCCTTATCACTAAAAATTGATTTTTTTACGAAAGTCTCTGGAACCCATTGAAACGTACATATATAGAAAGGTTTTGTCAAATGCAACCAGCACATCTAAAGCAAACCCTTTTATAAGGTCTAGTTTTCGAGATATTTGCATTCAAAGTTATTTTTTTGAGTTATGAAGGCTTGTATGACTTTGGATGCCTACAGTTCCGCAAATAAGGGTATGACGTCATTTCCGCTTGCAAAACGCGGAAGAGCTATCCATAGCTGAAAACAAGAACATTCTAGGAGGTCTGGTTGCGGAGATATCTTAATTCAAAGTAAATCCATTAAAATCGATTTTTTTGAGTTTTGAAAGTTTGCATGACTTTGGATGTCTACAGTTCCACAAATAAGGCTCGGAAGGCCTTGCGGTTTATTAACCGCTTAATCAGTTTTTGGAGAGCTATCCATTGCTGAAAACTAGAGCATTTTGTGGGCTCTGGTTGCAGAGGAATTTTGATTCAAAGTTAATCTTTCTTGTGTCAACCCAAAAACTAAAAATCTTAATATGGCCATAACTTCCAAAATAAAGCTCGTAAGAGGTTGCGGTTAACGTTGTTGAACAGATAACGGTCAGGTCTTTGCATTGCCATTCAAAACTCAACATTTTTTCCAATCGATTTTCGAAAAAAAGCATGGACTACCCCCTTATCACTAAAAATTGATTTTTTTACGAAAGTCTCTGGAACCCATTGAAACGTACATATATAGAAAGGTTTTGTCAAATGCAACCAGCACATCCAAAGCAAACCCTTTTATAAGGTCTAGTTTTCGAGATATTTGCATTCAAAGTTATTTTTTTGAGTTATGAAGGCTTGTATGACTTTGGATGCCTACAGTTCCGCAAATAAGGCTATGACGTCATTTTCGCTTGCAAAACGCTTAATTAGTTTTTCAAGAGCTATCCATAGCTGAAAACTAGAACATTCTAGGAGGTCTGGTTGCGGAGATATCTTAATTCAAAGTAAATCCATTAGTTTTTTAAGAGCTATCCATAGCTGAAAACTAGAAAATTCTAGTGGGTCTGGTTGCGGAGATATCTTAATTCAAAGTAAATCCATTAAAATCGATTTTTTTGAGTTTTGAAAGTTTGCATGACTTTGGATGTCTACAGTTCCACAAATAAGGCTCGGAAGGCCTTGCGGTTTATTAACCGCTTAATCAGCTTTTAGAGAGCTATCCATTACTGTAAACTTGAGCATTTTGTGGGCTCTGGTTGCAGAGGAATTTTGATTCAAAGTTAATCTTTCTTGTTTCAACCCAAAAACTAAAAATCTTAATATGGCCATAACTTCCAAAATAAAGCTCGTAAGAGGTTGCGGTTAACGTTGTTGAACAGATAACGGTCAGGTCTTTGCATTGCCGTTCAAAACTCAACTTTTTTTTTCCAATTGATTTTCGAAAAAAAGCATGGACTACCCCCTTATCACTAAAAATTGATTTTTTTACGAAAGTCTCTGGAACCCATTGAAACGTACATATATAGAAAGGTTTTGTCAAATGCAACCAGCACATCCAAAGCAAACCCTTTTATAAGGTCTAGTTTTCGAGATATTTGCATTCAAAGTTATTTTTTTGAGTTATGAAGGCTTGTATGACTTTGGATGCCTACAGTTCCGCAAATAAGGCTATGTTGTCATTTTCGCTTGCAAAACGCTTAATTAGTTTTTCAAGAGCTATCCATAGCTGAAAACTAGAACATTCTAGGAGGTCTGGTTGCGGAGATATCTTAATTCAAAGTAAATCCATTAAAATCGATTTTTTTGAGTTTTGAAAGTTTGCATGACTCTGGATGTCTACAGTTCCACAAATAAGGCTCGGAAGGCCTTGCGGTTTATTAACCGCTTAATCAGTTTTTGGAGAGCTATCCATTGCTGAAAACTAGAGCATTTTGTGGGCTCTGGTTGCAGAGGAATTTTGATTCAAAGTTAATCTTTCTTGTTTCAACCCAAAAACTAAAAATCTTAATATGGCCATAACTTCCAAAATAAAGCTCGTAAGAGGTTGCGGTTAACGTTGTTGAACAGATAACGGTCAGGTCTTTGCATTGCCGTTCAAAACTCAACTTTTTTTTTTCCAATTGATTTTCGAAAAAAAGCATGGACTACCCCCTTATCACTAAAAATTGATTTTTTTACGAAAGTCTCTGGAACACATTGAAACGTACATATATAGAAAGTTTTTGTCAAATGCAACCAGCACATCCAAAGCAAACCCTTTTATAAGGTCTAGTTTTCGAGATATTTGCATTCAAAGTTATTTTTTTGAGTTATGAAGGCTTGTATGACTTTGGATGCCTACAGTTCCGCAAATAAGGCTATGTTGTCATTTTCGCTTGCAAAACGCTTAATTAGTTTTTCAAGAGCTATCCATAGCTGAAAACTAGAACATTCTAGGAGGTCTGGTTGCGGAGATATCTTAATTCAAAGTAAATCCATTAAAATCGATTTTTTTGAGTTTTGAAAATTTGCATGACTTTGGATGTCTACAGTTCCAAAAATAAGGCTCGGAAGGCCTTGCGGTTTATTAACCGCTTAATCAGTTTTTGGAGAGCTATCCATTGCTGAAAACTAGAGCATTTTGTGGGCTCTGGTTGCAGAGGAATTTTGATTCAAAATTAATCTTTCTTGTTTCAACCCAAAAACTAAAAATCTTAATATGGCCATAACTTCCAAAATAAAGCTCGTAAGAGGTTGCGGTTAACGTTGTTGAACAGATAACGGTCAGGTCTTTGCATTGCCGTTCAAAACTCAACTTTTTTTTTCCAATCGATTTTCGAAAAAAAGCATGGACTACCCCCTTATCACTAAAAATTGATTTTTTTACGAAAGTCTCTGGAACCCATTGAAACGTACATATATAGAAAGGTTTTGTCAAATGCAACCAGCACATCTAAAGCAAACCCTTTTATAAGGTCTAGTTTTCGAGATATTTGCATTCAAAGTTATTTTTTTGAGTTATGAAGGCTTGTATGACTTTGGATGCCTACAGTTCCGCAAATAAGGGTATGACGTCATTTCCGCTTGCAAAACGCGGAAGAGCTATCCATAGCTGAAAACAAGAACATTCTAGGAGGTCTGGTTGCGGAGATATCTTAATTCAAAGTAAATCCATTAAAATCGATTTTTTTGAGTTTTGAAAGTTTGCATGACTTTGGATGTCTACAGTTCCACAAATAAGGCTAGAAAGGTTTTGCCAAATGCAACCAGCACATCTAAAGCAAACCCTTTTATAAGGTCTAGTTTTCGAGATATTTGCATTCAAAGTTATTTTTTTGAGTTATGAAGGCTTGTATGACTTTGGATGCCTACAGTTCCGCAAATAAGGGTATGACGTCATTTCCGCTTGCAAAACGCGGAAGAGCTATCCATAGCTGAAAACTAGAACATTCTAGGAGGTCTGGTTGCGGAGATATCTTAATTCAAAGTAAATCCATTAAAATCGATTTTTTTTGAGTTTTGAAAGTTTGCATGACTTTGGATGTCTACAGTTCCACAAATAAGGCTCGGAACGCCTTGCGGTTTATTAACCGCTTAATCAGTTTTTAGAGAGCTATCCATTGCTGAAAACTAGAGCATTTTGTGGGCTCTGGTTGCAGAGGAATTTTGATTCAAAGTTAATCTTTCTTGTTTCAACCCAAAAACTAAAAATCTTAGTATGGCCATAACTTCCTAAATAAAGCTGGTAAGAGGTTGCGGTTAACGTTGTTGAACAGATAACGGTCAGGTCTTTGCATTGCCGTTCAAAGCTCAACTTTTTTTTTCAATTGATTTTCGACAAAAAGCATGGACTACCCCCTTATCACTAAAAATTAATTTTTTTACGAAAGTCTCTGGAACCCATTGAAACGTACATATATAGAAAGGTTTTGTCAAATGCAACCAGCACATCCAAAGCAAACCCTTTTATAAGGTCTAGTTTTCGAGATATTTGCATTCAAAGTTAATTTTTTTGAGTTATGAAGGCTTGTATGACTTTGGATGCCTACAGTTCCGCAAATAAGGGTATGACGTCATTTTCGCTTGCACAACGCTTTAATAGTTTTTCAAGAGCTATCCATAGCTGAAAACTAGAATATTCTAGGAGGTCTGGTTGCGGAGATATCTTAATTCAAAGTAAATCCATTAAAATCGATTTTTTTGAGTTTTGAAAATTTGCATGACTTTGGATGTCTACAGTTCCAAAAATAAGGCTCGGAAGGCCTTGCGGTTTATTAACCGCTTAATCAGTTTTTGGAGAGCTATCCATTGCTGAAAACTAGAGCATTTTGTGGGCTCTGGTTGCAGAGGAATTTTGATTCAAAATTAATCTTTCTTGTTTCAGCCCAAAAACTAAAAATATTAATATGGCCATAACTTCCAAAATAAAGCTCGTAAGAGGTTGCGGTTAACGTTGTTGAACAGATAACGGTCAGGTCTTTGCATTGCCGTTCAAAACTCAACTTTTTTTTTCCAATCGATTTTCGAAAAAAAGCATGGACTACCCCCTTATCACTAAAAATTGATTTTTTTACGAAAGTCTCTGGAACCCATTGAAACGTACATATATAGAAAGGTTTTGTCAAATGCAACCAGCACATCTAAAGCAAACCCTTTTATAAGGTCTAGTTTTCGAGATATTTGCATTCAAAGTTATTTTTTTGAGTTATGAAGGCTTGTATGACTTTGGATGCCTACAGTTCCGCAAATAAGGGTATGACGTCATTTCCGCTTGCAAAACGCGGAAGAGCTATCCATAGCTGAAAACAAGAACATTCTAGGAGGTCTGGTTGCGGAGATATCTTAATTCAAAGTAAATCCATTAAAATCGATTTTTTTGAGTTTTGAAAGTTTGCATGACTTTGGATGTCTACAGTTCCACAAATAAGGCTCGGAAGGCCTTGCGGTTTATTAACCGCTTAATCAGTTTTTGGAGAGCTATCCATTGCTGAAAACTAGAGCATTTTGTGGGCTCTGGTTGCAGAGGAATTTTGATTCAAAGTTAATCTTTCTTGTTTCAACCCAAAAACTAAAAATCTTAATATGGCCATAACTTCCAAAATAAAGCTCGTAAGAGGTTGCGGTTAACGTTGTTGAACAGATAACGGTCAGGTCTTTGCATTGCCATTCAAAACTCAACATTTTTTCCAATCGATTTTCGAAAAAAAGCATGGACTACCCCCTTATCACTAAAAATTGATTTTTTTACGAAAGTCTCTGGAACCCATTGAAACGTACATATATAGAAAGGTTTTGTCAAATGCAACCAGCACATCCAAAGCAAACCCTTTTATAAGGTCTAGTTTTCGAGATATTTGCATTCAAAGTTATTTTTTTGAGTTATGAAGGCTTGTATGACTTTGGATGCCTACAGTTCCGCAAATAAGGCTATGACGTCATTTTCGCTTGCAAAACGCTTAATTAGTTTTTCAAGAGCTATCCATAGCTGAAAACTAGAACATTCTAGGAGGTCTGGTTGCGGAGATATCTTAATTCAAAGTAAATCCATTAGTTTTTTAAGAGCTATCCATAGCTGAAAACTAGAACATTCTAGTGGGTCTGGTTGCGGAGATATCTTAATTCAAAGTAAATCCATTAAAATCGATTTTTTTGAGTTTTGAAAGTTTGCATGACTTTGGATGTCTACAGTTCCACAAATAAGGCTCGGAAGGCCTTGCGGTTTATTAACCGCTTAATCAGCTTTTAGAGAGCTATCCATTACTGTAAACTTGAGCATTTTGTGGGCTCTGGTTGCAGAGGAATTTTGATTCAAAGTTAATCTTTCTTGTTTCAACCCAAAAACTAAAAATCTTAATATGGCCATAACTTCCAAACTAAAGCTCGTAAGAGGTTGCGGTTAACGTTGTTGAACAGATAACGGTCAGGTCTTTGCATTGCCGTTCAAAACTCAACTTTTTTTTTCCAATCGATTTTCGAAAAAAAGCATGGACTACCCCCTTATCACTAAAAATTCATTTTTTTACGAAAGTCTCTGGAACCCATTGAAACGTACAAATATAGAAAGGTTTTGTCAAATGCAGCCAGCACATCCAAAGCAAACCCTTTTATAAGGTCTAGTTTTCGAGATATTTGCATTCAAAGTTATTTTTTTGAGTTATGAAGGCTTGTATGACTTTGGATGCCTACAGTTCCGCAAATAAGGGTATGACGTCATTTCCGCTTGCAAAACGCGGAAGAGCTATCCATAGCTGAAAACTAGAATATTCTAGGAGGTCTGGTTGCGGAGATATCTTAATTCAAAGTAAATCCATTAAAATCGATTTTTTTGAGTTTTGAAAATTTGCATGACTTTGGATGTCTACAGTTCCAAAAATAAGGCTCGGAAGGCCTTGCGGTTTATTAACCGCTTAATCAGTTTTTGGAGAGCTATCCATTGCTGAAAACTAGAGCATTTTGTGGGCTCTGGTTGCAGAGGAATTTTGATTCAAAATTAATCTTTCTTGTTTCAACCCAAAAACTAATAATCTTAATATGGCCATAACTTCCAAAATAAAGCTCGTAAGAGGTTGCGGTTAACGTTGTTGAACAGATAACGGTCAGGTCTTTGCATTGCCGTTCAAAACTCAACTTTTTTTTTCCAATCGATTTTCGAAAAAAAGCATGGACTACCCCCTTATCACTAAAAATTGATTTTTTTACGAAAGTCTCTGGAACCCATTGAAACGTACATATATAGAAAGGTTTTGTCAAATGCAACCAGCACATCTAAAGCAAACCCTTTTATAAGGTCTAGTTTTCGAGATATTTGCATTCAAAGTTATTTTTTTGAGTTATGAAGGCTTGTATGACTTTGGATGCCTACAGTTCCGCAAATAAGGGTATGACGTCATTTCCGCTTGCAAAACGCGGAAGAGCTATCCATAGCTGAAAACAAGAACATTCTAGGAGGTCTGGTTGCGGAGATATCTTAATTCAAAGTAAATCCATTAAAATCGATTTTTTTGAGTTTTGAAAGTTTGCATGACTTTGGATGTCTACAGTTCCACAAATAAGGCTAGAAAGGTTTTGCCAAATGCAACCAGCACATCTAAAGCAAACCCTTTTATAAGGTCTAGTTTTCGAGATATTTGCATTCAAAGTTATTTTTTTGAGTTATGAAGGCTTGTATGACTTTGGATGCCTACAGTTCCGCAAATAAGGGTATGACGTCATTTCCGCTTGCAAAACGCGGAAGAGCTATCCATAGCTGAAAACTAGAACATTCTAGGAGGTCTGGTTGCGGAGATATCTTAATTCAAAGTAAATCCATTAAAATCGATTTTTTTTGAGTTTTGAAAGTTTGCATGACTTTGGATGTCTACAGTTCCACAAATAAGGCTCGGAACGCCTTGCGGTTTATTAACCGCTTAATCAGTTTTTGGAGAGCTATCCATTGCTGAAAACAAGAGCATTTTGTGGGCTCTGGTTGCAGAGGAATTTTGATTCAAAGTTAATCTTTCTTGTTTCAACCCAAAAACTAAAAATCTTAATATGGCCATAACTTCCAAAATAAAGCTCGTAAGAGGTTGCGGTTAACGTTGTTGAACAGATAACGGTCAGGTCTTTGCATTGCCGTTCAAAACTCAACTTTTTTTTTCCAATCGATTTTCGAAAAAAAAGCATGGACTACCCCCTTATCACTAAAAATTCATTTTTTTACGAAAGTCTCTGGAACCCATTGAAATGTACATATATAGAAAGGATTTGTCAAATGCAACCAGCACATCCAAAGCAAACCCTTTTATAAGGTCTAGTTTTCGAGATATTTGCATTCAAAGTTAATTTTTTTGAGTTATGAAGGCTTGTATGACTTTGGATGCCTACAGTTCCGCAAATAAGGGTATGACGTCATTTTCGCTTGCAAAACGCTGAATTAGTTTTTCAAAAGCTATCCATAGCTGAAAACTAGAACATTCTAGGAGGTCTGGTTGCGGAGATATCTTAATTCAAAGTAAATCCATTAAAATCGATTTTTTTGAGTTTTGAAAGTTTGCATGACTTTGGATGTCTACAGTTCCACAAATAAGGCTCGGAAGGCCTTGCGGTTTATTAACCGCTTAATCAGTTTTTGGAGAGCTATCCATTGCTGAAAACTAGAGCATTTTGTGGGCTCTGGTTGCAGAGGAATTTTGATTCAAAGTTAATCTTTCTTGTTTCAACCCAAAAACTAAAAATCTTAATATGGCCATAACTTCCAAAATAAAGCTCGTAAGAGGTTGCGGTTAACGTTGTTGAACAGATAACGGTCAGGTCTTTGCATTGCCGTTCAAAACTCAACTTTTTTTTTCCAATCGATTTTCGAAAAAAAGCATGGACTACCCCCTTATCACTAAAAATTGATTTTTTTACGAAAGTCTCTGGAACCCATTGAAACGTACATATATAGAAAGGTTTTGTCAAATGCAACCAGCACATCCAAAGCAAACCCTTTTATAAGGTCTAGTTTTCGAGATATTTGCATTCAAAGTTATTTTTTTGAGTTATGAAGGCTTGTATGACTTTGGATGCCTACAGTTCCGCAAATAAGGCTATGACGTCATTTGCGCTTGCAAAACGCTGAATTAGTTTTTCAAGAGCTATCCATAGCTGAAAACTAGAACATTCTAGGAGGTCTGGTTGCGGAGATATCTTAATTCAAAGTAAATCCATTAAAATCGATTTTTTTGAGTTTTGAAAGTTTGCATGACTTTGGATGTCTACAGTTCCACAAATAAGGCTCGGAAGGCCTTGCGGTTTATTAACCGCTTAATCAGTTTTTGGAGAGCTATCCATTGCTGAAAACTAGAGCATTTTGTGGGCTCTGGTTGCAGAGGAATTTTGATTCAAAGTTAATCTTTCTTGTTTCAACCCAAAAACTAAAAATCTTAATATGGCCATAACTTCCAAAATAAAGCTCGTAAGAGGTTGCGGTTAACGTTGTTGAACAGATAACGGTCAGGTCTTTGCATTGCCGTTCAAAACTCAACTTTTTTTTTCCAATCGATTTTCGAAAAAAAACATGGACTTACCCCCTTATCACTAAAAATTGATTTTTTTACGAAAGTCTCTGGAACCCATTGAAACGTACATATATAGAAAGGTTTTGTCAAATGCAACCAGCACAAGAGCTATCCATAGCTGAAAACTAGAACATTCTAGGAGGTCTGGTTGCGGAGATATCTTAATTCAAAGTAAATCCATTAAAATCGATTTTTTTGAGTTTTGAAAATTTGCATGACTTTGGATGTCTACAGTTCCAAAAATAAGGCTCGGAAGGCCTTGCGGTTTATTAACCGCTTAATCAGTTTTTGGAGAGCTATCCATTGCTGAAAACTAGAGCATTTTGTGGGCTCTGGTTGCAGAGGAATTTTTATTCAAAATTAATCTTTCTTGTTTCAGCCCAAAAACTAAAAATATTAATATGGCCATAACTTCCAAAATAAAGCTCGTAAGAGGTTGCGGTTAACGTTGTTGAACAGATAACGGTCAGGTCTTTGCATTGCCGTTCAAAACTCAACTTTTTTTTTCCAATCGATTTTCGAAAAAAAGCATGGACTACCCCCTTATCACTTAAAATTCATTTTTTACGAAAGTCTCTGGAACCCATTGAAACGTACATATATAGAAAGGTTTTGTCAAATGCAACCAGCACATCCAAAGCAAACCCTTTTATAAGGTCTAGTTTTCGAGATATTTGCATTCAAAGTTAATTTTTTTGAGTTATGAAGGCTTGTATGACTTTGGATGCCTACAGTTCCGCAAATAAGGGTATGACGTCATTTTCGCTTGCACAACGCTTAAATAGTTTTTCAAGAGCTATCCATAGCTGAAAACTAGAACATTCTAGGAGGTCTGGTTGCGGAGATATCTTAATTCAAAGTAAATCCATTAAAATCGATTTTTTTGAGTTTTGAAAGTTTGCATGACTTTGGATGTCTACAGTTCCACAAATAAGGCTCGGAAGGCCTTGCGGTTTATTAACCGCTTAATCAGTTTTTGGAGAGCTATCCATTGCTGGAAACTAGAGCATTTTGTGGGCTCTGGTTGCAGAGGAATTTTGATTCAAAGTTAATCTTTCTTGTTTCAACCCAAAAACTAAAAATCTTAATATGGCCATAACTTCCAAAATAAAGCTCGTAAGAGGTTGCGGTTAACGTTGTTGAACAGATAACGGTCAGGTCTTTGCATTGCCATTCAAAACTCAACTTTTTTTTTCCAATCGATTTTCGAAAAAAAGCATGGACTACCCCCTTATCACTAAAAATTGATTTTTTTACGAAAGTCTCTGGAACCCATTGAAACGTACATATATAGAAAGGTTTTGTCAAATGCAACCAGCACATCCAAAGCAAACCCTTTTATAAGGTCTAGTTTTCGAGATATTTGCATTCAAAGTTATTTTTTTGAGTTATGAAGGCTTGTATGACTTTAGATGCCTACAGTTCCGCAAATAAGGCTATGACGTCATTTTCGCTTGCAAAACGCTTAATTAGTTTTTCAAGAGCTATCCATAGCTGAAAACTAGAACATTCTAGGAGGTCTGGTTGCGGAGATATCTTAATTCAAAGTAAATCCATTAGTTTTTTAAGAGCTATCCATAGCTGAAAACTAGAACATTCTAGTGGGTCTGGTTGCGGAGATATCTTAATTCAAAGTAAATCCATTAAAATCGATTTTTTTGAGTTTTGAAAGTTTGCATGACTTTGGATGTCTACAGTTCCACAAATAAGGCTCGGAAGGCCTTGCGGTTTATTAACCGCTTAATCAGCTTTTAGAGAGCTATCCATTACTGTAAACTTGAGCATTTTGTGGGCTCTGGTTGCAGAGGAATTTTGATTCAAAGTTAATCTTTCTTGTTTCAACCCAAAAACTAAAAATCTTAATATGGCCATAACTTCCAAACTAAAGCTCGTAAGAGGTTGCGGTTAACGTTGTTGAACAGATAACGGTCAGGTCTTTGCATTGCCGTTCAAAACTCAACTTTTTTTTTCCAATCGATTTTGGAAAAAAAGCATGGACTACCCCCTTATCACTAAAAATTCATTTTTTTACGAAAGTCTCTGGAACCCATTGAAACGTACATATATAGAAAGGTTTTGCCAAATGCAACCAGCACATCTAAAGCAAACCCTTTTATAAGGTCTAGTTTTCGAGATATTTGCATTCAAAGTTATTTTTTTGAGTTATGAAGGCTTGTATGACTTTGGATGCCTACAGTTCCGCAAATAAGGGTATGACGTCATTTCCGCTTGCAAAACGCGGAAGAGCTATCCATAGCTGAAAACTAGAACATTCTAGGAGGTCTGGTTGCGGAGATATCTTAATTCAAAGTAAATCCATTAAAATCGATTTTTTTTGAGTTTTGAAAGTTTGCATGACTTTGGATGTCTACAGTTCCACAAATAAGGCTCGGAAGGCCTTGCGGTTTATTAACCGCTTAATCAGTTTTTGGAGAGCTATCCATTGCTGAAAACTAGAGCATTTTGTGGGCTCTGGTTGCAGAGGAATATTGATTCAAAGTTAATCTTTCTTGTTTCAACCCAAAAACTAAAAATCTTAATATGGCCATAACTTCCAAAATAAAGCTCGTAAGAGGTTGCGGTTAACGTTGTTGAACAGATAACGGTCAGGTCTTTGCATTGCCGTTCAAAACTCAACTTTTTTTTTCCAATCGATTTTCGAAAAAAAAGCATGGACTACCCCCTTATCACTAAAAATTCATTTTTTTACGAAAGTCTCTGGAACCCATTGAAATGTACATATATAGAAAGGATTTGTCAAATGCAACCAGCACATCCAAAGCAAACCCTTTTATAAGGTCTAGTTTTCGAGATATTTGCATTCAAAGTTAATTTTTTTGAGTTATGAAGGCTTGTATGAATTTGGATGCCTACAGTTCCGCAAATAAGGGTATGACGTCATTTTCGCTTGCAAAACGCTGAATTAGTTTTTCAAAAGCTATCCATAGCTGAAAACTAGAACATTCTAGGAGGTCTGGTTGCGGAGATATCTTAATTCAAAGTAAATCCATTAAAATCGATTTTTTTGAGTTTTGAAAGTTTGCATGACTTTGGATGTCTACAGTTCCACAAATAAGGCTCGGAAGGCCTTGCGGTTTATTAACCGCTTAATCAGTTTTTGGAGAGCTATCCATTGCTGAAAACTAGAGCATTTTGTGGGCTCTGGTTGCAGAGGAATTTTGATTAAAAGTTAATCTTTCTTGTTTCAACCCAAAAACTAAAAATCTTAATATGGCCATAACTTCCAAAATAAAGCTCGTAAGAGGTTGCGGTTAACGTTGTTGAACAGATAACGGTCAGGTCTTTGCATTGCCGTTCAAAACTCAACTTTTTTTTTCCAATCGATTTTCGAAAAAAAACATGGACTTACCCCCTTATCACTAAAAATTGATTTTTTTACGAAAGTCTCTGGAACCCATTGAAACGTACATATATAGAAAGGTTTTGTCAAATGCAACCAGCACAAGAGCTATCCATAGCTGAAAACTAGAACATTCTAGGAGGTCTGGTTGCGGAGATATCTTAATTCAAAGTAAATCCATTAAAATCGATTTTTTTGAGTTTTGAAAATTTGCATGACTTTGGATGTCTACAGTTCCAAAAATAAGGCTCGGAAGGCCTTGCGGTTTATTAACCGCTTAATCAGTTTTTGGAGAGCTATCCATTGCTGAAAACTAGAGCATTTTGTGGGCTCTGGTTGCAGAGGAATTTTTATTCAAAATTAATCTTTCTTGTTTCAGCCCAAAAACTAAAAATATTAATATGGCCATAACTTCCAAAATAAAGCTCGTAAGAGGTTGCGGTTAACGTTGTTGAACAACGTCAGGTCTTTGCATTGCCGTTCAAAACTCAACTTTTTTTTTCCAATCGATTTTCGAAAAAAAGCATGGACTACCCCCTTATCACTTAAAATTCATTTTTTACGAAAGTCTCTGGAACCCATTGAAACGTACATATATAGAAAGGTTTTGTCAAATGCAACCAGCACATCCAAAGCAAACCCTTTTATAAGGTCTAGTTTTCGAGATATTTGCATTCAAAGTTAATTTTTTTGAGTTATGAAGGCTTGTATGACTTTGGATGCCTACAGTTCCGCAAATAAGGGTATGACGTCATTTTCGCTTGCACAACGCTTAAATAGTTTTTCAAGAGCTATCCATAGCTGAAAACTAGAACATTCTAGGAGGTCTGGTTGCGGAGATATCTTAATTCAAAGTAAATCCATTAAAATCGATTTTTTTGAGTTTTGAAAATTTGCATGACTTTGGATGTCTACAGTTCCAAAAATAAGGCTCGGAAGGCCTTGCGGTTTATTAACCGCTTAATCAGTTTTTAGAGAGCTATCCATTGCTGAAAACTAGAGCATTTTGTGGGCTCTGGTTGCAGAGGAATTTTGATTCAAAGTTAATCTTTCTTGTTTCAACCCAAAAACTAAAAATCTTAATATGGCCATAACTTCCAGAATAAAGCTCGTAAGAGGTTGCGGTTAACGTTGTTGAACAGATAACGGTCAGGTCTTTGCATTGCCGTTCAAAACTCAACTTTTTTTTTCCAATCGATTTTCGAAAAAAAGCATGGACTACCCCCTTATCACTAAAAATTGATTTTTTTACGAAAGTCTCTGGAACCCATTGAAACGTACATATATAGAAAGGTTTTGTCAAATGCAACCAGCACATCCAAAGCAAACCCTTTTATAAGGTCTAGTTTTCGAGATATTTGCATTCAAAGTTATTTTTTTGAGTTATGAAGGCTTGTATGACTTTGGATGCCTACAGTTCCGCAAATAAGGGTATGACGTCATTTTCGCTTGCAAAACGCTTAATTAGTTTTTCAAGAGCTATCCATAGCTGAAAACTAGAACATTCTAGGAGGTCTGGTTGCGGAGATATCTTAATTCAAAGTTAATCCATTAAAATCGATTTTTTTGAGTTTTGAAAATTTGCATGACTTTGGATGTCTACAGTTCCACAAATAAGGCTCGGAAGGCCTTGCGGTTTATTAACCGCTTAATCAGTTTTTGGAGAGCTATCCATTGCTGAAAACTAGAGCATTTTGTGGGCTCTGGTTGCAGAGGAATTTTGATTCAAAATTAATCTTTCTTGTTTCAGCCCAAAAACTAAAAATATTAATATGGCCATAACTTCCAAAATAAAGCTCGTAAGAGGTTGCGGTTAACGTTGTTGAACAGATAACGGTCAGGTCTTTGCATTGCCGTTCAAAACTCAACTTTTTTTTTTCCAATCGATTTTCGAAAAAAGCATGGACTACCCCCTTATCACTAAAAATTGATTTTTTTACGAAAGTCTCTGGAACCCATTGAAACGTACATATATAGAAAGGTTTTGTCAAATGCAACCAGCACATATAAAGCAAACCCTTTTATAAGGTCTAGTTTTCGAGATATTTGCATTCAAAGTTATTTTTTTGAGTTATGAAGGCTTGTATGACTTTGGATGCCTACAGTTCCGCAAATAAGGCTATGACGTCATTTTCGCTTGCAAAACGCTTAATTAGTTTTTCAAGAGCTATCCGTAGCTGAAAACTAGAACATTCTAGGAGGTCTGGTTGCGGAGATATCTTAATTCAAATTAAATCCATTAGTTTTTTAAGAGCTATCCATAGCTGAAAACTAGAACATTCTAGTGGGTCTGGTTGCGGAGATATCTTAATTCAAAGTAAATCCATTAAAATCGATTTTTTTGAGTTTTGAAAGTTTGCATGACTTTGGATGTCTACAGTTCCACAAATAAGGCTCGGAAGGCCTTGCGGTTTATCAACCGCTTAATCAGTTTTTGGAGAGCTATCCATTGCTGAAAACTTGAGCATTTTGTGGGCTCTGGTTGCAGAGGAATTTTGATTCAAAGTTAATCTTTCTTGTTTCAACCCAAAAACTAAAAATCTTTATATGGCCATAACTTCCAAACTAAAGCTCGTAAGAGGTTGCGGTTAACGTTGTTGAACAGATAACGGTCAGGTCTCTGCATTGCCGTTCAAAACTCAACTTTTTTTTTCCAATCGATTTTCGAAAAAAAGCATGGACTACCCCCTTATCACTAAAAATTGATTTTTTTACGAAAGTCTCTGGAACCCATTGAAACGTACATATATAGAAAGGTTTTGTCAAATGCAACCAGCACATCTAAAGCAAACCCTTTTATAAGGTCTAGTTTTCGAGATATTTGCATTCAAAGTTATTTTTTTGAGTTATGAAGGCTTGTATGACTTTGGATGCCTACAGTTCCGCAAATAAGGGTATGACGTCATTTCCGCTTGCAAAACGCGGAAGAGCTATCCATAGCTGAAAACTAGAACATTCTAGGAGGTCTGGTTGCGGAGATATCTTAATTCAAAGTAAATTCATTAAAATCGATTTTTTTTGAGTTTTGAAAGTTTGCATGACTTTGGATGTCTACAGTTCCACAAATAAGGCTCGGAAGGCCTTGCGGTTTATAAACCGCTTAATCAGTTTTTGGAGAGCTATCCATTGCTGAAAACTAGAGCATTTTGTGGGCTCTGGTTGCAGAGGAATTTTGATTCAAAGTTAATCTTTCTTGTTTCAACCCAAAAACTAAAAATCTTAATATGGCCATAACTTCCAAAATAAAGCTCGTAAGAGGTTGCGGTTAACGTTGTTGAACAGATAACGGTCAGGTCTTTGAAATTGCCGTTCAAAACTCAACTTGTTTTTTCCAATCGATTTTCGAAAAAAAGCATGGACTACCCCCTTATCACTAAAAATTGATTTTTTTACGAAAGTCTCTGGAACCCATTGAAACGTACATATATAGAAAGGTTTTGTCAAATGCAACCAGCACATCTAAAGCAAACCCTTTTATAAGGTCTAGTTTTCGAGATATTTGCATTCAAAGTTATTTTTTTGAGTTATGAAGGCTTGTATGACTTTGGATGCCTACAGTTCCGCAAATAAGGGTATGACGTCATTTTCGCTTGCAAAACGCTTAATTAGTTTTTCAAGAGCTATCCATAGCTGAAAACTAGAACATTCTAGGAGGTCTGGTTGCGGAGATATCTTAATTCAAAGTTAATCCATTAAAATCGATTTTTTTGAGTTTTGAAAATTTGCATGACTTTGGATGTCTACAGTTCCACAAATAAGGCTCGGAAGGCCTTGCGGTTTATTAACCGCTTAATCAGTTTTTGGAGAGCTATCCATTGCTGAAAACTAGAGCATTTTGTGGGCTCTGGTTGCAGAGGAATTTTGATTCAAAATTAATCTTTCTTGTTTCAGCCCAAAAACTAAAAATATTAATATGGCCATAACTTCCAAAATAAAGCTCGTAAGAGGTTGCGGTTAACGTTGTTGAACAGATAACGGTCAGGTCTTTGCATTGCCGTTCAAAACTCAACTTTTTTTTTTCCAATCGATTTTCGAAAAAAGCATGGACTACCCCCTTATCACTAAAAATTGATTTTTTTACGAAAGTCTCTGGAACCCATTGAAACGTACATATATAGAAAGGTTTTGTCAAATGCAACCAGCACATCTAAAGCAAACCCTTTTATAAGGTCTAGTTTTCGAGATATTTGCATTCAAAGTTATTTTTTTGAGTTATGAAGGCTTGTATGACTTTGGATGCCTACAGTTCCGCAAATAAGGCTATGACGTCATTTTCGCTTGCAAAACGCTTAATTAGTTTTTCAAGAGCTATCCATAGCTGAAAACTAGAACATTCTAGGAGGTCTGGTTGCGGAGATATCTTAATTCAAATTAAATCCATTAGTTTTTTAAGAGCTATCCATAGCTGAAAACTAGAACATTCTAGTGGGTCTGGTTGCGGAGATATCTTAATTCAAAGTAAATCCATTAAAATCGATTTTTTTGAGTTTTGAAAGTTTGCATGACTTTGGATGTCTACAGTTCCACAAATAAGGCTCGGAAGGCCTTGCGGTTTATCAACCGCTTAATCAGTTTTTGGAGAGCTATCCATTGCTGAAAACTTGAGCATTTTGTGGGCTCTGGTTGCAGAGGAATTTTGATTCAAAGTTAATCTTTCTTGTTTCAACCCAAAAACTAAAAATCTTTATATGGCCATAACTTCCAAACTAAAGCTCGTAAGAGGTTGCGGTTAACGTTGTTGAACAGATAACGGTCAGGTCTCTGCATTGCCGTTCAAAACTCAACTTTTTTTTTCCAATCGATTTTCGAAAAAAAGCATGGACTACCCCCTTATCACTAAAAATTGATTTTTTTACGAAAGTCTCTGGAACCCATTGAAACGTACATATATAGAAAGGTTTTGTCAAATGCAACCAGCACATCTAAAGCAAACCCTTTTATAAGGTCTAGTTTTCGAGATATTTGCATTCAAAGTTATTTTTTTGAGTTATGAAGGCTTGTATGACTTTGGATGCCTACAGTTCCGCAAATAAGGGTATGACGTCATTTCCGCTTGCAAAACGCGGAAGAGCTATCCATAGCTGAAAACTAGAACATTCTAGGAGGTCTGGTTGCGGAGATATCTTAATTCAAAGTAAATTCATTAAAATCGATTTTTTTTGAGTTTTGAAAGTTTGCATGACTTTGGATGTCTACAGTTCCACAAATAAGGCTCGGAAGGCCTTGCGGTTTATAAACCGCTTAATCAGTTTTTGGAGAGCTATCCATTGCTGAAAACTAGAGCATTTTGTGGGCTCTGGTTGCAGAGGAATTTTGATTCAAAGTTAATCTTTCTTGTTTCAACCCAAAAACTAAAAATCTTAATATGGCCATAACTTCCAAAATAAAGCTCGTAAGAGGTTGCGGTTAACGTTGTTGAACAGATAACGGTCAGGTCTTTGCATTGCCGTTCAAAACTCAACTTGTTTTTTCCAATCGATTTTCGAAAAAAAGCATGGACTACCCCCTTATCACTAAAAATTGATTTTTTTACGAAAGTCTCTGGAACCCATTGAAACGTACATATATAGAAAGGTTTTGTCAAATGCAACCAGCACATCTAAAGCAAACCCTTTTATAAGGTCTAGTTTTCGAGATATTTGCATTCAAAGTTATTTTTTTGAGTTATGAAGGCTTGTATGACTTTGGATGCCTACAGTTCCGCAAATAAGGGTATGACGTCATTTCCGCTTGCAAAACGCGGAAGAGCTATCCATAGCTGAAAACTAGAACATTCTAGGAGGTCTGGTTGCGGAGATATCTTAATTCAAAGTAAATTCATTAAAATCGATTTTTTTTGAGTTTTGAAAGTTTGCATGACTTTGGATGTCTACAGTTCCACAAATAAGGCTCGGAAGGCCTTGCGGTTTATAAACCGCTTAATCAGTTTTTGGAGAGCTATCCATTGCTGAAAACTAGAGCATTTTGTGGGCTCTGGTTGCAGAGGAATTTTGATTCAAAGTTAATCTTTCTTGTTTCAACCCAAAAACTAAAAATCTTAATATGGCCATAACTTCCAAAATAAAGCTCGTAAGAGGTTGCGGTTAACGTTGTTGAACAGATAACGGTCAGGTCTTTGCATTGCCGTTCAAAACTCAACTTGTTTTTTCCAATCGATTTTCGAAAAAAAGCATGGACTACCCCCTTATCACTAAAAATTGATTTTTTTACGAAAGTCTCTGGAACCCATTGAAACGTACATATATAGAAAGGTTTTGTCAAATGCAACCAGCACATCTAAAGCAAACCCTTTTATAAGGTCTAGTTTTCGAGATATTTGCATTCAAAGTTATTTTTTTGAGTTATGAAGGCTTGTATGACTTTGGATGCCTACAGTTCCGCAAATAAGGGTATGACGTCATTTTCGCTTGCAAAACGCTTAATTAGTTTTTCAAGAGCTATCCATAGCTGAAAACTAGAACATTCAAGGAGGTCTGGTTGCGGAGATATCTTAATTCAAAGTAAATCCATTAAAATCGATTTTTTTGAGTTTTGAAAGTTTGCATGACTTTGGATGTCTACAGTTCCACAAATAAGGCTCGGAAGGCCTTGCGGTTTATCAACCTCTTAATCAGTTTTTGGAGAGCTATCCATTGCTGAAAACTAGAGCATTTTGTGGGCTCTGGTTGCAGAGGAATTTTGATTCAAAGTTAATCTTTCTTGTTTCAACCCAAAAACTAAAAATCTTAATATGGCCATAACTTCCAAAATAAAGCTCGTAAGAGGTTGCGGTTAACGTTGTTGAACAGATAACGGTCAGGTCTTTCCATTGCCGTTCAAAACTCAACTTTTTTTTTCCAATCGATTTTCGAAAAAAAGCATGGACTACCCCCTTATCACTAAAAATTGATTTTTTTACGAAAGTCTCTGGAACCCATTGAAACGTACATATATAGAAAGGTTTTGTCAAATGCAACCAGCACATCCAAAGCAAACCCTTTTATAAGGTCTAGTTTTCGAGATATTTGCATTCAAAGTTATTTTTTTGAGTTATGAAGGCTTGTATGACTTTGGATGCCTACAGTTCCGCAAATAAGGGTATGACGTCATTTTCGCTTGCAAAACGCTTAATTAGTTTTTCAAGAGCTATCCATAGCTGAAAACTAGAACATTCTAGGAGGTCTGGTTGCGGAGATATCTTAATTCAAAGTAAATCCATTAGTTTTTTAAGAGCTATCCATAGCTGAAAACTAGAACATTCTAGTGGGTCTGGTTGCGGAGATGTCTTAATTCAAAGTAAATCCATTAAAATCGATTTTTTTGAGTTTTGAAAGTTTGCATGACTTTGGATGTCTACAGTTCCACAAATAAGGCTCGGAAGGCCTTGCGGTTTATTAACCGCTTAATCAGTTTTTGGAGAGCTATCCATTGCTGAAAACTTGAGCATTTTGTGGGCTCTGGTTGCAGAGGAATTTTGATTCAAAGTTAATCTTTCTTGTTTCAACCCAAAAACTAAAAATCTTAATATGGCCATAACTTCCAAACTAAAGCTCGTAAGAGGTTGCGGTTAACGTTGTTGAACAGATAACGGTCAGGTCTTTGCATTGCCGTTCAAAACTCAACTTTTTTTTTTCCAATAGATTTTCGAAAAAAAGCATGGACGAAAGTCTCTGGAACCCATTGAAACGTACATATATAGAAAGGTTTTGTCAAATGCAACCAGCACATCTAAAGCAAACCCTTTTATAAGGTCTAGTTTTCGAGATATTTGCATTCAAAGTTATTTTTTTGAGTTATGAAGGCTTGTATGACTTTGGATGCCTACAGTTCCGCAAATAAGGGTATGACGTCATTTTCGCTTGCAAAACGCTTAATTAGTTTTTCAAGAGCTATCCATAGCTGAAAACTAGAACATTCAAGGAGGTCTGGTTGCGGAGATATCTTAATTCAAAGTAAATCCATTAAAATCGATTTTTTTGAGTTTTGAAAGTTTGCATGACTTTGGATGTCTACAGTTCCACAAATAAGGCTCGGAAGGCCTTGCGGTTTATCAACCTCTTAATCAGTTTTTGGAGAGCTATCCATTGCTGAAAACTAGAGCATTTTGTGGGCTCTGGTTGCAGAGGAATTTTGATTCAAAGTTAATCTTTCTTGTTTCAACCCAAAAACTAAAAATCTTAATATGGCCATAACTTCCAAAATAAAGCTCGTAAGAGGTTGCGGTTAACGTTGTTGAACAGATAACGGTCAGGTCTTTCCATTGCCGTTCAAAACTCAACTTTTTTTTTCCAATCGATTTTCGAAAAAAAGCATGGACTACCCCCTTATCACTAAAAATTGATTTTTTTACGAAAGTCTCTGGAACCCATTGAAACGTACATATATAGAAAGGTTTTGTCAAATGCAACCAGCACATCCAAAGCAAACCCTTTTATAAGGTCTAGTTTTCGAGATATTTGCATTCAAAGTTATTTTTTTGAGTTATGAAGGCTTGTATGACTTTGGATGCCTACAGTTCCGCAAATAAGGGTATGACGTCATTTTCGCTTGCAAAACGCTTAATTAGTTTTTCAAGAGCTATCCATAGCTGAAAACTAGAACATTCTAGGAGGTCTGGTTGCGGAGATATCTTAATTCAAAGTAAATCCATTAGTTTTTTAAGAGCTATCCATAGCTGAAAACTAGAACATTCTAGTGGGTCTGGTTGCGGAGATGTCTTAATTCAAAGTAAATCCATTAAAATCGATTTTTTTGAGTTTTGAAAGTTTGCATGACTTTGGATGTCTACAGTTCCACAAATAAGGCTCGGAAGGCCTTGCGGTTTATTAACCGCTTAATCAGTTTTTGGAGAGCTATCCATTGCTGAAAACTTGAGCATTTTGTGGGCTCTGGTTGCAGAGGAATTTTGATTCAAAGTTAATCTTTCTTGTTTCAACCCAAAAACTAAAAATCTTAATATGGCCATAACTTCCAAACTAAAGCTCGTAAGAGGTTGCGGTTAACGTTGTTGAACAGATAACGGTCAGGTCTTTGCATTGCCGTTCAAAACTCAACTTTTTTTTTTCCAATAGATTTCGAAAAAAAGCATGGACGAAAGTCTCTGGAACCCATTGAAACGTACATATATAGAAAGGTTTTGTCAAATGCAACCAGCACATCTAAAGCAAACCCTTTTATAAGGTCTAGTTTTCGAGATATTTGCATTCAAAGTTATTTTTTTGAGTTATGAAGGCTTGTATGACTTTGGATGCCTACAGTTCCGCAAATAAGGGTATGACGTCATTTCCGCTTGCAAAACGAGGAAGAGCTATCCATAGCTGAAAACTAGAACATTCTAGGAGGTCTGGTTGCGGAGATATCTTAATTCAAAGTAAATCCATTAAAATCGATTTTTTGAGTTTTGAAAGTTTGCATGACTTTGGATGTCTACAGTTCCACAAATAAGGCTCGGAAGGCCTTGCGGTTTATTAACCGCTTAATCAGTTTTTGGAGAGCTATCCATTGCTGAAAACTTGAGCATTTTGTGGGCTCTGGTTGCAGAGGAATTTTGATTCAAAGTTAATCTTTCTTGTTTCAACCCAAAAACTAAAAATCTTAATATGGCCATAACTTCCAAACTAAAGCTCGTAAGAGGTTGCGGTTAACGTTGTTGAACAGATAACGGTCAGGTCTTTGCATTGCCGTTCAAAACTCATCTTTTTTTTTTTCCAATAGATTTTCGAAAAAAAGCATGGACGAAAGTCTCTGGAACCCATTGAAACGTACATATATAGAAAGGTTTTGTCAAATGCAACCAGCACATCTAAAGCAAACCCTTTTATAAGGTCTAGTTTTCGAGATATTTGCATTCAAAGTTATTTTTTTGAGTTATGAAGGCTTGTATGACTTTGGATGCCTACAGTTCCGCAAATAAGGGTATGACGTCATTTTCGCTTGCAAAACGCTTAATTAATTTTTCAAGAGCTATCCATAGCTGAAAACTAGAACATTCAAGGAGGTCTGGTTGCGGAGATATCTTAATTCAAAGTAAATCCATTAAAATCGATTTTTTTGAGTTTTGAAAGTTTGCATGACTTTGGATGTCTACAGTTCCACAAATAAGGCTCGGAAGGCCTTGCGGTTTATCAACCGCTTAATCAGTTTTTGGAGAGCTATCCATTGCTGAAAACTAGAGCATTTTGTGGGCTCTGGTTGCAGAGGAATTTTGATTCAAAGTTAATCTTTCTTGTTTCAACCCAAAAACTAAAAATCTTAATATGGCCATAACTTCCAAAATAAAGCTCGTAAGAGGTTGCGGTTAACGTTGTTGAACAGATAACGGTCAGGTCTTTGCATTGCCGTTCAAAAATCAACTTTTTTTTTTTCCAATCGATTTTCGAAAAAAAGCATGGACTACCCCCTTATCACTAAAAATTGATTTTTTTACGAAAGTCTCTGGAACCCATTGAAACGTACATATATAGAAAGGTTTTGTCAAATGCAACCAGCACATCCAAAGCAAACCCTTTTATAAGGTCTAGTTTTCGAGATATTTGCATTCAAAGTTATTTTTTTGAGTTATGAAGGCTTGTATGACTTTGGATGCCTACAGTTCCGCAAATAAGGGTATGACGTCATTTTCGCTTGCAAAACGCTTAATTAGTTTTTCAAGAGCTATCCATAGCTGAAAACTAGAACATTCTAGGAGGTCTGGTTGCGGAGATATCTTAATTCAAAGTAAATCCATTAGTTTTTTAAGAGCTATCCATAGCTGAAAACTAGAACATTCTAGTGGGTCTGGTTGCGGAGATGTCTTAATTCAAAGTAAATCCATTAAAATCGATTTTTTTGAGTTTTGAAAGTTTGCATGACTTTGGATGTCTACAGTTCCACAAATAAGGCTCGGAAGGCCTTGCGGTTTATTAACCGCTTAATCAGTTTTTGGAGAGCTATCCATTGCTGAAAACTTGAGCATTTTGTGGGCTCTGGTTGCAGAGGAATTTTGATTCAAAGTTAATCTTTCTTGTTTCAACCCAAAAACTAAAAATCTTAATATGGCCATAACTTCCAAACTAAAGCTCGTAAGAGGTTGCGGTTAACGTTGTTGAACAGATAACGGTCAGGTCTTTGCATTGCCGTTCAAAACTCAACTTTTTTTTTTCCAATAGATTTTCGAAAAAAAGCATGGACGAAAGTCTCTGGAACCCATTGAAACGTACATATATAGAAAGGTTTTGTCAAATGCAACCAGCACATCTAAAGCAAACCCTTTTATAAGGTCTAGTTTTCGAGATATTTGCATTCAAAGTTATTTTTTTGAGTTATGAAGGCTTGTATGACTTTGGATGCCTACAGTTCCGCAAATAAGGGTATGACGTCATTTCCGCTTGCAAAACGAGGAAGAGCTATCCATAGCTGAAAACTAGAACATTCTAGGAGGTCTGGTTGCGGAGATATCTTAATTCAAAGTAAATCCATTAAAATCGATTTTTTGAGTTTTGAAAGTTTGCATGACTTTGGATGTCTACAGTTCCACAAATAAGGCTCGGAAGGCCTTGCGGTTTATTAACCGCTTAATCAGTTTTTGGAGAGCTATCCATTGCTGAAAACTAGAGCATTTTGTGGGCTCTGGTTGCAGAGGAATTTTGATTCAAAGTTAATCTTTCTTGTTTCAACCCAAAAACTAAAAATCTTAATATGGCTATAACTTCCAAAATAAAGCTCGTAAGAGGTTGCGGTTAACGTTGTTGAACAGATAACGGTCAGGTCTTTGCATTGCCGTTCAAAACTCAACTTTTTTTTCCAATCGATTTTCGAAAAAAAGCATGGACTACCCCCTTATCACTAAAAATTGATTTTTTTACGAAAGTCTCTGGAACCCATTGAAATGTACATATATAGAAAGGTTTTGTCAAATACAACCAGCACATCCAAAGCAAACCCTTTTATAAGGTCTAGTTTTCGAGATATTTGCATTCAAAGTTATTTTTTTGAGTTATGAAGGCTTGTATGACTTTGGATGCCTACAGTTCCGCAAATAAGGGTATGACGTCATTTCCGCTTGCAAAACGCGGAAGAGCTATCCATAGCTGAAAACTAGAACATTCTAGGAGGTCTGGTTGCGGAGATATCTTAATTCAAAGTAAATCCATTAAAATCGATTTTTTTGAGTTTTGAAAGTTTGCGTGACTTTGGATGTCTACAGTTCCACAAATAAGGCTCGGAAGGCCTTGCGGTTTATTAACCGCTTAATCAGTTTTTGGAGAGCTATCCATTGCTGAAAACTAGAGCATTTTGTGGGCTCTGCTTGCAGAGGAATTTTGATTCAAAGTTAATCTTTCTTGTTTCAACCCAAAACTAAAAATCTTAATATGGCCATAACTTCCAAAATAAAGCTCGTAAGAGGTTGCGGTTAACGTTGTTGAACAGATAACGGTCAGGTCTTTGCATTGCCGTTCAAAACTCAACTTTTTTTTTCCAATCGATTTTCGAAAAAAAGCATGGACTACCCCCTTATCACTAAAAATTGATTTTTTTACGAAAGTCTCTGGAACCCATTGAAACGTACATATATAGAAAGGTTTTGTCAAATGCAGCCAGCACATCCAAAGCAAACCCTTTTATAAGGTCTAGTTTTCGAGATATTTGCATTCAAAGTTATTTTTTTGAGTTATGAAGGCTTGTATGACTTTGGATGCCTACAGTTCCGCAAATAAGGCTATGACGTCATTTTCGCTTGCAAAACGCTTAATTAGTTTTTCAAGAGCTATCCATAGCTGAAAACTAGAACATTCTAGGAGGTCTGGTTGCGGAGATATCTTAATTCAAAGTAAATCCATTAAAATCGATTTTTTTGAGTTTTGAAAGTTTGCGTGACTTTGGATGTCTACAGTTCCACAAATAAGGCTCGGAAGGCCTTGCGGTTTATTAACCGCTTAATCAGTTTTTGGAGAGCTATCCATTGCTGAAAACTAGAGCATTTTGTGGGCTCTGGTTGCAGAGGAATTTTGATTCAAAGTTAATCTTTCTTGTTTCAACCCAAAACTAAAAATCTTAATATGGCCATAACTTCCAAAATAAAGCTCGTAAGAGGTTGCGGTTAACGTTGTTGAACAGATAACGGTCAGGTCTTTGCATTGCCGTTCAAAACTCAACTTTTTTTTTCCAATCGATTTTCGAAAAAAAGCATGGACTACCCCCTTATCACTAAAAATTGATTTTTTTACGAAAGTCTCTGGAACCCATTGAAACGTACATATATAGAAAGGTTTTGTCAAATGCAGCCAGCACATCCAAAGCAAACCCTTTTATAAGGTCTAGTTTTCGAGATATTTGCATTCAAAGTTATTTTTTTGAGTTATGAAGGCTTGTATGACTTTGGATGCCTACAGTTCCGCAAATAAGGCTATGACGTCATAGTCGCTTGCAAAACGCTTAATTAGTTTTTCAAGAGCTATCCATAGCTGAAAACTAGAACATTCTAGGAGGTCTGGTTGCGGAGATATCTTAATTCAAATTAAATCCATTAGTTTTTTAAGAGCTATCCATAGCTGAAAACTAGAACATTCTAGTGGGTCTGGTTGCGGAGATATCTTAATTCAAAGTAAATCCATTAAAATCGATTTTTTTGAGTTTTGAAAGTTTGCATGACTTTGGATGTCTACAGTTCCACAAATAAGGCTCGGAAGGCCTTGCGGTTTATCAACCGCTTAATCAGTTTTTGGAGAGCTATCCATTGCTGAAAACTTGAGCATTTTGTGGGCTCTGGTTGCAGAGGAATTTTGATTCAAAGTTAATCTTTCTTGTTTCAACCCAAAAACTAAAAATCTTTATATGGCCATAACTTCCAAACTAAAGCTCGTAAGAGGTTGCGGTTAACGTTGTTGAACAGATAACGGTCAGGTCTCTGCATTGCCGTTCAAAACTCAACTTTTTTTTTCCAATCGATTTTCGAAAAAAAGCATGGACTACCCCCTTATCACTAAAAATTGATTTTTTTACGAAAGTCTCTGGAACCCATTGAAACGTACATATATAGAAAGGTTTTGTCAAATGCAACCAGCACATCTAAAGCAAACCCTTTTATAAGGTCTAGTTTTCGAGATATTTGCATTCAAAGTTATTTTTTTGAGTTATGAAGGCTTGTATGACTTTGGATGCCTACAGTTCCGCAAATAAGGGTATGACGTCATTTCCGCTTGCAAAACGCGGAAGAGCTATCCATAGCTGAAAACTAGAACATTCTAGGAGGTCTGGTTGCGGAGATATATTAATTCAAAGTAAATCCATTAAAATCGATTTTTTTTGAGTTTTGAAAGTTTGCATGACTTTGGATGTCTACAGTTCCACAAATAAGGCTCGGAAGGCCTTGCGGTTTATAAACCGCTTAATCAGTTTTTGGAGAGCTATCCATTGCTGAAAACTAGAGCATTTTGTGGGCTCTGGTTGCAGAGGAATTTTGATTCAAAGTTAATCTTTCTTGTTTCAACCCAAAAACTAAAAATCTTAATATGGCCATAACTTCCAAAATAAAGCTCGTAAGAGGTTGCGGTTAACGTTGTTGAACAGATAACGGTCAGGTCTTTGCATTGCCGTTCAAAACTCAACTTGTTTTTTCCAATCGATTTTCGAAAAAAAGCATGGACTACCCCCTTATCACTAAAAATTGATTTTTTTACGAAAGTCTCTGGAACCCATTGAAACGTACATATATAGAAAGGTTTTATCAAATGCAACCAGCACATCCAAAGCAAACCCTTTTATAAGGTCTAGTTTTCGAGATATTTGCATTCAAAGTTATTTTTTTGAGTTATGAAGGCTTGTATGACTTTGGATGCCTACAGTTCCGCAAATAAGGGTATGACGTCATTTTCGCTTGCAAAACGCTTAATTAGTTTTTCAAGAGCTATCCATAGCTGAAAACTAGAACATTCTAGGAGGTCTGGTTGCGGAGATATCTTAATTCAAAGTAAATCCATTAGTTTTTTAAGAGCTATCCATAGCTGAAAACTAGAACATTCTAGTGGGTCTGGTTGCGGAGATATCTTAATTCAAAGTAAATCCATTAAAATCTATTTTTTTTGAGTTTTGAAAGTTTGCATGACTTTGGATGTCTACAGTTCCACAAATAAGGCTCGGAAGGCCTTGCGGTTTATTAACCGCTTAATCAGTTTTTGGAGAGCTATCCATTGCTGAAAACTTGAGCATTTTGTGGTCTCTGGTTGCAGAGGAATTTTGATTCAAAGTTAATCTTTCTTGTTTCAACCCAAAAACTAAAAATCTTAATATGGCCATAACTTCCAAACTAAAGCTCGTAAGAGGTTGCGGTTAACGTTGTTGAACAGATAACGGTCAGGTCTTTGCATTGCCGTTCAAAACTCAACTTTTTTTTTTTCCAATAGATTTTCGAAAAAAAGCATGGACGAAAGTCTCTGGAACCCATTGAAACGTACATATATAGAAAGGTTTTGTCAAATGCAACCAGCACATCTAAAGCAAACCCTTTTATAAGGTCTAGTTTTCGAGATATTTGCATTCAAAGTTATTTTTTTGAGTTATGAAGGCTTGTATTACTTTGGATGCCTACAGTTCCGCAAATAAGGGTATGACGTCATTTTCGCTTGCAAAACGCTTAATTAGTTTTTCAAGAGCTATCCATAGCTGAAAACTAGAACATTCAAGGAGGTCTGGTTGCGGAGATATCTTAATTCAAAGTAAATCCATTAAAATCGATTTTTTTGAGTTTTGAAAGTTTGCATGACTTTGGATGTCTACAGTTCCACAAATAAGGCTCGGAAGGTCTTGCGGTTTATCAACCGCTTAATCAGTTTTTGGAGAGCTATCCATTGCTGAAAACTAGAGCATTTTGTGGGCTCTGGTTGCAGAGGAATTTTGATTCAAAGTTAATCTTTCTTGTTTCAACCCAAAAACTAAAAATCTTAATATGGCCATAACTTCCAAACTAAAGCTCGTAAGAGGTTGCGGTTAACGTTGTTGAACAGATAACGGTCAGGTCTTTGCATTGCCGTTCAAAACTCAACTTTTTTTTTCCAATCGATTTTCGAAAAAAAGCATGGACTACCCCCTTATCACTAAAAATTGATTTTTTTACGAAAGTCTCTGGAACCCATTGAAACGTACATATATAGAAAGGTTTTGTCAAATGCAACCAGCACATCCAAAGCAAACCCTTTTATAAGGTCTAGTTTTCGAGATATTTGCATTCAAAGTTATTTTTTTGAGTTATGAAGGCTTGTATGACTTTGGATGCCTACAGTTCCGCAAATAAGGGTATGACGTCATTTTCGCTTGCAAAACGCTTAATTAGTTTTTCAAGAGCTATCCATAGCTGAAAACTAGAACATTCTAGGAGGTCTGGTTGCGGAGATATCTTAATTCAAAGTAAATCCATTAGTTTTTTAAGAGCTATCCATAGCTGAAAACTAGAACATTCTAGTGGGTCTGGTTGCGGAGATGTCTTAATTCAAAGTAAATCCATTAAAATCGATTTTTTTGAGTTTTGAAAGTTTGCATGACTTTGGATGTCTACAGTTCCACAAATAAGGCTCGGAAGGCCTTGCGGTTTATTAACCGCTTAATCAGTTTTTGGAGAGCTATCCATTGCTGAAAACTTGAGCATTTTGTGGGCTCTGGTTGCAGAGGAATTTTGATTCAAAGTTAATCTTTCTTGTTTCAACCCAAAAACTAAAAATCTTAATATGGCCATAACTTCCAAACTAAAGCTCGTAAGAGGTTGCGGTTAACGTTGTTGAACAGATAACGGTCAGGTCTTTGCATTGCCGTTCAAAACTCAACTTTTTTTTTTCCAATAGATTTTCGAAAAAAAGCATGGACGAAAGTCTCTGGAACCCATTGAAACGTACATATATAGAAAGGTTTTGTCAAATGCAACCAGCACATCTAAAGCAAACCCTTTTATAAGGTCTAGTTTTCGAGATATTTGCATTCAAAGTTATTTTTTTGAGTTATGAAGGCTTGTATGACTTTGGATGCCTACAGTTCCGCAAATAAGGGTATGACGTCATTTCCGCTTGCAAAACGAGGAAGAGCTATCCATAGCTGAAAACTAGAACATTCTAGGAGGTCTGGTTGCGGAGATATCTTAATTCAAAGTAAATCCATTAAAATTGATTTTTTGAGTTTTGAAAGTTTGCATGACTTTGGATGTCTACAGTTCCACAAATAAGGCTCGGAAGGCCTTGCGGTTTATTAACCGCTTAATCAGTTTTTGGAGAGCTATCCATTGCTGAAAACTAGAGCATTTTGTGGGCTCTGGTTGCAGAGGAATTTTGATTCAAAGTTAATCTTTCTTGTTTCAACCCAAAAACTAAAAATCTTAATATGGCTATAACTTCCAAAATAAAGCTCGTAAGAGGTTGCGGTTAACGTTGTTGAACAGATAACGGTCAGGTCTTTGCATTGCCGTTCAAAACTCAACTTTTTTTTCCAATCGATTTTCGAAAAAAAGCATGGACTACCCCCTTATCACTAAAAATTGATTTTTTTACGAAAGTCTCTGGAACCCATTGAAATGTACATATATAGAAAGGTTTTGTCAAATACAACCAGCACATCCAAAGCAAACCCTTTTATAAGGTCTAGTTTTCGAGATATTTGCATTCAAAGTTATTTTTTTGAGTTATGAAGGCTTGTATGACTTTGGATGCCTACAGTTCCGCAAATAAGGGTATGACGTCATTTCCGCTTGCAAAACGCGGAAGAGCTATCCATAGCTGAAAACTAGAACATTCTAGGAGGTCTGGTTGCGGAGATATCTTAATTCAAAGTAAATCCATTAAAATCGATTTTTTTGAGTTTTGAAAGTTTGCGTGACTTTGGATGTCTACAGTTCCACAAATAAGGCTCGGAAGGCCTTGCGGTTTATTAACCGCTTAATCAGTTTTTGGAGAGCTATCCATTGCTGAAAACTAGAGCATTTTGTGGGCTCTGGTTGCAGAGGAATTTTGATTCAAAGTTAATCTTTCTTGTTTCAACCCAAAACTAAAAATCTTAATATGGCCATAACTTCCAAAATAAAGCTCGTAAGAGGTTGCGGTTAACGTTGTTGAACAGATAACGGTCAGGTCTTTGCATTGCCGTTCAAAACTCAACTTTTTTTTTCCAATCGATTTTCGAAAAAAAGCATGGACTACCCCCTTATCACTAAAAATTGATTTTTTTACGAAAGTCTCTGGAACCCATTGAAACGTACATATATAGAAAGGTTTTGTCAAATGCAGCCAGCACATCCAAAGCAAACCCTTTTATAAGGTCTAGTTTTCGAGATATTTGCATTCAAAGTTATTTTTTTGAGTTATGAAGGCTTGTATGACTTTGGATGCCTACAGTTCCGCAAATAAGGCTATGACGTCATTTTCGCTTGCAAAACGCTTAATTAGTTTTTCAAGAGCTATCCATAGCTGAAAACTAGAACATTCTAGGAGGTCTGGTTGCGGAGATATCTTAATTCAAAGTAAATCCATTAAAATCGATTTTTTTGAGTTTTGAAAGTTTGCGTGACTTTGGATGTCTACAGTTCCACAAATAAGGCTCGGAAGGCCTTGCGGTTTATTAACCGCTTAATCAGTTTTTGGAGAGCTATCCATTGCTGAAAACTAGAGCATTTTGTGGGCTCTGGTTGCAGAGGAATTTTGATTCAAAGTTAATCTTTCTTGTTTCAACCCAAAACTAAAAATCTTAATATGGCCATAACTTCCAAAATAAAGCTCGTAAGAGGTTGCGGTTAACGTTGTTGAACAGATAACGGTCAGGTCTTTGCATTGCCGTTCAAAACTCAACTTTTTTTTTCCAATCGATTTTCGAAAAAAAGCATGGACTACCCCCTTATCACTAAAAATTGATTTTTTTACGAAAGTCTCTGGAACCCATTGAAACGTACATATATAGAAAGGTTTTGTCAAATGCAGCCAGCACATCCAAAGCAAACCCTTTTATAAGGTCTAGTTTTCGAGATATTTGCATTCAAAGTTATTTTTTTGAGTTATGAAGGCTTGTATGACTTTGGATGCCTACAGTTCCGCAAATAAGGCTATGACGTCATTTTCGCTTGCAAAACGCTTAATTAGTTTTTCAAGAGCTATCCATAGCTGAAAACTAGAACATTCTAGGAGGTCTGGTTGCGGAGATATCTTAATTCAAATTAAATCCATTAGTTTTTTAAGAGCTATCCATAGCTGAAAACTAGAACATTCTAGTGGGTCTGGTTGCGGAGATATCTTAATTCAAAGTAAATCCATTAAAATCGATTTTTTTGAGTTTTGAAAGTTTGCATGACTTTGGATGTCTACAGTTCCACAAATAAGGCTCGGAAGGCCTTGCGGTTTATCAACCGCTTAATCAGTTTTTGGAGAGCTATCCATTGCTGAAAACTTGAGCATTTTGTGGGCTCTGGTTGCAGAGGAATTTTGATTCAAAGTTAATCTTTCTTGTTTCAACCTAAAAACTAAAAATCTTTATATGGCCATAACTTCCAAACTAAAGCTCGTAAGAGGTTGCGGTTAACGTTGTTGAACAGATAACGGTCAGGTCTCTGCATTGCCGTTCAAAACTCAACTTTTTTTTTCCAATCGATTTTCGAAAAAAAGCATGGACTACCCCCTTATCACTAAAAATTGATTTTTTTACGAAAGTCTCTGGAACCCATTGAAACGTACATATATAGAAAGGTTTTGTCAAATGCAACCAGCACATCTAAAGCAAACCCTTTTATAAGGTCTAATTTTCGAGATATTTGCATTCAAAGTTATTTTTTTGAGTTATGAAGGCTTGTATGACTTTGGATGCCTACAGTTTCGCAAATAAGGGTATGACGTCATTTCCGCTTGCAAAACGCGGAAGAGCTATCCATAGCTGAAAACTAGAACATTCTAGGAGGTCTGGTTGCGGAGATATATTAATTCAAAGTAAATCCATTAAAATCGATTTTTTTTGAGTTTTGAAAGTTTGCATGACTTTGGATGTCTACAGTTCCACAAATAAGGCTCGGAAGGCCTTGCGGTTTATAAACCGCTTAATCAGTTTTTGGAGAGCTATCCATTGCTGAAAACTAGAGCATTTTGTGGGCTCTGGTTGCAGAGGAATTTTGATTCAAAGTTAATCTTTCTTGTTTCAACCCAAAAACTAAAAATCTTAATATGGCCATAACTTCCAAAATAAAGCTCGTAAGAGGTTGCGGTTAACGTTGTTGAACAGATAACGGTCAGGTCTTTGCATTGCCGTTCAAAACTCAACTTGTTTTTTCCAATCGATTTTCGAAAAAAAGCATGGACTACCCCCTTATCACTAAAAATTGATTTTTTTACGAAAGTCTCTGGAACCCATTGAAACGTACATATATAGAAAGGTTTTATCAAATGCAACCAGCACATCCAAAGCAAACCCTTTTATAAGGTCTAGTTTTCGAGATATTTGCATTCAAAGTTATTTTTTTGAGTTATGAAGGCTTGTATGACTTTGGATGCCTACAGTTCCGCAAATAAGGGTATGACGTCATTTTCGCTTGCAAAACGCTTAATTAGTTTTTCAAGAGCTATCCATAGCTGAAAACTAGAACATTCTAGGAGGTCTGGTTGCGGAGATATCTTAATTCAAAGTAAATCCATTAGTTTTTTAAGAGCTATCCATAGCTGAAAACTAGAACATTCTAGTGGGTCTGGTTGCGGAGATATCTTAATTCAAAGTAAATCCATTAAAATCTATTTTTTTTGAGTTTTGAAAGTTTGCATGACTTTGGATGTCTACAGTTCCACAAATAAGGCTCGGAAGGCCTTGCGGTTTATTAACCGCTTAATCAGTTTTTGGAGAGCTATCCATTGCTGAAAACTTGAGCATTTTGTGGTCTCTGGTTGCAGAGGAATTTTGATTCAAAGTTAATCTTTCTTGTTTCAACCCAAAAACTAAAAATCTTAATATGGCCATAACTTCCAAACTAAAGCTCGTAAGAGGTTGCGGTTAACGTTGTTGAACAGATAACGGTCAGGTCTTTGCATTGCCGTTCAAAACTCAACTTTTTTTTTTTCCAATAGATTTTCGAAAAAAAGCATGGACGAAAGTCTCTGGAACCCATTGAAACGTACATATATAGAAAGGTTTTGTCAAATGCAACCAGCACATCTAAAGCAAACCCTTTTATAAGGTCTAGTTTTCGAGATATTTGCATTCAAAGTTATTTTTTTGAGTTATGAAGGCTTGTATTACTTTGGATGCCTACAGTTCCGCAAATAAGGGTATGACGTCATTTTCGCTTGCAAAACGCTTAATTAGTTTTTCAAGAGCTATCCATAGCTGAAAACTAGAACATTCTCGGAGGTCTGGTTGCGGAGATATCTTAATTCAAAGTAAATCCATTAAAATCGATTTTTTTGAGTTTTGAAAGTTTGCATGACTTTGGATGTCTACAGTTCCACAAATAAGGCTCGGAAGGTCTTGCGGTTTATCAACCGCTTAATCAGTTTTTGGAGAGCTATCCATTGCTGAAAACTAGAGCATTTTGTGGGCTCTGGTTGCAGAGGAATTTTGATTCAAAGTTAATCTTTCTTGTTTCAACCCAAAAACTAAAAATCTTAATATGGCCATAACTTCCAAACTAAAGCTCGTAAGAGGTTGCGGTTAACGTTGTTGAACAGATAACGGTCAGGTCTTTGCATTGCCGTTCAAAACTCAACTTTTTTTTTCCATAGCTGAAAACTAGAACATTCTAGTGGGTCTGGTTGCGGAGATATCTTAATTCAAAGTAAATCCATTAAAATCGATTTTTTTGAGTTTTGAAAGTTTGCATGACTTTGGATGTCTACAGTTCCACAAATAAGGCTCGGAAGGCCTTGCGGTTTATTAACCGCTTAATCAGTTTTTGGAGAGCTATCCATTGCTGAAAACTTGAGCATTTTGTGGGCTCGGCTCTGGTTGCAGAGGAATTTTGATTCAAAGTTAATCTTCTTGTTTCAACCCAAAAACTAAAAATCTTAATATGGCCATAACTTCCAAACTAAAGCTCGTAAGAGGTTGCGGTTAACGTTGTTGAACAGATAACGGTCAGGTCCTTGCATTGCCGTTCAAAACTCAACTTTTTTTTTCCAATAGATTTTCGAAAAAAAGCATGGACGAAAGTCTCTGGAACCCATTGAAACGTACATATATAGAAAGGTTTGTCAAATGCAACCAGCACATCTAAAGCAAACCCTTTTATAAGGTCTAGTTTTCGAGATATTTGCATTCAAGTTATTTTTTTGAGTTATGAAGGCTTGTATGACTTTGGATGCCTACAGTTCCGCAAATAGGGTATGACGTCATTTCCGCTTGCAAAACGCGGAAGAGCTATCCATAGCTGAAAACTAGAACATTCTAGGAGGTCTGGTTGCGGAGATATCTTAATTCAAAGTAAATCCATTAAATCGATTTTTTTTGAGTTTTGAAAGTTTGCATGACTTTGGATGTCTACAGTTCCACAAATAAGGCTCGGAAGGCCTTGCGGTTTATAAACCGCTTAATCAGTTTTTGGAGAGCTATCCATTGCTGAAAACTAGAGCATTTTGTGGGCTCTGGTTGCAGAGGAATTTTGATTCAAAGTTAATCTTTCTTGTTTCAACCCAAAAACTAAAAATCTTAATATGGCCATAACTTCCAAAATAAAGCTCGTAAGAGGTTGCGGTTAACGTTGTTGAACAGATAACGGTCAGGTCTTTGCATTGCCGTTCAAAACTCAACTTTTTTTTTCCAATCGATTTTCGAAAAAAAAGCATGGACTACCCCCTTATCACTAAAAATTGATTTTTTACGAAAGTCTCTGGAACCCATTGAAACGTACATATATAGAAAGGTTTTGTCAAATGCAACCAGCACATCCAAAGCAAACCCTTTTATAAGGTCTAGTTTTCGAGATATTTGCATTCAAAGTTATTTTTTTGAGTTATGAAGGCTTGTATGACTTGGATGCCTACAGTTCCGCAAATAAGGGTATGACGTCATTTTCGCTTGCAAAACGCTTAATTAGTTTTTCAAGAGCTATCCATAGCTGAAAACTAGAACATTCTAGTGGGTCTGGTTGCGGAGATATCTTAATTCAAAGTAAATCCATTAAAATTGATTTGTTTGAGTTTTGAAAGTTTGCATGACTTTGGATGTCTACAGTTCCACAAATAAGGCTCGGAAGGCCTTGCGGTTTATTAACCGCTTAATCAGTTTTTGGAGAGCTATCCATTGCTGAAAACTAGAGCATTTTGTGGGCTCTGGTTGCAGAGGAATTTTGATTCAAAGTTAATCTTTCTTGTTTCAACCCAAAAACTAAAAATCTTAATATGGCCATAACTTCCAAAATAAAGCTCGTAAGAGGTTGCGGTTAACGTTGTTGAACAGATAACGGTCAGGTCTTTGCATTGCCGTTCAAAACTCAACTTTTTTTTTTTCCAATCGATTTTCGAAAAAAAGCATGGACTACCCCCTTATCACTAAAAATTGATTTTTTTACGAAAGTCGCTGGAACCCATTGAAACGTACATATATAGAAAGGTTTTGTCAAATGCAACCAGCACATCCAAAGCAAACCCTTTTATAAGGTCTAGTTTTCGAGATATTTGCATTCAAAGTTATTTTTTTGAGTTATGAAGGATTGTATGACTTTGGATGCCTACAGTTCCGCAAATAAGGCTTTGACGTCATTTTCGCTTGCAAAACGCTTAATAAGTTTTTCAAGAGCTATCCATAGCTGAAAACTAGAACATTCTAGGAGGTCTGGTTGCGGAGATATCTTAAGTAAATCCATTAAAATCGATTTTTTTGAGTTTTGAAAGTTTGCATGACTTTGGATGTCTACAGTTCCACATATAAGGCTCGGAAGGCCTTGCGGTTTATTAACCGCTTAATCAGTTTTTGGAGAGCTATCCATTGCTGAAAACTAGAGCATTTTGTGGGCTCTGGTTGCAGAGGAATTGTGATTCAAAGTTAATCTTTCTTGTTTCAACCCAAAAACTAAAAATCTTAATATGGCCATAACTTCCAAAATAAAGCTCGTAAGAGGTTGCGGTTAACGTTGTTGAACAGATAACGGTCAGGTCTTTGCATTGCCGTTCAAAACTCAACTTTTTTTTTCCAATCGATTTTCGAAAAAAAGCATGGACTACCCCCTTATCACTAAAAATTGATTTTTTTACGAAAGTCGCTGGAACCCATTGAAACGTACATATATAGAAAGGTTTTGTCAAATGCAACCAGCACATCCAAAGCAAACCCTTTTATAAGGTCTAGTTTTCGAGATATTTGCATTCAAAGTTATTTTTTTGAGTTATGAAGGATTGTATGACTTTGGATGCCTACAGTTCCGCAAATAAGGCTTTGACGTCATTTTCGCTTGCAAAACGCTTAATAAGTTTTTCAAGAGCTATCCATAGCTGAAAACTAGAACATTCTAGGAGGTCTGGTTGCGGAGATATCTTAAGTAAATCCATTAAAATCGATTTTTTTGAGTTTTGAAAGTTTGCATGACTTTGGATGTCTACAGTTCCACAAATAAGGCTCGGAAGGCCTTGCGGTTTATTAACCGCTTAATCAGTTTTTGGAGAGCTATCCATTGCTGAAAACTAGAGCATTTTGTGGGCTCTGGTTGCAGAGGAATTTTGATTCAAAGTTAATCTTTCTTGTTTCAACCCAAAAACTAAAAATCTTAATATGGCCATAACTTCCAAAATAAAGCTCGTAAGAGGTTGCGGTTAACGTTGTTGAACAGATAACGGTCAGGTCTTTGCATTGCCGTTCAAAACTCAACTTTTTTTTTCCAATCGATTTTCGAAAAAAAGCATGGACTACCCCCTTATGACTAAAAATTGATTTTTTTACGAAAGTCTCTGGAACCCATTGAAACGTACATATATAGAAAGGTTTTGTCAAATGCAACCAGCACATCCAAAGCAAACCCTTTTATAAGGTCTAGTTTTCGAGATATTTGCATTCAAAGTTATTTTTTTGAGTTATGAAGGCTTGTATGACTTTGGATGCCTACAGTTCCGCAAATAAGGCTATGACGTCATTTTCGCTTGCAAAGCGCTTAATTATTTTTTCAAGAGCTATCCATAGCTGAAAACTAGAACATTCTAGGAGGTCTGGTTGCGGAGATATCTTAATTCAAAGTAAATCCATTAAAATCGATTTTTTTGAGTTTTGAAAGTTTGCATGACTTTGGATGTCTACAGTTCCACAAATAAGGCTCGGAAGGCCTTGCGGTTTATTAACCGCTTAATCAGTTTTTGGAGAGCTATCCATTGCTGAAAACAAAAGCATTTTGTGGGCTCTGGTTGCAGAGGAATTTTGATTCAAAGTTAATCTTTCTTGTTTCAACCCAAAAACTAAAAATCTTAATATGGCCATAACTTCCAAAATAAAGCTCGTAAGAGGTTGCGGTTAACGTTGTTGAACAGATAACGGTCAGGTCTTTGCATTGCCGTTCAAAACTCAACTTTTTTTTTTTCCAATCGATTTTCGAAAAAAAGCATGGACTACCCCCTTATCACTAAAAATTGATTTTTTTACGAAAGTCGCTGGAACCCATTGAAACGTACATATATAGAAAGGTTTTGTCAAATGCAACCAGCACATCCAAAGCAAACCCTTTTATAAGGTCTAGTTTTCGAGATATTTGCATTCAAAGTTATTTTTTTGAGTTATGAAGGATTGTATGACTTTGGATGCCTACAGTTCCGCAAATAAGGCTTTGACGTCATTTTCGCTTGCAAAACGCTTAATAAGTTTTTCAAGAGCTATCCATAGCTGAAAACTAGAACATTCTAGGAGGTCTGGTTGCGGAGATATCTTAAGTAAATCCATTAAAATCGATTTTTTTGAGTTTTGAAAGTTTGCATGACTTTGGATGTCTACAGTTCCACATATAAGGCTCGGAAGGCCTTGCGGTTTATTAACCGCTTAATCAGTTTTTGGAGAGCTATCCATTGCTGAAAACTAGAGCATTTTGTGGGCTCTGGTTGCAGAGGAATTGTGATTCAAAGTTAATCTTTCTTGTTTCAACCCAAAAACTAAAAATCTTAATATGGCCATAACTTCCAAAATAAAGCTCGTAAGAGGTTGCGGTTAACGTTGTTGAACAGATAACGGTCAGGTCTTTGCATTGCCGTTCAAAACTCAACTTTTTTTTTCCAATCGATTTTCGAAAAAAAGCATGGACTACCCCCTTATCACTAAAAATTGATTTTTTTACGAAAGTCGCTGGAACCCATTGAAACGTACATATATAGAAAGGTTTTGTCAAATGCAACCAGCACATCCAAAGCAAACCCTTTTATAAGGTCTAGTTTTCGAGATATTTGCATTCAAAGTTATTTTTTTGAGTTATGAAGGATTGTATGACTTTGGATGCCTACAGTTCCGCAAATAAGGCTTTGACGTCATTTTCGCTTGCAAAACGCTTAATAAGTTTTTCAAGAGCTATCCATAGCTGAAAACTAGAACATTCTAGGAGGTCTGGTTGCGGAGATATCTTAAGTAAATCCATTAAAATCGATTTTTTTGAGTTTTGAAAGTTTGCATGACTTTGGATGTCTACAGTTCCACAAATAAGGCTCGGAAGGCCTTGCGGTTTATTAACCGCTTAATCAGTTTTTGGAGAGCTATCCATTGCTGAAAACTAGAGCATTTTGTGGGCTCTGGTTGCAGAGGAATTTTGATTCAAAGTTAATCTTTCTTGTTTCAACCCAAAAACTAAAAATCTTAATATGGCCATAACTTCCAAAATAAAGCTCGTAAGAGGTTGCGGTTAACGTTGTTGAACAGATAACGGTCAGGTCTTTGCATTGCCGTTCAAAACTCAACTTTTTTTTTCCAATCGATTTTCGAAAAAAAGCATGGACTACCCCCTTATGACTAAAAATTGATTTTTTTACGAAAGTCTCTGGAACCCATTGAAACGTACATATATAGAAAGGTTTTGTCAAATGCAACCAGCACATCCAAAGCAAACCCTTTTATAAGGTCTAGTTTTCGAGATATTTGCATTCAAAGTTATTTTTTTGAGTTATGAAGGCTTGTATGACTTTGGATGCCTACAGTTCCGCAAATAAGGCTATGACGTCATTTTCGCTTGCAAAGCGCTTAATTATTTTTTCAAGAGCTATCCATAGCTGAAAACTAGAACATTCTAGGAGGTCTGGTTGCGGAGATATCTTAATTCAAAGTAAATCCATTAAAATCGATTTTTTTGAGTTTTGAAAGTTTGCATGACTTTGGATGTCTACAGTTCCACAAATAAGGCTCGGAAGGCCTTGCGGTTTATTAACCGCTTAATCAGTTTTTGGAGAGCTATCCATTGCTGAAAACAAAAGCATTTTGTGGGCTCTGGTTGCAGAGGAATTTTGATTCAAAGTTAATCTTTCTTGTTTCAACCCAAAAACTAAAAATCTTAATATGGCCATAACTTCCAAAACAAAGCTCGTAAGAGGTTGCGGTTAACGTTGTTGAACAGATAACGGTCAGGTCTTTGCATTGCCGTTCAAAACTCAACTTTGTTTTCCAATCGATTTTCGAAAAAAAGCATGGACTACCCCCTTATCACTAAAAATTGATTTTTTTACGAAAGTCTCTGGAACCCATTGAAACGTACATATATAGAAAGGTTTTGTCAAATGCAACCAGCACATCCAAAGCAAACCCTTTTATAAGGTCTAGTTTTCGAGATATTTGCATTCAAAGTTATTTTTTTGAGTTATGAAGGCTTGTATGACTTTGGATGCCTACAGTTCCGCAAATAAGGCTATGACGTCATTTTCGCTTGCAAAACGCTTAATTAGTTTTTCAAGAGCTATCCATAGCTGAAAACTAGAACATTCTAGGAGGTCTGGTTGCGGAGATATCTTAATTCAAAGTAAATCCATTAAAATCGATTTTTTTGAGTTTTGAAAGTTTGCATGACTTTGGATGTCTACAGTTCCACAAAAAAGGCTCGGAAGGCCTTGCGGTTTATTAACCGCTTAATCAGTTTTTGGAGAGCTATTCATTGCTGAAAACTAGAGCATTTTGTGGGCTCTGGTTGCAGAGGAATTTTGATTCAAAGTTAATCTTTCTTGTTTCAACCCAAAAACTAAAAATCTTAATATGGCCATAACTTCCAAAATAAAGCTCGTAAGAGGTTGCGGTTAACGTTGTTGAACAGATAACGGTCAGGTCTTTGCATTGTCGTTCAAAACTCAACTTTTTTTTTCCAATCGATTTTCGAAAAAAAGCATGGACTACCCCCTTATGACTAAAAATTGATTTTTTTACGAAAGTCTCTGGAACCCATTGAAACGTACATATATAGAAAGGTTTTGTCAAATGCAACCAGCACATCCAAAGCAAACCCTTTTATAAGGTCTACTTATCGAGATATTTGCATTCAAAGTTATTTTTTTGAGTTATGAAGGCTTGTATGACTTTGGATGCCTACAGTTCCGCAAATAAGGCTATGACGTCATTTTCGCTTGCAAAACGCTTAATTAGTTTTTCAAGAGCTATCCATAGCTGAAAACTAGAACATTCTAGGAGGTCTGGTTGCGGAGATATCTTAATTCAAAGTAAATCCATTAAAATCGATTTTTTTGAGTTTTGAAAGTTTGCATAACTTTGGATGTCTACAGTTCCACAAATAAGGCTCGGAAGGCCTTGCGGTTTATTAACCGCTTAATCAGTTTTTGGAGAGCTATCCATTGCTGAAAACTAGAGCATTTTGTGGGCTCTGGTTGCAGAGGAATTTTGATTCAAAGTTAATCTTTCTTGTTTCAACCCAAAAACTAAAAATCGTAATATGGCTATAACTTCCAAAATAAAGCTCGTAAGAGGTTGCGGTTAACGTTGTTGAACAGATAACGGTCAGGTCTTTGCATTGCCGTTCAAAACTCAACTTTTTTTTACCAATCGATTTTCGAAAAAAAGCATGGACTACCCCCTTATCACTAAAAATTGATTTTTTTACGAAAGTCTCTGGAACCCATTGAAACGTACATATATAGAAAGGTTTTGTCAAATGCAACCAGCACATCCAAAGCAAACCCTTTTATAAGGTCTAGTTTTCGAGATATTTGCATTCAAAGTTATTTTTTTGAGTTATGAAGGCTTGTATGACTTTGGATGCCTACAGTTCCGCAAATAAGGTTATGACGTCATTTTCGCTTGCAAAACGCTTAATTAGTTTTTTAAGAGCTATCCATAGCTGAAAACTAGAACATTCTAGGAGGTCTGGTTGCGGAGATATCTTAATTCAAAGTAAATCCATTAAAATCGATTTTTTTGAGTTTTGAAAGTTTGCATGACTTTGGATGTCTACAGTTCCACAAATAAGGCTCGGAAGGCCTTGCGGTTTATTAACCGCTTAATCAGTTTTTGGAGAGCTATCCATTGCTGAAAACTAGAGCATTTTGTGGGCTCTGGTTGCAGAGGAATTTTGATTCAAAGTTAATCTTTCTTGTTTCAACCCAAAAACTAAAAATCGTAATATGGCTATAACTTCCAAAATAAAGCTCGTAAGAGGTTGCGGTTAACGTTGTTGAACAGATAACGGTCAGGTCTTTGCATTGCCGTTCAAAACTCAACTTTTTTTTACCAATCGATTTTCGAAAAAAAGCATGGACTACCCCCTTATCACTAAAAATTGATTTTTTTACGAAAGTCTCTGGAACCCATTGAAACGTACATATATAGAAAGGTTTTGTCAAATGCAACCAGCACATCCAAAGCAAACCCTTTTATAAGGTCTAGTTTTCGAGATATTTGCATTCAAAGTTATTTTTTTGAGTTATGAAGGCTTGTATGACTTTGGATGCCTACAGTTCCGCAAATAAGGCTATGACGTCATTTTCGCTTGCAAAACGCTTAATTAGTTTTTCAAGAGCTATCCATAGCTGAAAACTAGAACATTCTAGGAGGTCTGGTTGCGGAGATATCTTAATTCAAAGTAAATCCATTAAAATCGATTTTTTTGAGTTTTGAAAGTTTGCATGACTTTGGATGTCTACAGTTCCACAAATAAGGCTCGGAAGGCCTTGCGGTTTATTAACCGCTTAATCAGTTTTTGGAGAGCTATCCATTGCTGAAAACTAGAGCATTTTGTGGGCTCTGGTTGCAGAGGAATTTTGATTCAAAGTTAATCTTTCTTGTTTCAACCCAAAAACTAAAAATCTTAATATGGCCATAACTTCCAAAATAAAGCTCGTAAGAGGTTGCGGTTAACGTTGTTGAACAGATAACGGTCAGGTCTTTGCATTGCCGTTCAAAACTCAACTTTTTTTTTCCAATCGATTTTCGAAAAAAAGCATGGACTACCCCCTTATGACTAAAAATTGATTTTTTTACGAAAGTCTCTGGAACCCATTGAAACGTACATATATAGAAAGGTTTTGTCAAATGCAACCAGCACATCCAAAGCAAACCCTTTTATAAGGTCTAGTTTTCGAGATATTTGCATTCAAAGTTATTTTTTTGAGTTATGAAGGCTTGTATGACTTTGGATGCCTACAGTTCCGCAAATAGGGCTATGACGTCATTTTCGCTTGCAAAACGCTTAATTAGTTTTTCAAGAGCTATCCATAGCTGAAAACTAGAACATTCTAGGAGGTCTGGTTGCGGAGATATCTTAATTCAAAGTAAATCCATTAAAATCGATTTTTTTGAGTTTTGAAAGTTTGCATGACTTTGGATGTCTACAGTTCCACAAATAAGGCTCGGAAGGCCTTGCGGTTTATTAACCGCTTAATCAGTTTTTGGAGAGCTATCCATTGCTGAAAACAAAAGCATTTTGTGGGCTCTGGTTGCAGAGGAATTTTGATTCAAAGTTAATCTTTCTTGTTTCAACCCAAAAACTAAAAATCTTAATATGGCCATAACTTCCAAAACAAAGCTCGTAAGAGGTTGCGGTTAACGTTGTTGAACAGATAACGGTCAGGTCTTTGCATTGCCGTTCAAAACTCAACTTTGTTTTCCAATCGATTTTCGAAAAAAAGCATGGACTACCCCCTTATCACTAAAAATTGATTTTTTTACGAAAGTCTCTGGAACCCATTGAAACGTACATATATAGAAAGGTTTTGTCAAATGCAACCAGCACATCCAAAGCAAACCCTTTTATAAGGTCTAGTTTTCGAGATATTTGCATTCAAAGTTATTTTTTTGAGTTATGAAGGCTTGTATGACTTTGGATGCCTACAGTTCCGCAAATAAGGCTATGACGTCATTTTCGCTTGCAAAACGCTTAATTAGTTTTTCAAGAGCTATCCATAGCTGAAAACTAGAACATTCTAGGAGGTCTGGTTGCGGAGATATCTTAATTCAAAGTAAATCCATTAAAATCGATTTTTTTGAGTTTTGAAAGTTTGCATGACTTTGGATGTCTACAGTTCCACAAAAAAGGCTCGGAAGGCCTTGCGGTTTATTAACCGCTTAATCAGTTTTTGGAGAGCTATTCATTGCTGAAAACTAGAGCATTTTGTGGGCTCTGGTTGCAGAGGAATTTTGATTCAAAGTTAATCTTTCTTGTTTCAACCCAAAAACTAAAAATCTTAATATGGCCATAACTTCCAAAATAAAGCTCGTAAGAGGTTGCGGTTAACGTTGTTGAACAGATAACGGTCAGGTCTTTGCATTGTCGTTCAAAACTCAACTTTTTTTTTCCAATCGATTTTCGAAAAAAAGCATGGACTACCCCCTTATGACTAAAAATTGATTTTTTTACGAAAGTCTCTGGAACCCATTGAAACGTACATATATAGAAAGGTTTTGTCAAATGCAACCAGCACATCCAAAGCAAACCCTTTTATAAGGTCTACTTATCGAGATATTTGCATTCAAAGTTATTTTTTTGAGTTATGAAGGCTTGTATGACTTTGGATGCCTACAGTTCCGCAAATAAGGCTATGACGTCATTTTCGCTTGCAAAACGCTTAATTAGTTTTTCAAGAGCTATCCATAGCTGAAAACTAGAACATTCTAGGAGGTCTGGTTGCGGAGATATCTTAATTCAAAGTAAATCCATTAAAATCGATTTTTTTGAGTTTTGAAAGTTTGCATAACTTTGGATGTCTACAGTTCCACAAATAAGGCTCGGAAGGCCTTGCGGTTTATTAACCGCTTAATCAGTTTTTGGAGAGCTATCCATTGCTGAAAACTAGAGCATTTTGTGGGCTCTGGTTGCAGAGGAATTTTGATTCAAAGTTAATCTTTCTTGTTTCAACCCAAAAACTAAAAATCGTAATATGGCTATAACTTCCAAAATAAAGCTCGTAAGAGGTTGCGGTTAACGTTGTTGAACAGATAACGGTCAGGTCTTTGCATTGCCGTTCAAAACTCAACTTTTTTTTACCAATCGATTTTCGAAAAAAAGCATGGACTACCCCCTTATCACTAAAAATTGATTTTTTTACGAAAGTCTCTGGAACCCATTGAAACGTACATATATAGAAAGGTTTTGTCAAATGCAACCAGCACATCCAAAGCAAACCCTTTTATAAGGTCTAGTTTTCGAGATATTTGCATTCAAAGTTATTTTTTTGAGTTATGAAGGCTTGTATGACTTTGGATGCCTACAGTTCCGCAAATAAGGTTATGACGTCATTTTCGCTTGCAAAACGCTTAATTAGTTTTTTAAGAGCTATCCATAGCTGAAAACTAGAACATTCTAGGAGGTCTGGTTGCGGAGATATCTTAATTCAAAGTAAATCCATTAAAATCGATTTTTTTGAGTTTTGAAAGTTTGCATGACTTTGGATGTCTACAGTTCCACAAATAAGGCTCGGAAGGCCTTGCGGTTTATTAACCGCTTAATCAGTTTTTGGAGAGCTATCCATTGCTGAAAACTAGAGCATTTTGTGGGCTCTGGTTGCAGAGGAATTTTGATTCAAAGTTAATCTTTCTTGTTTCAACCCAAAAACTAAAAATCTTAATATGGCCATAACTTCCAAAATAAAGCTCGTAAGAGGTTGCGGTTAACGGTGTTGAACAGATAACGGTCAGGTCTTTGCATTGCCGTTCAAAACTCAACTTTTTTTTTCCAATCGATTTTCGAAAAAAAGCATGGACTACCCCCTTATGACTAAAAATTGATTTTTTTACGAAAGTCTCTGGAACCCATTGAAACGTACATATATAGAAAGGTTTTGTCAAATGCAACCAGCACATCCAAAGCAAACCCTTTTATAAGGTCTAGTTTTCGAGATATTTGCATTCAAAGTTATTTTTTTGAGTTATGAAGGCTTGTATGACTTTGGATGCCTACAGTTCCGCAAATAGGGCTATGACGTCATTTTCGCTTGCAAAACGCTTAATTAGTTTTTCAAGAGCTATCCATAGCTGAAAACTAGAACATTCTAGGAGGTCTGGTTGCGGAGATATCTTAATTCAAAGTAAATCCATTAAAATCGATTTTTTTGAGTTTTGAAAGTTTGCATGACTTTGGATGTCTACAGTTCCACAAATAAGGCTCGGAAGGCCTTGCGGTTTATTAACCGCTTAATCAGTTTTTGGAGAGCTATCCATTGCTGAAAACAAAAGCATTTTGTGGGCTCTGGTTGCAGAGGAATTTTGATTCAAAGTTAATCTTTCTTGTTTCAACCCAAAAACTAAAAATCTTAATATGGCCATAACTTCCAAAATAAAGCTCGTAAGAGGTTGCGGTTAACGTTGTTGAACAGATAACGGTCAGGTCTTTGCATTGCCGTTCAAAACTCAACTTTTTTTTCCAATCGATTTTCGAAAAAAAGCATGGACTACCCCCTTATCACTAAAAATTGATTTTTTTACGAAAGTCTCTGGAACCCATTGAAACGTACATATATAGAAAGGTTTTGTCAAATGCAACCAGCACATCCAAAGCAAACCCTTTTATAAGGTCTAGTTTTCGAGATATTTGCATTCAAAGTTATTTTTTTGAGTTATGAAGGCTTGTATGACTTTGGATGCCTACAGTTCCGCAAATAAGGCTATGACGTCATTTTCGCTTGCAAAACGCTTAATTAGTTTTTCAAGAGCTATCCATAGCTGAAAACTAGAACATTCTAGGAGGTCTGGTTGCGGAGATATCTTAATTCAAAGTAAATCCATTAAAATCGATTTTTTTGAGTTTTGAAAGTTTGCATGACTTTGGATGTCTACAGTTCCACAAATAAGGCTCGGAAGGCCTTGCGGTTTATTAACCGCTTAATCAGTTTTTGGAGAGCTATCCATTGCTGAAAACTAGAGCATTTTGTGGGCTCTGGTTGCAGAGGAATTTTGATTCAAAGTTAATCTTTCTTGTTTCAACCCAAAAACTAAAAATCTTAATATGGCCATAACTTCCAAAATAAAGCTCGTAAGAGGTTGCGGTTAACGTTGTTGAACAGATAACGGTCAGGTCTTTGCATTGCCGTTCAAAACTCAACTTTTTTTTTCCAATCGATTTTCGAAAAAAAGCATGGACTACCCCCTTATGACTAAAAATTGATTTTTTTACGAAAGTCTCTGGAACCCATTGAAACGAACATATATAGAAAGGTTTTTGTCAAATGCAACCAGCACATCCAAAGCAAACCCTTTTATAAGGTCTAGTTATCGAGATATTTGCATTCAAAGTTATTTTTTTGAGTTATGAAGGCTTGTATGACTTTGGATGCCTACAGTTCCGCAAATAAGGCTATGACGTCATTTTCGCTTGCAAAACGCTTAATTAGTTTTTCAAGAGCTATCCATAGCTGAAAACTAGAACATTCTAGGAGGTCTGGTTGCGGAGATATCTTAATTCAAAGTAAATCCATTAAAATCGATTTTTTTGAGTTTTGAAAGTTTGCATGACTTTGGATGTCTACAGTTCCACAAATAAGGCTCGGAAGGCCTTGCGGTTTATTAACCGCTTAATCAGTTTTTGGAGAGCTATCCATTGCTGAAAACTAGAGCATTTTGTGGGCTCTGGTTGCAGAGGAATTTTGATTCAAAGTTAATCTTTCTTGTTTCAACCCAAAAACTAAAAATCTTAATATGGCCATAACTTCCAAAATAAAGCTCGTAAGAGGTTGCGGTTAACGTTGTTGAACAGATAACGGTCAGGTCTTTGCATTGCCGTTCAAAACTCAACTTTTTTTTTCCAATCGATTTTCGAAAAAAAGCATGGACTACCCCCTTATGACTAAAAATTGATTTTTTTACGAAAGTCTCTGGAACCCATTGAAACGTACATATATAGAAAGGTTTTGTCAAATGCAACCAGCACATCCAAAGCAAACCCTTTTATAAGGTCTAGTTTTCGAGATATTTGCATTCAAAGTTATTTTTTTGAGTTATGAAGGCTTGTATGACTTTGGATGCCTACAGTTCCGCAAATAGGGCTATGACGTCATTTTCGCTTGCAAAACGCTTAATTAGTTTTTCAAGAGCTATCCATAGCTGAAAACTAGAACATTCTAGGAGGTCTGGTTGCGGAGATATCTTAATTCAAAGTAAATCCATTAAAATCGATTTTTTTGAGTTTTGAAAGTTTGCATGACTTTGGATGTCTACAGTTCCACAAATAAGGCTCGGAAGGCCTTGCGGTTTATTAACCGCTTAATCAGTTTTTGGAGAGCTATCCATTGCTGAAAACAAAAGCATTTTGTGGGCTCTGGTTGCAGAGGAATTTTGATTCAAAGTTAATCTTTCTTGTTTCAACCCAAAAACTAAAAATCTTAATATGGCCATAACTTCCAAAATAAAGCTCGTAAGAGGTTGCGGTTAACGTTGTTGAACAGATAACGGTCAGGTCTTTGCATTGCCGTTCAAAACTCAACTTTTTTTTCCAATCGATTTTCGAAAAAAAGCATGGACTACCCCCTTATCACTAAAAATTGATTTTTTTACGAAAGTCTCTGGAACCCATTGAAACGTACATATATAGAAAGGTTTTGTCAAATGCAACCAGCACATCCAAAGCAAACCCTTTTATAAGGTCTAGTTTTCGAGATATTTGCATTCAAAGTTATTTTTTTGAGTTATGAAGGCTTGTATGACTTTGGATGCCTACAGTTCCGCAAATAAGGCTATGACGTCATTTTCGCTTGCAAAACGCTTAATTAGTTTTTCAAGAGCTATCCATAGCTGAAAACTAGAACATTCTAGGAGGTCTGGTTGCGGAGATATCTTAATTCAAAGTAAATCCATTAAAATCGATTTTTTTGAGTTTTGAAAGTTTGCATGACTTTGGATGTCTACAGTTCCACAAAAAAGGCTCGGAAGGCCTTGCGGTTTATTAACCGCTTAATCAGTTTTTGGAGAGCTATTCATTGCTGAAAACTAGAGCATTTTGTGGGCTCTGGTTGCAGAGGAATTTTGATTCAAAGTTAATCTTTCTTGTTTCAACCCAAAAACTAAAAATCTTAATATGGCCATAACTTCCAAAATAAAGCTCGTAAGAGGTTGCGGTTAACGTTGTTGAACAGATAACGGTCAGCTCTTTGCATTTCCGTTCAAAACTCAACTTTTTTTTTCCAATCGATTTTCGAAAAAAAGCATGGACTACCCCCTTATGACTAAAAATTGATTTTTTTACGAAAGTCTCTGGAACCCATTGAAACGTACATATATAGAAAGGTTTTGTCAAATGCAACCAGCACATCCAAAGCAAACCCTTTTATAAGGTCTACTTATCGAGATATTTGCATTCAAAGTTATTTTTTTGAGTTATGAAGGCTTGTATGACTTTGGATGCCTACAGTTCCGCAAATAAGGGTATGACGTCATTTTCGCTTGCAAAACGCTTAATTAGTTTTTCAAGAGCTATCCATAGCTGAAAACTAGAACATTCTAGGAGGTCTGGTTGCGGAGATATCTTAATTCAAAGTAAATCCATTAGTTTTTTTAGAGCTATCCATAGCTGAAAACTAGAACATTCTAGTGGGTCTGGTTGCGGAGATGTCTTAATTCAAAGTAAATCCATTAAAATCGATTTTTTTGAGTTTTGAAAGTTTGCATGACTTTGGATGTCTACAGTTCCACAAATAAGGCTCGGAAGGCCTTGCGGTTTATTAACCGCTTAATCAGTTTTTGGAGAGCTATCCATTGCTGAAAACTTGAGCATTTTGTGGGCTCTGGTTGCAGAGGAATTTTGATTCAAAGTTAATCTTTCTTGTTTCAACCCAAAAACTAAAAATCTTAATATGGCCATAACTTCCAAACTAAAGCTCGTAAGAGGTTGCGGTTAACGTTGTTGAACAGATAACGGTCAGGTCTTTGCATTGCCGTTCAAAACTCAACTTTTTTTTTTCCAATAGATTTTCGAAAAAAAGCATGGACGAAAGTCTCTGGAACCCATTGAAACGTACATATATAGAAAGGTTTTGTCAAATGCAACCAGCACATCTAAAGCAAACCCTTTTATAAGGTCTAGTTTTCGAGATATTTGCATTCAAAGTTATTTTTTTGAGTTATGAAGGCTTGTATGACTTTGGATGCCTACAGTTCCGCAAATAAGGGTATGACGTCATTTCCGCTTGCAAAACGCGGAAGAGCTATCCATAGCTGAAAACTAGAACATTCTAGGAGGTCTGGTTGCGGAGATATCTTAATTCAAAGTAAATCCATTAAAATCGATTTTTTTGAGTTTTGAAAGTTTGCATGACTTTGGATGTCTACAGTTCCACAAATAAGGCTCGGAAGGCCTTGCGGTTTATAAACCGCTTAATCAGTTTTTGGAGAGAGTTTTTTCCAATCGATTTTCGAAAAAGAGCATGGACTACCCCCTTATCACTAAAAATTGATTTTTTTACGAAAGTCTCTGGAACCCATTGAAACGTACATATATAGAAAGGTTTTGTCAAATGCAACCAGCACATCCAAAGCAAACCCTTTTATAAGGTCTAGTTTTCGAGATATTTGCATTCAAAGTTATTTTTTTGAGTTATGAAGGCTTGTATGACTTTGGATGCCTACAGTTCCGCAAATAAGGCTATGACGTCATTTTCGCTTGCCAAACGCTTAATTAGTTTTTCAAGAGCTATCCATAGCTGAAAACTAGAACATTCTAGGAGGTCTGGTTGCGGAGATATCTTAATTCAAAGTAAATCCATTAAAATCGATTTTTTTTGAGTTTTGAAAGTTTGCATGACTTTGGATGTCTACAGTTCCACAAATAAGGCTCGGAAGGCCTTGCGGTTTATTAACCGCTTAATCAGTTTTTGGAGAGCTATCCATTGCTGAAAACTAGAGCATTTTGTGGGCTCTGGTTGCAGAGGAATTTTGATTCAAAGTTAATCTTTCTGGTTTCAACCCAAAAACTAAAAATTTTAATATGGCCATAACTTCCAAACTAAAGCTCGTAAGAGGTTGCGGTTAACGTTGTTGAACAGATTGCGGTTTATTAACCGCTTAATCAGTTTTTGAAGAGCTATCCATTGCTGAAAACTAGAGCATTTTGTGGGCTCTGGTTAATCTTTCTTGTTTCAACGCAAAAACTAAAAATCTTAATATGGCCATAACTTCCAAACTAAAGCTCGTAAGAGGTTGCGGTTAACGTTGTTGAACAAATAACGGTCAGGTCTTTGGAAATAAGTTCCGCAAATAAGGCTATGACGTCATTTTCGCTTGCAAAACGCTTAATTAGTTTTTCAAGAGCTATCCATAGCTGAAAACTAGAACATTCTAGGAGGTCTGGTTGCGGAGATATCTTAATTCAAAGTAAATCCATTAAAATCGATTTTTTTGAGTTTTGAAAGCTTGCATGACTTTGGATGTCTACAGTTCCACAAATAAGGCTCGGAAGGCCTTGCGGTTTATTAACCGCTTAATCAGTTTTTGGAGAGCTATCCATTGCTGAAAACTAGAGCATTTTGTGGGCTCTGGTTGCAGAGGAATTTTGATTCAAAGTTAATCTTTCTTGTTTCAACCCAAAAACTAAAAATCTTAATATGGCCATAACTTCCAAAATAAAGCTCGTAAGAGGTTGCGGTTAACTTTGTTGAACAGATAACGGTCAGGTCTTTGCATTGCCGTTCAAAACTCAACTTTTTTTTTCCAATCGATTTTCGAAAAAGAGCATGGACTACCCCCTTATCACTAAAAATTGATTTTTTTACGAAAGTCTCTGGAACCCATTGAAACGTACATATATAGAAAGGTTTTGTCAAATGCAACCAGCACATCCAAAGCAAACCCTTTTATAAGGTCTAGTTTTCGAGATATTTGCATTCAAAGTTATTTTTTTGAGTTATGAAGGCTTGTATGACTTTGGATGCCTACAGTTCCGCAAATAAGGCAATGACGTCATTTTCGCTTGCAAAACGCTTAATTCGTTTTTCAAGAGCTATCCATAACTGAAAACTAGAACATTCTAGGAGGTCTGGTTGCGGAGATATCTTAATTCAAAGTAAATCCATTAAAATCGTTTTTTTTTTGAGTTTTGAAAGTTTACATGACTTTGGATGTCTACAGTTCCACAAATAAGGCTCGGAAGGCCTTGCGGTTGCAAAACGCTTAATTTGTTTTTCAAGAGCTATCCATAGCTGAAAACTAGAACATTCTAGGAGGTCTGGTTGCGGAGATATCTTAATTCAAAGTAAATCCATTAAAATCGATTTTTTTGAGTTTTGAAAGTTTGCATGACTTTGGATGTCTACAGTTCCACAAATAAGGCTCGGAAGGCCTTGCGGTTTATTAACCGCTTAATCAGTTTTTGGAGAGCTATCCATTGTTGAAAACGTGAGCATTTTGTGGGCTCTGGTTGCAGAGGAATTTTGATTCAAAGTTAATCTTTCTTGTTTCAACCCAAAAACTAAAAATTTTAATATGGCCATAACTTCCAAACTAAAGCTCGTAAGAGGTTGCGGTTAACGTTGTTGAACAGATTGCGGTTTATTAACCGCTTAATCAGTTTTTGAAGAGCTATCCATTGCTGAAAACTAGAGCATTTTGTGGGCTCTGGTTAATCTTTCTTGTTTCAACGCAAAAACTAAAAATCTTAATATGGCCATAACTTTCAAACTAAAGCTCGTAAGAGGTTGCGGTTAACGTTGTTGAACAAATAACGGTCAGGTCTTTGGAAATAAGTTCCGCAAATAAGGCTATGACGTCATTTTCGCTTGCAAAACGCTTAATTAGTTTTTCAAGAGCTATCCATAGCTGAAAACTAGAACATTCTAGGAGGTCTGGTTGCGGAGATATCTTAATTCAAAGTAAATCCATTAAAATCGATTTTTTTGAGTTTTGAAAGTTTGCATGACTTTGGATGTCTACAGTTCCACAAATAAGGCTCGGAAGGCCTTGCGGTTTATTAACCGCTTAATCAGTTTTTGGAGAGCTATCCATTGCTGAAAACTAGAGCATTTTGTGGGCTCTGGTTGCAGAGGAATTTTGATTCAAAGTTAATCTTTCTTGTTTCAACCCAAAAACTAAAAATCTTAATATGGCCATAACTTCCAAAATAAAGCTCGTAAGAGGTTGCGGTTAACTTTGTTGAACAGATAACGGTCAGGTCTTTGCATTGCCGTTCAAAACTCAACTTTTTTTTTCCAATCGATTTTCGAAAAAGAGCATGGACTACCCCCTTATCACTAAAAATTGATTTTTTTACGAAAGTCTCTGGAACCCATTGAAACGTACATATATAGAAAGGTTTTGTCAAATGCAACCAGCACATCCAAAGCAAACCCTTTTATAAGGTCTAGTTTTCGAGATATTTGCATTCAAAGTTATTTTTTTGAGTTATGAAGGCTTGTATGACTTTGGATGCCTACAGTTCCGCAAATAAGGCAATGACGTCATTTTCGCTTGCAAAACGCTTAATTCGTTTTTCAAGAGCTATCCATAACTGAAAACTAGAACATTCTAGGAGGTCTGGTTGCGGAGATATCTTAATTCAAAGTAAATCCATTAAAATCGTTTTTTTTTTGAGTTTTGAAAGTTTACATGACTTTGGATGTCTACAGTTCCACAAATAAGGCTCGGAAGGCCTTGCGGTTTATTAACCGCTTAATCAGTTTTTGGAGAGCTATCCATTGCTGAAAACTAGAGCATTTTGTGGGCTCTGGTTGCAGAGGAATTTTGATTCAAAGTTAATCTTTCTTGTTTCAACCCAAAAACTAAAAATCTTAATATGGCCATAACTTCCAAAACAAAGCTCGTAAGAGGTTGCGGTTAACGTTGTTGAACAGATAACGGTCAGGTCTTTGCATTGCCGTTCAAAACTCAACTTTTTTTTTTCCAATCGATTTTCGAAAAAAAGCATGGACTACCCCCTTATCACTAAAAATTGATTTTTTTACGAAAGTCTCTGGAACCCATTGAAACGTACATATATAGAAAGGTTTTGTCAAATGCAACCAGCACATTCAAAGCAAACCCTTTTATAAGGTCTAGTTTTCGAGATATTTGCATTCAAAGTTATTTTTTTGAGTTATGAAGGCTTGTATGACTTTGGATGCCTACAGTTCCGCAAATAAGGGTATGACGTCATTTTCGCTTGCAAAACGCTTAATTTGTTTTTCAAGAGCTATCCATAGTTGAAAACTAGAACATTCTAGGAGGTCTGGTTGCGGAGATATCTTAATTCAAAGTAAATCCATTAAAATCGATTTTTTTGAGTTTTGAAAGTTTGCATGACTTTGGATGTCTACAGTTCCACAAATAAGGCTCGGAAGGCCTTGCGGTTTATTAACCGCTTAATCAGTTTTTGGAGAGCTATCCATTGTTGAAAACGTGAGCATTTTGTGGGCTCTGGTTGCAGAGGAATTTTGATTCAAAGTTAATCTTTCTTGTTTCAACCCAAAAACTAAAAATTTTAATATGGCCATAACTTCCAAACTAAAGCTCGTAAGAGGTTGCGGTTAACGTTGTTGAACAGATTGCGGTTTATTAACCGCTTAATCAGTTTTTGAAGAGCTATCCATTGCTGAAAACTAGAGCATTTTGTGGGCTCTGGTTAATCTTTCTTGTTTCAACGCAAAAACTAAAAATCTTAATATGGCCATAACTTTCAAACTAAAGCTCGTAAGAGGTTGCGGTTAACGTTGTTGAACAAATAACGGTCAGGTCTTTGGAAATAAGTTCCGCAAATAAGGCTATGACGTCATTTTCGCTTGCAAAACGCTTAATTAGTTTTTCAAGAGCTATCCATAGCTGAAAACTAGAACATTCTAGGAGGTCTGGTTGCGGAGATATCTTAATTCAAAGTAAATCCATTAAAATCGATTTTTTTGAGTTTTGAAAGTTTGCATGACTTTGGATGTCTACAGTTCCACAAATAAGGCTCGGAAGGCCTTGCGGTTTATTAACCGCTTAATCAGTTTTTGGAGAGCTATCCATTGCTGAAAACTAGAGCATTTTGTGGGCTCTGGTTGCAGAGGAATTTTGATTCAAAGTTAATCTTTCTTGTTTCAACCCAAAAACTAAAAATCTTAATATGGCCATAACTTCCAAAATAAAGCTCGTAAGAGGTTGCGGTTAACTTTGTTGAACAGATAACGGTCAGGTCTTTGCATTGCCGTTCAAAACTCAACTTTTTTTTTCCAATCGATTTTCGAAAAAGAGCATGGACTACCCCCTTATCACTAAAAATTGATTTTTTTACGAAAGTCTCTGGAACCCATTGAAACGTACATATATAGAAAGGTTTTGTCAAATGCAACCAGCACATCCAAAGCAAACCCTTTTATAAGGTCTAGTTTTCGAGATATTTGCATTCAAAGTTATTTTTTTGAGTTATGAAGGCTTGTATGACTTTGGATGCCTACAGTTCCGCAAATAAGGCAATGACGTCATTTTCGCTTGCAAAACGCTTAATTCGTTTTTCAAGAGCTATCCATAACTGAAAACTAGAACATTCTAGGAGGTCTGGTTGCGGAGATATCTTAATTCAAAGTAAATCCATTAAAATCGTTTTTTTTTTGAGTTTTGAAAGTTTACATGACTTTGGATGTCTACAGTTCCACAAATAAGGCTCGGAAGGCCTTGCGGTTTATTAACCGCTTAATCAGTTTTTGGAGAGCTATCCATTGCTGAAAACTAGAGCATTTTGTGGGCTCTGGTTGCAGAGGAATTTTGATTCAAAGTTAATCTTTCTTGTTTCAACCCAAAAACTAAAAATCTTAATATGGCCATAACTTCCAAAACAAAGCTCGTAAGAGGTTGCGGTTAACGTTGTTGAACAGATAACGGTCAGGTCTTTGCATTGCCGTTCAAAACTCAACTTTTTTTTTTCCAATCGATTTTCGAAAAAAAGCATGGACTACCCCCTTATCACTAAAAATTGATTTTTTTACGAAAGTCTCTGGAACCCATTGAAACGTACATATATAGAAAGGTTTTGTCAAATGCAACCAGCACATTCAAAGCAAACCCTTTTATAAGGTCTAGTTTTCGAGATATTTGCATTCAAAGTTATTTTTTTGAGTTATGAAGGCTTGTATGACTTTGGATGCCTACAGTTCCGCAAATAAGGGTATGACGTCATTTTCGCTTGCAAAACGCTTAATTTGTTTTTCAAGAGCTATCCATAGCTGAAAACTAGAACATTCTAGGAGGTCTGGTTGCGGAGATATCTTAATTCAAAGTAAATCCATTAAAATCGATTTTTTTGAGTTTTGAAAGTTTGCATGACTTTGGATGTCTACAGTTCCACAAATAAGGCTCGGAAGGCCTTGCGGTTTATTAACCGATTAATCAGTTTTTGGAGAGCTATCCATTGTTGAAAACGTGAGCATTTTGTGGGCTCTGGTTGCAGAGGAATTTTGATTCAAAGTTAATCTTTCTTGTTTCAACCCAAAAACTAAAAATTTTAATATGGCCATAACTTCCAAACTAAAGCTCGTAAGAGGTTGCGGTTAACGTTGTTGAACAGATTGCGGTTTATTAACCGCTTAATCAGTTTTTGAAGAGCTATCCATTGCTGAAAACTAGAGCATTTTGTGGGCTCTGGTTAATCTTTCTTGTTTCAACGCAAAAACTAAAAATCTTAATATGGCCATAACTTTCAAACTAAAGCTCGTAAGAGGTTGCGGTTAACGTTGTTGAACAAATAACGGTCAGGTCTTTGGAAATAAGTTCCGCAAATAAGGCTATGACGTCATTTTCGCTTGCAAAACGCTTAATTAGTTTTTCAAGAGCTATCCATAGCTGAAAACTAGAACATTCTAGGAGGTCTGGTTGCGGAGATATCTTAATTCAAAGTAAATCCATTAAAATCGATTTTTTTGAGTTTTGAAAGTTTGCATGACTTTGGATGTCTACAGTTCCACAAATAAGGCTCGGAAGGCCTTGCGGTTTATTAACCGCTTAATCAGTTTTTGGAGAGCTATCCATTGCTGAAAACTAGAGCATTTTGTGGGCTCTGGTTGCAGAGGAATTTTGATTCAAAGTTAATCTTTCTTGTTTCAACCCAAAAACTAAAAATCTTAATATGGCCATAACTTCCAAAATAAAGCTCGTAAGAGGTTGCGGTTAACGTTGTTGAACAGATAACGGTCAGGTCTTTGCATTGCCGTTCAAAACTCAACTTTTTTTTTCCAATCGATTTTCGAAAAAGAGCATGGACTACCCCCTTATCACTAAAAATTGATTTTTTTACGAAAGTCTCTGGAACCCATTGAAACGTACATATATAGAAAGGTTTTGTCAAATGCAACCAGCACAACCAAAGCAAACCCTTTTATAAGGTCTAGTTTTCGAGATATTTGCATTCAAAGTTATTTTTTTGAGTTATGAAGGCTTGTATGACTTTGGATGCCTACAGTTCCGCAAATAAGGCTATGACGTCATTTTCGCTTGCCAAACGCTTAATTAGTTTTTCAAGAGCTATCCATAGCTGAAAACTAGAACATTCTAGGAGGTCTGGTTGCGGAGATATCTTAATTCAAAGTAAATCCATTAAAATCGATTTTTTTTGAGTTTTGAAAGTTTGCATGACTTTGGATGTCTACAGTTCCACAAATAAGGCTCGGAAGGCCTTGCGGTTTATTAACCGCTTAATCAGTTTTTGAAGAGCTATCCATTGCTGAAAACTAGAGCATTTTGTGGGCTCTGGTTAATCTTTCTTGTTTCAACCCAAAAACTAAAAATCTTAATATGGCCATAACTTCCAAACTAAAGCTCGTAAGAGGTTGCGGTTAACGTTGTTGAACAAATAACGGTCAGGTCTTTGCAAATAAGTTCCGCAAATAAGGCTATGACGTCATTTTCGCTTGCAAAACGCTTAATTAGTTTTTCAAGAGCTATCCATAGCTGAAAACTAGAACATTATAGGAGGTCTGGTTGCGGAGATATCTTAATTCAAAGTAAATCCATTAAAATCGATTTTTTTGAGTTTTGAAAGTTTGCATCACTTTGGATGTCTACAGTTCCACAAATAAGGCTCGGAAGGCTTTGCGGTTTATTAACCGCTTAATCAGTTTTTGGAGAGCTATCCATTGCTGAAAACTAGAGCATTTTGTGGGCTCTGGTTGCAGAGGAATTTTGATTCAAAGTTAATCTTTCTTGTTTCAACCCAAAAACTAAAAATCTTAATATGGCCATAACTTCCAAACTAAAGCTTGTAAGAGGTTGCGGTTAAGGTTGTTGAACAGATAACGGTCAGGTCTTTGCATTGCCGTTCAAAACTCAACTTTTTTTTTTTCAATCGATTTTCGAAAGAAAGCATGGACTACCCCCTTATCACTAAAAATTGATTTTTTTACGAAAGTCTCTGGAACCCATTGAAACGTACATATATAGAAAGGTTTTGTCAAATGCAACCAGCACATCCAAAGCAAACCCTTTGATAAGGTCTAGTTTTCGAGATATTTGCATTCAAAGTTATTTTTTTGAGTTATGAAGGCTTGTATGACTTTGGATGCCTACAGTTCCGCAAATAAGGCAATGACGTCATTTTCGCTTGCAAAACGCTTAATTAGTTTTTCAAGAGCTATCCATAACTGAAAACTAGAACATTCTAGGAGGTCTGGTTGCGGAGATATCTTAATTCAAAGTAAATCCATTAAAATCGTTTTTTTTTGAGTTTTGAAAGTTTACATGACTTTGGATGTCTACAGTTCCACAAATAAGGCTCGGAAGGCCTTGCGGTTTATTAACCGCTTAATCAGTTTTTGGAGAGCTATCCATTGCTGAAAACTAGAGCATTTTGTGGGCTCTGGTTGCAGAGGAATTTTGATTCAAAGTTAATCTTTCTTGTTTCAACCCAAAAACTAAAAATCTTAATATGGCCATAACTTCCAAAATAAAGCTCGTAAGAGGTTGCGGTTAACGTTGTTGAACAGATAACGGTCAGGTCTTTGCATTGCCGTTCAAAACTCAACTTTTTTTTTCCAATCGATTTTCGAAAAAAAGCATGGACTACCCCCTTATCACTAAAAATTGATTTTTTTACGAAAGTCTCTGGAACCCATTGAAACGTACATATATAGAAAGGTTTTGTCAAATGCAACCAGCACATTCAAAGCAAACCCTTTTATAAGGTCTAGTTTTCGAGATATTTGCATTCAAAGTTATTTTTTTGAGTTATGAAGGCTTGTATGACTTTGGATGCCTACAGTTCCGCAAATAAGGGTATGACGTCATTTTCGCTTGCAAAACGCTTAATTTGTTTTTCAAGAGCTATCCATAGCTGAAAACTAGAACATTCTAGGAGGTCTGGTTGCGGAGATATCTTAATTCAAAGTAAATCCATTAAAATCGATTTTTTTGAGTTTTGAAAGTTTGCATGACTTTGGATGTCTACAGTTCCACAAATAAGGCTCGGAAGGCCTTGCGGTTTATTAACCGCTTAATCAGTTTTTGGAGAGCTATCCATTGTTGAAAACGTGAGCATTTTGTGGGCTCTGGTTGCAGAGGAATTTTGATTCAAAGTTAATCTTTCTTGTTTCAACCCAAAAACTAAAAATTTTAATATGGCCATAACTTCCAAACTAAAGCTCGTAAGAGGTTGCGGTTAACGTTGTTGAACAGATTGCGGTTTATTAACCGCTTAATCAGTTTTTGAAGAGCTATCCATTGCTGAAAACTAGAGCATTTTGTGGGCTCTGGTTAATCTTTCTTGTTTCAACGCAAAAACTAAAAATCTTAATATGGCCATAACTTCCAAACTAAAGCTCGTAAGAGGTTGCGGTTAACGTTGTTGAACAAATAACGGTCAGGTCTTTGGAAATAAGTTCCGCAAATAAGGCTATGACGTCATTTTCGCTTGCAAAACGCTTAATTAGTTTTTCAAGAGCTATCCATAGCTGAAAACTAGAACATTCTAGGAGGTCTGGTTGCGGAGATATCTTAATTCAAAGTAAATCCATTAAAATCGATTTTTTTGAGTTTTGAAAGTTTGCATGACTTTGGATGTCTACAGTTCCACAAATAAGGCTCGGAAGGCCTTGCGGTTTATTAACCGCTTAATCAGTTTTTGGAGAGCTATCCATTGCTGAAAACTAGAGCATTTTGTGGGCTCTGGTTGCAGAGGAATTTTGATTCAAAGTTAATCTTTCTTGTTTCAACCCAAAAACTAAAAATCTTAATATGGCCATAACTTCCAAACTAAAGCTCGTAAGAGGTTGCAGTTAAGGTTGTTGAACAGATAACGGTCAGGTCTTTGCATTGCCGTTCAAAACTCAACTTTTTTTTTCCAATCGATTTTCGAAAAAAAGCATGGACTACCCCCTTATCACTAAAAATTGATTTTTTTACGAAAGTCTCTGGAACCCATTGAAACGTACATATATATAAAGGTTTTGTCAAATGCAACCAGCACATCCAAAGCAAACCCTTTGATAAGGTCTAGTTTTCGAGATATTTGCATTCAAAGTTATTTTTTTGAGTTATGAAGGCTTGTATGACTTTGGATGCCTACAGTTCCGCAAATAAGGCAATGACGTCATTTTCGCTTGCAAAACGCTTAATTCGTTTTTCAAGAGCTATCCATAACTGAAAACTAGAACATTCTAGGAGGTCTGGTTGCGGAGATATCTTAATTCAAAGTAAATCCATTAAAATCGTTTTTTTTTGAGTTTTGAAAGTTTGCATGACTTTGGATGTCTACAGTTCCACAAATAAGGCTCGGAAGGCCTTGCGGTTTATTAACCACTTAATCAGTTTTTGGAGAGCTATCCATTGCTGAAAACTAGAGCATTTTGTGGGCTCTGGTTGCAGAGGAATTTTGATTCAAAGTTAATCTTTCTTGTTTCAACCCAAAAACTAAAAATCTTAATATGGCCATAACTTCCAAAATAAAGCTCGTAAGAGGTTGCGGTTAACGTTGTTGAACAGATAACGGTCAGGTCTTTGCATTGCCGTTCAAAACTCAACTTTTTTTTTCCAATCGATTTTCGAAAAAAAGCATGGACTACCCCCTTATCACTAAAAATTGATTTTTTTACGAAAGTCTCTGGAACCCATTGAAACGTACATATATAGAAAGGTTTTGTCAAATGCAACCAGCACATTCAAAGCAAACCCTTTTATAAGGTCTAGTTTTCGAGATATTTGCATTCAAAGTTATTTTTTTGAGTTATGAAGGCTTGTATGACTTTGGATGCCTACAGTTCCGCAAATAAGGGTATGACGTCATTTTCGCTTGCAAAACGCTTAATTTGTTTTTCAAGAGCTATCCATAGCTGAAAACTAGAACATTCTAGGAGGTCTGGTTGCGGAGATATCTTAATTCAAAGTAAATCCATTAAAATCGATTTTTTTGAGTTTTGAAAGTTTGCATGACTTTGGATGTCTACAGTTCCACAAATAAGGCTCGGAAGGCCTTGCGGTTTATTAACCGCTTAATCAGTTTTTGGAGAGCTATCCATTGTTGAAAACTAGAGCATTTTGTGGGCTCTGGTTGCAGAGGAATTTTGATTCAAAGTTAATCTTTCTTGTTTCAACCCAAAAACTAAAAATTTTAATATGGCCATAACTTCCAAACTAAAGCTCGTAAGAGGTTGCGGTTAACGTTGTTGAACAGATTGCGGTTTATTAACCGCTTAATCAGTTTTTGAAGAGCTATCCATTGCTGAAAACTAGAGCATTTTGTGGGCTCTGGTTAATCTTTCTTGTTTCAACCCAAAAACTAAAAATCTTAATATGGCCATAACTTCCAAACTAAAGCTCGTAAGAGGTTGCGGTTAACGTTGTTGAACAAATAACGGTCAGGTCTTTGCAAATAAGTTCCGCAAATAAGGCTATGACGTCATTTTCGCTTGCAAAACGCTTAATTAGTTTTTCAAGAGCTATCCATAGCTGAAAACTAGAACATTCTAGGCGGTCTGGTTGCGGAGATATCTTAATTCAAAGTAAATCCATTAAAATCGATTTTTTTGAGTTTTGAAAGTTTGCATGACTTTGGATGTCTACAGTTCCACAAATAAGGCTCGGAAGGCCTTGCGGTTTATTAACCGCTTAATCAGTTTTTGGAGAGCTATCCATTGCTGAAAACTAGAGCATTTTGTGGGCTCTGGTTGCAGAGGAATTTTGATTCAAAGTTAATCTTTCTTGTTTCAACCCAAAAACTAAAAATCTTAATATGGCCATAACTTCCAAACTAAAGCTCGTAAGAGGTTGCAGTTAAGGTTGTTGAACAGATAACGGTCAGGTCTTTGCATTGCCGTTCAAAACTCAACTTTTTTTTTCCAATCGATTTTCGAAAAAAAGCATGGACTACCCCCTTATCACTAAAAATTGATTTTTTTACGAAAGTCTCTGGAACCCATTGAAACGTACATATATAGAAAGGTTTTGTCAAATGCAACCAGCACATCCAAAGCAAACCCTTTGATAAGGTCTAGTTTTCGAGATATTTGCATTCAAAGTTATTTTTTTGAGTTATGAAGGCTTGTATGACTTTGGATGCCTACAGTTCCGCAAATAAGGATATGACGTCATTTTCGCTTGCAAACCGCTTAATAAGTTTTTCAAGAGCTATCCATAACTGAAAACTAGAACATTCTAGGATGTCTGGTTGCGGAGATATCTTAATTCAAAGTAAATCCATTAAAATCGTTTTTTTTTTGAGTTTTGAAAGTTTGCATGACTTTGGATGTCTACAGTTCCACAAATAAGGCTCGGAAGGCCTTGCGGTTTATTAACCGCTTAATCAGTTTTTGGAGAGCTATCCATTGCTGAAAACTAGAGCATTTTGTGGGCTCTGGTTGCAGAGGAATTTTGATTCAAAGTTAATCTTTCTTGTTTCAACCCAAAAACTAAAAATCTTAATATGGCCATAACTTCCAAAATAAAGCTCGTAAGAGGTTGCGGTTAACGTTGTTGAACAGATAACGGTCAGGTCTTTGCATTGCCGTTCAAAACTCAACTTTTTTTTCCAATCGATTTTCGAAAAAAAGCATGGACTACCCCCTTATCACTAAAAATTGATTTTTTTACGAAAGTCTCTGGAACCCATTGAAACGTACATATATAGAAAGGTTTTGTCAAATGCAACCAGCACATTCAAAGCAAACCCTTTTATAAGGTCTAGTTTTCGAGATATTTGCATTCAAAGTTATTTTTTTGAGTTATGAAGGCTTGTATGACTTTGGATGCCTACAGTTCCGCAAATAAGGCAATGACGTCATTTTCGCTTGCAAAACGCTTAATTCGTTTTTCAAGAGCTATCCATAACTGAAAACTAGAACATTCTAGGAGGTCTGGTTGCGGAGATATCTTAATTCAAAGTAAATCCATTAAAATCGTTTTTTTTTGAGTTTTGAAAGTTTGCATGACTTTGGATGTCTACAGTTCCACAAATAAGGCTCGGAAGGCCTTGCGGTTTATTAACCACTTAATCAGTTTTTGGAGAGCTATCCATTGCTGAAAACTAGAGCATTTTGTGGGCTCTGGTTGCAGAGGAATTTTGATTCAAAGTTAATCTTTCTTGTTTCAACCCAGAAACTAAAAATCTTAATATGGCCATAACTTCCAAAATAAAGCTCGTAAGAGGTTGCGGTTAACGTTGTTGAACAGATAACGGTCAGGTCTTTGCATTGCCGTTCAAAACTCAACTTTTTTTTTCCAATCGATTTTCGAAAAAAAGCATGGACTACCCCCTTATCACTAAAAATTGATTTTTTTACGAAAGTCTCTGGAACCCATTGAAACGTACATATATAGAAAGGTTTTGTCAAATGCAACCAGCACATTCAAAGCAAACCCTTTTATAAGGTCTAGTTTTCGAGATATTTGCATTCAAAGTTATTTTTTTGAGTTATGAAGGCTTGTATGACTTTGGATGCCTACAGTTCCGCAAATAAGGGTATGACGTCATTTTCGCTTGCAAAACGCTTAATTTGTTTTTCAAGAGCTATCCATAGCTGAAAACTAGAACATTCTAGGAGGTCTGGTTGCGGAGATATCTTAATTCAAAGTAAATCCATTAAAATGGATTTTTTTGAGTTTTGAAAGTTTGCATGACTTTGGATGTCTACAGTTCCACAAATAAGGCTCGGAAGGCCTTGCGGTTTATTAACCGCTTAATCAGTTTTTGGAGAGCTATCCATTGTTGAAAACTAGAGCATTTTGTGGGCTCTGGTTGCAGAGGAATTTTGATGCAAAGTTAATCTTTCTTGTTTCAACCCAAAAACTAAAAATTTTAATATGGCCATAACTTCCAAACTAAAGCTCGTAAGAGGTTGCGGTTAACGTTGTTGAACAGATTGCGGTTTATTAACCGCTTAATCAGTTTTTGAAGAGCTATCCATTGCTGAAAACTAGAGCATTTTGTGGGCTCTGGTTAATCTTTCTTGTTTCAACCCAAAAACTAAAAATCTTAATATGGCCATAACTTCCAAACTAAAGCTCGTAAGAGGTTGCGGTTAACGTTGTTGAACAAATAACGGTCAGGTCTTTGCAAATAAGGCTATGACGTCATTTTCGCTTGCAAAACGCTTAATTAGTTTTTCAAGAGCTATCCATAGCTGAAAACTAGAACATTCTAGGAGGTCTGGTTGCGGAGATATCTTAATTCAAAGTAAATCCATTAAAATCGATTTTTTTGAGTTTTGAAAGTTTGCATGACTTTGGATGTCTACAGTTCCACAAATAAGGCTCGGAAGGCCTTGCGGTTTATTAACCGCTTAATCAGTTTTTGGAGAGCTATCCATTGCTGAAAACTAGAGCATTTTGTGGGCTCTGGTTGCAGAGGAATTTTGATTCAAAGTTAATCTTTCTTGTTTCAACCCAAAAACTAAAAATCTTAATATGGCCATAACTTCCAAAATAAAGCTCGTAAGAGGTTGCGGTTAACGTTGTTGAACAGATAACGGTCAGGTCTTTGCATTGCCGTTCAAAACTCAACTTTTTTTTCCAATCGATTTTCGAAAAAAAGCATGGACTACCCCCTTATCACTAAAAATTGATTTTTTTACGAAAGTCTCTGGAACCCATTGAAACGTACATATATAGAAAGGTTTTGTCAAATGCAACCAGCACATTCAAAGCAAACCCTTTTATAAGGTCTAGTTTTCGAGATATTTGCATTCAAAGTTATTTTTTTGAGTTACGAAGGCTTGTATGACTTTGGATGCCTACAGTTCCGCAAATAAGGGTATGACGTCATTTTCGCTTGCAAAACGCTTAATTAGTTTTTCAAGAGCTATCCATAGCTGAAAACTAGAACATTCTAGGAGGTCTGGTTGCGGAGATATCTTAATTCAAAGTAAATCCATTAAAATCGATTTTTTTGAGTTTTGAAAGTTTGCATGACTTTGGATGTCTACAGTTCCACAAATAAGGCTCGGAAGGCCTTGCGGTTTATTAACCGCTTAATCAGTTTTTGGAGAGCTATCCATTGCTGAAAACTAGAGCATTTTGTGGGCTCTGGTTGCAGAGGAATTTTGATTCAAAGTTAATCTTTCTTGTTTCAACCCAAAAACTAAAAATCTTAATATGGCCATAACTTCCAAAATAAAGCTCGTAAGAGGTTGCGGTTAACGTTGTTGAACAGATAACGGTCAGGTCTTTGCAAATAAGTTCCGCAAATAAGGGTATGACGTCATTTTCGCTTGCAAAACGCTTAATTAGTTTTTTAAGAGCTATCCATAGCTGAAAACTAGAACATTCTAGTGGGTCTGGTTGCGGAGATATCTTAATTCAAAGTAAATCCATTAAAATCGATTTTTTTGAGTTTTGAAAGTTTGCATGACTTTGGATGTCTACAGTTCCACAAATAAGGCTCGGAAGGCCTTGCGGTTTATTAACCGCTTAATCAGTTTTTGGAGAGCTATCCATTGCTGAAAACTAGAGCATTTTGTGGGCTCTGGTTGCAGAGGAATTTTGATTCAAAGTTAATCTTTCTTGTTTCAACCCAAAAACTAAAAATCTTAATATGGCCATAACTTCCAAACTAAAGCTCGAAAGAGGTTGCGGTTAACGTTGTTGAACAGATAACGGACAGGTCTTTGCATTGCCGTTCAAAACTCAACTTTTTTTTTCCAATCGATTTTCGAAAAAATGCATGGACTACCCCCTTATCACTAAAAATTGATTTTTTTACGAAAGTCTCTGGAACCCATTGAAACGTACATATATAGAAAGGTTTTGTCAAATGCAACCAGCACATCTAAAGCAAACCCTTTTATAAGGTCTAGTTTTCGAGATATTTGCATTCAAAGTTATTTTTTTGAGTTATGAAGGCTTGTATGACTTTGGATGCCTACAGTTCCGCAAATAAGGCTATGACGTCATTTTCGCTTGCAAAACGCTTAATTAGTTTTTCAAGAGCTATCCATAGCTGAAAACTAGAACATTCTAGGAGGTCTGGTTGCGGAGATATCTTAATTCAAAGTAAATCCATTAAAATCGATTTTTTTGAGTTTTGAAATTTTGCATGACTTTGGATGTCTACAGTTCCACAAATAAGGCTCGGAAGGCCTTGCGGTTTATTAACCGCTTAATCAATTTTTGGAGAGCTATCCATTGCTGAAAACTAGAGCATTTTGTGGGCTCTGGTTGCAGAGGAATTTTGATTCAAAGTTAATCTTTCTTGTTTCAACCCAAAAACTAAAAATCTTAATATGGCCATAACTTCCAAAATAAAGCTCGTAAGAGGTTGCGGTTAACGTTGTTGAACAGATAACGGTCAGGTCTTTGCATTGCCGTTCAAAACTCAACTTTTTTTTTCCAATCGATTTTCGAAAAAAAGCATGGACTACCCCCTTATCACTAAAAATTGATTTTTTTACGAAAGTCTCTGGAACCCATTGAAACGTACATATATAGAAAGGTTTTGTCAAATGCAACCAGCACATCCAAAGCAAACCCTTTTATAAGGTCTAGTTTTCGAGATATTTGCATTCAAAGTTATTTTTTTGAGTTATGAAGGCTTGTATGACTTTGGATGCCTACAGTTCCGCAAATAAGGGTATGACGTCATTTTCGCTTGCAAAACGCTTAATTAGTTTTTCAAGAGCTATCCATAGCTGAAAACTAGAACATTCTAGGAGGTCTGGTTGCGGAGATATCTTAATTCAAAGTAAATCCATTAAAATCGATTTTTTTGAGTTTTGAAAGTTTGCATGACTTTGGATGTCTACAGTTCCACAAATAAGGCTCGGAAGGCCTTGCGGTTTATTAACCGCTTAATCAGTTTTTGGAGAGCTATCCATTGTTGAAAACTAGAGCATTTTGTGGGCTCTGGTTGCAGAGGAATTTTGATTCAAAGTTAATCTTTCTTGTTTCAACCCAAAAACTAAAAATCTTAATATGGCCATAACTTCCAAACTAAAGCTCGTAAGAGGTTGCGGTTAACGTTGTTGAACAGATAACGGTCAGGTCTTTGCAAATAAGTTCCGCAAATAAGGGTATGACGTCATTTTCGCTTGCAAAACGCTTAATTAGTTTTTTAAGAGCTATCCATAGCTGAAAACTAGAACATTCTAGTGGGTCTGGTTGCGGAGATATCTTAATTCAAAGTAAATCCATTAAAATCGATTTTTTTGAGTTTTGAAAGTTTGCATGACTTTGGATGTCTACAGTTCCACAAATAAGGCTCGGAAGGCCTTGCGGTTTATTAACCGCTTAATCAGTTTTTGGAGAGCTATCCATTGCTGAAAACTAGAGCATTTTGTGGGCTCTGGTTGCAGAGGAATTTTGATTCAAAGTTAATCTTTCTTGTTTCAACCCAAAAACTAAAAATCTTAATATGGCCATAACTTCCAAACTAAAGCTCGAAAGAGGTTGCGGTTAACGTTGTTGAACAGATAACGGCCAGGTCTTTGCATTGCCGTTCAAAACTCAACTTTTTTTTTCCAATCGATTTTCGAAAAAATGCATGGACTACCCCCTTATCACTAAAAATTGATTTTTTTACGAAAGTCTCTGGAACCCATTGAAACGTACATATATAGAAAGGTTTTGTCAAATGCAACCAGCACATCTAAAGCAAACCCTTTTATAAGGTCTAGTTTTCGAGATATTTGCATTCAAAGTTATTTTTTTGAGTTATGAAGGCTTGTATGACTTTGGATGCCTACAGTTCCGCAAATAAGGCTATGACGTCATTTTCGCTTGCAAAACGCTTAATTAGTTTTTCAAGAGCTATCCATAGCTGAAAACTAGAACATTCTAGGAGGTCTGGTTGCGGAGATATCTTAATTCAAAGTAAATCCATTAAAATCGATTTTTTTGAGTTTTGAAATTTTGCATGACTTTGGATGTCTACAGTTCCACAAATAAGGCTCGGAAGGCCTTGCGGTTTATTAACCGCTTAATCAGTTTTTGGAGAGCTATCCATTGCTGAAAACTAGAGCATTTTGTGGGCTCTGGTTGCAGAGGAATTTTGATTCAAAGGTAATCTTTCTTGTTTCAACCCAAAAACTAAAAATCTTAATATGGCCATAACTTCCAAAATAAAGCTCGTAAGAGGTTTTCCAGAGCTATCCATAGCTGAAAACAAGAACATTCTAGGAGGTCTGGTTGCGGAGATATCTTAATTCAAAGTAAATCCATTAAAATCGATTTTTTTGAGTTTTGAAAGTTTGCATGACTTTGGATGTCTACAGTTCCACAAATAAGGCTCGGAAGGCCTTGCGGTTTATTAACCGCTTAATCAGTTTTTGGAGAGCTATCTATTGTTGAAAACTAGAGCATTTTGTGGGCTCTGGTTGCAGAGGAATTTTGATTCAAAGTTAATCTTTCTTGTTTCAACCCAAAAACTAAAAATCTTAATATGGCCATAACTTCCAAACTAAAGCTCGTAAGAGGTTGCGGTTAACGTTGTTGAACAGATAACGGTCAGGTCTTTGCAAATAAGTTCCGCAAATAAGGGTATGACGTCATTTTCGCTTGCAAAACGCTTAATTAGTTTTTTAAGAGCTATCCATATCTGAAAACTAGAACATTCTAGTGGGTCTGGTTGCGGAGATATCTTAATTCAAAGTAAATCCATTAAAATCGATTTTTTTGAGTATTGAAAGTTTGCATGACTTTGGATGTCTACAGTTCCACAAATAAGGCTCGGAAGGCCTTGCGGTTTATTAACCGCTTAATCAGTTTTTGGAGAGCTATCTATTGTTGAAAACTAGAGCATTTTGTGGGCTCTGGTTGCAGAGGAATTTTGATTCAAAGTTAATCTTTCTTGTTTCAACCCAAAAACTAAAAATCTTAATATGGCCATAACTTCCAAACTAAAGCTCGTAAGAGGTTGCGGTTAACGTTGTTGAACAGATAACGGTCAGGTCTTTGCAAATAAGTTCCGCAAATAAGGGTATGACGTCATTTTCGCTTGCAAAACGCTTAATTAGTTTTTTAAGAGCTATCCATATCTGAAAACTAGAACATTCTAGTGGGTCTGGTTGCGGAAATATCTTAATTCAAAGTAAATCCATTAAAATCGATTTTTTTGAGTTTTGAAAGTTTGCATGACTTTGGATGTCTACAGTTCCACAAATAAGGCTCGGAAGGCCTTGCGGTTTATTAACCGCTTAATCAGTTTTTGGAGAGCTATCCATTGCTGAAAACTAGAGCATTTTGTGGGCTCTGGTTGCAGAGGAATTTTGATTCAAAGTTAATCTTTCTTGTTTCAACCCAAAAACTAAAAATCTTAATATGGCCATAACTTCCAAACTAAAGCTCGAAAGAGGTTGCGGTTAACGTTGTTGAACAGATAACGGCCAGGTCTTTGCATTGCCGTTCAAAACTCAACTTTTTTTTTCCAATCGATTTTCGAAAAAATGCATGGACTACCCCCTTATCACTAAAAATTGATTTTTTTACGAAAGTCTCTGGAACCCATTGAAACGTACATATATAGAAAGGTTTTGTCAAATGCAACCAGCACATCTAAAGCAAACCCTTTTATAAGGTCTAGTTTTCGAGATATTTGCATTCAAAGTTATTTTTTTGAGTTATGAAGGCTTGTATGACTTTGGATGCCTACAGTTCCGCAAATAAGGCTATGACGTCATTTTCGCTTGCAAAACGCTTAATTAGTTTTTCAAGAGCTATCCATAGCTGAAAACTAGAACATTCTAGGAGGTCTGGTTGCGGAGATATCTTAATTCAAAGTAAATCCATTAAAATCGATTTTTTTGAGTTTTGAAATTTTGCATGACTTTGGATGTCTACAGTTCCACAAATAAGGCTCGGAAGGCCTTGCGGTTTATTAACCGCTTAATCAGTTTTTGGAGAGCTATCCATTGCTGAAAACTAGAGCATTTTGTGGGCTCTGGTTGCAGAGGAATTTTGATTCAAAGTTAATCTTTCTTGTTTCAACCCAAAAACTAAAAATCTTAATATGGCCATAACTTCCAAAATAAAGCTCGTAAGAGGTTTTCAAGAGCTATCCATAGCTGAAAACTAGAACATTCTAGGAGGTCTGGTTGCGGAGATATCTTAATTCAAAGTAAATCCATTAAAATCGATTTTTTTGAGTTTTGAAAGTTTGCATGACTTTGGATGTCTACAGTTCCACAAATAAGGCTCGGAAGGCCTTGCGGTTTATTAACCGCTTAATCAGTTTTTGGAGAGCTATCTATTGTTGAAAACTAGAGCATTTTGTGGGCTCTGGTTGCAGAGGAATTTTGATTCAAAGTTAATCTTTCTTGTTTCAACCCAAAAACTAAAAATCTTAATATGGCCATAACTTCCAAACTAAAGCTCGTAAGAGGTTGCGGTTAACGTTGTTGAACAGATAACGGTCAGGTCTTTGCAAATAAGTTCCGCAAATAAGGGTATGACGTCATTTTCGCTTGCAAAACGCTTAATTAGTTTTTTAAGAGCTATCCATATCTGAAAACTAGAACATTCTAGTGGGTCTGGTTGCGGAGATATCTTAATTCAAAGTAAATCCATTAAAATCGATTTTTTTGAGTTTTGAAAGTTTGCATGACTTTGGATGTCTACAGTTCCACAAATAAGGCTCGGAAGGCCTTGCGGTTTATTAACCGCTTAATCAGTTTTTGGAGAGCTATCCATTGCTGAAAACTAGAGCATTTTGTGGGCTCTGGTTGCAGAGGAATTTTGATTCAAAGTTAATCTTTCTTGTTTCAACCCAAAAACTAAAAATCTTAATATGGCCATAACTTCCAAACTAAAGCTCGAAAGAGGTTGCGGTTAACGTTGTTGAACAGATAACGGCCAGGTCTTTGCATTGCCGTTCAAAACTCAACTTTTTTTTTCCAATCGATTTTCGAAAAAATGCATGGACTACCCCCTTATCACTAAAAATTGATTTTTTTACGAAAGTCTCTGGAACCCATTGAAACGTACATATATAGAAAGGTTTTGTCAAATGCAACCAGCACATCTAAAGCAAACCCTTTTATAAGGTCTAGTTTTCGAGATATTTGCATTCAAAGTTATTTTTTTGAGTTATGAAGGCTTGTATGACTTTGGATGCCTACAGTTCCGCAAATAAGGCTATGACGTCATTTTCGCTTGCAAAACGCTTGATTAGTTTTTCAAGAGCTATCCATAGCTGAAAACTAGAACATTCTAGGAGGTCTGGTTGCGGAGATATCTTAATTCAAAGTAAATCCATTAAAATCGATTTTTTTGAGTTTTGAAATTTTGCATGACTTTGGATGTCTACAGTTCCACAAATAAGGCTCGGAAGGCCTTGCGGTTTATTAACCGCTTAATCAGTTTTTGGAGAGCTATCCATTGCTGAAAACTAGAGCATTTTGTGGGCTCTGGTTGCAGAGGAATTTTGATTCAAAGTTAATCTTTCTTGTTTCAACCCAAAAACTAAAAATCTTAATATGGCCATAACTTCCAAAATAAAGCTCGTAAGAGGTTTTCAAGAGCTATCCATAGCTGAAAACTAGAACATTCTAGGAGGTCTGGTTGCGGAGATATCTTAATTCAAAGTAAATCCATTAAAATCGATTTTTTTGAGTTTTGAAAGTTTGCATGACTTTGGATGTCTACAGTTCCACAAATAAGGCTCGGAAGGCCTTGCGGTTTATTAACCGCTTAATCAGTTTTTGGAGAGCTATCTATTGTTGAAAACTAGAGCATTTTGTGGGCTCTGGTTGCAGAGGAATTTTGATTCAAAGTTAATCTTTCTTGTTTCAACCCAAAAACTAAAAATCTTAATATGGCCATAACTTCCAAACTAAAGCTCGTAAGAGGTTGCGGTTAACGTTGTTGAACAGATAACGGTCAGGTTTTTGCAAATAAGTTCCGCAAATAAGGGTATGACGTCATTTTCGCTTGCAAAACGCTTAATTAGTTTTTTAAGAGCTATCCATATCTGAAAACTAGAACATTCTAGTGGGTCTGGTTGCGGAGATATCTTAATTCAAAGTAAATCCATTAAAATCGATTTTTTTGAGTTTTGAAAGTTTGCATGACTTTGGATGTCTACAGTTCCACAAATAAGGCTCGGAAGGCCTTGCGGTTTATTAACCGCTTAATCAGTTTTTGGAGAGCTATCCATTGCTGAAAACTAGAGCATTTTGTGGGCTCTGGTTGCAGAGGAATTTTGATTCAAAGTTAATCTTTCTTGTTTCAACCCAAAAACTAAAAATCTTAATATGGCCATAACTTCCAAACTAAAGCTCGAAAGAGGTTGCGGTTAACGTTGTTGAACAGATAACGGCCAGGTCTTTGCATTGCCGTTCAAAACTCAACTTTTTTTTTTCCAATCGATTTTCGAAAAAATGCATGGACTACCCCCTTATCACTAAAAATTGATTTTTTTACGAAAGTCTCTGGAACCCATTGAAACGTACATATATAGAAAGGTTTTGTCAAATGCAACCAGCACATCCAAAGCAAACCCTTTTATAAGGTCTAGTTTTCGAGATATTTGCATTCAAAGTTATTTTTTTGAGTTATGAAGGCTTGTATGACTTTGGATGCCTACAGTTCCGCAAATAATGGTATGACGTCATTTTCGCTTGCAAAACGCTGAATTAGTTTTTCAAGAGCTATCCATAGCTGAAAACTAGAACATTCTAGGAGGTCTGGTTGCGGAGATATCTTAATTCAAAGTAAATCCATTAAAATCGATTTTTTTGAGTTTTGAAAGTTTGCATGACTTTGGATGTCTACAGTTCCACAAATAAGGCTCGGAAGGCCTTGCGGTTTATTAACCGCTTAATCAGTTTTTGGAGAGCTATCCATTGCTGAAAACTAGAGCATTTTGTGGGCTCTGGTTGCAGAGGAATTTTGATTCAAAGTTAATCTTTCTTGTTTCAACCCAAAAACTAAAAATCTTAATATGGCCATAACTTCCAAAATAAAGCTCGTAAGAGGTTGCGGTTAACGTTGTTGAACAGATAACGGTCAGGTCTTTGCATTGCCGTTCAAAACTCAACTTTTTTTTTCCAATCGATTTTCGAAAAAAAGCATATCACTAAAAATTGATTTTTTTACGAAAGTCTCTGGAACCCATTGAAACGTACATATATAGAAAGGTTTTGTCAAATGCAACCAGCACATCCAAAGAAAACCCTTTGATAAGGTCTAGTTTTCGAGATATTTGCATTCAAAGTTATTTTTTTGAGTTATGAAGGCTTTTATGACTTTGGATGCCTACAGTTCCGCAAATAAGGCAATGACGTCATTTTTGCTTGCAAAACGCTTAATTAGTTTTTCAAGAGCTATCCATAGCTGGAAACTAGAACATTCTAGGAGGTCTGGTTGCGGAGATATCTTAATTCAAAGTAAATCCATTAAAATCGTTTTTTTTTTTGAGTTTTGAAAGTTTGCATGACTTTGGATGTCTACAGTTCCACAAATAAGGCTCGGAAGGCCTTGCGGTTTATTAACCGCTTAATCAGTTTTTGGAGAGCTATCCATTGCTGAAAACTAGAGCATTTTGTGGACTCTGGTTGCAGAGGAATTTTGATTCAAAGTTAATCTTTCTTGTTTCAACCCAAAAACTAAAAATCTTAATATGGCCATAACTTCCAAAATAAAGCTCGTAAGAGGTTGCGGTTAACGTTGTTGAATAGATAACGGTCAGGTCTTTGCATTGCCGTTCAAAACTCAACTTTTGTTTTCCAATCGATTTTCGAAAAAAAGCATGGACTACCCCCTTATCACTAAAAATTGATTTTTTTAACGAAAGTCTCTGGAACCCATTGAAACGTACATATATATAAAGGTTTTGTCAAATGCAACCAGCACATCCAAAGCAAACCCTTTTATAAGGTCTAGTTTTCGAGATATTTGCATTCAAAGTTATTTTTTTGAGTTATGAAGACTTGTATGACTTTGGATGCCTACAGTTCCGCAAATAAGGCTATGACGTCATTTTCGCTTGCAAAACGCTTAATTAGTTTTTCAAGAGCTATCCATAGCTGAAAACTAGAACATTCTAGGAGGTCTGGTTGCGGAGATATCTTAATTCAAAGTAAATCCATTAAAATCGATTTTTTTTGAGTTTTGAAAGTTTGCATGACTTTGGATGTCTACAGTTCCACAAATAAGGCTCGGAAGGCCTTGCGGTTTATTAACCGCTTAATCAGTTTTTGGAGAGCTATCCATTGCTGAAAACTGGAGCATTTTGTGGGCTCTGGTTGCAGAGGAATTTTGATTCAAAGTTAATCTTTCCTGTTTCAACCCAAAAACTAAAAATCTTAATATGGCCATAACTTCCAAAATAAAGCTCGTAAGAGGTTGCGGTTAACGTTGTTGAACAGATAACGGTCAGGTCTTTGCATTGCCGTTCAAAACTCAACTTTTTTTTTCCAATCGATTTTCGAAAAAAAGCAAAAATTGATTTTTTTACGAAAGTCTCTGGAACCCATTGAAACGTACATATATAGAAAGGTTTTGTCAAATGCAACCAGCACATCCCAAGCAAACCCTTTTATAAGGTCTAGTTTTCGAGATATTTGCATTCAAAGTTATTTTTTTGAGTTATGAAGGCTTGTATGACTTTGGATGCCTACAGTTCCGCAAATAAGGGTATGACGTCATTGTCGCTTGCAAAACGCTTAATTAGTTTTTCAAGAGCTATCCATAGCTGAAAACTAGAACATTCTAGGAGGTCTGGTTGCGGAGATATCTTAATTCAAAGTAAATCCATTAAAATCGATTTTTTTGAGTTTTGAAAGTTTGCATGACTTTGGATGTCTACAGTTCCACAAATAAGGCTCGGAAGGCCTTGCGGTTTATTAACCGCTTAATCAGTTTTGGAGAGCTATCCATTGCTGAAAACTAGAGCATTTTGTGGGCTCTGGTTGCAGAGGAATTTTGATTCAAAGTTAATCTTTCTTGTTTCAACCCAAAAACTAAAAATCTTAATATGGCCATAACTTCCAAACTAAAGCTCGTAAGAGGTTGCGGTTAAGGTTGTTGAACAGATAACGGTCAGGTCTTTGCATTGCCGTTCAAAACTCAACTTTTTTTTTTCCAATCGATTTTCGAAAAAAAGCATGGCTACCCCCTTATCACTAAAAATTGATTTTTTTACGAAAGTCTCTGGAACCCATTGAAACGTACATATATAGAAAGGTTTTGTCAAATGCAACCAGCACATCCAAAGCAAACCCTTTGATAAGGTCTAGTTTTCGAGATATTTGCATTCAAAGTTATTTTTTTGAGTTATGAAGGCTTGTATGACTTTGGATGCCTACAGTTCCGCAAATAAGGGTATGACGTCAAAACGCTTAATTAGTTTTTCAAGAGCTATCCATAGCTGAAAACTAGAACATTCTAGGAGGTCTGGTTGCGGAGATATCTTAATTCAAAGTAAATCCATTAAAATCGTTTTTTTTGAGTTTTGAAAGTTTGCATGACTTTGGATGTCTACAGTTCCACAAATAAGGCTCGGAAGGCCTTGCGGTTTATTAACCGCTTAATCAGTTTTTGGAGAGCTATCCATTGCTGAAAACTGGAGCATTTTGTGGGCTCTGGTTGCAGAGGAATTTTGATTCAAAGTTAATCTTTCTTGTTTCAACCCAAAAACTAAAAATCTTAATATGGCCATAACTTCCAAAATAAAGCTCGTAAGAGGTTGCGGTTAACGTTGTTGAACAGATAACGGTCAGGTCTTTGCATTGCCGTTCAAAACTCAACTTTTTTTTTCCAATCGATTTTCGAAAAAAAGCATGGACTACCCCCTTATCACTAAAAATTGATTTTTTTACGAAAGTCTCTGGAACCCATTGAAACGTACATATACAGGGTGTCCCGTAAGTAATGGATAACCCTGAAATGCCGCATAGTAGACTTTATGACCGTCCTGAAAACTGATAAAAAAAAGTTCTATCCCAACCACAAGTTATTGGTAAAAATCTGCAATACTAGAGTAAATTTAGCAAAAACAAAAGTTTTCAAAATTAGCACAATAAACGTGAAAATAATACCAAGCGTTGAACATAGCAGATTCTTGATTTATTGGCTGTTTCTACGATGTTGTCCTTATGATAAATCCAAGCTTTCAACTTCTAGGGCCGAATGCATTATTGATAAAAAGGTCAAAAAAGTGCAAAAAACGGTTACATTTTCGAGCTTGTTTTGAATTTTACCTGTTCTATTGGGCTTTAATAAACCCATCAAATATTTTGTTGGTTGTTATTTTTTATTTGTTATTTTCTCCAAACAAAAATACCCCCTCGAGGAGATACCGAAGACTTAGTGCTTGCGGAACTTGACCGAGATCCTACAGTATCAATCCGAGCAATAGCACGACGCACTGGGATCGGAAAGACGACTGCGCATAATGTGCTAAGTAAATATAAATATCATTCCTTTCACCTAACACGGGTGCAAACTCTCCAGCTGCAAGATTTTGAAACGAGAATGAGTTTTTGTCGACAAATGATAATGAAAATTGAAGAAGATCCGCAGTTTTTTGACAAAATTCTTTGGAGCGATGAGTCGACATTTAAAAGAGATGGCTACACTAATCTCCATAATCTCCACTTCTGGGCACTACAAAACCCAAACATCATGAGGGAAGACAGGTCCCAGTACCAATTCAAAATAAACTATTGGACTGGGATTCTCAATGGAAAAATAATTGGACCCTTTGATTTGCCGGGGATTTTAACTGGCCAAGGTTATTTGGAGTTCCTCCAAAATGATCTACCTTGCTGGAAGAAGTGCCTCAAGAACTAAAGGGATCCCATTGGCTTCAAAATGATGGTTGTCCAGCACACTATGCTGTGCCTGTGCGGGCATATTTAAATGCCAGATATCCAGGCAGATGGATAGGATGTCTGAGACCAATTTTATGGCCACCCCGTTCACCAGACCTAAATCCACTTGATTTTTTTTATTGGGGATGCATTAAGGAAATCGTATACAGCAAGCCGATCAGGTCTTTAGAGAAGCTAAGAAATCGTGTGGAGGCAGCTGCATTACAAATTTCTGAGCAAAACCTTGCACGTTCACTAAGACGTTCATTTATTCGGAGGTGCAGAACCTGTATAAGAGTGGGTGGAAAACAGTTTGAGCATTTGCTTTAAATAAAAAAAAAAAATTAAAAAATTATCTATTTTTGTTTTTGTTTTCTAAATAAGTGATCATGTGATTAAAAGCTGGCTCAAAAAATTTTTGTGTAGAGAAAATAACAAATAAACTAATAGCAACCAACAAAATATTTGATGGGTTTGTTAAAGCCCAATAGAACAGGTAAAATTCAAAACAAGCTCGAAAATGTAACCGTTTTTTGCACTTTTTTGACATTTTTATCAATAATGCATTCGGCCCTAAAAGTTGAAAGCTTGGATTTTTCATTAGGACAACATCGTAGAAACAGCCAATAAATCAAAAATCTGCTATGTTCAACGCTTGGTATTATTTTCACGTTTACTGTGCTAATTTTGAAAACTTTTGTTTTTGCTAAATTTACTCTAGTATTGCAGATTTTTACCAATAACTTGCTATTGACTCTAGATATAATAATAAGTAATACCATTTTGAAATCTGCATTTAACGCGCATATTTTTCAAATAGTTGGCCACTCAGGTATTCATGCATTTTTTTTATACCAGCTATGATATAACTTTTTCAAAAATTATTTGTTTTCACATTTTGCATTGAAATTCAATGTTAAATAATTTTTTTCTCTAAGAAGTCCAACAGTTATAATAATTTTCTTTTACTTATGTGTTGGCACAAGTAATGTAAAATATTCCTGCAAAACAAAAATGATGGAACTCATTCACTTGTAGTCGTGGTATTCAAAAATGTAAAGTAAGAAAAAAAATAAATCACTGAACAAAAAAATGCACACAACTTTTCTTGTGGTTGGGATAGAACTTTTTTTTATCAGTTTTCAGGACGGTCATAAAGTCTACTATGCGGCATTTCAGGGTTATCCATTACTTACGGGACACCCTGTATAGAAAGGTTTTGTCAAATGCAACCAGCACATCCAAAGCAAACCCTTTTATAAGGTCTAGTTTTCGAGATATTTGCATTCAAAGTTATTTTTTTGAGTTATGAAGGCTTGTATGACTTTGGATGCCTACAGTTCCGCAAATAAGGCTATGACGTCATTTTCGCTTGCAAAACGCTTAATTAGTTTTTCAAGAGCTATCCATAGGTTGCAGAGGAATTTTGATTCAAAGTTAATCTTTCTTGTTTCAACCCAAAAACTAAAAATCTTAATATGGCCATAACTTCCAAACTAAAGCTCGTAAGAGGTTGCGGTTAAGGTTGTTGAACAGATAACGGTCAGGTCTTTGCATTGCCGTTCAAAACTCAACTTTTTTTTCCAATCGATTTTCGAAAAAAAGCATGGACTACCCCCTTATCACTAAAAATTGATTTTTTTACGAAAGTCTCTGGAACCCATTGAAACGTACATGTATAGAAAGGTTTTGTCAAATGCAACCAGCACATCCAAAGCAAACCCTTTTATAAGGTCTAGTTTTCGAGATATTTGCATTCAAAGTTATTTGTTTGAGTTATGAAGGCTTGTATGACTTTGGATGCCTACAGTTCCGCAAATAAGGCTATGACGTCATTTTCGCTTGCAAAACGCTTAATTAGTTTTTCAAGAGCTATCCATAGCTGAAAACTAGAACATTCTAGGAGGTCTGGTTGCGGAGATATCTTAATTCAAAGTAAATCCATTAAAATCGTTTTTTTTTGAGTTTTGAAAGTTTGCATGACTTTGGATGTCTACAGTTCCACAAATAAGGCTCGGAAGGCCTTGCGGTTTATTAACCGCTTAATCAGTTTTTGGAGAGCTATCCATTGCTGAAAACTAGAGCATTTTGTGGGCTCTGGTTGCAGATGAATTTTGATTCAAAGTTAATCTTTCTTGTTTCAACCCAAAAACTAAAAATCTTAATATGGCCATAACTTCCAAAATAAAGCTCGTAAGAGGTTGCGGTTAACGTTGTTGAACAGATAACGGTCAGGTCTTTGCATTGCCGTTCAAAACTCAACTTTTTTTTTTTCCAATCGATTTTCGAAAAAAAGCATGGACTACCCCCTTATCACTAAAAATTGATTTTTTTACGAAAGTCTCTGGAACCCATTGAAACGTACATATATAGAAAGGTTTTGTCAAATGCAACCAGCACATCCAAAGCAAACCCTTTTATAAGGTCTAGTTTTCGAGATATTTGCATTCAAAGTTATTTTTTTGAGTTATGAAGGCTTGTATGACTTTGGATGCCTACAGTTCCGCAAATAAGGCTATGACGTCATTTTCGCTTGCAAAACGCTTAATTAGTTTTTCAAGAGCTATCCATAGCTGAAAACTAGAACATTCTAGGAGGTCTGGTTGCGGAGATATCTTAATTCAAAGTAAATCCATTAAAATCGTTTTTTTTTGAGTTTTGAAAGTTTGCATGACTTTGGATGTCTACAGTTCCACAAATAAGGCTCGGAAGGCCTTGTGGTTTATTAACCGCTTAATCAGTTCTTGGAGAGCTATCCATTGCTGAAAACTAGAGCATTTTGTGGGCTCTGGTTGCAGAGGTATTTTGATTCAAAGTTAATCTTTCTTGTTTCAACCCAAAAACTAAAAATCTTAATATGGCCATAACTTCCAAAATAAAGCTCGTAAGAGGTTGCGGTTAACGTTGTTGAACAGATAACGGTCAGGTCTTTGCATTGCCGTTCAAAACTCAACTTTTTTTTTTCCAATCGATTTTCGAAAAAAAGCATGGACTACCCCCTTATCACTAAAAATTGATTTTTTTACGAAAGTCTCTGGAACCCATTGAAACGTACATATATAGAAAGGTTTTGTCAAATGCAACCAGCACATCCAAAGCAAACCCTTTTATAAGGTCTAGTTTTCGAGATATTTGCATTCAAAGTTATTTTTTTGAGTTATGAAGGCTTGTATGACTTTGGATGCCTACAGTTCCGCAAATAAGGCTATGACGTCATTTTCGCTTGCAAAACGCTGAATTAGTTTTTCAAGAGCTATCCATAGCTGAAAACTAAAACATTCTAGGAGGTCTGGTTGCGGAGATATCTTAATTCAAAGTAAATCCATTAAAATCGATTTTTTTGAGTTTTGAAAGTTTGCATGACTTTGGATGTCTACAGTTCCACAAATAAGGCTCGGAAGGCCTTGTGGTTTATTAAACGCTTAATCAGTTCTTGGAGAGCTATCCATTGCTGAAAACTAGAGCATTTTGTGGGCTCTGGTTGCAGAGGTATTTTGATTCAAAGTTAATCTTTCTTGTTTCAACCCAAAAACTAAAAATCTTAATATGGCCATAACTTCCAAAATAAAGCTCGTAAGAGGTTGCGGTTAACGTTGTTGAACAGATAACGGTCAGGTCTTTGCATTGCCGTTCAAAACTCAACTTTTTTTTTCCAATCGATTTTCGAAAAAAAGCATGGACTACCCCCTTATCACTAAAAATTGATTTTTTTACGAAAGTCTCTGGAACCCATTGAAACGTACATATATAGAAAGGTTTTGTCAAATGCAACCAGCACATCCAAAGCAAACCCTTTTATAAGGTCTAGTTTTCGAGATATTTGCATTCAAAGTTATTTTTTTGAGTTATGAAGGCTTGTATGACTTTGGATGCCTACAGTTCCGCAAATAAGGCTATGACGTCATTTTCGCTTGCAAAACGCTGAATTAGTTTTTCAAGAGCTATCCATAGCTGAAAACTAAAACATTCTAGGAGGTCTGGTTGCGGAGATATCTTAATTCAAAGTAAATCCATTAAAATCGATTTTTTTGAGTTTTGAAAGTTTGCATGACTTTGGATGTCTACAGTTCCACAAATAAGGCTCGGAAGGCCTTGTGGTTTATTAACCGCTTAATCAGTTCTTGGAGAGCTATCCATTGCTGAAAACTAGAGCATTTTGTGGGCTCTGGTTGCAGAGGTATTTTGATTCAAAGTTAATCTTTCTTGTTTCAACCCAAAAACTAAAAATCTTAATATGGCCATAACTTCCAAAATAAAGCTCATAAGAGGTTGCAGTTAACGTTGTTGAACAGATAACGGTCAGGTCTTTGCATTGCCGTTCAAAACTCAACTTTTTTTTTCCAATCGATTTTCGAAAAAAAGCATGGACTACCCCCTTATCACTATAAATTGATTTTTTTACGAAAGTCTCTGGAACCCATTGAAACGTACATATATAGAAAGGTTTTGTCAAATGCAACCAGCACATCCAAAGCAAACCCTTTTATAAGGTCTAGTTTTCGAGATATTTGCATTCAAAGTTATTTTTTTGAGTTATGAAGGCTTGTATGACTTTGGATGCCTACAGTTCCGCAAATAAGGCTATGACGTCATTTTCGCTTGCAAAACGCTGAATTAGTTTTTCAAGAGCTATCCATAGCTGAAAACTAAAACATTCTAGGAGGTCTGGTTGCGGAGATATCTTAATTCAAAGTAAATCCATTAAAATCGATTTTTTTGAGTTTTGAAAGTTTGCATGACTTTGGATGTCTACAGTTCCACAAATAAGGCTCGGAAGGCCTTGTGGTTTATTAACCGCTTAATCAGTTCTTGGAGAGCTATCCATTGCTGAAAACTAGAGCATTTTGTGGGCTCTGGTTGCAGAGGTATTTTGATTCAAAGTTAATCTTTCTTGTTTCAACCCAAAAACTAAAAATCTTAATATGGCCATAACTTCCAAAATAAAGCTCATAAGAGGTTGCGGTTAACGTTGTTGAACAGATAACGGTCAGGTCTTTGCATTGCCGTTCAAAACTCAACTTTTTTTTTCCAATCGATTTTCGAAAAAAAGCATGGACTACCCCCTTATCACTAAAAATTGATTTTTTTACGAAAGTCTCTGGAACCCATTGAAACGTACATATATAGAAAGGTTTTGTCAAATGCAACCAGCACATCCAAAGCAAACCCTTTTATAAGGTCTAGTTTTCGAGATATTTGCATTCAAAGTTATTTTTTTGAGTTATGAAGGCTTGTATGACTTTGGATGCCTACAGTTCCGCAAATAAGGCTATGACGTCATTTTCGCTTGCAAAACGCTGAATTAGTTTTTCAAGAGCTATCCATAGCTGAAAACTAGAACATTCTAGGAGGTCTGGTTGCGGAGATATCTTAATTCAAAGTAAATCCATTAAAATCGTTTTTTTTGAGTTTTGAAAGTTTGCATGACTTTGGATGTCTACAGTTCCACAAATAAGGCTCGGAAGGCCTTGCGGTTTATTAACCGCTCAATCAGTTTTTGGAGAGCTATCCATTGCTGAAAACTAGAGCATTTTGTGGACTCTGGTTGCAGAGGAATTTTGATTCAAAGTTAATCTTTCTTGTTTCAACCCAAAAACTAAAAATCTTAATATGGCCATAACTTCCAAAATAAAGCTCGTTAGAGGTTGCGGTTAACGTTGTTGAACAGATAACGGTCAGGTCTTTGCATTGCCGTTCAAAACTCAACTTTTTTTTCCAATCGATTTTCGAAAAAAAGCATGGACTACCCCCTTATCACTAAAAATTGATTTTTTTACGAAAGTCTCTGGAACCCATTGAAACGTACATATATAGAAAGGTTTTGTCAAATGCAACCAGCACATCCAAAGCAAACCCTTTTATAAGGTCTAGTTTTCGAGATATTTGCATTCAAAGTTATTTTTTTGAGTTATGAAGGCTTGTATGACTTTGGATGCCTACAGTTCCGCAAATAAGGCTATGACGTCATTTTCGCTTGCAAAACGCTGAATTAGTTTTTCAAGAGCTATCCATAGCTGAAAACTAAAACATTCTAGGAGGTCTGGTTGCGGAGATATCTTAATTCAAAGTAAATCCATTAAAATCGATTTTTTTGAGTTTTGAAAGTTTGCATGACTTTGGATGTCTACAGTTCCACAAATAAGGCTCGGAAGGCCTTGTGGTTTATTAACCGCTTAATCAGTTCTTGGAGAGCTATCCATTGCTGAAAACTAGAGCATTTTGTGGGCTCTGGTTGCAGAGGTATTTTGATTCAAAGTTAATCTTTCTTGTTTCAACCCAAAAACTAAAAATCTTAATATGGCCATAACTTCCAAAATAAAGCTCGTATGAGGTTGCGGTTAACGTTGTTGAACAGATAACGGTCAGGTCTTTGCATTGCCGTTCAAAACTCAACTTTTTTTTTCCAATCGATTTTCGAAAAAAAGCATGGACTACCCCCTTATCACTAAAAATTGATTTTTTTACGAAAGTCTCTGGAACCCATTGAAACGTACATATATAGAAAGGTTTTGTCAAATGCAACCAGCACATCCAAAGCAAACCCTTTTATAAGGTCTAGTTTTCGAGATATTTGCATTCAAAGTTATTTTTTTGAGTTATGAAGGCTTGTATGACTTTGGATGCCTACAGTTCCGCAAATAAGGCTATGACGTCATTTTCGCTTGCAAAACGCTGAATAAGTTTTTCAAGAGCTATCCATAGCTGAAAACTAGAACATTCTAGGAGGTCTGGTTGCGGAGATATCTTAATTCAAAGTAAATCCATTAAAATCGTTTTTTTTGAGTTTTGAAAGTTTGCATGACTTTGGATGTCTACAGTTCCACAAATAAGGCTCGGAAGGCCTTGCGGTTTATTAACCGCTTAATCAGTTTTTGGAGAGCTATCCATTGCTGAAAACTAGAGCATTTTGTGGACTCTGGTTGCAGAGGAATTTTGATTCAAAGTTAATCTTTCTTGTTTCAACCCAAAAACTAAAAATCTTAATATGGCCATAACTTCCAAAATAAAGCTCGTAAGAGGTTGCGGTTAACGTTGTTGAACAGATAACGGTCAGGTCTTTGCATTGCCGTTCAAAACTCAACTTTTTTTTTCCAATCGATTTTCGAAAAAAAGCATGGACTACCCCCTTATCACTAAAAATTGATTTTTTTACGAAAGTCTCTGGAACCCATTGAAACGTACATATATAGAAAGGTTTTGTCAAATGCAACCAGCACATCCAAAGCAAACCCTTTTATAAGGTCTAGTTTTCGAGATATTTGCATTCAAAGTTATTTTTTTGAGTTATGAAGGCTTGTATGACTTTGGATGCCTACAGTTCCGCAAATAAGGCTATGACGTCATTTTCGCTTGCAAAACGCTGAATTAGTTTTTCAAGAGCTATCCATAGCTGAAAACTAGAACATTCTAGGAGGTCTGGTTGCGGAGATATCTTAATTCAAAGTAAATCCATTAAAATCGATTTTTTTGAGTTTTGAAAGTTTGCATGACTTTGGATGTCTACAGTTACACAAATAAGGCTCGGAAGGCCTTGCGGTTTATTAACCGCTCAATCAGTTTTTGGAGAGCTATCCATTGCTGAAAACTAGAGCATTTTGTGGACTCTGGTTGCAGAGGAATTTTGATTCAAAGTTAATCTTTCTTGTTTCAACCCAAAAACTAAAAATCTTAATATGGCCATAACTTCCAAAATAAAGCTCGTTAGAGGTTGCGGTTAACGTTGTTGAACAGATAACGGTCAGGTCTTTGCATTGCCGTTCAAAACTCAACTTTTTTTTCCAATCGATTTTCGAAAAAAAGCATGGACTACCCCCTTATCACTAAAAATTGATTTTTTTACGAAAGTCTCTGGAACCCATTGAAACGTACATATATAGAAAGGTTTTGTCAAATGCAACCAGCACATCCAAAGCAAACCCTTTTATAAGGTCTAGTTTTCGAGATATTTGCATTCAAAGTTATTTTTTTGAGTTATGAAGGCTTGTATGACTTTGGATGCCTACAGTTCCGCAAATAAGGCTATGACGTCATTTTCGCTTGCAAAACGCTGAATTAGTTTTTCAAGAGCTATCCATAGCTGAAAACTAAAACATTCTAGGAGGTCTGGTTGCGGAGATATCTTAATTCAAAGTAAATCCATTAAAATCGATTTTTTTGAGTTTTGAAAGTTTGCATGACTTTGGATGTCTACAGTTCCACAAATAAGGCTCGGAAGGCCTTGTGGTTTATTAACCGCTTAATCAGTTCTTGGAGAGCTATCCATTGCTGAAAACTAGAGCATTTTGTGGGCTCTGGTTGCAGAGGTATTTTGATTCAAAGTTAATCTTTCTTGTTTCAACCCAAAAACTAAAAATCTTAATATGGCCATAACTTCCAAAATAAAGCTCGTATGAGGTTGCGGTTAACGTTGTTGAACAGATAACGGTCAGGTCTTTGCATTGCCGTTCAAAACTCAACTTTTTTTTTCCAATCGATTTTCGAAAAAAAGCATGGACTACCCCCTTATCACTAAAAATTGATTTTTTTACGAAAGTCTCTGGAACCCATTGAAACGTACATATATAGAAAGGTTTTGTCAAATGCAACCAGCACATCCAAAGCAAACCCTTTTATAAGGTCTAGTTTTCGAGATATTTGCATTCAAAGTTATTTTTTTGAGTTATGAAGGCTTGTATGACTTTGGATGCCTACAGTTCCGCAAATAAGGCTATGACGTCATTTTCGCTTGCAAAACGCTGAATAAGTTTTTCAAGAGCTATCCATAGCTGAAAACTAGAACATTCTAGGAGGTCTGGTTGCGGAGATATCTTAATTCAAAGTAAATCCATTAAAATCGTTTTTTTTGAGTTTTGAAAGTTTGCATGACTTTGGATGTCTACAGTTCCACAAATAAGGCTCGGAAGGCCTTGCGGTTTATTAACCGCTTAATCAGTTTTTGGAGAGCTATCCATTGCTGAAAACTAGAGCATTTTGTGGACTCTGGTTGCAGAGGAATTTTGATTCAAAGTTAATCTTTCTTGTTTCAACCCAAAAACTAAAAATCTTAATATGGCCATAACTTCCAAAATAAAGCTCGTAAGAGGTTGCGGTTAACGTTGTTGAACAGATAACGGTCAGGTCTTTGCATTGCCGTTCAAAACTCAACTTTTTTTTTCCAATCGATTTTCGAAAAAAAGCATGGACTACCCCCTTATCACTAAAAATTGATTTTTTTACGAAAGTCTCTGGAACCCATTGAAACGTACATATATAGAAAGGTTTTGTCAAATGCAACCAGCACATCCAAAGCAAACCCTTTTATAAGGTCTAGTTTTCGAGATATTTGCATTCAAAGTTATTTTTTTGAGTTATGAAGGCTTGTATGACTTTGGATGCCTACAGTTCCGCAAATAAGGCTATGACGTCATTTTCGCTTGCAAAACGCTGAATTAGTTTTTCAAGAGCTATCCATAGCTGAAAACTAGAACATTCTAGGAGGTCTGGTTGCGGAGATATCTTAATTCAAAGTAAATCCATTAAAATCGATTTTTTTGAGTTTTGAAAGTTTGCATGACTTTGGATGTCTACAGTTACACAAATAAGGCTCGGAAGGCCTTGCGGTTTATTAACCGCTTAATCAGTTTTTGGAGAGCTATCCATTGCTGAAAACTAGAGCATTTTGTGGGCTCTGGTTGCAGAGGAATTTTGATTCAAAGTTAATCTTTCTTGTTTCAACCCAAAAACTAAAAATCTTAATATGGCCATAACTTCCAAAATAAAGCTCGTAAGAGGTTGCGGTTAACGTTGTTGAACAGATAACGGTCAGGTCTTTGCATTGCCGTTCAAAACTCAACTTTTTTTTCCAATCGATTTTCGAAAAAAAGCATGGACTACCCCCTTATGACTAAAAATTGATTTTTTTACGAAAGTCTCTGGAACCCATTGAAACGTACATATATAGAAAGGTTTTGTCAAATGCAACCAGCACATCCAAAGCAAACCCTTTTATAAGGTCTAGTTTTCGAGATATTTGCATTCAAAGTTATTTTTTTGAGTTATGAAGGCTTGTATGACTTTGGATGCCTACAGTTCCGCAAATAAGGTTATGACGTCATTTTCGCTTGCAAAACGCTGAATTAGTTTTTCAAGAGCTATCCATAGCTGAAAACTAGAACATTCTAGGAGGTCTGGTTGCGGAGATATCTTAATTCAAAGTAAATCCATTAAAATCGTTTTTTTTTGAGTTTTGAAAGTTTGCATGACTTTGGATGTCTACAGTTCCACAAATAAGGCTCGGAAGGCCTTGCGGTTTATTAACCTTGCGGTTTATTAACTTCCAAAATAAAGCTCGTAAGAGGTTGCGGTTAACGTTGTTGAACAGATAACGGTCAGGTCTTTGCATTGCCGTTCAAAACTCAACTTTTTTTTTTCCAATCGATTTTCGAAAAAAAGCATGGACTACCCCCTTATGACTAAAAATTGATTTTTTTACGAAAGTCTCTGGAACCCATTGAAACGTACATATATAGAAAGGTTTTGTCAAATGCAACCAGCACATCCAAAGCAAACCCTTTTATAAGGTCTAGTTTTCGAGATATTTGCATTCAAAGTTATTTTTTTGAGTTATGAAGGCTTGTATGACTTTGGATGCCTACAGTTCCGCAAATAAGGCTATGACGTCATTTTCGCTTGCAAAACGCTGAATTAGTTTTTCAAGAGCTATCCATAGCTGAAAACTAAAACATTCTAGGAGGTCTGGTTGCGGAGATATCTTAATTCAAAGTAAATCCATTAAAATCGATTTTTTTGAGTTTTGAAAGTTTGCATGACTTTGGATGTCTACAGTTACACAAATAAGGCTCGGAAGGCCTTGCGGTTTATTAACCGCTTAATCAGTTTTTGGAGAGCTATCCATTGCTGAAAACTAGAGCATTTTGTGGGCTCTGGTTGCAGAGGAATTTTGATTCAAAGTTAATCTTTCTTGTTTCAACCCAAAAACTAAAAATCTTAATATGGCCATAACTTCCAAAATAAAGCTCGTAAGAGGTTGCGGTTAACGTTGTTGAACAGATAACGGTCAGGTCTTTGCATTGCCGTTCAAAACTCAACTTTTTTTTTTCCAATCGATTTTCGAAAAAAAGCATGGACTACCCCCTTATCACTAAAAATTGATTTTTTTACGAAAGTCTCTGGAACCCATTGAAACGTACATATATAGAAAGGTTTTGTCAAATGCAACCAGCACATCCAAAGCAAACCCTTTTATAAGGTCAAGTTTTCGAGATATTTGCATTCAAAGATATTTTTTTGAGTTATGAAGGCTTGTATGACTTTGGATGCCTACAGTTCCGCAAATAAGGGTATGACGTCATTTTCGCCAATCGATTTTCGAAAAAAAGCATGGACTACCCCCTTATGACTAAAAATTGATTTTTTTACGAAAGTCTCTGGAACCCATTGAAACGTACATATATAGAAAGGTTTTGTCAAATGCAACCAGCACATCCAAAGCACATCTAGCTTTCGAGATATTTGCATTCAAAGTTATTTTTTTGAGTTATGAAGGCTTGTATGACTTTGGATGCCTACAGTTCCGCAAATAAGGGTATGACGTCATTTTCGCTTGCAAAACGCTGAATTAGTTTTTCAAGAGCTATCCATAGCTGAAAACTAGAACATTCTAGGAGGTCTGGTTGCGGAGATATCTTAATTCAAAGTAAATCCATTAAAATCGTTTTTTTTTTTGAGTTTTGAAAGTTTGCATGACTTTGGATGTCTACAGTTACACAAATAAGGCTCGGAAGGCCTTGCGGTTTATTAACCGCTTAATTAGTTTTTGGAGAGCTATCCATTGCTGAAAACTAGAGCATTTTGTGGGCTCTGGTTGCAGAGGAATTTTGATTCAAAGTTAATCTTTCTTGTTTCAACCCAAAAACTAAAAATCTTAATATGGCCATAACTTCCAAAATAAAGCTCGTATGAGGTTGCGGTTAACGTTGTTGAACAGATAACGGTCAGGTCTTTGCATTGCCGTTCAAAACTCAACTTTTTTTTTCCAATCGATTTTCGAAAAAAAGCATGGACTACCCCCTTATCACTAAAAATTGATTTTTTTACGAAAGTCTCTGGAACCCATTGAAACGTACATATATAGAAAGGTTTTGTCAAATGCAACCAGCACATCCAAAGCAAACCCTTTTATAAGGTCTAGTTTTCGAGATATTTGCATTCAAAGTTATTTTTTTGAGTTATGAAGGCTTGTATGACTTTGGATGCCTACAGTTCCGCAAATAAGGCTATGACGTCATTTTCGCTTGCAAAACGCTGAATAAGTTTTTCAAGAGCTATCCATAGCTGAAAACTAGAACATTCTAGGAGGTCTGGTTGCGGAGATATCTTAATTCAAAGTAAATCCATTAAAATCGTTTTTTTTGAGTTTTGAAAGTTTGCATGACTTTGGATGTCTACAGTTCCACAAATAAGGCTCGGAAGGCCTTGCGGTTTATTAACCGCTTAATCAGTTTTTGGAGAGCTATCCATTGCTGAAAACTAGAGCATTTTGTGGACTCTGGTTGCAGAGGAATTTTGATTCAAAGTTAATCTTTCTTGTTTCAACCCAAAAACTAAAAATCTTAATATGGCCATAACTTCCAAAATAAAGCTCGTAAGAGGTTGCGGTTAACGTTGTTGAACAGATAACGGTCAGGTCTTTGCATTGCCGTTCAAAACTCAACTTTTTTTTTCCAATCGATTTTCGAAAAAAAGCATGGACTACCCCCTTATCACTAAAAATTGATTTTTTTACGAAAGTCTCTGGAACCCATTGAAACGTACATATATAGAAAGGTTTTGTCAAATGCAACCAGCACATCCAAAGCAAACCCTTTTATAAGGTCTAGTTTTCGAGATATTTGCATTCAAAGTTATTTTTTTGAGTTATGAAGGCTTGTATGACTTTGGATGCCTACAGTTCCGCAAATAAGGCTATGACGTCATTTTCGCTTGCAAAACGCTGAATTAGTTTTTCAAGAGCTATCCATAGCTGAAAACTAGAACATTCTAGGAGGTCTGGTTGCGGAGATATCTTAATTCAAAGTAAATCCATTAAAATCGATTTTTTTGAGTTTTGAAAGTTTGCATGACTTTGGATGTCTACAGTTACACAAATAAGGCTCGGAAGGCCTTGCGGTTTATTAACCGCTTAATCAGTTTTTGGAGAGCTATCCATTGCTGAAAACTAGAGCATTTTGTGGGCTCTGGTTGCAGAGGAATTTTGATTCAAAGTTAATCTTTCTTGTTTCAACCCAAAAACTAAAAATATTAATATGGCCATAACTTCCAAAATAAAGCTCGTAAGAGGTTGCGGTTAACGTTGTTGAACAGATAACGGTCAGGTCTTTGCATTGCCGTTCAAAACTCAACTTTTTTTTCCAATCGATTTTCGAAAAAAAGCATGGACTACCCCCTTATGACTAAAAATTGATTTTTTTACGAAAGTCTCTGGAACCCATTGAAACGTACATATATAGAAAGGTTTTGTCAAATGCAACCAGCACATCCAAAGCAAACCCTTTTATAAGGTCTAGTTTTCGAGATATTTGCATTCAAAGTTATTTTTTTGAGTTATGAAGGCTTGTATGACTTTGGATGCCTACAGTTCCGCAAATAAGGTTATGACGTCATTTTCGCTTGCAAAACGCTGAATTAGTTTTTCAAGAGCTATCCATAGCTGAAAACTAGAACATTCTAGGAGGTCTGGTTGCGGAGATATCTTAATTCAAAGTAAATCCATTAAAATCGTTTTTTTTTGAGTTTTGAAAGTTTGCATGACTTTGGATGTCTACAGTTCCACAAATAAGGCTCGGAAGGCCTTGCGGTTTATTAACCTTGCGGTTTATTAACTTCCAAAATAAAGCTCGTAAGAGGTTGCGGTTAACGTTGTTGAACAGATAACGGTCAGGTCTTTGCATTGCCGTTCAAAACTCAACTTTTTTTTTTCCAATCGATTTTCGAAAAAAAGCATGGACTACCCCCTTATGACTAAAAATTGATTTTTTTACGAAAGTCTCTGGAACCCATTGAAACGTACATATATAGAAAGGTTTTGTCAAATGCAACCAGCACATCCAAAGCAAACCCTTTTATAAGGTCTAGTTTTCGAGATATTTGCATTCAAAGTTATTTTTTTGAGTTATGAAGGCTTGTATGACTTTGGATGCCTACAGTTCCGCAAATAAGGCTATGACGTCATTTTCGCTTGCAAAACGCTGAATTAGTTTTTCAAGAGCTATCCATAGCTGAAAACTAAAACATTCTAGGAGGTCTGGTTGCGGAGATATCTTAATTCAAAGTAAATCCATTAAAATCGATTTTTTTGAGTTTTGAAAGTTTGCATGACTTTGGATGTCTACAGTTACACAAATAAGGCTCGGAAGGCCTTGCGGTTTATTAACCGCTTAATCAGTTTTTGGAGAGCTATCCATTGCTGAAAACTAGAGCATTTTGTGGGCTCTGGTTGCAGAGGAATTTTGATTCAAAGTTAATCTTTCTTGTTTCAACCCAAAAACTGAAAATCTTAATATGGCCATAACTTCCAAAATAAAGCTCGTAAGAGGTTGCGGTTAACGTTGTTGAACAGATAACGGTCAGGTCTTTGCATTGCCGTTCAAAACTCAACTTTTTTTTTTCCAATCGATTTTCGAAAAAAAGCATGGACTACCCCCTTATCACTAAAAATTGATTTTTTTACGAAAGTCTCTGGAACCCATTGAAACGTACATATATAGAAAGGTTTTGTCAAATGCAACCAGCACATCCAAAGCAAACCCTTTTATAAGGTCTAGTTTTCGAGATATTTGCATTCAAAGATATTTTTTTGAGTTATGAAGGCTTGTATGACTTTGGATGCCTACAGTTCCGCAAATAAGGGTATGACGTCATTTTCGCCAATCGATTTTCGAAAAAAAGCATGGACTACCCCCTTATGACTAAAAATTGATTTTTTTACGAAAGTCTCTGGAACCCATTGAAACGTACATATATAGAAAGGTTTTGTCAAATGCAACCAGCACATCCAAAGCACATCTAGCTTTCGAGATATTTGCATTCAAAGTTATTTTTTTGAGTTATGAAGGCTTGTATGACTTTGGATGCCTACAGTTCCGCAAATAAGGGTATGACGTCATTTTCGCTTGCAAAACGCTGAATTAGTTTTTCAAGAGCTATCCATAGCTGAAAACTAGAACATTCTAGGAGGTCTGGTTGCGGAGATATCTTAATTCAAAGTAAATCCATTAAAATCGTTTTTTTTTTTGAGTTTTGAAAGTTTGCATGACTTTGGATGTCTACAGTTACACAAATAAGGCTCGGAAGGCCTTGCGGTTTATTAACCGCTTAATTAGTTTTTGGAGAGCTATCCATTGCTGAAAACTAGAGCATTTTGTGGGCTCTGGTTGCAGAGGAATTTTGATTCAAAGTTAATCTTTCTTGTTTCAACCCAAAAACTAAAAATCTTAATATGGCCATAGCTTCCAAAATAAAGCTCGTAAGAGGTTGCGGTTAACGTTGTTGAACAGATAACGGTCAGGTCTTTGCATTGCCGTTCAAAACTTAACTTTTTTTTCCAATCGATTTTCGAAAAAAAGCATGGACTACCCCCTTATCACTAAAAATTGATTTTTTTACGAAAGTCTCTGGAACCCATTGAAACGTACATATATAGAAAGGTTTTGTCAAATGCAACCAGCACATCCAAAGCAAACCCTTTTATAAGGTCTAGTTTTCGAGATATTTTCATTCAAAGTTATTTTTTTGACTTATGAAGGCTTGTATGACTTTGGATGCCTACAGTTCCGCAAATAAGGGTATGACGTCATTTTCGCTTGCAAAACGCTTAATTAGTTTTTCAAGAGCTATCCATAGCTGAAAACTAGAACATTCTAGGAGGTCTGGTTGCGGAGATATCTTAATTCAAAGTAAATCCATTAAAATCCATTTTTTTGAGTTTTGAAAGTTTGCATGACTTTGGATGTCTACAGTTCCACAAATAAGGCTCGGAAGGCCTTGCGGTTTATTAACCGCTTAATCAGTTCTTGGAGAGCTATCCATTGCTGAAAACTAGAGCATTTTGTGGGCTCTGGTTGCAGAGGTATTTTGATTCAAAGTTAATCTTTCTTGTTTCAACCCAAAAACTAAAAATCTTAATATGGCCATAACTTCCAAAATAAAGCTCGTAAGAGGTTGCGGTTAACGTTGTTGAACAGATAACGGTCAGGTCTTTGCATTGCCGTTCAAAACTCAACTTTTTTTTCCAATCGATTTTCGAAAAAAAGCATGGACTACCCCCTTATCACTAAAAATTGATTTTTTTACGAAAGTCTCTGGAACCCATTGAAACGTACATATATAGAAAGGTTTTGTCAAATGCAACCAGCACATCCAAAGCAAACCCTTTTATAAGGTCTAGTTTTCGAGATATTTGCATTCAAAGTTATTTTTTTGAGTTATGAAGGCTTGTATGACTTTGGATGCCTACAGTTCCGCAAATAAGGCTATGACGTCATTTTCGCTTGCAAAACGCTTAATTAGTTTTTCAAGAGCTATCCATAGCTGAAAACTAGAACATTCTAGGAGGTCTGGTTGCGGAGATATCTTAATTCAAAGTAAATCCATTAAAATCGTTTTTTTTGAGTTTTGAAAGTTTGCATGACTTTGGATGTCTACAGTTCCACAAATAAGGCTCGGAAGGCCTTGCGGTTTATTAACCGCTTAATTAGTTTTTGGAGAGCTATCCATTGCTGAAAACTAGAGCATTTTGTGGGCTCTGGTTGCAGAGGAATTTTGATTCAAAGTTAATCTTTCTTGTTTCAACCCAAAAACTAAAAATCGTAATATGGCCATAACTTCCAAAATAAAGCTCGTAAGAGGTTGCGGTTAACGTTGTTGAACAGATAACGGTCAGGTCTTTGCATTGCCGTTCAAAACTTAACTTTTTTTTTTCCAATTGATTTTCGAAAAAAAGCATGGGCTACCCCCTTATCACTAAAAATTGATTTTTTTACGAAAGTCTCTGGAACCCATTGAAACGTACATATATAGAAAGGTTTTGTCAAATGCAACCAGCACATCCAAAGCAAACCCTTTTATAAGGTCTAGTTTTCGAGATATTTGCATTCAAAGTTATTTTTTTGAGTTATGAAGGCTTGTATGACTTTGGATGCCTACAGTTCCGCAAATAAGGGTATGACGTCATTTTCGCTTGCAAAACGCTTAATTAGTTTTTCAAGAGCTATCCATAGCTGAAAACTAGAACATTCTAGGAGGTCTGGTTGCGGAGATATCTTAATTCAAAGTAAATCCATTAAAATCGATTTTTTTGAGTTTTGAAAGTTTGCATGACTTTGGATGTCTACAGTTCCACAAATAAGGCTCGGAAGGCCTTGCGGTTTATTAACCGCTTAATCAGTTTTTGGAGAGCTATCCATTGCTGAAAACTAGAGCATTTTGTGGGCTCTGGTTGCAGAGGAATTTTGATTCAAAGTTAATCTTTCTTGTTTCAACCCAAAAACTAAAAATCTTAATATGGCCATAACTTCCAAAATAAAGCTCGTAAGAGGTTGCGGTTAACGTTGTTGAACAGATAACGGTCAGGTCTTTGCATTGCCGTTCAAAACTCAACTTTTTTTTCCAATCGATTTTCGAAAAAAAGCATGGACTACCCCCTTATCACTAAAAATTGATTTTTTTACGAAAGTCTCTGGAACCCATTGAAATGTACATATATAGAAAGGTTTTGTCAAATACAACCAGCACATCCAAAGCAAACCCTTTTATAAGGTCTAGTTTTCGAGATATTTGCATTCAAAGTTATTTTTTTGAGTTATGAAGGCTTGTATGACTTTGGATGCCTACAGTTCCGCAAATAAGGGTATGACGTCATTTTCGCTTGCAAAACGCTTAATTAGTTTTTCAAGAGCTATCCATAGCTGAAAACTAGAACATTCTAGGAGGTCTGGTTGCGGAGATATCTTAATTCAAAGTAAATCCATTAAAATCGATTTTTTTGAGTTTTGAAAGTTTGCATGACTTTGGATGTCTACAGTTCCACAAATAAGGCTCGGAAGGCCTTGCGGTTTATTAACCGCTTAATTAGTTTTTGGAGAGCTATCCATTGCTGAAAACTAAAAATCGTAATATGGCCATAACTTCCAAAATAAAGCTCGTAAGAGGTTGCGGTTAACGTTGTTGAACAGATAACGGTCAGGTCTTTGCATTGCCGTTCAAAACTTAACTTTTTTTTTTCCAATTGATTTTCGAAAAAAAGCATGGGCTACCCCCTTATCACTAAAAATTGATTTTTTTACGAAAGTCTCTGGAACCCATTGAAACGTACATATATAGAAAGGTTCTGTCAAATGCAACCAGCACATCCAAAGCAAACCCTTTGATAAGGTCTAGTTTTCGAGATATTTGCATTCAAAGTTATTTTTTTGAGTTATGAAGGCTTGTATGACTTTGGATGCCTACAGTTCCGCAAATAAGGCTATGACGTCATTTTCGCTTGCAAAACGCTTAATTAGTTTTTCAAGAGCTATCCATAGCTGAAAACTAGAACATTCTAGGAGGTCTGGTTGCGGAGATATCTTAATTCAAAGTAAATCCATTAAAATCGTTTTTTTTGAGTTTTGAAAGTTTGCATGACTTTGGATGTCTACAGTTCCACAAATAAGGCTCGGAAGGCCTTGCGGTTTATTAACCGCTTAATTAGTTTTTGGAGAGCTATCCATTGCTGAAAACTAGAGCATTTTGTGGGCTCTGGTTGCAGAGGAATTTTGATTCAAAGTTAATCTTTCTTGTTTCAACCCAAAAACTAAAAATCGTAATATGGCCATAACTTCCAAAATAAAGCTCGTAAGAGGTTGCGGTTAACGTTGTTGAACAGATAACGGTCAGGTCTTTGCATTGCCGTTCAAAACTTAACTTTTTTTTTTCCAATTGATTTTCGAAAAAAAGCATGGGCTACCCCCTTATCACTAAAAATTGATTTTTTTACGAAAGTCTCTGGAACCCATTGAAACGTACATATATAGAAAGGTTTTGTCAAATGCAACCAGCACATCCAAAGCAAACCCTTTTATAAGGTCTAGTTTTCGAGATATTTGCATTCAAAGTTATTTTTTTGAGTTATGAAGGCTTGTATGACTTTGGATGCCTACAGTTCCGCAAATAAGGGTATGACGTCATTTTCGCTTGCAAAACGCTTAATTAGTTTTTCAAGAGCTATCCATAGCTGAAAACTAGAACATTCTAGGAGGTCTGGTTGCGGAGATATCTTAATTCAAAGTAAATCCATTAAAATCGATTTTTTTGAGTTTTGAAAGTTTGCATGACTTTGGATGTCTACAGTTCCACAAATAAGGCTCGGAAGGCCTTGCGGTTTATTAACCGCTTAATCAGTTTTTGGAGAGCTATCCATTGCTGAAAACTAGAGCATTTTGTGGGCTCTGGTTGCAGAGGAATTTTGATTCAAAGTTAATCTTTCTTGTTTCAACCCAAAAACTAAAAATCTTAATATGGCCATAACTTCCAAAATAAAGCTCGTAAGAGGTTGCGGTTAACGTTGTTGAACAGATAACGGTCAGGTCTTTGCATTGCCGTTCAAAACTCAACTTTTTTTTCCAATCGATTTTCGAAAAAAAGCATGGACTACCCCCTTATCACTAAAAATTGATTTTTTTACGAAAGTCTCTGGAACCCATTGAAATGTACATATATAGAAAGGTTTTGTCAAATACAACCAGCACATCCAAAGCAAACCCTTTTATAAGGTCTAGTTTTCGAGATATTTGCATTCAAAGTTATTTTTTTGAGTTATGAAGGCTTGTATGACTTTGGATGCCTACAGTTCCGCAAATAAGGGTATGACGTCATTTTCGCTTGCAAAACGCTTAATTAGTTTTTCAAGAGCTATCCATAGCTGAAAACTAGAACATTCTAGGAGGTCTGGTTGCGGAGATATCTTAATTCAAAGTAAATCCATTAAAATCGATTTTTTTGAGTTTTGAAAGTTTGCATGACTTTGGATGTCTACAGTTCCACAAATAAGGCTCGGAAGGCCTTGCGGTTTATTAACCGCTTAATTAGTTTTTGGAGAGCTATCCATTGCTGAAAACTAGAGCATTTTGTGGGCTCTGGTTGCAGAGGAATTTTGATTCAAAGTTAATCTTTCTTGTTTCAACCCAAAAACTAAAAATCGTAATATGGCCATAACTTCCAAAATAAAGCTCGTAAGAGGTTGCGGTTAACGTTGTTGAACAGATAACGGTCAGGTCTTTGCATTGCCGTTCAAAACTTAACTTTTTTTTTCCAATTGATTTTCGAAAAAAAGCATGGGCTACCCCCTTATCACTAAAAATTGATTTTTTTACGAAAGTCTCTGGAACCCATTGAAACGTACATATATAGAAAGGTTTTGTCAAATGCAACCAGCACATCCAAAGCAAACCCTTTTATAAGGTCTAGTTTTCGAGATATTTGCATTCAAAGTTATTTTTTTGAGTTATGAAGGCTTGTATGACTTTGGATGCCTACAGTTCCGCAAATAAGGCTATGACATCATTTTCGCTTGCAAAACGCTTAATTAGTTTTTCAAGAGCTATCCATAGCTGAAAACTAGAACATTCTAGGAGGTCTGGTTGCGGAGATATCTTAATTCAAAGTAAATCCATTAAAATCGATTTTTTTGAGTTTTGAAAGTTTGCATGACTTTGGATGTCTACAGTTCCACAAATAAGGCTCGGAAGGCCTTGCGGTTTATTAACCGCTTTATCAGTTTTTGGAGAGCTATCCATTGCTGAAAACTAGAGCATTTTGTGGGCTCTGGTTGCAGAGGAATTTTGATTCAAAGTTAATCTTTCTTGTTTCAACCCAAAAACTAAAAATCTTAATATGGCCATAACTTCCAAAATAAAGCTCGTAAGAGGTTGCGGTTAACGTTGTTGAACAGATAACGGTCAGGTCTTTGCATTGCCGTTCAAAACTCAACTTTTTTTTCCAATCGATTTTCGAAAAAAAGCATGGACTACCCCCTTATCACTAAAAATTGATTTTTTTACGAAAGTCTCTGGAACCCATTGAAATGTACATATATAGAAAGGTTTTGTCAAATACAACCAGCACATCCAAAGCAAACCCTTTTATAAGGTCTAGTTTTCGAGATATTTGCATTCAAAGTTATTTTTTTGAGTTATGAAGGCTTGTATGACTTTGGATGCCTACAGTTCCGCAAATAAGGCTATGACATCATTTTGGCTTGCAAAACGCTGAATTAGTTTTTCAAGAGCTATCCATAGCTGAAAACTAGAACATTCTAGGAGGTCTGGTTGCGGAGATATCTTAATTCAAAGTAAATCCATTAAAATCGATTTTTTTGAGTTTTGAAAGTTTGCATGACTTTGGATGTCTACAGTTCCACAAATAAGGCTCGGAAGGCCTTGCGGTTTATTAACCGCTTAATCAGTTCTTGGAGAGCTATCCATTGCTGAAAACTAGAGCATTTTGTGGGCTCTGGTTGCAGAGGTATTTTGATTCAAAGTTAATCTTTCTTGTTTCAACCCAAAAACTAAAAATCTTAATATGGCCATAACTTCCAAAATAAAGCTCGTAAGAGGTTGCGGTTAACGTTGTTGAACAGATAACGGTCAGGTCTTTGCATTGCCGTTCAAAACTCAACTTTTTTTTTTCCAATCGATTTTCGAAAAAAAGCATGGACTACCCCGTTATCACTAAAAATTGATTTTTTTACGAAAGTCTCTGGAACCCATTGAAACGTACATATATAGAAAGGTTTTGTCAAATGCAACCAGCACATCCAAAGCAAACCCTTTTATAAGGTCTAGTTTTCGAGATATTTGCATTCAAAGTTATTTTTTTGAGTTATGAAGGCTTGTATGACTTTGGATGCCTACAGTTCCGCAAATAAGGCTATGACGTCATTTTCGCTTGCAAAACGCTTAATTAGTTTTTCAAGAGCTATCCATAGCTGAAAACTAGAACATTCTAGGAGGTCTGGTTGCGGAGATATCTTAATTCAAAGTAAATCCATTAAAATCGTTTTTTTTGAGTTTTGAAAGTTTGCATGACTTTGGATGTCTACAGTTCCACAAATAAGGCTCGGAAGGCCTTGCGGTTTATTAACCGCTTAATTAGTTTTTGGAGAGCTATCCATTGCTGAAAACTAGAGCATTTTGTGGGCTCTGGTTGCAGAGGAATTTTGATTCAAAGTTAATCTTTCTTGTTTCAACCCAAAAACTAAAAATCGTAATATGGCCATAACTTCCAAAATAAAGCTCGTAAGAGGTTGCGGTTAACGTTGTTGAACAGATAACGGTCAGGTCTTTGCATTGCCGTTCAAAACTCAACTTTTTTTTTTTCCAATCGATTTTCGAAAAAAAGCATGGACTACCCCCTTATCACTAAAAATTGATTTTTTTACGAAAGTCTCTGGAACCCATTGAAACGTACATATATAGAAAGGTTTTGTCAAATGCAACCAGCACATCCAAAGCAAACCCTTTTATAAGGTCTAGTTTTCGAGATATTTGCATTCAAAGTTATTTTTTTGAGTTATGAAGGCTTGTATGACTTTGGATGCCTACAGTTCCGCAAATAAGGCTATGACGTCATTTTCGCTTGCAAAACGCTTAATTAGTTTTTCAAGAGCTATCCATAGCTGAAAACTAGAACATTCTAGGTTTTGAAAGTTTGCATGACTTTGGATGTCTACAGTTCCACAAATAAGGCTCGGAAGGCCTTGCGGTTTATTAACCGCTTAATTAGTTTTTGGAGAGCTATCCATTGCTGAAAACTAGAGCATTTTGTGGGCTCTGGTTGCAGAGGAATTTTGATTCAAAGTTAATCTTTCTTGTTTCAACCCAAAAACTAAAAATCGTAATATGGCCATAACTTCCAAAATAAAGCTCGTAAGAGGTTGCGGTTAACGTTGTTGAACAGATAACGGTCAGGTCTTTGCATTGCCGTTCAAAACTTAACTTTTTTTTTTCCAATTGATTTTCGAAAAAAAGCATGGGCTACCCCCTTATCACTAAAAATTGATTTTTTTACGAAAGTCTCTGGAACCCATTGAAACGTACATATATAGAAAGGTTTTGTCAAATGCAACCAGCACATCCAAAGCAAACCCTTTTATAAGGTCTAGTTTTCGAGATATTTTCATTCAAAGTTATTTTTTTTGAGTTATGAAGGCTTGTATGACTTTGGATGCCTACAGTTCCGCAAATAAGGGTATGACGTCATTTTCGCTTGCAAAACGCTGAATTAGTTTTTCAAGAGCTATCCATAGCTGAAAACTAGAACATTCTAGGAGGTCTGGTTGCGGAGATATCTTAATTCAAAGTAAATCCATTAAAATCGATTTTTTTGAGTTTTGAAAGTTTGCATGACTTTGGATGTCTACAGTTACACAAATAAGGCTCGGAAGGCCTTGCGGTTTATTAACCGCTTAATCAGTTTTTGGAGAGCTATCCATTGCTGAAAACTAGAGCATTTTGTGGGCTCTGGTTGCAGAGGAATTTTGATTCAAAGTTAATCTTTCTTGTTTCAACCCAAAAACTAAAAATCTTAATATGGCCATAACTTCCAAAATAAAGCTCGTAAGAGGTTGCGGTTAACGTTGTTGAACAGATAACGGTCAGGTCTTTGCATTGCCGTTCAAAACTCAACTTTTTTTTCCAATCGATTTTCGAAAAAAAGCATGGACTACCCCCTTATCACTAAAAATTGATTTTTTTACGAAAGTCTCTGGAACCCATTGAAATGTACATATATAGAAAGGTTTTGTCAAATACAACCAGCACATCCAAAGCAAACCCTTTTATAAGGTCTAGTTTTCGAGATATTTGCATTCAAAGTTATTTTTTTGAGTTATGAAGGCTTGTATGACTTTGGATGCCTACAGTTCCGCAAATAAGGCTATTACATCATTTTCGCTTGCAAAGCGCTGAATTAGTTTTTCAAGAGCTATCCATAGCTGAAAACTAGAACATTCTAGGAGGTCTGGTTGCGGAGATATCTTAATTCAAAGTAAATCCATTAAAATCGATTTTTTTGAGTTTTGAAAGTTTGCATGACTTTGGATGTCTACAGTTCCACAAATAAGGCTCGGAAGGCCTTGCGGTTTATTAACCGCTTAATCAGTTTTTGGAGAGCTATCCATTGCTGAAAACTAGAGCATTTTGTGGGCTCTGGTTGCAGAGGAATTTTGATTCAAAGTTAATCTTTCTTGTTTCAACCCAAAAACTAAAAATCTTAATATGGCTATAACTTCCAAAATAAAGCTCGTAAGAGGTTGCGGTTAACGTTGTTGAACAGATAACGGTCAGGTCTTTGCATTGCCGTTCAAAACTCAACTTTTTTTTCCAATCGATTTTCGAAAAAAAGCATGGACTACCCCCTTATGACTAAAAATTGATTTTTTTACGAAAGTCTCTGGAACCCATTGAAACGTACATATATAGAAAGGTTTTGTCAAATGCAACCAGCACATCCAAAGCACATCTAGCTTTCGAGATATTTGCATTCAAAGTTATTTTTTTGAGTTATGAAGGCTTGTATGACTTTGGATGCCTACAGTTCCGCAAATAAGGGTATGACGTCATTTTCGCTTGCAAAACGCTGAATTAGTTTTTCAAGAGCTATCCATAGCTGAAAACTAGAACATTCTAGGAGGTCTGGTTGCGGAGATATCTTAATTCAAAGTAAATCCATTAAAATCCATTTTTTTGAGTTTTGAAAGTTTGCATGACTTTGGATGTCTACAGTTCCACAAATAAGGCTCGGAAGGCCTTGCGGTTTATTAACCGCTTAATCAGTTCTTGGAGAGCTATCCATTGCTGAAAACTAGAGCATTTTGTGGGCTCTGGTTGCAGAGGTATTTTGATTCAAAGTTAATCTTTCTTGTTTCAACCCAAAAACTAAAAATCTTAATATGGCCATAACTTCCAAAATAAAGCTCGTAAGAGGTTGCGGTTAACGTTGTTGAACAGATAACGGTCAGGTCTTTGCATTGCCGTTCAAAACTCAACTTTTTTTTTTTCCAATCGATTTTCGAAAAAAAGCATGGACTACCCCCTTATCACTAAAAATTGATTTTTTTACGAAAGTCTCTGGAACCCATTGAAACGTACATATATAGAAAGGTTTTGTCAAATGCAACCAGCACATCCAAAGCAAACCCTTTTATAAGGTCTAGTTTTCGAGATATTTGCATTCAAAGTTATTTTTTTGAGTTATGAAGGCTTGTATGACTTTGGATGCCTACAGTTCCGCAAATAAGGGTATGACGTCATTTTCGCTTGCAAAACGCTTAATTAGTTTTTCAAGAGCTATCCATAGCTGAAAACTAGAACATTCTAGGAGGTCTGGTTGCGGAGATATCTTAATTCAAAGTAAATCCATTAAAATCGATTTTTTTGAGTTTTGAAAGTTTGCATGACTTTGGATGTCTACAGTTACACAATTAAGGCTCGGAAGGCCTTGCGGTTTATTAAACGCTTAATCAGTTTTTGGAGAGCTATCCATTGCTGAAAACTAGAGCATTTTGTGGGCTCTGGTTGCAGAGGAATTTTGATTCAAAGTTAATCTTTCTTGTTTCAACCCAAAAACTAAAAATCTTAATATGGCCATAACTTCCAAAATAAAGCTCGTAAGAGGTTGCGGTTAACGTTGTTGAACAGATAACGGTCAGGTCTTTGCATTGCCGTTCAAAACTCAACTTTTTTTTCCAATCGATTTTCGAAAAAAAGCATGGACTACCCCCTTATCACTAAAAATTGATTTTTTTACGAAAGTCTCTGGAACCCATTGAAATGTACATATATAGAAAGTTTTTGTCAAATACAACCAGCACATCCAAAGCAAACCCTTTTATAAGGTCTAGTTTTCGAGATATTTGCATTCAAAGTTATTTTTTTGAGTTATGAAGGCTTGTATGACTTTGGATGCCTACAGTTCCGCAAATAAGGCTATGACATCATTTTCGCTTGCAAAACGCTGAATTAGTTTTTCAAGAGCTATCCATAGCTGAAAACTAGAACATTCTAGGAGGTCTGGTTGCGGAGATATCTTAATTCAAAGTAAATCCATTAAAATCGATTTTTTTGAGTTTTGAAAGTTTGCATGACTTTGGATGTCTACAGTTCCACAAATAAGGCTCGGAAGGCCTTGCGGTTTATTAACCGCTTAATCAGTTTTTGGAGAGCTATCCATTGCTGAAAACTAGAGCATTTTGTGGGCTCTGGTTGCAGAGGAATTTTGATTCAAAGTTAATCTTTCTTGTTTCAACCCAAAAACTAAAAATCTTAATATGGCTATAACTTCCAAAATAAAGCTCGTAAGAGGTTGCGGTTAACGTTGTTGAACAGATAACGGTCAGGTCTTTGCATTGCCGTTCAAAACTCAACTTTTTTTTCCAATCGATTTTCGAAAAAAAGCATGGACTACCCCCTTATCACTAAAAATTGATTTTTTTACGAAAGTCTCTGGAACCCATTGAAACGTACATATATAGAAAGGTTTTGTCAAATGCAACCAGCACATCCAAAGCAAACCCTTTTATAAGGTCTAGTTTTCGAGATATTTTCATTCAAAGTTATTTTTTTGACTTATGAAGGCTTGTATGACTTTGGATGCCTACAGTTCCGCAAATAAGGGTATGACGTCATTTTCGCTTGCATAACGCTTAATTAGTTTTTCAAGAGCTATCCATAGCTGAAAACTAGAACATTCTAGGAGGTCTGGTTGCGGAGATATCTTAATTCAAAGTAAATCCATTAAAATCCATTTTTTTGAGTTTTGAAAGTTTGCATGACTTTGGATGTCTACAGTTCCACAAATAAGGCTCGGAAGGCCTTGCGGTTTATTAACCGCTTAATCAGTTCTTGGAGAGCTATCCATTGCTGAAAACTAGAGCATTTTGTGGGCTCTGGTTGCAGAGGTATTTTGATTCAAAGTTAATCTTTCTTGTTTCAACCCAAAAACTAAAAATCTTAATATGGCCATAACTTCCAAAATAAAGCTCGTAAGAGGTTGCGGTTAACGTTGTTGAACAGATAACGGTCAGGTCTTTGCATTGCCGTTCAAAACTCAACTTTTTTTTTTTCCAATCGATTTTCGAAAAAAAGCATGGACTACCCCCTTATCACTAAAAATTGATTTTTTTACGAAAGTCTCTGGAACCCATTGAAACGTACATATATAGAAAGGTTTTGTCAAATGCAACCAGCACATCCAAAGCAAACCCTTTTATAAGGTCTAGTTTTCGAGATATTTGCATTCAAAGTTATTTTTTTGAGTTATGAAGGCTTGTATGACTTTGGATGCCTACAGTTCCGCAAATAAGGCTATGACGTCATTTTCGCTTGCAAAACGCTTAATTAGTTTTTCAAGAGCTATCCATAGCTGAAAACTAGAACATTCTAGGAGGTCTGGTTGCGGAGATATCTTAATTCAAAGTAAATCCATTAAAATCGTTTTTTTTGAGTTTTGAAAGTTTGCATGACTTTGGATGTCTACAGTTCCACAAATAAGGCTCGGAAGGCCTTGCGGTTTATTAACCCCTTAATTAGTTTTTGGAGAGCTATCCATTGCTGAAAACTAGAGCATTTTGTGGGCTCTGGTTGCAGAGGAATTTTGATTCAAAGTTAATCTTTCTTGTTTCAACCCAAAAACTAAAAATCGTAATATGGCCATAACTTCCAAAATAAAGCTCGTAAGAGGTTGCGGTTAACGTTGTTGAACAGATAACGGTCAGGTCTTTGCATTGCCGTTCAAAACTTAACTTTTTTTTCCAATTGATTTTCGAAAAAAAGCATGGGCTACCCCCTTATCACTAAAAATTGATTTTTTTACGAAAGTCTCTGGAACCCATTGAAACGTACATATATAGAAAGGTTTTGTCAAATGCAACCAGCACATCCAAAGCAAACCCTTTTATAAGGTCTAGTTTTCGAGATATTTTCATTCAAAGTTATTTTTTTGAGTTATGAAGGCTTGTATGACTTTGGATGCCTACAGTTCCGCAAATAAGGGTATGACGTCATTTTCGCTTGCAAAACGCTGAATTAGTTTTTCAAGAGCTATCCATAGCTGAAAACTAGAACATTCTAGGAGGTCTGGTTGCGGAGATATCTTAATTCAAAGTAAATCCATTAAAATCGATTTTTTTGAGTTTTGAAAGTTTGCATGACTTTGGATGTCTACATTTACACAAATAAGGCTCGGAAGGCCTTGCGGTTTATTAACCGCTTAATCAGTTTTTGGAGAGCTATCCATTGCTGAAAACTAGAGCATTTTGTGGGCTCTGGTTGCAGAGGAATTTTGATTCAAAGTTAATCTTTCTTGTTTCAACCCAAAAACTAAAAATCTTAATATGGCCATAACTTCCAAAATAAAGCTCGTAAGAGGTTGCGGTTAACGTTGTTGAACAGATAACGGTCAGGTCTTTGCATTGCCGTTCAAAACTCAACTTTTTTTTCCAATCGATTTTCGAAAAAAAGCATGGACTACCCCCTTATCACTAAAAATTGTTTTTTTTTACGAAAGTCTCTGGAACCCATTGAAATGTACATATATAGAAAGGTTTTGTCAAATACAACCAGCACATCCAAAGCAAACCCTTTTATAAGGTCTAGTTTTCGAGATATTTGCATTCAAAGTTATTTTTTTGAGTTATGAAGGCTTGTATGACTTTGGATGCCTACAGTTCCGCAAATAAGGCTATGACATCATTTTCGCTTGCAAAACGCTGAATTAGTTTTTCAAGAGCTATCCATAGCTGAAAACTAGAACATTCTAGGAGGTCTGGTTGCGGAGATATCTTAATTCAAAGTAAATCCATTAAAATCGATTTTTTTGAGTTTTGAAAGTTTGCATGACTTTGGATGTCTACAGTTCCACAAATAAGGCTCGGAAGGCCTTGCGGTTTATTAACCGCTTAATCAGTTTTTGGAGAGCTATCCATTGCTGAAAACTAGAGCATTTTGTGGGCTCTGGTTGCAGAGGAATTTTGATTCAAAGTTAATCTTTCTTGTTTCAACCCAAAAACTAAAAATCTTAATATGGCTATAACTTCCAAAATAAAGCTCGTAAGAGGTTGCGGTTAACGTTGTTGAACAGATAACGGTCAGGTCTTTGCATTGCCGTTCAAAACTCAACTTTTTTTTCCAATCGATTTTCGAAAAAAAGCATGGACTACCCCCTTATCACTAAAAATTGATTTTTTTACGAAAGTCTCTGGAACCCATTGAAATGTACATATATAGAAAGGTTTTGTCAAATACAACCAGCACATCCAAAGCAAACGCTTTTATAAGGTCTAGTTTTCGAGATATTTGCATTCAAAGTTATTTTTTTGAGTTATGAAGGCTTGTATGACTTTGGATGCCTACAGTTCCGCAAATAAGGCTATGACGTCATTTTCGCTTGCAAAACGCTGAATTAGTTTTTCAAGAGCTATCCATAGCTGAAAACTAGAACATTCTAGGAGGTCTGGTTGCGGAGATATCTTAATTCAAAGTAAATCCATTAAAATCGATTTTTTTGAGTTTTGAAAGTTTGCATGACTTTGGATGTCTACAATTCCACAAATAAGCCGTTCAAAACTCAACTTTTTTTTCCAATCGATTTTCGAAAAAAAGCATGGACTACCCCCTTATGACTAAAAATTGATTTTTTTACGAAAGTCTCTGGAACCCATTGAAACGTACATATATAGAAAGGTTTTGTCAAATGCAACCAGCACATCCAAAGCAAACCCTTTTATAAGGTCTAGTTTTCGAGATATTTGCATTCAAAGTTATTTTTTTGAGTTATGAAGGCTTGTATGACTTTGGATGCCTACAGTTCCGCAAATAAGGGTATGACGTCATTTTCGCTTGCAAAACGCTTAATTAGTTTTTCAAGAGCTATCCATAGCTGAAAACTAGAACATTCTAGGAGGTCTGGTTGCGGAGATATCTTAATTCAAAGTAAATCCATTAAAATCGATTTTTTTGAGTTTTGAAAGTTTGCATGACTTTGGATGTCTACAGTTACACAATTAAGGCTCGGAAGGCCTTGCGGTTTATTAAACGCTTAATCAGTTTTTGGAGAGCTATCCATTGCTGAAAACTAGAGCATTTTGTGGGCTCTGGTTGCAGAGGAATTTTGATTCAAAGTTAATCTTTCTTGTTTCAACCCAAAAACTAAAAATCTTAATATGGCCATAACTTCCAAAATAAAGCTCGTAAGAGGTTGCGGTTAACGTTGTTGAACAGATAACGGTCAGGTCTTTGCATTGCCGTTCAAAACTCAACTTTTTTTTCCAATCGATTTTCGAAAAAAAGCATGGACTACCCCCTTATCACTAAAAATTGATTTTTTTACGAAAGTCTCTGGAACCCATTGAAACGTACATATATAGAAAGGTTTTGTCAAATACAACCAGCACATCCAAAGCAAACCCTTTTATAAGGTCTAGTTTTCGAGATATTTGCATTCAAAGTTATTTTTTTGAGTTATGAAGGCTTGTATGACTTTGGATGCCTACAGTTCCGCAAATAAGGCTATGACATCATTTTCGCTTGCAAAACGCTGAATTAGTTTTTCAAGAGCTATCCATAGCTGAAAACTAGAACATTCTAGGAGGTCTGGTTGCGGAGATATCTTAATTCAAAGTAAATCCATTAAAATCGATTTTTTTGAGTTTTGAAAGTTTGCATGACTTTGGATGTCTACAGTTCCACAAATAAGGCTCGGAAGGCCTTGCGGTTTATTAACCGCTTAATCAGTTTTTGGAGAGCTATCCATTGCTGAAAACTAGAGCATTTTGTGGGCTCTGGTTGCAGAGGAATTTTGATTCAAAGTTAATCTTTCTTGTTTCAACCCAAAAACTAAAAATCTTAATATGGCTATAACTTCCAAAATAAAGCTCGTAAGAGGTTGCGGTTAACGTTGTTGAACAGATAACGGTCAGGTCTTTGCATTGCCGTTCAAAACTCAACTTTTTTTTCCAATCGATTTTCGAAAAAAAGCATGGACTACCCCCTTATGACTAAAAATTGATTTTTTTACGAAAGTCTCTGGAACCCATTGAAACGTACATATATAGAAAGGTTTTGTCAAATGCAACCAGCACATCCAAAGCAAACCCTTTTATAAGGTCTAGTTTTCGAGATATTTGCATTCAAAGTTATTTTTTTGAGTTATGAAGGCTTGTATGACTTTGGATGCCTACAGTTCCGCAAATAAGGGTATGACGTCATTTTCGCTTGCAAAACGCTTAATTAGTTTTTCAAGAGCTATCCATAGCTGAAAACTAGAACATTCTAGAAGGTCTGGTTGCGGAGATATCTTAATTCAAAGTAAATCCATTAAAATCGATTTTTTTGAGTTTTGAAAGTTTGCATGACTTTGGATGTCTACAGTTACACAAATAAGGCTCGGAAGGCCTTGCGGTTTATTAACCGCTTAATCAGTTTTTGGAGAGCTATCCATTGCTGAAAACTAGAGCATTTTGTGGGCTCTGGTTGCAGAGGAATTTTGATTCAAAGTTAATCTTTCTTGTTTCAACCCAAAAACTAAAAATCTTAATATGGCCAAAACTTCCAAAATAAAGCTCGTAAGAGGTTGCGGTTAACGTTGTCGAACAGATAACGGTCAGGTCTTTGCATTGCCGTTCAAAACTCAACTTTTTTTTTTCCAATCGATTTTCGAAAAAAAGCATGGACTACCCCCTTATCACTAAAAATTGATTTTTTTACGAAAGTCTCTGGAACCCATTGAAACGTACATATATAGAAAGGTTTTGTCAAATGCAACCAGCACATCCAAAGCAAACCCTTTTATAAGGTCTAGTTTTCGAGATATTTGCATTCAAAGTTATTTTTTTGAGTTATGAAGGCTTGTATGACTTTGGATGCCTACAGTTCCGCAAATAAGGCTATGACGTCATTTTCGCTTGCAAAACGCTGAATTAGTTTTTCAAGAGCTATCCATAGCTGAAAACTAGAACATTCTAGGAGGTCTGGTTGCGGAGATATTTTAATTCAAAGTAAATCCATTAAAATCGATTTTTTTGAGTTTTGAAAGTTTGCATGACTTTGGATGTCTACAGTTCCACAAATAAGGCTCGGAAGGCCTTGCGGTTTATTAACCGCTTAATCAGTTTTTGGAGAGCTATCCATTGCTGAAAACTAGAGCATTTTGTGGGCTCTGGTTGCAGAGGAATTTTGATTCAAAGTTAATCTTTCTTGTTTCAACCCAAAAACTAAAAATCTTAATATGGCCATAACTTCCAAAATAAAGCTCGTAAGAGGTTGCGGTTAACGTTTTTGAACAGATAACGGTCAGGTCTTTGCATTGCCGTTCAAAACTCAACTTTTTTTTTCCAATCGATTTTCGAAAAAAAGCATGGACTACCCCCTTATGACTAAAAATTGATTTTTTTACGAAAGTCTCTGGAACCCATTGAAACGTACATATATAGAAAGGTTTTGTCAAATGCAACCAGCACATCCAAAGCAAACCCTTTTATAAGGTCTAGTTTTCGAGATATTTGCATTCAAAGTTATTTTTTTGAGTTATGAAGGCTTGTATGACTTTGGATGCCTACAGTTCCGCAAATAAGGCTATGACGTCATTTTCGCTTGCAAAACGCTGAATTAGTTTTTCAAGAGCTATCCATAGCTGAAAACTAGAACATTCTAGGAGGTCTGGTTGCGGAGATATTTTAATTCAAAGTAAATCCATTAAAATCGATTTTTTTGAGTTTTGAAAGTTTGCATGACTTTGGATGTCTACAGTTCCACAAATAAGGCTCGGAAGGCCTTGCGGTTTATTAACCGCTTAATCAGTTTTTGGAGAGCTATCCATTGCTGAAAACTAGAGCATTTTGTGGGCTCTGGTTGCAGAGGAATTTTGATTCAAAGTTAATCTTTCTTGTTTCAACCCAAAAACTAAAAATCTTAATATGGCCATAACTTCCAAAATAAAGCTCGTAAGAGGTTGCGGTTAACGTTGTTGAACAGATAACGGTCAGGTCTTTGCATTGCCGTTCAAAACTTAACTTTTTTTTTTCTAATTGATTTTCGAAAAAAAGCATGGGCTACCCCCTTATCACTAAAAATTGATTTTTTTACGAAAGTCTCTGGAACCCATTGAAACGTACATATATAGAAAGGTTTTGTCAAATGCAACCAGCACATCCAAAGCAAACCCTTTTATAAGGTCTAGTTTTCGAGATATTTGCATTCAAAGTTATTTTTTTGAGTTATGAAGGCTTGTATGACTTTGGATGCCTACAGTTCCGCAAATAAGGGTATGACGTCATTTTCGCTTGCAAAACGCTTAATTAGTTTTTCAAGAGCTATCCATAGCTGAAAACTAGAACATTCTAGGAGGTCTGGTTGCGGAGATATCTTAATTCAAAGTAAATCCATTAAAATCGATTTTTTTGAGTTTTGAAAGTTTGCATGACTTTGGATGTCTACAGTTACACAATTAAGGCTCGGAAGGCCTTGCGGTTTATTAACCGCTTAATTAGTTTTTGGAGAGCTATCCATTGCTGAAAACTAGAGCATTTTGTGGGCTCTGGTTGCAGAGGAATTTTGATTCAAAGTTAATCTTTCTTGTTTCAACCCAAAAACTAAAAATCTTAATATGGCCATAACTTCCAAAATAAAGCTCGTAAGAGGTTGCGGTTAACGTTGTTGAACAGATAACGGTCAGGTCTTTGCATTGCCGTTCAAAACTCAACTTTTTTTTCCAATCGATTTTCGAAAAAAAGCATGGACTACCCCCTTATCACTAAAAATTGATTTTTTTACGAAAGTCTCTGGAACCCATTGAAATGTACATATATAGAAAGTTTTTGTCAAATACAACCAGCACATCCAAAGCAAACCCTTTTATAAGGTCTAGTTTTCGAGATATTTGCATTCAAAGTTATTTTTTTGAGTTATGAAGGCTTGTATGACTTTGGATGCCTACAGTTCCGCAAATAAGGCTATGACATCATTTTCGCTTGCAAAACGCTGAATTAGTTTTTCAAGAGCTATCCATAGCTGAAAACTAGAACATTCTAGGAGGTCTGGTTGCGGAGATATCTTAATTCAAAGTAAATCCATTAAAATCGATTTTTTTGAGTTTTGAAAGTTTGCATGACTTTGGATGTCTACAGTTCCACAAATAAGGCTCGGAAGGCCTTGCGGTTTATTAACCGCTTAATCAGTTTTTGGAGAGCTATCCATTGCTGAAAACTAGAGCATTTTGTGGGCTCTGGTTGCAGAGGAATTTTGATTCAAAGTTAATCTTTCTTGTTTCAACCCAAAAACTAAAAATCTTAATATGGCTATAACTTCCAAAATAAAGCTCGTAAGAGGTTGCGGTTAACGTTGTTGAACAGATAACGGTCAGGTCTTTGCATTGCCGTTCAAAACTTAACTTTTTTTTCCAATCGATTTTCGAAAAAAAGCATGGACTACCCCCTTATCACTAAAAATTGATTTTTTTACGAAAGTCTCTGGAACCCATTGAAACGTACATATATAGAAAGGTTTTGTCAAATGCAACCAGCACATCCAAAGCAAACCCTTTTATAAGGTCTAGTTTTCGAGATATTTTCATTCAAAGTTATTTTTTTGACTTATGAAGGCTTGTATGACTTTGGATGCCTACAGTTCCGCAAATAAGGGTATGACGTCATTTTCGCTTGCATAACGCTTAATTAGTTTTTCAAGAGCTATCCATAGCTGAAAACTAGAACATTCTAGGAGGTCTGGTTGCGGAGATATCTTAATTCAAAGTAAATCCATTAAAATCCATTTTTTTGAGTTTTGAAAGTTTGCATGACTTTGGATGTCTACAGTTCCACAAATAAGGCTCGGAAGGCCTTGCGGTTTATTAACCGCTTAATCAGTTCTTGGAGAGCTATCCATTGCTGAAAACTAGAGCATTTTGTGGGCTCTGGTTGCAGAGGTATTTTGATTCAAAGTTAATCTTTCTTGTTTCAACCCAAAAACTAAAAATCTTAATATGGCCATAACTTCCAAAATAAAGCTCGTAAGAGGTTGCGGTTAACGTTGTTGAACAGATAACGGTCAGGTCTTTGCATTGCCGTTCAAAACTCAACTTTTTTTTTTTCCAATCGATTTTCGAAAAAAAGCATGGACTACCCCCTTATCACTAAAAATTGATTTTTTTACGAAAGTCTCTGGAACCCATTGAAACGTACATATATAGAAAGGTTTTGTCAAATGCAACCAGCACATCCAAAGCAAACCCTTTTATAAGGTCTAGTTTTCGAGATATTTGCATTCAAAGTTATTTTTTTGAGTTATGAAGGCTTGTATGACTTTGGATGCCTACAGTTCCGCAAATAAGGCTATGACGTCATTTTCGCTTGCAAAACGCTTAATTAGTTTTTCAAGAGCTATCCATAGCTGAAAACTAGAACATTCTAGGAGGTCTGGTTGCGGAGATATCTTAATTCAAAGTAAATCCATTAAAATCGTTTTTTTTGAGTTTTGAAAGTTTGCATGACTTTGGATGTCTACAGTTCCACAAATAAGGCTCGGAAGGCCTTGCGGTTTATTAACCCCTTAATTAGTTTTTGGAGAGCTATCCATTGCTGAAAACTAGAGCATTTTGTGGGCTCTGGTTGCAGAGGAATTTTGATTCAAAGTTAATCTTTCTTGTTTCAACCCAAAAACTAAAAATCGTAATATGGCCATAACTTCCAAAATAAAGCTCGTAAGAGGTTGCGGTTAACGTTGTTGAACAGATAACGGTCAGGTCTTTGCATTGCCGTTCAAAACTTAACTTTTTTTTCCAATTGATTTTCGAAAAAAAGCATGGGCTACCCCCTTATCACTAAAAATTGATTTTTTTACGAAAGTCTCTGGAACCCATTGAAACGTACATATATAGAAAGGTTTTGTCAAATGCAACCAGCACATCCAAAGCAAACCCTTTTATAAGGTCTAGTTTTCGAGATATTTTCATTCAAAGTTATTTTTTTGAGTTATGAAGGCTTGTATGACTTTGGATGCCTACAGTTCCGCAAATAAGGGTATGACGTCATTTTCGCTTGCAAAACGCTGAATTAGTTTTTCAAGAGCTATCCATAGCTGAAAACTAGAACATTCTAGGAGGTCTGGTTGCGGAGATATCTTAATTCAAAGTAAATCCATTAAAATCGATTTTTTTGAGTTTTGAAAGTTTGCATGACTTTGGATGTCTACATTTACACAAATAAGGCTCGGAAGGCCTTGCGGTTTATTAACCGCTTAATCAGTTTTTGGAGAGCTATCCATTGCTGAAAACTAGAGCATTTTGTGGGCTCTGGTTGCAGAGGAATTTTGATTCAAAGTTAATCTTTCTTGTTTCAACCCAAAAACTAAAAATCTTAATATGGCCATAACTTCCAAAATAAAGCTCGTAAGAGGTTGCGGTTAACGTTGTTGAACAGATAACGGTCAGGTCTTTGCATTGCCGTTCAAAACTCAACTTTTTTTTCCAATCGATTTTCGAAAAAAAGCATGGACTACCCCCTTATCACTAAAAATTGTTTTTTTTTACGAAAGTCTCTGGAACCCATTGAAATGTACATATATAGAAAGGTTTTGTCAAATACAACCAGCACATCCAAAGCAAACCCTTTTATAAGGTCTAGTTTTCGAGATATTTGCATTCAAAGTTATTTTTTTGAGTTATGAAGGCTTGTATGACTTTGGATGCCTACAGTTCCGCAAATAAGGCTATGACATCATTTTCGCTTGCAAAACGCTGAATTAGTTTTTCAAGAGCTATCCATAGCTGAAAACTAGAACATTCTAGGAGGTCTGGTTGCGGAGATATCTTAATTCAAAGTAAATCCATTAAAATCGATTTTTTTGAGTTTTGAAAGTTTGCATGACTTTGGATGTCTACAGTTCCACAAATAAGGCTCGGAAGGCCTTGCGGTTTATTAACCGCTTAATCAGTTTTTGGAGAGCTATCCATTGCTGAAAACTAGAGCATTTTGTGGGCTCTGGTTGCAGAGGAATTTTGATTCAAAGTTAATCTTTCTTGTTTCAACCCAAAAACTAAAAATCTTAATATGGCTATAACTTCCAAAATAAAGCTCGTAAGAGGTTGCGGTTAACGTTGTTGAACAGATAACGGTCAGGTCTTTGCATTGCCGTTCAAAACTCAACTTTTTTTTCCAATCGATTTTCGAAAAAAAGCATGGACTACCCCCTTATCACTAAAAATTGATTTTTTTACGAAAGTCTCTGGAACCCATTGAAATGTACATATATAGAAAGGTTTTGTCAAATACAACCAGCACATCCAAAGCAAACGCTTTTATAAGGTCTAGTTTTCGAGATATTTGCATTCAAAGTTATTTTTTTGAGTTATGAAGGCTTGTATGACTTTGGATGCCTACAGTTCCGCAAATAAGGCTATGACGTCATTTTCGCTTGCAAAACGCTGAATTAGTTTTTCAAGAGCTATCCATAGCTGAAAACTAGAACATTCTAGGAGGTCTGGTTGCGGAGATATCTTAATTCAAAGTAAATCCATTAAAATCGATTTTTTTGAGTTTTGAAAGTTTGCATGACTTTGGATGTCTACAATTCCACAAATAAGCCGTTCAAAACTCAACTTTTTTTTCCAATCGATTTTCGAAAAAAAGCATGGACTACCCCCTTATGACTAAAAATTGATTTTTTTACGAAAGTCTCTGGAACCCATTGAAACGTACATATATAGAAAGGTTTTGTCAAATGCAACCAGCACATCCAAAGCAAACCCTTTTATAAGGTCTAGTTTTCGAGATATTTGCATTCAAAGTTATTTTTTTGAGTTATGAAGGCTTGTATGACTTTGGATGCCTACAGTTCCGCAAATAAGGCTATGACGTCATTTTCGCTTGCAAAACGCTTAATTAGTTTTTCAAGAGCTATCCATAGCTGAAAACTAGAACATTCTAGGAGGTCTGGTTGCGGAGATATCTTAATTCAAAGTAAATCCATTAAAATCGATTTTTTTGAGTTTTGAAAGTTTGCATGACTTTGGATGTCTACAGTTACACAAATAAGGCTCGGAAGGCCTTGCGGTTTATTAACCGCTTAATCAGTTTTTGGAGAGCTATCCATTGCTGAAAACTAGAGCATTTTGAGGGCTCTGGTTGCAGAGGAATTTTGATTCAAAGTTAATCTTTCTTGTTTCAACCCAAAAACTAAAAATCTTAATATGGCCATAACTTCCAAAATAAAGCTCGTAAGAGGTTGCGGTTAACGTTGTTGAACAGATAACGGTCAGGTCTTTGCATTGCCGTTCAAAACTCAACTTTTTTTTCCAATCGATTTTCGAAAAAAAGCATGGACTACCCCCTTATCACTAAAAATTGATTTTTTTACGAAAGTCTCTGGAACCCATTGAAACGTACATATATAGAAAGGTTTTGTCAAATACAACCAGCACATCCAAAGCAAACCCTTTTATAAGGTCTAGTTTTCGAGATATTTGCATTCAAAGTTATTTTTTTGAGTTATGAAGGCTTGTATGACTTTGGATGCCTACAGTTCCGCAAATAAGGCTATGACATCATTTTCGCTTGCAAAACGCTGAATTAGTTTTTCAAGAGCTATCCATAGCTGAAAACTAGAACATTCTAGGAGGTCTGGTTGCGGAGATATCTTAATTCAAAGTAAATCCATTAAAATCGATTTTTTTGAGTTTTGAAAGTTTGCATGACTTTGGATGTCTACAGTTCCACAAATAAGGCTCGGAAGGCCTTGCGGTTTATTAACCGCTTAATCAGTTTTTGGAGAGCTATCCATTGCTGAAAACTAGAGCATTTTGTGGGCTCTGGTTGCAGAGGAATTTTGATTCAAAGTTAATCTTTCTTGTTTCAACCCAAAAACTAAAAATCTTAATATGGCTATAACTTCCAAAATAAAGCTCGTAAGAGGTTGCGGTTAACGTTGTTGAACAGATAACGGTCAGGTCTTTGCATTGCCGTTCAAAACTCAACTTTTTTTTCCAATCGATTTTCGAAAAAAAGCATGGACTACCCCCTTATGACTAAAAATTGATTTTTTTACGAAAGTCTCTGGAACCCATTGAAACGTACATATATAGAAAGGTTTTGTCAAATGCAACCAGCACATCCAAAGCAAACCCTTTTATAAGGTCTAGTTTTCGAGATATTTGCATTCAAAGTTATTTTTTTGAGTTATGAAGGCTTGTATGACTTTGGATGCCTACAGTTCCGCAAATAAGGGTATGACGTCATTTTCGCTTGCAAAACGCTTAATTAGTTTTTCAAGAGCTATCCATAGCTGAAAACTAGAACATTCTAGAAGGTCTGGTTGCGGAGATATCTTAATTCAAAGTAAATCCATTAAAATCGATTTTTTTGAGTTTTGAAAGTTTGCATGACTTTGGATGTCTACAGTTACACAAATAAGGCTCGGAAGGCCTTGCGGTTTATTAACCGCTTAATCAGTTTTTGGAGAGCTATCCATTGCTGAAAACTAGAGCATTTTGTGGGCTCTGGTTGCAGAGGAATTTTGATTCAAAGTTAATCTTTCTTGTTTCAACCCAAAAACTAAAAATCTTAATATGGCCAAAACTTCCAAAATAAAGCTCGTAAGAGGTTGCGGTTAACGTTGTCGAACAGATAACGGTCAGGTCTTTGCATTGCCGTTCAAAACTCAACTTTTTTTTTTCCAATCGATTTTCGAAAAAAAGCATGGACTACCCCCTTATCACTAAAAATTGATTTTTTTACGAAAGTCTCTGGAACCCATTGAAACGTACATATATAGAAAGGTTTTGTCAAATGCAACCAGCACATCCAAAGCAAACCCTTTTATAAGGTCTAGTTTTCGAGATATTTGCATTCAAAGTTATTTTTTTGAGTTATGAAGGCTTGTATGACTTTGGATGCCTACAGTTCCGCAAATAAGGCTATGACGTCATTTTCGCTTGCAAAACGCTGAATTAGTTTTTCAAGAGCTATCCATAGCTGAAAACTAGAACATTCTAGGAGGTCTGGTTGCGGAGATATTTTAATTCAAAGTAAATCCATTAAAATCGATTTTTTTGAGTTTTGAAAGTTTGCATGACTTTGGATGTCTACAGTTCCACAAATAAGGCTCGGAAGGCCTTGCGGTTTATTAACCGCTTAATCAGTTTTTGGAGAGCTATCCATTGCTGAAAACTAGAGCATTTTGTGGGCTCTGGTTGCAGAGGAATTTTGATTCAAAGTTAATCTTTCTTGTTTCAACCCAAAAACTAAAAATCTTAATATGGCCATAACTTCCAAAATAAAGCTCGTAAGAGGTTGCGGTTAACGTTTTTGAACAGATAACGGTCAGGTCTTTGCATTGCCGTTCAAAACTCAACTTTTTTTTTCCAATCGATTTTCGAAAAAAAGCATGGACTACCCCCTTATGACTAAAAATTGATTTTTTTACGAAAGTCTCTGGAACCCATTGAAACGTACATATATAGAAAGGTTTTGTCAAATGCAACCAGCACATCCAAAGCAAACCCTTTTATAAGGTCTAGTTTTCGAGATATTTGCATTCAAAGTTATTTTTTTGAGTTATGAAGGCTTGTATGACTTTGGATGCCTACAGTTCCGCAAATAAGGCTATGACGTCGTTTTCGCTTGCAAAACGCTTAATTAGTTTTTCAAGAGCTATCCATAGCTGAAAACTAGAACATTCTAGGAGGTCTGGTTGCGGAGATATCTTAATTCAAAGTAAATCCATTAAAATCGTTTTTTTTGAGTTTTGAAAGTTTGCATGACTTTGGATGTCTACAGTTCCACAAATAAGGCTCGGAAGGCCTTGCGGTTTATTAACCGCTTAATCAGTTTTTGGAGAGCTATCCATTGCTGAAAACTAGAGCATTTTGTGGGCTCTGGTTGCAGAGGAATTTTGATTCAAAGTTAATCTTTCTTGTTTCAACCCAAAAACTAAAAATCTTAATATGGCCATAACTTCCAAAATAAAGCTCGTAAGAGGTTGCGGTTAACGTTGTTGAACAGATAACGGTCAGGTCTTTGCATTGCCGTTCAAAACTCAACTTTTTTTTTTCCAATCGATTTTCGAAAAAAAGCATGGACTACCCCCTTATCACTAAAAATTGATTTTTTTACGAAAGTCTCTGGAACCCATTGAAACGTACATATATAGTAAGGTTTTGTCAAATGCAACCAGCACATCCAAAGCAAACCCTTTTATAAGGTCTAGTTTTCGAGATATTTGCATTCAAAATTATTTTTTTGAGTTATGAAGGCTTGTATGACTTTGGATGCCTACAGTTCCGCAAATAAGGCTATGACGTCATTTTCGCTTGCAAAACGCTGAATTAGTTTTTCAAGAGCTATCCATAGCTGAAAACTAGAACATTCTAGGAGGTCTGGTTGCGGAGATATCTTAATTCAAAGTAAATCCATTAAAATCGATTTTTTTGAGTTTTGAAAGTTTGCATGACTTTGGATGTCTACAGTTACACAAATAAGGCTCGGAAGGCCTTGCGGTTTATTAATTGCTTAATCAGTTTTTGGAGAGCTATCCATTGCTGAAAACTAGAGCATTTTGTGGGCTCTGGTTGCAGAGGAATTTTGATTCAAAGTTAATCTTTCTTGTTTCAACCCAAAAACTAAAAATCTTAATATGGCCATAACTTCCAAAATAAAGCTCGTAAGAGGTTGCGGTTAACGTTGTTGAACAGATAACGGTCAGGTCTTTGCATTGCCGTTCAAAACTCAACTTTTTTTTTTCCAATCGATTTTCGAAAAAAAGCATGGACTACCCCCTTATCACTAAAAATTGATTTTTTTACGAAAGTCTCTGGAACCCATTGAAACGTACATATATAGAAAGGTTTTGTCAAATGCAACCAGCACATCCAAAGCAAACCCTTTTATAAGGTCTAGTTTTCGAGATATTTGCATTCAAAGTTATTTTTTTGAGTTATGAAGGCTTGTATGACTTTGGATGCCTACAGTTCCGCAAATAAGGCTATGACGTCATTTTCGCTTGCAAAACGCTTAATTAGTTTTTCAAGAGCTATCCATAGCTGAAAACTAGAACATTCTAGGAGGTCTGGTTGCGGAGATATCTTAATTCAAAGTAAATCCATTAAGATCATTTTTTTTTGAGTTTTGAAAGTTTGCATGACTTTGGATGTCTACAGTTCCACAAATAAGGCTCGGAAGGCCTTGCGGTTTATTAACCGCTTAATCAGTTTTTGGAGAGCTATTCATTGCTGAAAACTAGAGCATTTTGTGGGCTCTGGTTGCAGAGGAATTTTGATTCAAAGTTAATCTTTCTTGTTTCAACCCAAAAACTTAAAATCTTAATATGGCCATAACTTCCAAAATAAAGCTCGTAAGAGGTTGCGGTTAACGTTGTTGAACAGATAACGGTCAGGTCTTTGCATTGCCGTTCAAAACTCAACTTTTTTTTTCCAATCGATTTTCGAAAAAAAGCATGGACTACCCCCTTATCACTAAAAATTGATTTTTTTACGAAAGTCTCTGGAACCCATTGAAACGTACATATATAGAAAGGTTTTGTCAAATGCAACCAGCACATCCAAAGCAAACCCTTTTATAAGGTCTAGTTTTCGAGATATTTGCATTCAAAGTTATTTTTTTGAGTTATGAAGGCTTGTATGACTTTGGATGCCTACAGTTCCGCAAATAAGGGTATGACGTCATTTTCGCTTGCAAAACGCTGAATTAGTTTTTCAAGAGCTATCCATAGCTGAAAACTAGAACATTCTAGGAGGTCTGGTTGCGGAGATATCTTAATTCAAAGTAAATCCATTAAAATCGATTTTTTTGAGTTTTGAAAGTTTGCATGACTTTGGATGTCTACAGTTACACAAATAAGGCTCGGAAGGCCTTGCGGTTTATTAACCGCTTAATCAGTTTTTGGAGAGCTATCCATTGCTGAAAACTAGAGCATTTTGTGGGCTCTGGTTGCAGAGGAATTTTGATTCCAAGTTAATCTTTCTTGTTTCAACCCAAAAACTAAAAATCTTAATATGGCCATAACTTCCAAAATAAAGCTCGTAAGAGGTTGCGGTTAACGTTGTTGAACAGATAACGGTCAGGTCTGTGCATTGCCGTTCAAAACTCAACTTTTTTTTTTTCCAATCGATTTTCGAAAAAAAGCATGGACTACCCCCTTATCACTAAAAATTGATTTTTTTACGAAAGTCTCTGGAACCCATTGAAACGTACATATATAGAAAGGTTTTGTCAAATGCAACCAGCACATCCAAAGCAAACCCTTTTATAAGGTCTAGTTTTCGAGATATTTGCATTCAAAGTTATTTTTTTGAGTTATGAAGGCTTGTATGACTTTGGATGCCTACAGTTCCGCAAATAAGGCTATGACGTCATTTTCGCTTGCAAAACGCTTAATTAGTTTTTCAAGAGCTATCCATAGCTGAAAACTAGAACATTCTAGGAGGTCTGGTTGCGGAGATATCTTAATTCAAAGTAAATCCATTAAGATCGTTTTTTTTGAGTTTTGAAAGTTTGCATGACTTTGGATGTCTACAGTTCCACAAATAAGGCTCGGAAGGCCTTGCGGTTTATTAACCGCTTAATCAGTTTTTGGAGAGCTATTCATTGCTGAAAACTAGAGCATTTTGTGGGCTCTGGTTGCAGAGGAATTTTGATTCAAAGTTAATCTTTCTTGTTTCAACCCAAAAACTTAAAATCTTAATATGGCCATAACTTCCAAAATAAAGCTCGTAAGAGGTTGCGGTTAACGTTGTTGAACAGATAACGGTCAGGTCTTTGCATTGCCGTTCAAAACTTAACTTTTTTTTTTCCAATCGATTTTCGAAAAAAGCATGGGCTACCCCCTTATCACTAAAAATTGATTTTTTTACGAAAGTCTCTGGAACCCATTGAAACGTACATATATAGAAAGGTTTTGTCAAATGCAACCAGCACATCCAAAGCAAACCCTTTTATAAGGTATAGTTTTCGAGATATTTGCATTCAAAGTTATTTTTTTGAGTTATGAAGGCTTGTATGACTTTGGATGCCTACAGTTCCGCAAATAAGGCTATGACGTCATTTTCGCTTGCAAAACGCTGAATTAGTTTTTTAAGAGCTATCCATAGCTGAAAACTAGAACATTCTAGGAGGTCTGGTTGCGGAGATATCTTAATTCAAAGTAAATCCATTAAAATCGATTTTTTTGAGTTTTGAAAGTTTGCATGACTTTGGATGTCTACAGTTCCACAAATAAGGCTCGGAAGGCCTTGCGGTTTATTAACCGCTTAATCAGTTTTTGGAGAGCTATCCATTGCTGAAAACTAGAGCATTTTGTGGGCTCTGGTTGCAGAGGAATTTTGATTCAAAGTTAATCTTTCTTGTTTCAACCCAAAAACTAAAAATCTTAATATGGCCATAACTTCCAAAATAAAGCTCGTAAGAGGTTGCGGTTAACGTTGTTGAACAGATAACGGGCAGGTCTTTGCATTGCCGTTCAAAACTTAACTTTTTTTTTTCCAATTGATTTTCGAAAAAAAGCATGGACTACCCCCTTATCACTAAAAATTGATTTTTTTACGAAAGTCTCTGGAACCCATTGAAACGTACATATATAGAAAGGTTTTGTCAAATGCAACCAGCACATCCAAAGCAAACCCTTTTATAAGGTCTAGTTTTCGAGATATTTGCATTCAAAGTTATTTTTTTGAGTTATGAAGGCTTGTATGACTTTGGATGCCTACAGTTCCGCAAATAAGGGTATGACGTCATTTTCGCTTGCAAAACGCTGAATTAGTTTTTCAAGAGCTATCCATAGCTGAAAACTAGAACATTCTAGGAGGTCTGGTTGCGGAGATATCTTAATTCAAAGTAAATCCATTAAAATCGATTTTTTTGAGTTTTGAAAGTTTGCATGACTTTGGATGTCTACAGTTCCACAAATAAGGCTCGGAAGGCCTTGCGGTTTATTAACGGCGTAATCAGTTTTTGGAGAGCTATCCATTGCTGAAAACTAGAGCATTTTGTGGGCTCTGGTTGCAGAGGAATTTTGATTCAAAGTTAATCTTTCTTGTTTCAACCCAAAAACTAAAAATCTTAATATGGCCATAACTTCCAAAATAAAGCTCGTAAGAGGTTGCGGTTAACGTTGTTGAACAGATAACGGGCAGGTCTTTGCATTGCCGTTCAAAACTTAACTTTTTTTTTTCCAATTGATTTTCGAAAAAAAGCATGGACTACCCCCTTATCACTAAAAATTGATTTTTTTACGAAAGTCTCTGGAACCCATTGAAACGTACATATATAGAAAGGTTTTGTCAAATGCAACCAGCACATCCAAAGCAAACCCTTTTATAAGGTCTAGTTTTCGAGATATTTGCATTCAAAGTTATTTTTTTGAGTTATGAAGGCTTGTATGACTTTGGATGCCTACAGTTCCGCAAATAAGGGTATGACGTCATTTTCGCTTGCAAAACGCTGAATTAGTTTTTCAAGAGCTATCCATAGCTGAAAACTAGAACATTCTAGGAGGTCTGGTTGCGGAGATATCTTAATTCAAAGTAAATCCATTAAAATCGATTTTTTTGAGTTTTGAAAGTTTGCATGACTTTGGATGTCTACAGTTCCACAAATAAGGCTCGGAAGGCCTTGCGGTTTATTAACGGCGTAATCAGTTTTTGGAGAGCTATCCATTGCTGAAAACTAGAGCATTTTGTGGGCTCTGGTTGCAGAGGAATTTTGATTCAAAGTTAATCTTTCTTGTTTCAACCCAAAAACTAAAAATCTTAATATGGCCATAACTTCCAAAATAAAGCTCGTAAGAGGTTGCGGTTAACGTTGTTGAACAGATAACGGTCAGGTCTTTGCATTGCCGTTCAAAACTTAACTTTTTTTTTCCAATTGATTTTCGAAAAAAAGCATGGGCTACCCCCTTATCACTAAAAATTGATTTGTTTACGAAAGTCTCTGGAACCCATTGAAACGTACATATATAGAAAGGTTTTGTCAAATGCAACCAGCACATCCAAAGCAAACCCTTTTATAAGGTCTAGTTTTCGAGATATTTGCATTCAAAGTTATTTTTTTGAGTTATGAAGGCTTGTATGACTTTGGATGCCTTCAGTTCCGCAAATAAGGGTATGACGTCATTTTCGCTTGCAAAACGCTTAATTAGTTTTTCAAGAGCTATCCATAGCTGAAAACTAGAACATTCTAGGAGGTCTGGTTGCGGAGATATCTTAATTCAAAGTAAATCCATTAAAATCGTTTTTTTTGAGTTTTGAAAGTTTGCATGACTTTGGATGTCTACAGTTCCACAAATAAGGCCTTGTGGTTTATTAACCGCTTAATCAGTTCTTGGAGAGCTATCCATTGCTGAAAACTAGAGCATTTTGTGGGCTCTGGTTGCAGAGGTATTTTGATTCAAAGTTAATCTTTCTTGTTTCAACCCAAAAACTAAAAATCTTAATATGGCCATAACTTCCCAAATAAAGCTCGTAAGAGGTTGCGGTTAACGTTGTTAAACAGATAACGGTCAGGTCTTTGCATTGCCGTTCAAAACTCAACTTTTTTTTTTCCAATCGATTTTCGAAAAAAAGCATGGACTTATCACTAAAAATTGATTTTTTTACGAAAGTCTCTGGAACCCATTGAAACGTACATATATAGAAAGGTTTTGTCAAATGCAACCAGCACATCCAAAGCAAACCCTTTTATAAGGTCTAGTTTTCGAGATATTTGCATTCAAAGTTATTTTTTTGAGTTATGAAGGCTTGTATGACTTTGGATGCCTACAGTTCCGCAAATAAGGGTATGACGTCATTTTCGCTTGCAAAACGCTTAATTAGTTTTTCAAGAGCTATCCATAGCTGAAAACTAGAACATTCTAGGAGGTCTGGTTGCGGAGATATCTTAATTCAAAGTAAATCCATTAAAATCGATTTTTTTGAGTTTTGAAAGTTTGCATGACTTTGGATGTCTACAGTTCCACAAATAAGGTTCGGAAGGCCTTGCGGTTTATTAACCGCTTAATCAGTTTTTGGAGAGCTATCCATTGCTGAAAACTAGAGCATTTTGTGGGCTCTGGTTGCAGAGAAATTTTGATTCAAAGTTAATCTTTCTTGTTTCAACCCAAAAACTAAAAATCTTAATATGGCCATAACTTCCAAAATAAAGCTCGTAAGAGGTTGCGGTTAACGTTGTTGAACAGATAACGGTCAGGTCTTTGCATTGCCGTTCAAAACTCAACTTTTTTTTTTCCAATCGATTTTCGAAAAAAAGCATGGATTACCCCCTTATCACTAAAAATTGATTTTTTTACGAAAGTCTCTGGAACCCATTGAAACGTACATATATAGAAAGGTTTTGTCAAATGCAACCAGCACATCCAAAGCAAACCCTTTTATAAGGTCTAGTTTTCGAGATATTTGCATTCAAAGTTATTTTTTTGAGTTATGAAGGCTTGTATGACTTTGGATGCCTACAGTTCCGCAAATAAGGGTATGACGTCATTTTCGCTTGCAAAACGCTGAATTAGTTTTTCAAGAGCTATCCATAGCTGAAAACTAAAACATTCTAGGAGGTCTGGTTGCGGAGATATCTTAATTCAAATTAAATCCATTAAAATCGATTTTTTTGAGTTTTGAAAGTTTGCATGACTTTGGATGTCTACGATCCACAAATAAGGCTCGGAAGGCCTTGCGGTTTATTAACCGCTTAATCAGTTTTTGGAGAGCTATCCATTGCTGAAAACTAGAGCATTTTGTGGGCTCTGGTTGCAGAGGAATTTTGATTCAAAGTTAATCTTTCTTGTTTCAACCCAAAAACTAAAAATCTTAATATGGCCATAACTTCCAAAATAAAGCTCGTAAGAGGTTGCGGTTAGCGTTGTTGAACAGATAACGGTCAGGTCTTTGCATTGCCGTTCAAAACTCAACTTTTTTTTTTCCAATCGATTTTCGAAAAAAAGCATGGATTACCCCCTTATCACTAAAAATTGATTTTTTTACGAAAGTCTCTGGAACCCATTGAAACGTACATATATAGAAAGGTTTTGTCAAATGCAACCAGCACATCCAAAGCAAACCCTTTTATAAGGTCTAGTTTTCGAGATATTTGCATTCAAAGTTATTTTTTTGAGTTATGAAGGCTTGTATGACTTTGGATGCCTACAGTTCCGCAAATAAGGGTATGACGTCATTTTCGCTTGCAAAACGCTGAATTAGTTTTTCAAGAGCTATCCATAGCTGAAAACTAGAACATTCTAGGAGGTCTGGTTGCGGAGATATCTTAATTCAAAGTTAATCCATTAAAATCGATTTTTTTGAGTTTTGAAAGTTTGCATGACTTTGGATGTCTACAGTTCCACAAATAAGGCTCGGAAGGCCTTGCGGTTTATCAGTTTTTGGAAAGCTATCCATTGCTGAAAACTAGAGCATTTTCTGGGCTCTGGTTGCAGAGGAATTTTGATTCAAAGTTAATCTTTCTTGTTTCAACCCAAAAACTAAAAATCTTAATATGGCCATAACTTCCAAAATAAAGCTCGTAAGAGGTTGCGGTTAACGTTGTTGAACAGATAACGGTCAGGTCTTTGCATTGCCGTTCAAAACTTAACTTTTTTTTTTCCAATCGATTTTCGAAAAAAAGCATGGGCTACCCCCTTATCACTAAAAATTGATTTTTTTACGAAAGTCTCTGGAACCCATTGAAACGTACATATATAGAAAGGTTTTGTCAAATGCAACCAGCACATCCAAAGCAAACCCTTTTATAAGGTATAGTTTTCGAGATATTTGCATTCAAAGTTATTTTTTTGAGTTATGAAGGCTTGTATGACTTTGGATGCCTACAGTTCCGCAAATAAGGCTATGACGTCATTTTCGCTTGCAAAACGCTGAATTAGTTTTTCAAGAGCTATCCATAGCTGAAAACTAGAACATTCTAGGAGGTCTGGTTGCGGAGATATCTTAATTCAAAGTAAATCCATTAAAATCGATTTTTTTGAGTTTTGAAAGTTTGCATGACTTTGGATGTCTACAGTTCCACAAATAAGGCTCGGAAGGCCTTGCGGTTTATTAACCGCTTAATCAGTTTTTGGAGAGCTATCCATTGCTGAAAACTAGAGCATTTTGTGGGCTCTGGTTGCAGAGGAATTTTGATTCAAAGTTAATCTTTCTTGTTTCAACCCAAAAACTAAAAATCTTAATATGGCCATAACTTCCAAAATAAAGCTCGTAAGAGGTTGCGGTTAACGTTGTTGAACAGATAACGGTCAGGTCTTTGCATTGCCGTTCAAAACTTAACTTTTTTTTTCCAATTGATTTTCGAAAAAAAGCATGGACTACCCCCTTATCACTAAAAATTGATTTTTTTACGAAAGTCTCTGGAACCCATTGAAACGTACATATATAGAAAGGTTTTGTCAAATGCAACCAGCACATCGAAAGCAAACCCTTTTATAAGGTCTAGTTTTCGAGATATTTGCATTCAAAGTTATTTTTTTGAGTTATGAAGGCTTGTATGACTTTGGATGCCTACAGTTCCGCAAATAAGGGTATGACGTCATTTTCGCTTGCAAAACGCTGAATAAGTTTTTCAAGAGCTATCTATAGCTGAAAACTAGAACATTCTAGGAGGTCTGGTTACGGAGATATCTTAATTCAAAGTAAATCCATTAAAATCGATTTTTTTGAGTTTTGAAAGTTTGCATGACTTTGGATGTCTACAGTTCCACAAATAAGGCTCGGAAGGCCTTGCGGTTTATTAACGGCTTAATCAGTTTTTGGAGAGCTATCCATTGCTGAAAACTAGAGCATTTTGTGGGCTCTGGTTGCAGAGGAATTTTGATTCAAAGTTAATCTTTCTTGTTTCAACCCAAAAACTAAAAATCTTAATATGGCCATAACTTCCAAAATAAAGCTCGTAAGAGGTTGCGGTTAACGTTGTTGAACAGATAACGGTCAGGTCTTTGCATTGCCGTTCAAAACTTAACTTTTTTTTTTTCAATTGATTTTCGAAAAAAAGCATGGACTTATCACTAAAAATTGATTTTTTTACGAAAGTCTCTGGAACCCATTGAAACGTACATCACTAAAAATTGATTTTTTTACGAAAGTCTCTGGAACCCATTGAAACGTACATATATAGAAAGGTTTTGTCAAATGCAACCAGCACATCCAAAGCAAACCCTTTTATAAGGTCTAGTTTTCGAGATATTTGCATTCAAAGTTATTTTTTTGAGTTATGAAGGCTTGTATGACTTTGGATGCCTACAGTTCCGCAAATAAGGGTATGACGTCATTTTCGCTTGCAAAACGCTGAATTAGTTTTTCAAGTGCTATCCATAGCTGAAAACTAGAACATTCTAGGAGGTCTGGTTGCGGAGATATCTTAATTCAAAGTAAATCCATTAAAATCGTTTTTTTTTTGAGTTTTGAAAGTTAGCATGACTTTGGATGTCTACAGTTCCACAAATAAGGCCTTGTGGTTTATTAACCGCTTAATCAGTTCTTGGAGAGCTATCCATTGCTGAAAACTAGAGCATTTTGTGGGCTCTGGTTGCAGAGGTATTTTGATTCAAAGTTAATCTTTCTTGTTTCAACCCAAAAACTAAAAATCTTAATATGGCCATAACTTCCAAAATAAAGCTCGTAAGAGGTTGCGGTTAACGTTGTTGAACAGATAACGGTCAGGTCTTTGCATTGCCGTTCAAAACTCAACTTTTTTTTTTCCAATCGATTTTCGAAAAAAAGCATGGATTACCCCCTTATCACTAAAAATTGATTTTTTTACGAAAGTCTCTGGAACCCATTGAAACGTACATATATAGAAAGGTTTTGTCAAATGCAACCAGCACATCCAAAGCAAACCCTTTTATAAGGTCTAGTTTTCGAGATATTTGCATTCAAAGTTATTTTTTTGAGTTATGAAGGCTTGTATGACTTTGGATGCCTACAGTTCCGCAAATAAGGGTATGACGTCATTTTCGCTTGCAAAACGCTGAATTAGTTTTTCAAGAGCTATCCATAGCTGAAAACTAGAACATTCTAGGAGGTCTGGTTGCGGAGATATCTTAATTCAAAGTAAATCCATTAAAATCGATTTTTTTGAGTTTTGAAAGTTTGCATGACTTTGGATGTCTACAGTTCCACAAATAAGGCTCGGAAGGCCTTAGTTTTTCAAGAGCTATCCACAGCTGAAAACTAGAACATTCTAGGAGGTCTGGTTGCGGAGATATCTTAATTCAAAGTAAATCCATTTAAATCGATTTTTTTGAGTTTTGAAAGTCTTTGGATGTCTACAGTTCCACAAATTAGGCTCGGAAGGCCTTGCGGTTTATTAACCGCTTAATCAGTTTTTGGAGAGCTATCCATTGCTGAAAACTAGAGCATTTTCTGGGCTCTGGTTGCAGAGGAATTTTGATTCAAAGTTAATCTTTCTTGTTTCAACCCAAAAACTAAAAATCTTAGTATGGCCATAACTTCCAAAATAAAGCTCGTAAGAGGTCGCGGTTAACGTTGTTGAACAGATAACGGTCAGGTCTTTGCATTGCCGTTCAAAACTCAACTTTTTTTTTCCAATTGATTTTCGAAAAAATGCATGGACTACCCCCTTATCACTAAAAATTGATTTTTTTACGAAAGTCTCTGGAACCCATTGAAACGTACATATATAGAAAGGTTTTGTCAAATGCAACCAGCACATCCAAAGCAAACCCTTTTATAAGGTCTAGTTTTCGAGATATTTGCATTCAAAGTTATTTTTTTGAGTTATGAAGGCTTGTATGACTTTGGATGCCTACAGTTCCGCAAATAAGGGTATGACGTCATTTTCGGTTGCAAAACGCTGAATTAGTTTTTCAAGAGCTATCCATAGCTGAAAACTAGAACATTCTAGGAGGTCTGGTTGCGGAGATATCTTAATTCAAAGTAAATCCATTAAAATCGATTTTTTTGAGTTTTGAAAGTTTGCATGACTTTGGATGTCTACAGTTCCACAAATAAGGCTCGGAAGGCCTTGCGGTTTATTAACCGCTTAATCAGTTTTTGGAGAGCTATCCATTGCTGATAACTAGAGCATTTTGTGGGCTCTGGTTGCAGAAGAATTTTGATTCAAAGTTAATCTTTCTTGTTTCAACCCAAAAACTAAAAATCTTAATATGGCCATAACTTCCAAAATAAAGCTCGTAAGAGGTTGCGGTTAACGTTGTTGAACAGATAACGGTCAGGTCTTTGCATTGCCGTTCAAAACTCAACTTTTTTTTTACCAATCGATTTTCGAAAAAAAGCATGGATTACCCCCTTATCACTAAAAATTGATTTTTTACGAAAGTCTCTGGAACCCATTGAAACGTACATATCTAGAAAGGTTTTGTCAAATGCAACCAGCACATCCAAAGCAAACCCTTTTATAAGGTCTAGTTTTCGAGATATTTGCATTCAAAGTTATTTTTTTGAGTTATGAAGGCTTGTATGACTTTGGATGCCTACAGTTCCGCAAATAAGGGTATGACGTCATTTTCGCTTGCAAAACGCTTAATTAGTTTTTCAAGAGCTATCCATAGCTGAAAACTAGAACATTCTAGGAGGTCTGGTTGCGGAGATATCTTAATTCAAAGTAAATCCATTAAAATCGATTTTTTTGAGTTTTGAAAGTTTGCATGACTTTGGATGTCTACAGTTCCACAAATAAGGCTCGGAAGGCCTTGCGGTTTATTAACCGCTTAATCAGTTTTTGGAGAGCTATCCATTGCTGAAAACTAGAGCATTTTGTGGGCTCTGGTTGCAGAGGAATTTTGATTCAAAATTAATCTTTCTTGTTTCAACCCAAAAACTAAAAATCTTAATATGGCCATAACTTCCAAAACAAAGCTCGTAAGAGGTTGCGGTTAACGTTGTTGAACAGATAACGGTCAGGTCTTTGCATCGCCGTTTAAAACTCAATTTTTTTTTTCCAATCGATTTTCGAAAAAAAGCATGGACTACCCCCTTATCACTAAAAATTGATTTTTTTACGAAAGTCTCTGGAACCCATTGAAACGTACATATATAGAAAGGCTTTGTCAAATGCAACCAGCACATCCAAAACAAACCCTTTTATAAGGTCTAGTTTTCGAGATATTTGCATTCAAAGTTATTTTTTTGAGTTATGAAGGCTTGTATGACTTTGGATGCCTACAGTTCCGCAAATAAGGGTATGACGTCATTTTCGCTTGCAAAACGCTGAATTAGTTTTTCAAGAGCTATCCATAGCTGAAAACTAGAACATCTAGGAGGTCTGGTTGCGGAGATATCTTAATTCAAAGTAAATCCATTAAAATCGATTTTTTTGATTTTTGAAAGTTTGCATGACTTTGGATGTCTACAGTTCAAAAGGCTCGGAAGGCCTTAGTTTTTCAAGAGCTATCCATAGCTGAAAACTAGAACATTCTAGGAGGTCTGGTTGCGGAGATATCTTAATTCAAAGTAAATCCATTTAAATCGATTTTTTTGAGTTTTGAAAGTCTTTGGATGTCTACAGTTCCACAAATAAGGCTCGGAAGGCCTTGCGGTTTATTAACCGCTTCATCAGTTTTTGGAGAGCTATTCATTGCTGAAAACTAGAGCATTTTGTGGGCTCTGGTTGCAGAGGAATTTTGATTCAAAGTTAATCTTTCTTGTTTCAACCCAAAAACTAAAAATCTTAATATGGCCATAACTTCCAAAATAAAGCTCGTAAGAGGTTGCGGTTAACGTTGTTGAACAGATAACGGTCAGGTCTTTGCATTGCCGTTCAAAACTCAACTTTTTTTTTTCCAATCGATTTTCGAAAAAAAGCATGGATTACCCCCTTATCACTAAAAATTGATTTTTTTTACGAAAGTCTCTGGAACCCATTGAAACGTACATATATAGAAAGGTTTTGTCAAATGCAACCAGCACATCCAAAGCAAACCCTTTTATAAGGTCTAGTTTTCGAGATATTTGCATTCAAAGTTATTTTTTTGAGTTATGAAGGCTTGTATGACTTTGGATGCCTACAGTTCCGCAAATAAGGCTATGACGTCATTTTCGCTTGCAAAACGCTTAATTAGTTTTTCAAGAGCTATCCATAGCTGAAAACTAGACCATTCTAGGAGGTCTGGTTGCGGAGATATCTTAATTCAAAGTAAATCCATTAAAATCGATTTTTTTTAGTTTTGAAAGTTTGCATTACTTTGGATGTCTACAGTTCCACAAATAAGGGTATGACGTCATTTTCGCTTGCAAAATGCTTAATTAGTTTTTCAAGAGCTATCCATAGCTGAAAACTAGAACATTCTAGGAGGTCTGGTTGCGGAGATATCTTAATTCAAAGTAAATCCATTAAAATCGAATCGAGGTTTTGTCAAATGCAACCAGCACATCCCTTTTATAAGGTCTAGTTTTCGAGATATTTGTATTCGAAGTTATTTTTTTGAGTTATGAAGGCTTGTATGACTTTGGATGCCTACAGTTCCGCAAATAAGGGTATGACGTCATTTTCGCTTGCAAAACGCTGAATTAGTTTTTCAAGAGCTATCCATAGCTGAAAACTAGAACATTCTAGGAGGTCTGGTTGCGGAGATATCTTAATTCAAAGTAAATCCATTAAAATCGATTTTTTTGATTTTTGAAAGTTTGCATGACTTTGGATCGGAAGGCCTTAGTTTTTCAAGAGCTATCCATAGCTGAAAACTAGAACATCCTAGGAGGTCTGGTTGCGGAGATATCTTAATTCAAAGTAAATCCATTTAAATCGATTTTTTTGAGTTTTGAAAGTCTTTGGATGTCTACAGTTCCACAAATAAGGCTCGGAAGGCCTTGCGGTTTATTAACCGCTTAATCAGTTTTTGGAGAGCTATCCATTGCTGAAAACTAGAGCATTTTCTGGGCTCTGGTTGCAGAGGAATTTTGATTCAAAGTTAATCTTTCTTGTTTCAACCCAAAAACTAAAAATCTTAGTATGGCCATAACTTCCAAAATAAAGCTCGTAAGAGATTGCGGTTAACGTTGTTGAACAGATAACGGTCAGGTCTTTGCATTGCCGTTCAAAACTCAACTTTTTTTTTCCAATTGATTTTCGAAAAAATGCATGGACTACCCCCTTATCACTAAAAATTGATTTTTTTACGAAAGTCTCTGGAACCCATTGAAACGTACATATATAGAAAGGTTTTGTCAAATGCAACCAGCACATCCAAAGCAAACCCTTTTATAAGGTCTAGTTTTCGAGATATTTGCATTCAAAGTTATTTTTTTGAGTTATGAAGGCTTGTATGACTTTGGATGCCTACAGTTCCGCAAATAAGGGTATGACGTCATTTTCGCTTGCAAAACGCTTAATTAGTTTTTCAAGAGCTATCCATAGCTGAAAACTAGAACATTCTAGGAGGTCTGGTTGCGGAGATATCTTAATTCAAAGTAAATCCATTAAAATCGATTTTTTTGAGTTTTGAAAGTTTGCATGACTTTGGATGTCTACAGTTCCACAAATAAGGCTCGGAAGGCCTTGCGGTTTATTAACCGCTTAATCAGTTTTTGGAGAGCTATCCATTGCTGAAAACTAGAGCATTTTGTGGGCTCTGGTTGCAGAGGAATTTTGATTCAAAGTTAATCTTTCTTGTTTCAACCCAAAAACTAAAAATCTTAATATGGCCATAACTTCCAAAATAAAGCTCGTAAGAGGTTGCGGTTAACGTTGTTGAACAGATAACGGTCAGGTCTTTGCATTGCCGTTCAAAACTCAACTTTTTTTTTTCCAATCGATTTTCGAAAAAAAGCACCCCCTTATCACTAAAAATTGATTTTTTTACGAAAGTCTCTGGAACCCATTGAAACGTACATATATAGAAAGGTTTTGTCAAATGCAACCAGCACATCCAAAGCAAACCCTTTTATAAGGTCTAGTTTTCGAGATATTTGCATTCAAAGTTATTTTTTTGAGTTATGAAGGCTTGTATGACTTTGGATGCCTACAGTTCCGCAAATAAGGGTATGACGTCATTTTCGCTTGCAAAACGCTTAATTAGTTTTTCAAGAGCTATCCATAGCTGAAAACTAGAACATTCTAGGAGGTCTGGTTGCGGAGATATCTTAATTCAAAGTAAATCCATTAAAATCGATTTTTTTGAGTTTTGAAAGTTTGCATGACTTTGGATGTCTACAGTTCCACAAATAAGGCTCGGAAGGCCTTGTGGTTTATTAACCGCTTAATCAGTTTTTAAAGAGCTATCCATTGCTGAAAACTAGAGCATTTTGTGGGCTCTGGTTGCAGAGGAATTTTGATTCAAAATTAATCTTTCTTGTTTCAACCCAAAAACTAAAAATCTTAATATGGCCATAACTTCCAAAATAAAGCTCGTAAGAGGTTGCGGTTAACGTTGTTGAACAGATAACGGTCAGGTCTTTGCATTGCCGTTCAAAACTCAACTTTTTTTTTTCCAATCGATTTTCGAAAAAAAGCATGGACTACCCCCTTATCACTAAAAATTGATTTTTTTACGAAAGTCTCTGGAACCCATTGAAACGTACATATATAGAAAGGTTTTGTCAAATGCAACCAGCACATCCAAAGCAAACCCTGGAACCCATTGAAACGTACATATATAGAAAGGTTTTGTCAAATGCAACCAGCACATCCAAAGCAAACCCTTTTATAAGGTCTAGTTTTCGAGATATTTGCATTCAAAGTTATTTTTTTGAGTTATGAAGGCTTGTATGACTTTGGATGCCTACAGTTCCGCAAATAAGGGTATGACGTCATTTTCGCTTGCAAAACGCTGAATTAGTTTTTCAAGAGCTATCCATAGCTGAAAACTAGAACATTCTAGGAGGTCTGGTTGCGGAGATATCTTAATTCAAAGTAAATCCATTAAAATCGTTTTTTTTGAGTTTTCGAGATATTTGCATTCAAAGTTATTTTTTTGAGTTATGAAGGCTTGTATGACTTTGGATGCCTACAGTTCCGCAAATAAGGGTATGACGTCATTTTCGCTTGCAAAACGCTGAATTAGTTTTTCAAGAGCTATCCATAGCTGAAAACTAGAACATTCTAGGAGGTCTGGTTGAGGAGATATCTTAATTCAAAGTAAATCCATTAAAATCCATTTTTTTGAGTTTTGAAAGTTTGCATGACTTTGGATGTCTACAGTTCCACAAATAAGGCTCGGAAGGCCTTGCGGTTTATTAACCGCTTAATCAGTTTTTGGAGAGCTATACATTGCTGGAAACTAGAGCATTTTGTGGGCTCTGGTTGCAGAGGAATTTTGATTCAAAGTTAATCTTCCTTGTTTCAACCCAAAAACTAAAAATCTTAATATGGCCATAACTTCCAAAATAAAGCTCGTAAGAGGTTGCGGTTAACGTTGTTGAACAGATAACGGTCAGGTCTTTGCATTGCCGTTCAAAACTCAACTTTTTTTTTTCCAATCGATTTTCGAAAAAAAGCATGGACTACCCCCTTATCACTAAAAATTGATTTTTTTACGAAAGTCTCTGGAACCCATTGAAACGTACATATATAGAAAGGTTTTGTCAAATGCAACCAGCACATCCAAAGCAAACCCTTTTATAAGGTCTAGTTTTCGAGATATTTGCATTCAAAGTTATTTTTTTGAGTTATGAAGGCTTGTATGACTTTGGATGCCTACAGTTCTGCAAATAAGGGTATGACGTCATTTTCGCTTGCAAAACGCTTAATAAGTTCTTCAAGAGCTATCCATAGCTGAAAACTAGAACATTCTAGGAGGTCTGGTTGCGGAGATATCTTAATTCAAAGTAAATCCATTAAAATCGATTTTTTTGAGTTTTGAAAGTTTGCATGACTTTGGATGTCTACAGTTCCACAAATAAGGCTCGGAAGGCCTTGCGGTTTATTAACCGCTTAATCAGTTTTTGGAGAGCTATCCATTGCTGAAAACTAGAGCATTTTGTGGGCTCTGGTTGCAGAGAAATTTTGATTCAAAGTTAATCTTTCTTGTTTCAACCCAAAAACTAAAAATCTTAATATGGCCATAACTTCCAAAATAAAGCTCGTAAGAGGTTGCGGTTAACGTTGTTGAACAGATAACGGTCAGGTCTTTGCATTGCCGTTCAAAACTCAACTTTTTTTTTCCAATCGATTTTCGAAAAAAAGCATGGACTTATCACTAAAAATTGATTTTTTTACGAAAGTCTCTGGAACCCATTGAAACGTACATATATAGAAAGGTTTTGTCAAATGCAACCAGCACATCCAAAGCAAACCCTTTTATAAGGTCTAGTTTTCGAGATATTTGCATTCAAAGTTAATTTTTTGAGTTATGAAGGCTTGTATGACTTTGGATGCCTACAGTTCCGCAAATAAGGGTATGACGTCATTTTCGCTTGCAAAACGCTGAATTAGTTTTTCAAGAGCTATCCATAGCTGAAAACTAGAACATTCTAGGAGGTCTGGTTGCGGAGATATCTTAATTCAAAGTAAATCCATTAAAATCGATTTTTTTGAGTTTTGAAAGTTTGCATGACTTTGGATGTCTACAGTTCCACAAATAAGGCTCGGAAGGCCTTGCGGTTTATTAACCGCTTAATCAGTTTTTGGAGAGCTATCCATTGCTGAAAACTAGAGCATTTTGTGGGCTCTGGTTGCAGAGGAATTTTGATTCAAAGTTAATCTTTCTTGTTTCAACCCAAAAACTAAAAATCTTAATATGGCCATAACTTCCAAAATAAAGCTCGTAAGAGGTTGCGGTTAACGTTGTTGAACAGATAACGGTCAGGTCTTTGCATTGCCGTTCAAAACTCAACTTTTTTTTTCCAATCGATTTTCGAAAAAAAAGCATGGACTACCCCCTTATCACTAAAAATTGATTTTTTTACGAAAGTCTCTGGAACCCATTGAAACGTACATATATAGAAAGGTTTTGTCAAATGCAACCAGCACATCCAAAGCAAACCCTTTTATAAGGTCTAGTTTTCGAGATATTTGCATTCAAAGTTATTTTTTTGAGTTATGAAGGCTTGTATGACTTTGGATGCCTACAGTTCCGCAAATAAGGGTATGACGTCATTTTCGCTTGCAAAACGCTTAATTAGTTTTTCAAGAGCTATCCATAGTTGAAAACTAGAACATTCTAGGAGGTCTGGTTGCGGAGATATCTTAATTCAAAGTAAATCCATTAAAATCGATTTTTTTGAGTTTTGAAAGTTTGCATGACTTTGGATGTCTACAGTTCCACAAATAAGGCTCGGAAGGCCTTGCGGTTTATTAACCGCTTAATCAGTTTTTGGAGAGCTATCCATTGCCGAAAACTAGAGCATTTTGTGGGCTCTGGTTGCAGAGGAATTTTGATTAAAAATTAATCTTTCTTGTTTCAACCCAAAAACTAAAAATCTTAATATGGCCATAACTTCCAAAATAAAGCTCGTAAGAGGTTGCGGTTAACGTTGTTGAACAGATAACGGTCAGGTCTTTGCATTGCCGTTCAAAACTCAACTTTTTTTTTTCCAATGGATTTTCGAAAAAAGCGTGGACTACGTACATATATAGAAAGGTTTTGTCAAATGCAACCAGCACATCCAAAGCAAACCCTTTTATAAGGTCTAGTTTTCGAGATATTTGCATTCAAAGTTATTTTTTTGAGTTATGAAGGCTTGTATGACTTTGGATGCCTACAGTTCCGCAAATAAGGGTATGACGTCATTTTCGCTTGCAAAACGCTTAATTAGTTTTTCAAGAGCTATCCATAGCTGAAAACTAGAACATTCTAGGAGGTCTGGTTGCGGAGATATCTTAATTCAAAGTAAATCCATTAAAATCGATTTTTTTGAGTTTTGAAAGTTTGCATGACTTTGGATGTCTACAGTTCCACAAATAAGGCTCGGAAGGCCTTGCGGTTTATTAACCGCTTAATCAGTTTTTGGAGAGCTATCCATTGCTGAAAACTAGAGCATTTTGTGGGCTCTGGTTGCAGAGGAATTTTGATTCAAAGTTAATCTTTCTTGTTTCAACCCAAAAACTAAAAATCTTAATATGGCCATAACTTCCAAAATAAAGCTCGTAAGAGGTTGCGGTTAACGTTGTTGAACAGATAACGGTCAGGTCTTTGCATTGCCGTTCAAAACTCAACTTTTTTTTTCCAATCGATTTTCGAAAAAAAAGCATGGACTACCCCCTTATCACTAAAAATTGATTTTTTTACGAAAGTCTCTGGAACCCATTGAAACGTACATATATAGAAAGGTTTTGTCAAATGCAACCAGCACATCCAAAGCAAACCCTTTTATAAGGTCTAGTTTTCGAGATATTTGCATTCAAAGTTATTTTTTTGAGTTATGAAGGCTTGTATGACTTTGGATGCCTACAGTTCCGCAAATAAGGGTATGACGTCATTTTCGCTTGCAAAACGCTTAATTAGTTTTTCAAGAGCTATCCATAGTTGAAAACTAGAACATTCTAGGAGGTCTGGTTGCGGAGATATCTTAATTCAAAGTAAATCCATTAAAATCGATTTTTTTGAGTTTTGAAAGTTTGCATGACTTTGGATGTCTACAGTTCCACAAATAAGGCTCGGAAGGCCTTGCGGTTTATTAACCGCTTAATCAGTTTTTGGAGAGCTATCCATTGCTGAAAACTAGAGCATTTTGTGGGCTCTGGTTGCAGAGGAATTTTGATTCAAAGTTAATCTTTCTTGTTTCAACCCAAAAACTAAAAATCTTAATATGGCCATAACTTCCAAAATAAAGCTCGTAAGAGGTTGCGGTTAACGTTGTTGAACAGATAACGGTCAGGTCTTTGCATTGCCGTTCAAAACTCAACTTTTTTTTTTCCAATCGATTTTCGAAAAAAAGCATGGACTACCCCCTTATCACTAAAAATTGATTTTTTTACGAAAGTCTCTGGAACCCATTGAAACGTACATATATAGAAAGGTTTTGTCAAATGCAACCAGCACATCCAAAGCAAACCCTTTTATAAGGTCTAGTTTTCGAGATATTTGCATTCAAAGTTATTTTTTTGAGTTATGAAGGCTTGTATGACTTTGGATGCCTACAGTTCTGCAAATAAGGGTATGACGTCATTTTCGCTTGCAAAACGCTTAATAAGTTTTTCAAGAGCTATCCATAGCTGAAAACTAGAACATTCTAGGAGGTCTGGTTGCGGAGATATCTTAATTCAAAGTAAATCCATTAAAATCGATTTTTTTGAGTTTTGAAAGTTTGCATGACTTTGGATGTCTACAGTTCCACAAATAAGGCTCGGAAGGCCTTGCGGTTTATTAACCGCTTAATCAGTTTTTGGAGAGCTATCCATTGCTGAAAACTAGAGCATTTTGTGGGCTCTGGTTGCAGAGGAATTTTGATTAAAAATTAATCTTTCTTGTTTCAACCCAAAAACTAAAAATCTTAATATGGCCATAACTTCCAAAATAAAGCTCGTAAGAGGTTGCGGTTAACGTTGTTGAACAGATAACGGTCAGGTCTTTGCATTGCCGTTCAAAACTCAACTTTTTTTTTTCCAATCGATTTTCGAAAAAAAGCATGGACTACCCCCTTATCACTAAAAATTGATTTTTTTACGAAAGTCTCTGGAACCCATTGAAACGTACATATATAGAAAGGTTTTGTCAAATGCAACCAGCACATCCAAAGCAAACCCTTTTATAAGGTCTAGTTTTCGAGATATTTGCATTCAAAGTTATTTTTTTGAGTTATGAAGGCTTGTATGACTTTGGATGCCTACAGTTCCGCAAATAAGGGTATGACGTCATTTTCGCTTGCAAAAAGCTGAATTAGTTTTTCAAGAGCTATCCATAGCTGAAAACTAGAACATTCTAGGAGGTCTGGTTGCGGAGATATCTTAATTCAAAGTAAATCCATTAAAATCGATTTTTTGAGTTTTGAAAGTTTGCATGACTTTGGATGTCTACAGTTCCACAAATAAGGCTCGGAAGGCCTTGCGGTTTATTAACCGCTTAATCAGTTTTTGGAGAGCTATCCATTGCTGAAAACTAGAGCATTTTGTGGGCTCTGGTTGCAGAGGAATTTTGATTCAAAGTTAATCTTTCTTGTTTCAACCCAAAAACTAAAAATCTTAATATGGCCATAACTTCCAAAATAAAGCTCGTAAGAGGTTGCGGTTAACGTTGTTGAACAGATAACGGTCAGGTCTTTGCATTGCCGTTCAAAACTCAACTTTTTTTTTTCCAATCGATTTTCGAAAAAAAAGCATGGACTACCCCCTTATCACTAAAAATTGATTTTTTTACGAAAGTCTCTGGAACCCATTGAAACGTACATATATAGAAAGGTTTTGTCAAATGCAACCAGCACATCCAAAGCGAACCCTTTTATAAGGTCTAGTTTTCGAGATATTTGCATTCAAAGTTAATTTTTTGAGTTATGAAGGCTTGTATGACTTTGGATGCCTACAGTTCCGCAAATAAGGGTATGACGTCATTTTCGCTTGCAAAACGCTGAATTAGTTTTTCAAGAGCTATCCATAGCTGAAAACTAGAACATTCTAGGAGGTCTGGTTGCGGAGATATCTTAATTCAAAGTAAATCCATTAAAATCGATTTTTTTGAGTTTTGAAAGTTTGCATGACTTTGGATGTCTACAGTTCCACAAATAAGGCTCGGAAGGCCTTGCGGTTTATTAACCGCTTAATCAGTTTTTGGAGAGCTATCCATTGCTGAAAACTAGAGCATTTTGTGGGCTCTGGTTGCAGAGGAATTTTGATTCAAAGTTAATCTTTCTTGTTTCAACCCAAAAACTAAAAATCTTAATATGGCCATAACTTCCAAAATAAAGCTCGTAAGAGGTTGCGGTTAACGTTGTTGAACAGATAACGGTCAGGTCTTTGCATTGCCGTTCAAAACTCAACTTTTTTTTTCCAATCGATTTTCGAAAAAAAAGCATGGACTACCCCCTTATCACTAAACATTGATTTTTTTACGAAAGTCTCTGGAACCCATTGAAACGTACATATATAGAAAGGTTTTGTCAAATGCAACCAGCACATCCAAAGCAAACCCTTTTATAAGGTCTAGTTTTCGAGATATTTGCATTCAAAGTTATTTTTTTGAGTTATGAAGGCTTGTATGACTTTGGATGCCTACAGTTCCGCAAATAAGGGTATGACGTCATTTTCGCTTGCAAAACGCTTAATTAGTTTTTCAAGAGCTATCCATAGTTGAAAACTAGAACATTCTAGGAGGTCTGGTTGCGGAGATATCTTAATTCAAAGTAAATCCATTAAAATCGATTTTTTTGAGTTTTGAAAGTTTGCATTACTTTGGATGTCTACAGTTCCACAAATAAGGCTCGGAAGGCCTTGCGGTTTATTAACCGCTTAATCAGTTTTTGGAGAGCTGTCCATTGCTGAAAACTAGAGCATTTTCTGGGCTCTGGTTGCAGAGGAATTTTGATTCAAAATTAATCTTTCTTGTTTCAACCCAAAAACTAAAAATCTTAATATGGCCATAACTTCCAAAATAAAGCTCGTAAGAGGTTGCGGTTAACGTTGTTGAATAGATAACGGTCAGGTCTTTGCATTGCCGTTCAAAACTCAACTTTTTTTTTTCCAATCGATTTTCGAAAAAAAGCATGGACTACCCCCTTATCACTAAAAATTGATTTTTTTACGAAAGTCTCTGGAACCCATTGAAACGTACATATATAGAAAGGTTTTGTCAAATGCAACCAGCATATCCAAAGCAAACCCTTTTATAAGGTTTAGTTTTCGAGATATTTGCATTCAAAGTTAATTTTTTGAGTTATGAAGGCTATCCATAGCTGAAAACTAGAACATTCTAGGAGGTCTGGTTGCGAAGATATCTTAATTCAAAGTAAATCCATTAAAATCGATTTTTTTTTGAGTTTTGAAAGTTTGCATGACTTTGGATGTCTACAGTTCCACAAATAAGGCTCGGAAGGCCTTGCGGTTTATTAACCGCTTAATCAGTTCTTGGAGAGCTATCCATTGCTGAAAACTAGAGCATTTTGTGGGCTCTGGTTGCAGAGGAATTTTGATTCAAAATTAATCTTTCTTGTTTCAACCCAAAAACTAAAAATCTTAATATGGCCATAACTTCCAAAATAAAGCTCGTAAGAGGTTGCGGTTAACGTTGTTGAATAGATAACGGTCAGGTCTTTGCATTGCCGTTCAAAACTCAACTTTTTTTTTTCCAATCGATTTTCGAAAAAAAGCATGGACTACCCCCTTATCACTAAAAATTGATTTTTTTACGAAAGTCTCTGGAACCCATTGAAACGTACATATATAGAAAGGTTTTGTCAAATGCAACCAGCAAATCCAAAGCAAACCCTTTTATAAGGTTTAGTTTTCGAGATATTTGCATTCAAAGTTAATTTTTTGAGTTATGAAGGCTATCCATAGCTGAAAACTAGAACATTCTAGGAGGTCTGGTTGCGGAGATATCTTAATTCAAAGTAAATCCATTAAAATCGATTTTTTTTGAGTTTTGAAAGTTTGCATGACTTTGGATGTCTACAGTTCCACAAATAAGGCTCGGAAGGCCTTGCGGTTTATTAACCGCTTAATCAGTTCTTGGAGAGCTATCCATTGCTGAAAACTAGAGCATTTTGTGGGCTCTGGTTGCAGAGGTATTTTGATTCAAAGTTAATCTTTCTTGTTTCAACCCAAAAACTAAAAATCTTAATATGGCCATAACTTCCAAAATAAAGCTCGTAAGAGGTTGCGGTTAACGTTGTTGAACAGATAACGGTCAGGTCTTTGCATTGCCGTTCAAAACTCAACTTTTTTTTTTCCAATCGATTTTCGAAAAAAAGCATGGACTACCCCCTTATCACTAAAAATTGATTTTTTTACGAAAGTCTCTGGAACCCATTGAAACGTACATATATAGAAAGGTTTTGTCAAATGCAACCAGCACATCCAAAGCAAACCCTTTTATAAGGTCTAGTTTTCGAGATATTTGCATTCAAAGTTATTTTTTTGAGTTATGAAGGCTTGTATGACTTTGGATGCCTACAGTTCCGCAAATAAGGGTATGACGTCATTTTCGCTTGCAAAACGCTGAATTAGTTTTTCAAGAGCTATCCATAGCTGAAAACTAGAACATTCTAGGAGGTCTGGTTGCGGAGATATCTTAATTCAAAGTAAATCCATTAAAATCGATTTTTTTGAGTTTTGAAAGTTTGCATGACTTTGGATGTCTACAGTTCCACAAATAAGGCTCGGAAGGCCTTGCGGTTTATTAACCGCTTAATCAGTTTTTGGAGGGCTATCCATTGCTGAAAACTAGAGCATTTTGTGGGCTCTGGTTGCAGAGGAATTTTGATTCAAAGTTAATCTTTCTTGTTTCAACCCAAAAACTAAAAATCTTAATATGGCCATAACTTCCAAAACAAAGCTCGTAAGAGGTTGCGGTTAACGTTGTTGAACAGATAACGGTCAGGTCTTTGCATTGCCGTTCAAAACTCAACTTTTTTTTTTCCAATTGATTTTCGAAAAAATGCATGGACTACCCCCTTATCACTAAAAATTGATTTTTTTACGAAAGTCTCTGGAACCCATTGAAACGTACATATATAGAAAGGTTTTGTCAAATGCAACCAGCACATCCCTTTTATAAGGTCTAGTTTTCGAGATATTTGTATTCAAAGTTATTTTTTTGAGTTATGAAGGCTTGTATGACTTTGGATGCCTACAGTTCCGCAAATAAGGGTATGACGTCATTTTCGCTTGCAAAACGCTTAATTAGTTTTTCAAGAGCTATCCATAGCTGAAAACTAGAACATTCTAGGAGGTCTGGTTGCGGAGATATCTTAATTCAAAGTAAATCCATTAAAATCGATTTTTTTGAGTTTTGAAAGTTTGCATGACTTTGGATGTCTACAGTTCCACAAATAAGGCTTCGGAAGGCCTTGCGGTTTATTAACCGCTTAATCAGTTTTTGGAGAGCTATCCATTGCTGAAAACTAGAGCATTTTGTGGGCTCTGGTTGCAGAGGAATTTTGATTCAAAGTTAATCTTTCTTGTTTCAACCCAAAAACTAAAAATCTTAATATGGCCATAACTTCCAAAACAAAGCTCGTAAGAGGTTGCGGTTAACGTTGTTGAACAGATAACGGTCAGGTCTTTGCATTGCCGTTCAAAACTCAACTTTTTTTTTTCCAATTGATTTTCGAAAAAATGCATGGACTACCCCCTTATCACTAAAAATTGATTTTCTTACAAAAGTCTCTGGAACCCATTGAAACGTACATATATAGAAAGGTTTTGTCAAATGCAACCAGCACATCCAAAGCAAACCCTTTTATAAGGTCTAGTTTTCGAGATATTTGCATTCAAAGTTATTTTTTTGAGTTATGAAGGCTTGTATGACTTTGGATGCCTACAGTTCCGCAAATAAGGGTATGACGTCATTTTCGCTTGCAAAACGCTGAATTAGTTTTTCAAGAGCTATCCATAGCTGAAAACTAGAACATTCTAGGAGGTCTGGTTGCGGAGATATCTTAATTCAAAGTAAATCCATTAAAATCGATTTTTTTGAGTTTTGAAAGTTTGCATGACTTTGGATGTCTACAGTTCCACAAATAAGGCTCGGAAGGCCTTGCGGTTTATTAACCGCTTAATCAGTTTTTGGAGAGCTATCCATTGCTGAAAACTAGAGCATTTTGTGGGCTCTGGTTGCAGAGGAATTTTGATTCAAAGTTAATCTTTCTTGTTTCAACCCAAAAACTAAAAATCTTAATATGGCCATAACTTCCAAAACAAAGCTCGTAAGAGGTTGCGGTTAACGTTGTTGAACAGATAACGGTCAGGTCTTTGCATTGCCGTTCAAAACTCAACTTTTTTTTTTCCAATTGATTTTCGAAAAAATGCATGGACTACCCCCTTATCACTAAAATTGATTTTTTTACGAAAGTCTCTGGAACCCATTGAAACGTACATATATAGAAAGGTTTTGTCAAATGCAACCAGCACATCCCTTTTATAAGGTCTAGTTTTCGAGATATTTGTATTCAAAGTTATTTTTTTGAGTTATGAAGGCTTGTATGACTTTGGATGCCTACAGTTCCGCAAATAAGGGTATGACGTCATTTTCGCTTGCAAAACGCTTAATTAGTTTTTCAAGAGCTATCCATAGCTGAAAACTAGAACATTCTAGGAGGTCTGGTTGCGGAGATATCTTAATTCAAAGTAAATCCATTAAAATCGATTTTTTTGAGTTTTGAAAGTTTGCATGACTTTGGATGTCTACAGTTCCACAAATAAGGCTCGGAAGGCCTTGCGGTTTATTAACCGCTTAATCAGTTTTTGGAGAGCTATCCATTGCTGAAAACTAGAGCATTTTGTGGGCTCTGGTTGCAGAGGAATTTTGATTCAAAGTTAATCTTTCTTGTTTCAACCCAAAAACTAAAAATCTTAATATGGCCATAACTTCCAAAACAAAGCTCGTAAGAGGTTGCGGTTAACGTTGTTGAACAGATAACGGTCAGGTCTTTGCATTGCCGTTCAAAACTCAACTTTTTTTTTTCCAATTGATTTTCGAAAAAATGCATGGACTACCCCCTTATCACTAAAAATTGATTTTCTTACAAAAGTCTCTGGAACCCATTGAAACGTACATATATAAGAAAGGTTTTGTCAAATGCAACCAGCACATCCAAAGCAAACCCTTTTATAAGGTCTAGTTTTCGAGATATTTGCATTCAAAGTTATTTTTTTGAGTTATGAAGGCTTGTATGACTTTGGATGCCTACAATTCCGCAAATAAGGGTATGACGTCATTTTCGCTTGCAAAACGCTTAATTAGTTTTTCAAGAGCTATCCATAGTTGAAAACTAGAACATTCTAGGAGGTCTGGTTGCGGAGATATCTTAATTCAAAGTAAATCCATTAAAATCGATTTTTTTTGAGTTTTGAAAGTTTGCATGACTTTGGATGTCTACAGTTCCACAAATAAGGCTCGGAAGGCCTTGCGGTTTATTAACCGCTTAATCAGTTTTTGGAGAGCTATCCATTGCCGAAAACTAGAGCATTTTGTGGGCTCTGGTTGCAGAGGAATTTTGATTAAAAATTAATCTTCTTGTTTCAACCCAAAAACTAAAAATCTTAATATGGCCATAACTTCCAAAATAAAGCTCGTAAGAGGTTGCGGTTAACGTTGTTGAACAGATAACGGTCAGGTCTTTGCATTGCCGTTCAAAACTCAACTTTTTTTTTCCAATCGATTTTCGAAAAAAGCATGGACTACCCCCTTATCACTAAAAATTGATTTTTTTACGAAAGTCTCTGGAACCCATTGAAACGTACATATATAGAAAGGTTTTGTCAAATGCAACCAGCACATCCAAAGCAAACCCTTTTATAAGGTCTAGTTTTCGAGATATTTGCATTCAAAGTTATTTTTTTGAGTTATGAAGGCTTGTATGACTTTGGATGCCTACAGTTCCGCAAATAAGGGTATGACGTCATTTTCGCTTGCAAAACGCTGAATTAGTTTTTCAAGAGCTATCCATAGCTGAAAACTAGAACATTCTAGGAGGTCTGGTTGCGGAGATATCTTAATTCAAAGTAAATCCATTAAAATCGATTTTTTTGAGTTTTGAAAGTTTGCATGACTTTGGATGTCTACAGTTCCACAAATAAGGCTCGGAAGGCCTTGCGGTTTATTAACCGCTTAATCAGTTTTTGGAGAGCTATCCATTGCTGAAAACTAGAGCATTTTGTGGGCTCTGGTTGCAGAGGAATTTTGATTCAAAGTTAATCTTTCTTGTTTCAACCCAAAAACTAAAAATCTTAATATGGCCATAACTTCCAAAACAAAGCTCGTAAGAGGTTGCGGTTAACGTTGTTGAACAGATAACGGTCAGGTCTTTGCATTGCCGTTCAAAACTCAACTTTTTTTTTTCCAATTGATTTTCGAAAAAATGCATGGACTACCCCCTTATCACTAAAAATTGATTTTTTTACGAAAGTCTCTGGAACCCATTGAAACGTACATATATAGAAAGGTTTTGTCAAATGCAACCAGCACATCCAAAGCAAACCCTTTTATAAGGTCTAGTTTTCGAGATATTTGCATTCAAAGTTATTTTTTTGAGTTATGAAGGCTTGTATGACTTTGGATGCCTACAGTTCCGCAAATAAGGGTATGACGTCATTTTCGCTTGCAAAACGCTTGATTAGTTTTTCAAGAGCTATCCATAGCTGAAAACTAGAACATTCTAGGAGGTCTGGTTGCGGAGATATCTTAATTCAAAGTAAATCCATTAAAATCGATTTTTTTGAGTTTTGAAAGTTTGCATGACTTTGGATGTCTACAGTTCCACAAATAAGGCTCGGAAGGCCTTGCGGTTTATTAACCGCTTAATCAGTTTTTGGAGAGCTATCCATTGCCGAAAACTAGAGCATTTTGTGGGCTCTGGTTGCAGAGGAATTTTGATTAAAAATTAATCTTTCTTGTTTCAACCCAAAAACTAAAAATCTTAATATGGCCATAACTTCCAAAATAAAGCTCGTAAGAGGTTGCGGTTAACGTTGTTGAACAGATAACGGTCAGGTCTTTGCATTGCCGTTCAAAACTCAACTTTTTTTTTCCAATCGATTTTCGAAAAAAGCATGGACTACCCCCTTATCACTAAAAATTGATTTTTTTACGAAAGTCTCTGGAACCCATTGAAACGTACATATATAGAAAGGTTTTGTCAAATGCAACCAGCACATCCAAAGCAAACCCTTATATAAGGTATACTTTTCGAGATATTTGCATTCAAAGTTATTTTTTTGAGTTATGAAGGCTTGTATGACTTTGGATGCCTACAGTTCTGCAAATAAGGGTATGACGTCATTTTCGCTTGCAAAACGCTTAATGAGTTTTTCAAGAGCTATCCATAGCTGAAAACTAGAACATTCTAGGAGGTCTGGTTGCGGAGATATCTTAATTCAAAGTAAATCCATTAAAATCGATTTTTTTGAGTTTTGAAAGTTTGCATGACTTTGGATGTCTACAGTTCCACAAATAAGGCTCGGAAGGCCTTGCGGTTTATTAACCGCTTAATCAGTTTTTGGAGAGCTATCCATTGCTGAAAACTAGAGCATTTTGTGGGCTCTGGTTGCAGAGGAATTTTGATTCAAAATTAATCTTTCTTGTTTCAACCCAAAAACTAAAAATCTTAATATGGCCATAACTTCCAAAATAAAGCTCGTAAGAGGTTGCGGTTAACGTTGTTGAACAGATAACGGTCAGGTCTTTGCATTGCCGTTCAAAACTCAACTTTTTTTTTCCAATCGATTTTCGAAAAAAAGCATGGACTACCCCCTTATCACTAAAAATTGATTTTTTTACGAAAGTCTCTGGAACCCATTGAAACGTACATATATAGAAAGGTTTTGTCAAATGCAACCAGCAAATCCAAAGCAAACCCTTTTATAAGGTCTAGTTTTCGAGATATTTGCATTCAAAGTTATTTTTTTGAGTTATGAAGGCTTGTATGACTTTGGATGCCTACAGTTCCGCAAATAAGGGTATGACGTCATTTTCGCTTGCAAAACGCTGAATAAGTTTTTCAAGAGCTATCCATAGCTGAAAACTAGAACATTCTAGGAGGTCTGGTTGCGGAGATATCTTAATTCAAAGTAAATCCATTAAAATCGATTTTTTTGAGTTTTGAAAGTTTGCATGACTTTGGATGTCTACAGTTCCACAAATAAGGCTCGGAAGGCCTTGCGGTTTATTAACCGCTTAATAAGTTCTTGGAGAGCTATCCATTGCTGAAAACTAGAGCATTTTGTGGGCTCTGGTTGCAGAGGTATTTTGATTCAAAGTTAATCTTTCTTGTTTCAACCCAAAAACTAAAAATTTTAGTTTGGCCATAACTTCCAAAATAAAGCTCGTAAGAGGTTGCGGTTAACGTTGTTGAACAGATAACGGTCAGGTCTTTGCATTGCCGTTCAAAACTCAACTTTTTTTTTCCAATTGATTTTCGAAAAAAGCATGGACTACCCCCTTATCACTAAAAATTGATTTTTTTACGAAAGTCTCTGGAACCCATTGAAACGTACATATATAGAAAGGTTTTGTCAAATGCAACCAGCACATCCAAAGCAAACCCTTTTATAAGGTCTAGTTTTCGAGATATTTGCATTCAAAGTTATTTTTTTGAGTTATGAAGGCTTGTATGACTTTGGATGCCTACAGTTCCGCAAATAAGGCTATGACGTCATTTTCGCTTGCAAAACGCTGAATTAGTTTTTTAAGAGCTATCCATAGCTGAAAACTAGACCATTCTAGGAGGTCTGGTTGCGGAGATATCTTAATTCAAAGTAAATCCATTAAAATCGATTTTTTTGAGTTTGAAAGTTTGCATGACTTTGGATGTCTACAGTTCCACAAATAAGGCTCGGAAGGCCTTGCGGTTTATTAACCGCTTAATCAGTTTTTGGAGAGCTATCCATTGCTGAAAACTAGAGCATTTTCTGGGCTCTGGTTGCAGAGGAATTTTGATTCAAAGTTAATCTTTCTTGTTTCAACCCAAAAACTAAAAATCTTAGTATGGCCATAACTTCCAAAATAAAGCTCGTAAGAGGTTGCGGTTAACGTTGTTGAACAGATAACGGTCAGGTCTTTGCATTGCCGTTCAAAACTCAACTTTTTTTTTTCCAATTGATTTTCGAAAAAATGTATGGACTACCCCCTTATCACTAAAAATTGATTTTCTTACGAAAGTCTCTGGAACCCATTGAAACGTACATATATAGAAAGGTTTTGTCAAATGCAACCAGCACATCCCTTTTATAAGGTCTAGTTTTCGAGATATTTGTATTCAAAGTTATTTTTTTGAGTTATGAAGGCTTGTATGACTTTGGATGCCTACAGTTCCGCAAATAAGGGTATGACGTCATTTTCGCTTGCAAAACGCTTAATAAGTTTTTCAAGAGCTATCCATAGCTGAAAACTAGAACATTCTAGGAGGTCTGGTTGCGGAGATATCTTAATTCAAAGTAAATCCATTAAAATCGATTTTTTTGAGTTTTGAAAGTTAGCATTACTTTGGATGTCTACAGTTCCACAAATAAGGCTCGGAAGGCCTTGCGGTTTATTAACCGCTTAATCAGTTTTTGGAGAGCTGTCCATTGCTGAAAACTAGAGCATTTTCTGGGCTCTGGTTGCAGAGGAATTTTGATTCAAAATTAATCTTTCTTGTTTCAACCCAAAAACTAAAAATCTTAATATGGCCATAACTTCCAAAATAAAGCTCGTAAGAGGTTGCGGTTAACGTTGTTGAACAGATAACGGTCAGGTCTTTGCATTGCCGTTCAAAACTCAACTTTTTTGTTTCCAATCGATTTTCGAAAAAAAGCATGGACTACCCCCTTATCACTAAAAATTGATTTTTTTACGAAAGTCTCTGGAACCCATTGAAACGTACATATATAGAAAGGTTTTGTCAAATGCAACCAGCACATCCAAAGCAAACCCTTTTATAAGGTATAGTTTTCGAGATATTTGCATTCAAAGTTATTTTTTTGAGTTATGAAGGCTTGTATGACTTTGGATGCCTACAGTTCCGCAAATAAGGCTATGACGTCATTTTCGCTTGCAAAACGCTTAATTAGTTTTTCAAGAGCTATCCATAGCTGAAAACTAGAACATTCTAGGAGGTCTGGTTGCGGAGATATCTTAATTCAAAGTAAATCCATTCAAATCGATTTTTTTTGAGTTTTGAAAGTTTGCATGACTTTGGATGTCTACAGTTCCACAAATAAGGCTCGGAAGGCCTTGCGGTTTATTAACCGCTTAATCAGTTCTTGGAGAGCTATCCATTGCTGAAAACTAGAGCATTTTGTGGGCTCTGGTTGCAGAGGTATTTTGATTCAAAGTTAATCTTTCTTGTTTCAACCCAAAAACTAAAAATCTTAATATGGCCATAACTTCCAAAATAAAGCTCGTAAGAGGTTGCGGTTAACGTTGTTGAACAGATAACGGTCAGGTCTTTGCATTGCCGTTCAAAACTCAACTTTTTTTTTCCAATCGATTTTCGAAAAAAAGCATGGACTACCCCCTTATCACTAAAAATTGATTTTTTTACGAAAGTCTCTGGAACCCATTGAAACGTACATATATAGAAAGGTTTTGTCAAATGCAACCAGCACATCCCTTTTATAAGGTCTAGTTTTCGAGATATTTGTATTCAAAGTTATTTTTTTGAGTTATGAAGGCTTGTATGACTTTGGATGCCTACAGTTCCGCAAATAAGGGTATGACGTCATTTTCGCTTGCAAAACGCTTAATAAGTTTTTCAAGAGCTATCCATAGCTGAAAACTAGAACATTCTAGGAGGTCTGGTTGCGGAGATATCTTAATTCAAAGTAAATCCATTAAAATCGATTTTTTTGAGTTTTGAAAGTTAGCATTACTTTGGATGTCTACAGTTCCACAAATAAGGCTCGGAAGGCCTTGCGGTTTATTAACCGCTTAATCAGTTTTTGGAGAGCTGTCCATTGCTGAAAACTAGAGCATTTTCTGGGCTCTGGTTGCAGAGGAATTTTGATTCAAAATTAATCTTTCTTGTTTCAACCCAAAAACTAAAAATCTTAATATGGCCATAACTTCCAAAATAAAGCTCGTAAGAGGTTGCGGTTAACGTTGTTGAACAGATAACGGTCAGGTCTTTGCATTGCCGTTCAAAACTCAACTTTTTTGTTTCCAATCGATTTTCGAAAAAAAGCATGGACTACCCCCTTATCACTAAAAATTGATTTTTTTACGAAAGTCTCTGGAACCCATTGAAACGTACATATATAGAAAGGTTTTGTCAAATGCAACCAGCACATCCAAAGCAAACCCTTTTATAAGGTATAGTTTTCGAGATATTTGCATTCAAAGTTATTTTTTTGAGTTATGAAGGCTTGTATGACTTTGGATGCCTACAGTTCCGCAAATAAGGCTATGACGTCATTTTCGCTTGCAAAACGCTTAATTAGTTTTTCAAGAGCTATCCATAGCTGAAAACTAGAACATTCTAGGAGGTCTGGTTGCGGAGATATCTTAATTCAAAGTAAATCCATTAAAATCGATTTTTTTTGAGTTTTGAAAGTTTGCATGACTTTGGATGTCTACAGTTCCACAAATAAGGCTCGGAAGGCCTTGCGGTTTATTAACCGCTTAATCAGTTCTTGGAGAGCTATCCATTGCTGAAAACTAGAGCATTTTCTGGGCTCTGGTTGCAGAGGAATTTTGATTCAAAATTAATCTTTCTTGTTTCAACCCAAAAACTAAAAATCTTAATATGGCCATAACTTCCAAAATAAAGCTCGTAAGAGGTTGCGGTTAACGTTGTTGAACAGATAACGGTCAGGTCTTTGCATTGCCGTTCAAAACTCAACTTTTTTGTTTCCAATCGATTTTCGAAAAAAAGCATGGACTACCCCCTTATCACTAAAAATTGATTTTTTTACGAAAGTCTCTGGAACCCATTGAAACGTACATATATAGAAAGGTTTTGTCAAATGCAACCAGCACATCCAAAGCAAACCCTTTTATAAGGTATAGTTTTCGAGATATTTGCATTCAAAGTTATTTTTTTGAGTTATGAAGGCTTGTATGACTTTGGATGCCTACAGTTCCGCAAATAAGGCTATGACGTCATTTTCGCTTGCAAAACGCTTAATTAGTTTTTCAAGAGCTATCCATAGCTGAAAACTAGAACATTCTAGGAGGTCTGGTTGCGGAGATATCTTAATTCAAAGTAAATCCATTAAAATCGATTTTTTTTGAGTTTTGAAAGTTTGCATGACTTTGGATGTCTACAGTTCCACAAATAAGGCTCGGAAGGCCTTGCGGTTTATTAACCGCTTAATCAGTTCTTGGAGAGCTATCCATTGCTGAAAACTAGAGCATTTTGTGGGCTCTGGTTGCAGAGGTATTTTGATTCAAAGTTAATCTTTCTTGTTTCAACCCAAAAACTAAAAATCTTAATATGGCCATAACTTTCAAAATAAAGCTCGTAAGAGGTTGCGGTTAACGTTGTTGAACAGATAACGGTCAGGTCTTTGCATTGCCGTTCAAAACTCAACTTTTTTTTTCCAATCGATTTTCGAAAAAAAGCATGGACTACCCCCTTATCACTAAAAATTGATTTTTTTACGAAAGTCTCTGGAACCCATTGAAACGTACATATATAGAAAGGTTTTGTCAAATGCAACCAGCACATCCCTTTTATAAGGTCTAGTTTTCGAGATATTTGTATTCAAAGTTATTTTTTTGAGTTATGAAGGCTTGTATGACTTTGGATGCCTACAGTTCCGCAAATAAGGGTATGACGTCATTTTCGCTTGCAAAACGCTTAATAAGTTTTTCAAGAGCTATCCATAGCTGAAAACTAGAACATTCTAGGAGGTCTGGTTGCGGAGATATCTTAATTCAAAGTAAATCCATTAAAATCGATTTTTTTGAGTTTTGAAAGTTAGCATTACTTTGGATGTCTACAGTTCCACAAATAAGGCTCGGAAGGCCTTGCGGTTTATTAACCGCTTAATCAGTTTTTGGAGAGCTGTCCATTGCTGAAAACTAGAGCATTTTCTGGGCTCTGGTTGCAGAGGAATTTTGATTCAAAATTAATCTTTCTTGTTTCAACCCAAAAACTAAAAATCTTAATATGGCCATAACTTCCAAAATAAAGCTCGTAAGAGGTTGCGGTTAACGTTGTTGAACAGATAACGGTCAGGTCTTTGCATTGCCGTTCAAAACTCAACTTTTTTGTTTCCAATCGATTTTCGAAAAAAAGCATGGACTACCCCCTTATCACTAAAAATTGATTTTTTTACGAAAGTCTCTGGAACCCATTGAAACGTACATATATAGAAAGGTTTTGTCAAATGCAACCAGCACATCCAAAGCAAACCCTTTTATAAGGTATAGTTTTCGAGATATTTGCATTCAAAGTTATTTTTTTGAGTTATGAAGGCTTGTATGACTTTGGATGCCTACAGTTCCGCAAATAAGGCTATGACGTCATTTTCGCTTGCAAAACGCTTAATTAGTTTTTCAAGAGCTATCCATAGCTGAAAACTAGAACATTCTAGGAGGTCTGGTTGCGGAGATATCTTAATTCAAAGTAAATCCATTAAAATCGATTTTTTTTGAGTTTTGAAAGTTTGCATGACTTTGGATGTCTACAGTTCCACAAATAAGGCTCGGAAGGCCTTGCGGTTTATTAACCGCTTAATCAGTTCTTGGAGAGCTATCCATTGCTGAAAACTAGAGCATTTTGTGGGCTCTGGTTGCAGAGGTATTTTGATTCAAAGTTAATCTTTCTTGTTTCAACCCAAAAACTAAAAATCTTAATATGGCCATAACTTTCAAAATAAAGCTCGTAAGAGGTTGCGGTTAACGTTGTTGAACAGATAACGGTCAGGTCTTTGCATTGCCGTTCAAAACTCAACTTTTTTTTTCCAATCGATTTTCGAAAAAAAGCATGGACTACCCCCTTATCACTAAAAATTGATTTTTTTACGAAAGTCTCTGGAACCCATTGAAACGTACATATATAGAAAGGTTTTGTCAAATGCAACTAGCACATCCAAAGCAAACCCTTTTATAAGGTCTAGTTTTCGAGATATTTGCATTCAAAGTTATTTTTTTGAGTTATGAAGGCTTGTATGACTTTGGATGCCTACAGTTCCGCAAATAAGGGTATGACGTCATTTTCGCTTGCAAAACGCTGAATTAGTTTTTCAAGAGCTATCCATAGCTGAAAACTAGAACATTCTAGGAGGTCTGGTTGCGGAGATATCTTAATTCAAAGTAAATCCATTAAAATCGATTTTTTTGAGTTTTGAAAGTTTGCATGACTTTGGATGTCTACAGTTCCACAAATAAGGCTCGGAAGGCCTTGCGGTTTATTAACCGCTTAATCAGTTTTTGGAGAGCTATCCATTGCTGAAAACTAGAGCATTTTGTGGGCTCTGGTTGCAGAGGAATTTTGATTCAAAGTTAATCTTTCTTGTTTCAACCCAAAAACTAAAAATCTTAGTATGGCCATAACTTCCAAAATAAAGCTCGTAAGAGGTTGCGGTTAACGTTGTTGAACAGATAACGGTCAGGTCTTTGCATTGCCGTTCAAAACTCAACTTTTTTTTTTCCAATTGATTTTCGAAAAAAGCATGGACTACCCCCTTATCACTAAAAATTGATTTTTTTACGAAAGTCTCTGGAACCCATTGAAACGTACATATATAGAAAGGTTTTGTCAAATGCAACCAGCACATCCAAAGCAAACCCTTTTATAAGGTCTAGTTTTCGAGATATTTGCATTCAAAGTTATTTTTTTGAGTTATGAAGGCTTGTATGACTTTGGATGCCTACAGTTCCGCAAATAAGGCTATGACGTCATTTTCGCTTGCAAAACGCTTAATTAGTTTTTCAAGAGCTATCCATAGCTGAAAACTAGACCATTCTAGGAGGTCTGGTTGCGGAGATATCTTAATTCAAAGTAAATCCATTAAAATCGATTTTTTTTAGTTTTGAAAGTTTGCATTACTTTGGATGTCTACAGTTCCACAAATAAGGGTATGACGTCATTTTCGCTTGCAAAACGCTTAATTAGTTTTTCAAGAGCTATCCATAGCTGAAAACTAGAACATTCTAGGAGGTCTGGTTGCGGAGATATCTTAATTCAAAGTAAATCCATTAAAATCGAATCGAGGTTTTGTCAAATGCAACCAGCACATCCCTTTTATAAGGTCTAGTTTTCGAGATATTTGTATTCGAAGTTATTTTTTTGAGTTATGAAGGCTTGTATGACTTTGGATGCCTACAGTTCCGCAAATAAGGGTATGACGTCATTTTCGCTTGCAAAACGCTTAATTAGTTTTTCAAGAGCTATCCATAGCTGAAAACTAGAACATTCTAGGAGGTCTGGTTGCGGAGATATCTTAATTCAAAGTAAATCCATTAAAATCGATTTTTTTTAGTTTTGAAAGTTTGCATTACTTTGGATGTCTACAGTTCCACAAATAAGGCTCGGAAGGCCTTGCGGTTTATTAACCGCTTAATCAGTTCTTGGAGAGCTATCCATTGCTGAAAACTAGAGCATTTTGTGGGCTCTGGTTGCAGAGGTATTTTGATTCAAAGTTAATCTTTCTTGTTTCAACCCAAAAACTAAAAATCTTAATATGGCCATAACTTTCAAAATAAAGCTCGTAAGAGGTTGCGGTTAACGTTGTTGAACAGATAACGGTCAGGTCTTTGCATTGCCGTTCAAAACTCAACTTTTTTTTTCCAATCGATTTTCGAAAAAAAGCATGGACTACCCCCTTATCACTAAAAATTGATTTTTTTACGAAAGTCTCTGGAACCCATTGAAACGTACATATATAGAAAGGTTTTGTCAAATGCAACTAGCACATCCAAAGCAAACCCTTTTATAAGGTCTAGTTTTCGAGATATTTGCATTCAAAGTTATTTTTTTGAGTTATGAAGGCTTGTATGACTTTGGATGCCTACAGTTCCGCAAATAAGGGTATGACGTCATTTTCGCTTGCAAAACGCTGAATTAGTTTTTCAAGAGCTATCCATAGCTGAAAACTAGAACATTCTAGGAGGTCTGGTTGCGGAGATATCTTAATTCAAAGTAAATCCATTAAAATCGATTTTTTTGAGTTTTGAAAGTTTGCATGACTTTGGATGTCTACAGTTCCACAAATAAGGCTCGGAAGGCCTTGCGGTTTATTAACCGCTTAATCAGTTTTTGGAGAGCTATCCATTGCTGAAAACTAGAGCATTTTGTGGGCTCTGGTTGCAGAGGAATTTTGATTCAAAGTTAATCTTTCTTGTTTCAACCCAAAAACTAAAAATCTTAGTATGGCCATAACTTCCAAAATAAAGCTCGTAAGAGGTTGCGGTTAACGTTGTTGAACAGATAACGGTCAGGTCTTTGCATTGCCGTTCAAAACTCAACTTTTTTTTTTCCAATTGATTTTCGAAAAAAGCATGGACTACTTCCTTATCACTAAAAATTGATTTTTTTACGAAAGTCTCTGGAACCCATTGAAACGTACATATATAGAAAGGTTTTGTCAAATGCAACCAGCACATCCAAAGCAAACCCTTTTATAAGGTCTAGTTTTCGAGATATTTGCATTCAAAGTTATTTTTTTGAGTTATGAAGGCTTGTATGACTTTGGATGCCTACAGTTCCGCAAATAAGGCTATGACGTCATTTTCGCTTGCAAAACGCTTAATTAGTTTTTCAAGAGCTATCCATAGCTGAAAACTAGACCATTCTAGGAGGTCTGGTTGCGGAGATATCTTAATTCAAAGTAAATCCATTAAAATCGATTTTTTTTAGTTTTGAAAGTTTGCATTACTTTGGATGTCTACAGTTCCACAAATAAGGGTATGACGTCATTTTCGCTTGCAAAACACTTAATTAGTTTTTCAAGAGCTATCCATAGCTGAAAACTAGAACATTCTAGGAGGTCTGGTTGCGGAGATATCTTAATTCAAAGTAAATCCATTAAAATCGAATCGAGGTTTTGTCAAATGCAACCAGCACATCCCTTTTATAAGGTCTAGTTTTCGAGATATTTGTATTCGAAGTTATTTTTTTGAGTTATGAAGGCTTGTATGACTTTGGATGCCTACAGTTCCGCAAATAAGGGTATGACGTCATTTTCGCTTGCAAAACGCTTAATTAGTTTTTCAAGAGCTATCCATAGCTGAAAACTAGAACATTCTAGGAGGTCTGGTTGCGGAGATATCTTAATTCAAAGTAAATCCATTAAAATCGATTTTTTTTAGTTTTGAAAGTTTGCATTACTTTGGATGTCTACAGTTCCACAAATAAGGCTCGGAAGGCCTTGCGGTTTATTAACCGCTTAATCAGTTTTTGGAGAGCTGTCCATTGCTGAAAACTAGAGCATTTTCTGGGCTCTGGTTGCAGAGGAATTTTGATTCAAAATTAATCTTTCTTGTTTCAACCCAAAAACTAAAAATCTTAATATGGCCATAACTTCCAAAATAAAGCTCGTAAGAGGTTGCGGTTAACGTTGTTGAACAGATAACGGTCAGGTCTTTGCATTGCCGTTCAAAACTCAACTTTTTTTTTCCAATCGATTTTCGAAAAAAAAGCATGGACTACCCCCTTATCACTAAAAATTGATTTTTTTACGAAAGTCTCTGGAACCCATTGAAACGTACATATATAGAAAGGTTTTGTCAAATGCAACCAGCACATCCAAAGCAAACCCTTTTATAAGGTCTAGTTTTCGAGATATTTGCATTCAAAGTTATTTTTTTGAGTTATGAAGGCTTGTATGACTTTGGATGCCTACAGTTCCGCAAATAAGGGTATGACGTCATTTTCGCTTGCAAAAAGCTGAATTAGTTTTTCAAGAGCTATCCATAGCTGAAAACTAGAACATTCTAGGAGGTCTGGTTGCGGAGATATCTTAATTCAAAGTAAATCCATTAAAATCGATTTTTTTGAGTTTTGAAAGTTTGCATGACTTTGGATGTCTACAGTTCCACAAATAAGGCTCGGAGGGCCTTGCGGTTTATTAGCCGCTTAATCAGTTTTTGGAGAGCTATCCATTGCTGAAAACTAGAGCATTTTCTGGGCTCTGGTTGCAGAGGAATTTTGCTTCAAAGTTAATCTTTCTTGTTTCAACCCAAAAACTAAAAATCTTAGTATGGCCATAACTTCCAAAATAAAGCTCGTAAGAGGTTGCGGTTAACGTTGTTGAACAGATAACGGTCAGGTCTTTGCATTGCCGTTCAAAACTCAACTTTTTTTTTTCCAATTGATTTTCGAAAAAATGTATGGACTACCCCCTTATCACTAAAAATTGATTTTCTTACGAAAGTCTCTGGAACCCATTGAAACGTACATATATAGAAAGGTTTTGTCAAATGCAACCAGCACATCCCTTTTATAAGGTCTAGTTTTCGAGATATTTGTATTCAAAGTTATTTTTTTGAGTTATGAAGGCTTGTATGACTTTGGATGCCTACAGTTCCGCAAATAAGGGTATGAAATCATTTTCGCTTGCAAAACGCTTAATTAGTTTTTCAAGAGCTATCCATAGCTGAAAACTAGAACATTCTAGGAGGTCTGGTTGCGGAGATATCTTAATTCAAAGTAAATCCATTAAAATCGATTTTTTTGAGTTTTGAAAGTTTGCATTACTTTGGATGTCTACAGTTCCACAAATAAGGCTCGGAAGGCCTTGCGGTTTATTAACCGCAAAACGCTTAATTAGTTTTTCAAGAGCTATCCATAGCTGAAAACTAGACCATTCTAGGAGGTCTGGTTGCGGAGATATCTTAATTCAAAGTAAATCCATTAAAATCGATTTTTTTGAGTTTGAAAGTTTGCATGACTTTGGATGTCTACAGTTCCACAAATAAGGCTCGGAAGGCCTTGCGGTTTATTAGCCGCTTAATCAGTTTTTGGAGAGCTATCCATTGCTGAAAACTAGAGCATTTTCTGGGCTCTGGTTGCAGAGGAATTTTGATTCAAAGTTAATCTTTCTTGTTTCAACCCAAAAACTAAAAATCTTAGTATGGCCATAACTTCCAAAATAAAGCTCGTAAGAGGTTGCGGTTAACGTTGTTGAACAGATAACGGTCAGGTCTTTGCATTGCCGTTCAAAACTCAACTTTTTTTTTTCCAATTGATTTTCGAAAAAATGTATGGACTACCCCCTTATCACTAAAAATTGATTTTCTTACGAAAGTCTCTGGAACCCATTGAAACGTACATATATAGAAAGGTTTTGTCAAATGCAACCAGCACATCCCTTTTATAAGGTCTAGTTTTCGAGATATTTGTATTCAAAGTTATTTTTTTGAGTTATGAAGGCTTGTATGACTTTGGATGCCTACAGTTCCGCAAATAAGGGTATGACGTCATTTTCGCTTGCAAAACGCTTAATTAGTTTTTCAAGAGCTATCCATAGCTGAAAACTAGAACATTCTAGGAGGTCTGGTTGCGGAGATATCTTAATTCAAAGTAAATCCATTAAAATCGATTTTTTTGAGTTTTGAAAGTTAGCATTACTTTGGATGTCTACAGTTCCACAAATAAGGCTCGGAAGGCCTTGCGGTTTATTAACCGCTTAATCAGTTTTTGGAGAGCTGTCCATTGCTGAAAACTAGAGCATTTTCTGGGCTCTGGTTGCAGAGGAATTTTGATTCAAAATTAATCTTTCTTGTTTCAACCCAAAAACTAAAAATCTTAATATGGCCATAACTTCCAAAATAAAGCTCGTAAGAGGTTGCGGTTAACGTTGTTGAACAGATAACGGTCAGGTCTTTGCATTGCCGTTCAAAACTCAACTTTTTTTTTCCAATCGATTTTCGAAAAAAAGCATGGACTACCCCCTTATCACTAAAAATTGATTTTTTTACGAAAGTCTCTGGAACCCATTGAAACGTACATATATAGAAAGGTTTTGTCAAATGCAACCAGCACATCCAAAGCAAACCCTTTTATAAGGTCTAGTTTTCGAGATATTTGCATTCAAAGTTATTTTTTTGAGTTATGAAGGCTTGTATGACTTTGGATGCCTACAGTTCCGCAAATAAGGGTATGACGTCATTTTCGCTTGCAAAACGCTTAATTAGTTTTTCAAGAGCTATCCATAGCTGAAAACTAGAACATTCTAGGAGGTCTGGTTGCGGAGATATCTTAATTCAAAGTAAATCCATTAAAATCGATTTTTTTGAGTTTTGAAAGTTTGCATGATTTTGGATGTCTACAGTTCCGCAAATAAGGCTCGGAAGGCCTTGCGGTTTATTAACCGCTTAATCAGTTTTTGGAGAGCTATCCATTGCTGAAAACTAGAGCATTTTGTGGGCTCTGGTTGCAGAGGAATTTTGATTCAAAGTTAATCTTTCTTGTTTCAACCCAAAAACTAAAAATCTTAATATGGCCATAACTTCCAAAATAAAGCTCGTAAGAGGTTGCGGTTAACGTTGTTGAACAGATAACGGTCAGGTCTTTGCATTGCCGTTCAAAACTCAACTTTTTTTTCCAATCGATTTTCGAAAAAAAGCATGGACTACCCCCTTATCACTAAAAATTGATTTTTTTACGAAAGTCTCTGGAACCCATTGAAACGTACATATATAGAAAGGTTTTGTCAAATGCAACCAGCACATCCAAAGCAAACCCTTTTATAAGGTCTAGTTTTCGAGATATTTGCATTCAAAGTTATTTTTTTGAGTTATGAAGGCTTGTATGACTTTGGATGCCTACAGTTCCGCAAATAAGGGTATGACGTCATTTTAGCTTGCAAAACGCTTAATTAGTTTTTCAAGAGCTATCCATAGCTGAAAACTAGAACATTCTAGGAGGTCTGGTTGCGGAGATATCTTAATTCAAAGTAAATCCATTAAAATCGATTTTTTTGAGTTTTGAAAGTTTGCATGACTTTGGATGTCTACAGTTCCACAAATAAGGCTCGGAAGGCCTTGCGGTTTATTAACCGCTTAATCAGTTTTTGGAGAGCTATCCATTGCTGAAAACTAGAGCATTTTGTGGGTTCTGGTTGCAGAGGAATTTTGATTCAAAGTTAATCTTTCTTGTTTCAACCCAAAAACTAAAAATCTTAATATGGCCATAACTTCCAAAATAAAGCTCGTAAGAGGTTGAGGTTAACGTTGTTGAACAGATAACGGTCAGGTCTTTGCATTGCCGTTCAAAACTCAACTTTTTTTTTCCAATCGATTTTCGAAAAAAAGCATGGACTACCCCCTTATCACTAAAAATTGATTTTTTTACGAAAGTCTCTGGAACCCATTGAAACGTACATATATAGAAAGGTTTTGTCAAATGCAACCAGCACATCCAAAGCAAACCCTTTTATAAGGTCTAGTTTTCGAGATATTTGCATTCAAAGTTATTTTTTTGAGTTATGAAGGCTTGTATGACTTTGGATGCCTACAGTTCCGCAAATAAGGGTATGACGTCATTTCCGCTTGCAAAACGCTTTTCAAGAGCTATCCATAGCTGAAAACTAGAACATTCGGAGATATCTTAATTCAAAGTAAATCCATTAAAATCGATTTTTTTGAGTTTTGAAAGTTTGCATGATTTTGGATGTCTACAGTTCCGCAAATAAGGGTATGACGTCATTTTCGCTTGCAAAACGCTTAATTAGTTTTTCAAGAGCTATCCATAGCTGAAAACTAGAACATTCTAGGAGGTCTGGTTGCGGAGATATCTTAATTCAAAGTAAATCCATTAAAATCGATTTTTTTGAGTTTTGAAAGTTAGCATTACTTTGGATGTCTACAGTTCCACAAATAAGGCTCGGAAGGCCTTGCGGTTTATTAACCGCTTAATCAGTTTTTGGAGAGCTGTCCATTGCTGAAAACTAGAGCATTTTCTGGGCTCTGGTTGCAGAGGAATTTTGATTCAAAATTAATCTTTCTTGTTTCAACCCAAAAACTAAAAATCTTAATATGGCCATAACTTCCAAAATAAAGCTCGTAAGAGGTTGCGGTTAACGTTGTTGAACAGATAACGGTCAGGTCTTTGCATTGCCGTTCAAAACTCAACTTTTTTTTTCCAATCGATTTTCGAAAAAAAGCATGGACTACCCCCTTATCACTAAAAATTGATTTTTTTACGAAAGTCTCTGGAACCCATTGAAACGTACATATATAGAAAGGTTTTGTCAAATGCAACCAGCACATCCAAAGCAAACCCTTTTATAAGGTCTAGTTTTCGAGATATTTGCATTCAAAGTTATTTTTTTGAGTTATGAAGGCTTGTATGACTTTGGATGCCTACAGTTCCGCAAATAAGGGTATGACGTCATTTTCGCTTGCAAAACGCTTAATTAGTTTTTCAAGAGCTATCCATAGCTGAAAACTAGAACATTCTAGGAGGTCTGGTTGCGGAGATATCTTAATTCAAAGTAAATCCATTAAAATCGATTTTTTTGAGTTTTGAAAGTTTGCATGATTTTGGATGTCTACAGTTCCGCAAATAAGGCTCGGAAGGCCTTGCGGTTTATTAACCGCTTAATCAGTTTTTGGAGAGCTATCCATTGCTGAAAACTAGAGCATTTTGTGGGCTCTGGTTGCAGAGGAATTTTGATTCAAAGTTAATCTTTCTTGTTTCAACCCAAAAACTAAAAATCTTAATATGGCCATAACTTCCAAAATAAAGCTCGTAAGAGGTTGCGGTTAACGTTGTTGAACAGATAACGGTCAGGTCTTTGCATTGCCGTTCAAAACTCAACTTTTTTTTCCAATCGATTTTCGAAAAAAAGCATGGACTACCCCCTTATCACTAAAAATTGATTTTTTTACGAAAGTCTCTGGAACCCATTGAAACGTACATATATAGAAAGGTTTTGTCAAATGCAACCAGCACATCCAAAGCAAACCCTTTTATAAGGTCTAGTTTTCGAGATATTTGCATTCAAAGTTATTTTTTTGAGTTATGAAGGCTTGTATGACTTTGGATGCCTACAGTTCCGCAAATAAGGGTATGACGTCATTTTAGCTTGCAAAACGCTTAATTAGTTTTTCAAGAGCTATCCATAGCTGAAAACTAGAACATTCTAGGAGGTCTGGTTGCGGAGATATCTTAATTCAAAGTAAATCCATTAAAATCGATTTTTTTGAGTTTTGAAAGTTTGCATGACTTTGGATGTCTACAGTTCCACAAATAAGGCTCGGAAGGCCTTGCGGTTTATTAACCGCTTAATCAGTTTTTGGAGAGCTATCCATTGCTGAAAACTAGAGCATTTTGTGGGTTCTGGTTGCAGAGGAATTTTGATTCAAAGTTAATCTTTCTTGTTTCAACCCAAAAACTAAAAATCTTAATATGGCCATAACTTCCAAAATAAAGCTCGTAAGAGGTTGAGGTTAACGTTGTTGAACAGATAACGGTCAGGTCTTTGCATTGCCGTTCAAAACTCAACTTTTTTTTTCCAATCGATTTTCGAAAAAAAGCATGGACTACCCCCTTATCACTAAAAATTGATTTTTTTACGAAAGTCTCTGGAACCCATTGAAACGTACATATATAGAAAGGTTTTGTCAAATGCAACCAGCACATCCAAAGCAAACCCTTTTATAAGGTCTAGTTTTCGAGATATTTGCATTCAAAGTTATTTTTTTGAGTTATGAAGGCTTGTATGACTTTGGATGCCTACAGTTCCGCAAATAAGGGTATGACGTCATTTCCGCTTGCAAAACGCTTTTCAAGAGCTATCCATAGCTGAAAACTAGAACATTCGGAGATATCTTAATTCAAAGTAAATCCATTAAAATCGATTTTTTTGAGTTTTGAAAGTTTGCATGATTTTGGATGTCTACAGTTCCGCAAATAAGGGTATGACGTCATTTTCGCTTGCAAAACGCTTAATTAGTTTTTTAAGAGCTATCCATAGCTGAAAACTAGAACATTCTAGGAGGTCTGGTTGCGGAGATATCTTAATTCAAAGTAAATCCATTAAAATCGATTTTTTTGAGTTTTGAAAGTTTGCATGACTTTGGATGTCTACAGTTCCACAAATAAGGCTCGGAAGGCCTTGCGGTTTATTAACGGCTTAATCAGTTTTTGGAGAGCTATCCATTGCTGAAAACTAGAGCATTTTGTGGGTTCTGGTTGCAGAGGAATTTTGATTCAAAGTTAATCTTTCTTGTTTCAACCCAAAAACTAAAAATCTTAATATGGCCATAACTTCCAAAATAAAGCTCGTAAGAGGTTGAGGTTAACGTTGTTGAACAGATAACGGTCAGGTCTTTGCATTGCCGTTCAAAACTCAACTTTTTTTTTCCAATCGATTTTCGAAAAAAAGCATGGACTACCCCCTTATCACTAAAAATTGATTTTTTTACGAAAGTCTCTGGAACCCATTGAAACGTACATATATAGAAAGGTTTTGTCAAATGCAACCAGCACATCCAAAGCAAACCCTTTTATAAGGTCTGGTTTTCGAGATATTTGCATTCAAAGTTATTTTTTTGAGTTATGAAGGCTTGTATGACTTTGGATGCCTACAGTTCCGCAAATAAGGGTATGACGTCATTTTCGCTTGCAAAACGCTTAATTAGTTTTTCAAGAGCTATAAATAGCTGAAAACTAGAACATTCTAGGAGGTCTGGTTGCGGAGATATCTTAATTCAAAGTAAATCCATTAAAATCGATTTTTTTGAGTTTTGAAAGTTTGCATGACTTTGGATGTCTACAGTTCCACAAATAAGGCTCGGAAGGCCTTGCGGTTTATTAACCGCTTAATCAATTTTTGGAGAGCTATCCATAGCTGAAAACTAGAACATTCTAGGAGGTCTGGTTGCGGAGATATCTTAATTCAAAGTAAATCCATTAAAATCGATTTTTTTTGAGTTTTGAAAGTTTGCATGACTTTGGATGTCTACAGTTCCACAAATAAGGCTCGGAAGGCCTTGCGGTTTATTAACCGCTTAATCAGTTTTTGGAGAGCTATCCATTGCTGAAAACTAGAGCATGTGGGCTCTGGTTGCAGAGGAATTTTGATTCAAAGTTAATCTTTCATTAATTAAAACTTGGTCTAGGACGTATAGTTTGGCCGCAAATTTGGTGTAAAGATAAAAGTTCGTTTTCTGTATCGTGTGATACGTCGATTGAAAGGTGATACTCCCTAGATAACGAATATGAAATTTTTAATTCTCTAAGATGCTTAGTTTATTCAGAAATCCCTTTTAAAGACAAAAAAGGTGTCAACTTTGCATGGTCTAGGACGTATAATTTAGCCGCAAATGGGGTTTAAAGATAAAAGTTCGTTTTCTGTATCGTGTGATACATCGATTGAAAGGTGGTACTCCCTAGATCACGAATATGCAATTTTTAATTCTCTAGAATGCTTAGTTTAATCAGAAATCACTTTTAAAGACAAAAAAGGTGTCAACTTTGCATGGTCTAGGACGTCTAGGTTGGCCGCAAATGGGGTTTAAAGATAAAAGTTCGTTTTCTGTATGGTGTCATACATCGATTGAAAGGTGGTACTCCCTAGATCATGAATATTCAATTTTTAATTCTCTAAGATGCTTAGTTTCGTCAGAAATCACTTGTAAGGATAAAAAAAGTGTAAACTTTGTATGGTCTAGGACGTATAGTTTGGCAGCAAATGGGGTTTTAAGATAAAAGTTCGTTTTCTGTATCGTGTGATACGTCGATTGAAAGGTGATACTCCCTAGATCACGAATATGAAATTTTTAATTCTCTAAGATGCTTAGTTTATTCAGAAATCACTTTTAAAGACAAAAAAGGTCTCAACTATGCATGGTCTAGGACGTCCAGTTTAGCCGCAAATGGGGTTTAAAGATAAAAAATCGTTTTCTGTATCGTGTGATACATCGATTGAAAGGTGGTACTCCCTAGATCACGAATATGCAATTTTTAATTCTCTAAGATGCTTAGTTTATTCAGAAATCACTCTTAAAGACAAAGAAAGGTTTCAACTTTGCTGGTGTAGGACGTCTAGCTTAGCCGCAAATGGGGTTTAAAGATAAAAGTTCGTTTTCTGTATCGTGTGATACATCGATTGAAAGGTGGTACTCCCTTGATCACGAATATGCAATTTTTTATTTTCTAAGATGCTTAGTTTATTCAGAAATCACTTTTAAAGACAAAAAAAAGGTGCCAACTTTGCATGGTCTGGACGTCTAGTTTTGCCGCAAATGGGGTTTAATGATAAAAGTTCGTTTTCTGTATCGTGTGATACGTCGATTGAAAGGTGATACTCCCTAGATAACGAATATGAAATTTTTAATTCTCTAAGATGCTTAGTTTATTCAGAAATCCCTTTTAAAGACAAAAAGGTGTGAACTTTGCATGGTCTAGGACGTATAGTTTATCCGCAAATGGGGTTTAAAGATACATCGATTGAAAGGTGGTACTCCCTAGATCACGAATATGCAATTTTTAATTCTCTAGAATGCTTAGTTTAATCAGAAATCACTTTTAAAGACAAAAAAGGTGTCAACTTTGCATGGTCTAGGACGTCTAGGTTGGCCGCAAATGGGGTTTAAAGATAAAAGTTCGTTTTCTGTATCGTGTCATACATCGATTGAAAGGTGGTACTCCCTAGATCATGAATATTTAATTTTTAATTCTCTAAGATGCTTAGTTTCGTCAGAAATCACTTGTAAGGATAAAAAAAAGTGTAAACTTTGTATGGTCTAGGACGTATAGTTTGGCAGCAAATGGGGTTTTAAGATAAAAGTTCGTTTTCTGTATCGTGTGACACGTCGATTGAAAGGTGATACTCCCTAGATCACGAATATGAAATTTTTAATTCTCTAAGATGCTTAGTTTATTCAGAAATCACTTTTAAAGACAAAAAAGGTCTCAACTATGCATGGTCTAGGACGTCCAGTTTAGCCGCAAATGGGGTTTAAAGATAAAAGTTCGTTTTCTGTATCGTGTGATACATCGATTGAAAGGTGGTACTCCCTAGATCACGAATATGCAATTTTTAATTCTCTAAGATGCTTAGTTTATTGAGAAATCACTCTTAAAGACAAAGAAAGGTTTAAACTTTGCATGGTGTAGGACGTCTAGCTTAGTCGCAAATGGGGTTTAAATATAAAAGTTCGTTTTCTGTATCGTGTGATAGTGATACATCGATTGAAAGGTGGTACTCCCTATATCACGAATATTCAATTTTTAATTCCCTAGGATGCTTAGTTTAGTCAGAAATCGCTTTTAAAGACAAAAATGGTGTCAACTTTGCATGGTCTAGGACGTATAGTTTAGCCGCAAATTGGGTTTAAAGATAAAAGTTCGTTTTCCGTATCATGCGGTACATCGATTGAAAGGTGGTACTCCCTTGATCACAAATATACAATTTTTAATTCTCTAGGATGCTTAGTTTAGTCAGAAATCACTTTTAAAGACAAAAAAGGTGTCAACTTTGCATGGTCTAGGACGTCTTGTTTCACGAATCTCCCTACGCTGGTACTCCCTAGATCACGAATATGCAATTTTTAATTCTTTAGGATGCTTAGTTTATTCAGAAATCACTTGTAAAGACAAAAAAAGGTGTCAACTTTGCATGGTCTGGGACGTCTAGTTTAGCCGCAAACGGGGTTTAAAGATAAAAGTTTGTTTTCTGTATCGTATGATACATCGGTTGAAAGGTGGTACTCCCTAGATCACGAATATGCAATTTTTAATTCTCTAAGATGCTTAGTTTATTGAGAAATCACTCTTAAAGACAAAGAAAGGTTTAAACTTTGCATGGTGTAGGACGTCTAGCTTAGTCGCAAATGGGGTTTAAAGATAAAAGATCGTTTTCTGTATCGTGTGATACTTCGATTGAAAGGTGGTACTCCCTAGATCACGAATATGCAATTTTTAATTCTCTAGGATGCTTAGTTTAGTCAGAAATCACTTTTAAAGACAAAAAAAGGTGTCAGCTTTGCATGGTCTAGGACGTATAGTTTAGCCGCAAATTGGGTTTAAAGATAAAAGTTCGTTTTCCGTATCATGCGGTACATCGATTGAAAGGTGGTACTCCCTTGATCACAAATATACAATTTTTAATTCTCTAGGATGCTTAGTTTAGTCAGAAATCACTTTTAAAGACAAAAAAGGTGTCAACTTTGCATGGTCTAGGACGTCTAGTTTCACGAATCTCCCTACGGTGGTACTCCCTAGATCACGAATATGCAATTTTTAATTCTTTAGGATGCTTAGTTTAGTCAGAAATCACTTTTAAAGACAAAAAAGGTGTCAACTTTGCATGGTCTAGGACGTCTAGTTTCACGAATCTCCCTACGGTGGTACTCCCTAGATCACGAATATGCAATTTTTAATTCTTTAGGATGCTTAGTTTATTCAGAAATCACTTGTAAAGACAAAAAAAGGTGTCAACTTTGCATGGTCTGGGACGTCTAGTTTAGCCGCAAATGGGGTTTAAAGATAAAAGTTCGTTTTCTGTATCGTATGATACATCGATTGAAAGGTGGTACTCTCTAGATCACGAATATGCAATTTTTAATTCTCTAAGATGCTTAGTTTATTCATAAATCACTCTTAAAGACAAAGAAAGGTTTCAACTTTGCATGGTGTAGGACGTCTAGCTTAGCCGCAAATGGGGTTTAAAGATAAAATTTCGTTTTCTGTATCGTGTCATACATCGATTGAAAGGTGGTACTCCCTAGATCACGAATATGCAATTTTTAATTCTCTAGGATGCTCAGGTTTGAAGATATAAGTTCGTTTTCCGTATCGTACTTCGTACGTTGTTCTTGCTTAAATTTCCGTTATTGACACAAGATTCTTTAGTTAATGAAATTGACGAATACAAAAATTGTTTAATTGATGACAAATCATTATTTCCTTCTTTAGATAAGAACATTAATCATTTTGTATAAAACCGATTCAATAATTCATACTTAATGCCTTTTAACTTTCCAAATGTATTGTTTTGATGTCTCTTAGCAAACACCATCATCTCTGTTTCATTTCAATGAAAAAAGCTTTCTAGAGAATCCAAAACCATTCAACAGCACAACGACACACCAGCTCTCCACTTCTCCTAAGACGATGATGGTGTAATAAATTTTAAAACAAAGTCTTTAGCGCTACACACAGGAAAGACATAATTTTACGCTACGCCAAAGTTTATGTAAGTTATGTGTTTTTCAATGGAAAAGGACACAAACTATACTAAAAGTCCAACCAAATGTATCCACATACAAACCCATTCCGGCGGGGATGGTTAGAACTTGGAAGCGCGCAATGAAACAGGAATGTGGATTATTTTAACCAAAAAGCGGGACTTTCGTCTTCGTATAATACGAACGAAATTCTTTTATAAATTATCCATCTATTGCAAAATGCATGTAAGCTTTTCCTAATGCATTTATGTGTACGAAAATGCATTATGTGCGGGAAGGTCCTTTTATTGTGCGAGAAAACATATTAACGGCGACAAGAGATGTGCTGTGCACCAAAGTGGATATAATGCACTTAAAATGGTATACCTAGGTATTAGCTAATGCGTCCGTTCGGGTTGTAGTGAATTTGTACCAAAACAACACTCTTATAAAATCTCATGAATATTGAAACCGTCAACACTGTTTCCGAACTTCTGGCTTCAAACCAATTTATATCCTCCTAGCATTGGGATGCATTATTTATTACTCATTTTGGCTATTAGGACAAATAAATTTATTTAGTGCACCACCGTATGAGAAGATTCGAACCTCCCCTATAAAGGCCTTCTATATAAAGGCACACGTCCATTAGAAAAAAGGAAACACCACTAATGCTACTTAATTGATAAGCACAATTCATATATTATAGACTTGGTATTTTCAACTTTCTTCCTCATTCTTTATAATTATGAAATATTATTGCGATATAGAAGTCTCTAGAACACCTGCATCTCATATCCAATATATAATAGGTTCTTTGGAAGGCGATTGAATATTTAACTTAAATGTCCAACTCCATCACATTCTCACAAAAAACAAACCTTTTTCAATAATTTATATTTTCCTATACTCTTTATTCTTTGGCGTCTAACACCACAAAAATGGGTCAATTTTCGGGAAATTTCAAATTCAAAATATACTATCTAATATCTACTATTAAAACTGAGAATATTAAAGGGTGGTCCAATAAAAACGCACGATGTTAATTCTAAGTAAAACAAAAAGTTTTTAGGGAATTATCTTAATATTTTTTGTATAAGGATAGAAGGATCTATGACAATTATGTGTCAACAAAAAAATATCGGCCAAGTGCCCGCCACGGCTTCGGTGGCATACCTCTATCCGATGGTCCATATTTTCAATGACTCTGAGTCATAGTTGAGGTTCAATGTCGTAAATGTTCCGAATTATCTCATCCTTTAGCTCTTGAATTATTGTTCTTGGCTTATTGATGTACACTTTTGCTTTTAAATATCCCCAAAGAAAGAAGTTCAACGGTGTCAAATCACATGATCGTGGCGGCCAACTAACATCGCCACAACGCGACACCGACTTGAGATAACCCGGCCATTGAATTTTTCGCGCAAAAGAGCCATTGTTTCGTTGGCTGTGTGGCAAGTGGCACCATCCTGTTGGGAGCACATATCTTACAGGTCCATATCCTCAATTTCTGGCCACAGGAAGTCCGTTATCATCTCGCGATAGCAAACACCATTCACGGTAACTGCTCGGCCGACCTCATTTTCGAAGAAGTACGGCCCGATGACGCCGCCAGCTCATAAGCCGCACCAAACAGTCACTCTTTGTGGATGCATCGGCTTTTCAACAATCATTTCCTACAGACCCGGTTTACTGAAATTTTCGCACAATTCTACCGATTATGGACACATTTGGAATTTGGTCGATTATGCTGACCAAAAAATCACGAAGTGCACGAAATGCATTTTGATTTGAACGCCCATCTTAACGCGCTGCTCAATTGTGTACCTCTCCATGGCTAAATTTTTCAAACACTGAAACAAAGAAATGTCAAATTAACTTCGGCAAAAACTTGACGTTAAGGTGCGACTCACAATTAACATCGTGCATTTTGGTTGGACCACCCTTTATATAGGGTGTCCCAACAAGAGCGCCGCGCCGGCCGGGTTTAAATTTGCCGCCATTTTGTGAAGTATTTGCTGATTCGGTGTTGGAACATGATCAAATTAATGCGGATTTTTTTAAGAAAATAATTTTTGTATACGTATACGATACGTAAATAAGCAAAACTCATAGATTGGGGGTGCTGAAAATCCTCGTGTGAAACTTAAACAACCAATGCATCCACCGCGAGTAGCTGTTTGGCGTGCATTTTGCGCTGGTGGAGTAATTGGGCCATATTTCTTAGAAGTTATTGGCGAAGTATTTGGCTTCGAAGGGTTTGAAGTATTTGGCTTCGTAAAACTTTTACCATTTTTGTTATGTGTAAATTATTTGTAAACGTTGTTTGTTAATGGTTTGAATACTTCTCCATATTCTTAAATCGCGAGGTCTGTAGACGTGACAGCAGTCAAAAAAAAATTCACCGTACAACTCGTATTAAGAAAATGGCGGCAAATTTAAATCCGGCGCTCTTGTTGGAACACCCTTTACAGACATAGACAGTTTCTATGCGTAGCTTCACTGAAATAACAATTTTCTGAATATTAGGTACAAAAATAATGGAATTCTTAAATAGCTTATAAAAGACCACAAGAGATTGATATATGTACAATACAAAAAAAAAAAACTAAAAAGAGGATGAAGAAAACTTCAATGATGACATGGGTTTAAGTGGGGGCTTCTCTGTCTATAGATACCTAACTTCACAAGAAACATACAGCAACAACTATAAAGCATGCAAAAGTGTTGTTCTTGATTTTATGTCAAAATATTATTTTGCCCTACTCAAAAAGAGTGTTTACGTTCAGTGTATCCTTCCTGCCTGCCCATTTCCATATACTATATGACATGGATAGGATATTTAAAAAAACTAGAATATTAGAATTTTCATTATTTTATTTTAATTTATGTGCATATTTGCGTAAAATTAAAGTGTGTGTATCATTTTTGAAAATGTTTGCTTTTTTTTTGGTTCAAAAAGGAACGTTTTTTTGTTGTTGCTGTCAAAAACTTACAAGTGATGCTATCATTTTTGAAATGTGACAAGATGACAAATGGATGAGCATAGATATGTATATCTTCATTGTTTTTCAAAAAAAAAAAAATAAGGGATTTGAATAAATAGTTTTGTCTAGTTTATGAAGTTGTTTAAGTGATTTCAACAAAAGAGATATACGTCGGACTTTTCGTCAAAAGAGTTTCCACTAATATTTCATTCCTTCCTTTGATCATTTCGCAAAATTTACACAGAAGAAGAGGAAGAAACCGTTCCTCACCTCTGTACATGGTCTGCCCTATCCCAAAGGCGCAGGCTCCATCGGGGAGATCAGGATCATTCCTAGTGATCTGACAAACATAGTCATTAGTATTGTCGTGCGCTTGCTGTATAAGCAGCAGCAACTGGTTTTAATGAGTTAGGAGAAAATTTTTAGATTCACTTGGTATCACAACGGACCAAGTTATGGTCTAAGTGTGTCAGCCACTTCAACCTAACATAACCTAACCTCACCTAACCTATACCTATCCATCCCGCATAACTGATTAAATAAGTTCGCTTATTATTGTTATAGGTACTAAAAGTTTTTTTTTAAACTTACTTGCTTACTTACGGTGGCGCTACAGTCCGGTGTGGACCAGGTCCTCAACCAACAAGCCTTCTCGAGTCAGCTCCGTCGCTAGCGAGCTCTTTCCAGTTTCGCACACCAAGTTGGTTGAGGTCCCCTTCTACTACTCTACTCTTTCCAGTTTCGCACACCAAGTTTGTTGAGGTCTTCTTCTACTTGCCTGTGCGACACCGGTTTCGTGGCCTTCCTTTACTCCACCGCCGCACTGTGGTGCGCTTTGTATGGGAGAGCCGAACAAAATCTATAAAATCTGAACTATAAAACGGAGAGCAATGAAATTTTGCACACATGTTTGGATTGCGGTAACAAACATTTCTACAAAATTTGGCCAGGTCTGTAGCCAAGGGGGGTCAAAGGGGATATGACCCCACCCCCTGAAATGGTTTTACTTTCTTCTTAAAAAAGGGTAGACCTATCTTATATTATTGATTGTCATCAAGTTCGATGACATTAAATTATTTTACACAAAATCTATTAACAAAGGTACATAGATACTGCTTTAGGTTCGGCAAATTAAATTATTGTTTGAACTATGAAACGGAGAGCAATACAGTTTTGCACATATGATAAGATTGGGCTACCACACATTTTGACAAAAATTGGATTTAAAAAATTCAAAGGAAAAAAAGATATTGACATTTTTAATTATTTTATTACGTTATATTTCTAAGAAAGATAAGTTGGAAATTGGAAAAATATTGAGGCAAGAAAAAGAGATTGAGTTAAAATTGAATATCTCACAGCTCCGTCTAGGCATTCATTTTATTTTATATTTTAAAGACAGGTTTATATTTCTACTAAAAATAAAATCCTTGTTGGTCTTGGTCCAATTATTATTAAGCAAGAAATTATAACTTTTGCAACATTACCAAAGTCAAAACCATGTTTTTTTTTTTTAATCTGATTCAGTGAAACAAACTTGTACATTACGTTTAAGATCGGATCAGGACGGATAAAATTCTTTCAAAAAAAGTTAGCTGAATACTGTAACTTTCTAAAAATGGTCACCACAAGGCGTAGCTTAATAGAGCTAAAACTGTAGCTCAAGGGAAAGAACGTTATAATATTAATTCCAGTGCATTCGGCCCTAACCCAATAAAAAAAAAAACATAATTTTATTTTTTATTTTGGAAGCTTAATTGTCATATTATTTACTTAAGAAATTAATTTTATCCAAACAGTTAAAAAACCCGACTTTTCATGCCAAACATTTATTGCAAGAAAATGCATGAATTTCAAAACTAAAAGAAAGGGTAACTTTAGAGCGCTCTATCTCTCATATTCCTTGACAAAAAATTCCCAAATTTTGAGAAAACATAGAACAGTTATATATCTATACAAATATAAACGAACAACTCCATATTATAAATTTCATTTTTGGTATTTTTTTCCGCAAACGCACCACTGTGCGCCGCCGCCGTGCTGCCATCCCTCAGGGATGGATTCAAAGACTTTCCAGTCCCGAGCATTGGTGTCCATCCGCTCTACATGACCTAACTACCTCAGTCGTTGCCTTTTTACTTTTGTGACTAGGTCGATGTCGCTGTACCTACAGCCCGTCCAGTTCATTGTTGTATCTTCTCCTCCATTCCCCGTCTATGTATACGGGTCCGAAGATCACCCGATGAACTTTTATCTGAAATATTCGTAAAGCGTACTCATCCGCGCGCCGCTCACAGGGTCCATGCACCAATATCAGGACTGGGATGATGAGTGATTTATACAGGGACGCTTTAGTTATTTGAGAGAGGACTTTGCATAGGCTCCAGTTTGAAAGATTGTGCCTCTAGTGTTGACGTGAGAGTTTTGCATTATTCCTTCAAGAATGATGTTAAAGAAATCGGATGATAGCTCGTCAAATTGCCTTAATCATTCTTTGACATCAAAGGTGTCAGGAAAGTCTTCATCCTGCACAAACGGTCAAGTTTGCCATGGATGCCAATACTAGACATTGCTCTATATCTATAGCTCGACTCTGGTACGCAGCCTTCAAATCGATGAAAAGATGGTGAGTGTTAATATGAAGTTCCAAGCGTTTTTCTAAGATTTACCGTAGTGTGTATTTGGTCGATGGTGGACTTTCCTTTCCAGGTTGTTGAAGACCGGCTTAAGGCGTTCACATAACAGGCCAGAGAAGATCTTGAAGGCGATGTTAAGGAGACTGATTCCTCTATAGCTGGCACAGTTAAGAGGATCTCCTTTCATTTGGACCGGGCAAACAATGCTGAGGTTCCATTCATCGTGCATGTTTTCCTCCGACCATATTTTACCAATGAGTTGGTACATAGATTAGGAATCTAGTAACCTTATGCTGCTTGGAATAGATCGGCAGCAAGGACGTCGGTTCCAGCAGCTTTGTTGGACGGGAATAGTTGAACTGCATCGTCTAAGTTGAATGGTGAAATCTGCCTGACAGTGGAAATAGATTCATCATCGCCGTTATATAGTCTACGGAAGTGATCTTTCCATATTCTCACTGCGAATCCTCTTCGATGTTCGCTTGCTCATTCTTGCAGGCTTCTTCAGTTCGGGCCTTGTAGCTCTGGGAGCTTCTTTCTACCTTTTGATAAAACTTCTGAACCTCATTCCTATGGTTTGACATCCGTCAATCTCCTCGATCTTGAGCTTCTTATACTCTCTCTTTTTCTTTCTGAGAAGCCGATGTTCCCCTCTCCTCTTCTGCTCGTTGAGCTCGTGAGCAGCTCCGGTACTGGTACTTCTGTGTGGTGACGCTTCGTTGTAGGTGCTTGCCGGCACTCGTCGTTAAAACATGGGTGGTGGTCGAGTGAAACTCAACACGTCAGATGCGGGAACTCTGACGGCTTGCTGGCAATGTTGCCACTGGTTCGCAATACTTAATGCTGGCGGCATAGAGGTTATTTAAGACTATATCCGAGAAGAACATAGCAATCTCTTGCGATTTGAGCTTTTTTTTTCTGACGTCAAAGTTACTCACATCATTTTTTCGGTTTGGCTGTGTTCGAGATATCCAAAGCCATACCTTGGCTACAAAAAGGTAATGATCCGAGTCAACGTTGATAGTACGGGGCAATTAGACTTTTACTGGGAAATAACTCCGAGGTGAAGTTTGACTTTGCCATTCGAAAGAGCATCAGTACATAAGCCAAAAACCACATTTTTCACAACTCCTAGGTCGTGTACTGCTTATACTTCGAAAATCGAAGGCCAAACTCGTATCTTAATAATCGATGAAAATGATGCTGCACGGTTTTCTCGAACTTGTATGTGCTGTAGAGCGAGAACCGTAATTCGTAATTAGAAACTATATTATCAAAAAATAGATACTTAAAAGCTCTATAATTTTTGTTTGAACCTTTTTTTCGATTTTAGTGACAAAAAAAAAAAAAAAAAAAAAAAAAAAAATGACGAATACAAAAAATAAACCCCTAAATTTGTTCACAAAATGCACTCTAACTTTTAAACAATATGATTTTTCGAAAAAAGTTACTCAATATTTCTTGTAAGAAATTTGATTTGCTACAAGTTTGTCATTATAACTGTTTTCTCTAAGATCAAAAATACAAGAGTTATGCAGAAAACAAAAATTACCGTTAAAAACAAAATGACGGCATAATGACTCTAGGTACAGTAGTTGTGAAAAATGTCGTTTTCGGCTTGTGTACTGATGCTCTTTCGAATGGTAAAGTCAAACTTCACCTCGGAATTATTTCCCAGAGCACCATATAATGAAATCTAAAAGCACCGTACTATGGCTCCTCGGAACGTTCGAACATCCCTGATACTAAAGGAGTGCCTTGCGTTCACCGATAGCAATATGATCAATCTGATTGACGATTGATTGATCAAAAGATATTCATATCCCTTTGTCGATATTGAGGTGATGGAACTGAGTACTAGCTACCACAATGCTTCGTCCCGCAGTTGTCGGAGATGGTGTCGTACAGGCTGTGCTTTCCGACTATGTCACCAACAACGTCCTCTTTTCCTAGGTTCGCGTTAAAATCGTCTAGGACAATTTTAATTTCATAGCTATGGTACTGCTCGTAAGTCTTCACCAGGAACTCGTAGCACTCGTCTTTGGTGTCTTCATCTTCCTTGTCATGCGTTGTGTTGGCGAATTTAGCCTTGATGCGTATTGTCACGAGACGCTCGTTTATAACTCAAAGACTTTTGCCTAAGTCTGCCTCGAACGACGAATCCACATCCAAATAAACGCTGCATTGCATTTGTTGGTGGTAGCAGTCGCCTTAGTAAATTTCCTAGTTTTTCATATTACATATGCCCGGTCCATCCTATAGCACTTCTTGGATGGCGGTGATGTCTGCTTGGCAGTATTTTAGGGCCTCCACTTGTTGTTCGGCTGCACGTGGCCTATAAAGGGACAATTCGTTCCACGTACAGATCCGAAATTCGTTATCCCCATTTCGTGTGCTTGGTTCGTCATCAGTTAATCCGTATCCGAGGCTTGTTGTTGCTTCGCAACTAAATAAACCATAAAAAGACTTTTAGTTTTGGGCCAAAAATAATGGAAATACTTTGAATTAAAATATCTTCGGAACCAGACCTTATGGAAGGTTCTAGTTTTCAGCTAAGGATAGCTCTCAACATAAAGGTCCGGGATTTTAAAAACTGCAATATCTTGCGCGGCTACTTTGCGAAACTGTTGGCATCCAAAGATTTCCAAGGTTTGAAAACTCGAAAAATTTACTTTGAATGCAAATATACCAAAAACTAGAGCTTGTAGAAGGGTTTGCTTGTGATTTGCTGATAGCCTTTGACAATACCTTCCTTTAAATATAAATTTCAATGGGTTCTAGAGACTTTCGTGAAAAAAAAAATGTTTTTGGTGATAAGGGGGTAGTCAATCCTTTTTTTCGAAAAATATCAAGTTAAAACAAAATTTGCTAAAATCAGTAAAATTTTGAACAACAATACTGTGGTGAATATGCCCAGTTATGTCAACAACAACACATTAGTACAACTTGGCGCGCCATCTATGAATGAAAAAAAAAATTAAATCCATCACGGTTGGTGTCCAGCCTCGTTCGTACTGGAATAATTGACGAAACCTTTTTGGAAAGCACCATCAAGCAGACCCTAGACAATTCTAGAACCCTTTATTTTCGGATATAAATACAGGGCCACCAGTCCGAAAGCGGCAGTTTGATTTTAAAAGTGAATAAATCAATGTCAGTGTGAATAAAGAGTTGCATACTTGTGCTTGGTTATAATAAAAGTAGTAGAAATAAAAGTATTTGAAATAAAAGCGTTTTATTTTGCGAAGTAATTGTTGTTTCAGTTTGAATAAAGGAAATAAGTTTTATTTGCGAACCCTTAGTTTAATATTACAATACAAAGGATTTAAATGAAAGTTATCGCCATAAAAAGAGTTTTAGTTTTGGGTCGCAAATAATGGGATTGCTTTGAATTAAAATATCTTCGGCCCCAGACCTCATATGACCTACTTTTAAGCTATGGATAGCTCTCAAAATATTGATTAAGGGTTTCAAAAGCCAATTACTTCGCAAACATTTTTAAAAAGCCTCACCCATAATGAAAAACAAATTCAAATAAAATGTATTTGAAGTCGTCAAAATAAAATAAAGTCTCAAGTAAGATACCAAGTTCTCAAAAAAAAAAAAAACATACATATTTCTATAAACAGCCTTCTGTATTGTTAGCCGTCTTTATGTGATATTCTGGTCAAATTTATCACATTTGTATCCCTCTTCTGTTCAAACGCAAAAAAAAATACTGATTGCAAAACAAAGTTCAGGTTCTAGTATTTCTACTTTATTTTCATAATTTTAATGTCTAATATAGTACCAGTCTACGAGTATGTATGTAGGTATGTAGAAAAAATCCTTGAACTTTTATTCACTCACAGAATTTTATATATAATTCATTTACAAAATCCATATATAGCACTTCATTTTCCTGGGGCTCATTGAATTATAAATTTAGAAGAGCCTTTTAAACATTTTTCAAAAAAAAAATGTTTCATATAAACTCTCCTACTATACTCGTACCATCACATCATACATGTTTTTTTTTGCAGCAGCAGCAGCACCAGCATAGCAGACTAAAATCACCACAGTACTTTTGAGCCTTTTCAATGCTTGAAATGAAGACGAGTGCCAGAAGTGCTTGAGGGGCACTTTTGAGTGCAAATATAAAACAAAAACGCTCTGCAAGTGTCCTTTTGTACTGTGTTCTTGGCCAAAATATTGTTTGTTGTTGGTCAAAATGAAATAACCTCCGTCCGTTTTTGTGTTATTTTTTTTTTTTTGTTGCTTCATACTTTTAGGATGATGGGTGTGATATTTTCCCAACAGAATGAAGAATTTTGTTTTAAATTAAAAAAATAATAATAGTAACTGCAGATATCTACTGTGTAGGCATAGGCACTGACATTCTGTTGTTTGTGCTGTTGTTGATTTTTTTTTTCTTATTTTTTGTTCATAATTTTGATGGAAATAATCTTCAAAAAAATAAAACAACATTATCAACACTATATTTAACCTACCTACAAAATCTAGATCAAGAGCATGACGCTGGCTGTGCCCTGTGTGTGTGTTAAACTTTTTGCATGGGCTAACGTGTGACTTTGAAAATAAAATGAAAATTATACACATTTTCCAACAAAATGTTTCAGTCCCTCCTCAAGTCTCCTTATTTCGTGTAATTTCTACTCTAATTATAGCTTTGACTACACATGCAGAAGGATAAAATCCGAACTTTTTAATTCAAGAGCGCAGGGGCGGGGGTGGTGTATCATGATGGTGTTTCGTGCAGAACAAATTTGTATTTTTATTTTCTATTTTTTTTTCTGTTTTTGTTTTGTTTTATTTCGACTACGACGAAACAGACTATGACGATGACGATACACTCGTGTCAGATTATACTTTCTATTATATTTTTGGTTTTGTATTTGTTTTTCTGTTTTGTTTTCGGTTTCAGTTAATTTTAATTAGAAGACGGTTATTATTGCTATAGGGTATACTTATTCCAACTTAATAACTTTGTGTTGGCAATTAGTTCCGATTAGCGTTACGTGGTTCTTGATGGAGGCTTTCTTGCCTATGTGAATGGATTAAGAGTAAGTACCTAGGTTATTGTGCACCTGTTTGTCGCAAATAGGTCATAGAGGTTATAAGGGTGTCATTATTTTCAAGGTAGATGCATATTTAAAATATCGATAGAATTTTAGCTGATATTTAAAATAAATAAAATAAATTGTATCAAATTGACTTTTCAGGTTCTATAAAGCTTCTGAAAAGCTTTCTAAATAATAAGAAACAGAAAATTTCCTTAGCTTATAACCTCCATATAGGATTTGAAAAGCTTTGTGAAACACATGCACATATTTGTATCGAGCTTACAAGGAAATTTTACTAAAACTTGTAAAATACTTTCGATAGTGCTTCTTTTGAAATATCAAATAAAAGTTTTACTGAATTTGTATAAGATTAAATTTCGGATGAAATGGAAATTGTCATTAAATTTCCATTTCATTTATTACCTCATTTCGATTAAACAGATGAACCTAAGACACAAAAAAATTTAGTACCTACCTACCTTATTCATTTATTATTATTTTCATGCCTATATTTTTATTTTAATTTAAAAGTCAAAATGTTTTATATTGTGTGCGAGCTTTCTATATAGCTTTCCTATCTTTAACATGCTTCTATACAAGACATAAACTTAAGTTTCAATCAGAACTAGAAATAAAGTTTTATGGATCTCTAAAGCTTTAAAGCTCATTAATTAATGTTTATTGGAAGTACAAATCTGAAATTTATTCTACACTTTCTTCCACTAGCTAAAAAGAAATAGTTAGCCTGTGTTTGGGTTTTGAGAATATGTACTTGCACTTTTGTTTAATTATGATGAGTACTTTGGGCGACTGTATTCATTTTAAAGGAAGCCTTATAATGATTTGACTGTTCAGGATCGAGATTTACTAGAAATACTAATTAGTTTTTAACTCTAGTAAGCTTTTTATCATATAATAAAGATTGTGAAAAAGGAAGCTTTATAGAGTTCATCTTGACATCTACAAGCTTATTTAAGAATATTAATGGGAAAAACAGGTCGGAACTATTAAATCCTATTTGTTTGAATAAAATAGTTAAGTTTTATGGTTTAAAAATTTTAAAGTTATATGAGTGATACGAGATACTATTCTATTTTTAATGGAAGTTTTATAGTGTCGTTCACGTTCTTCAATTCTGAGTGCCGTTGTTTACTTTTAATTTAATTATTGTTTGTATTTCCGTAAGTCATTTGTAACATTTTTCTACCAAATATAAATTAAATTGTTGGTAGCCTATTGTTAAAAAGGAAGCTTTATGGAGCTCTTGAGATTTTTGTAAGCTTATTTAAGGAAATAAATGGAGGAAATATGTCTGCAAAATTTTCTCCTGCTAATAAACATTCTCAAAAGATGTTTTATAGAATCCTCAAAACATTTAAGACCATTTAAGGCTTTTCGTGGAGAACTGATTTGAGAATCTTCTTCTTCTTCATTTAGCCGGCGATTGTCGTAATCTCCAGGGGGACCACAACTCTCACACTCAACTGCTTCACCTAAGGTTTCACTTGTGGGGTTCGCCGGGTTGACCTCAGAAAACGTCGACAGGCCTCTCGGTTTTGGATTGTTCAATGTCTGAGTCCAATTTAATGCAGGTGTCGTTGCATTTGTTTCATCCAGGAGTTTTTGCGCCTGCCTTTCTTCCGCGATAGTGTTGGAACGTCTTATGCTATTGCCTTTTGAACTAGGTTCTCATGGCATCTTCTTTGTACATGACAGTACCAGCTAAGTTGGTCATGTTGTATTTTGTCCAAGATGGTATTTTTGACGTGTAGGCTTCCTCGGATTCTCTTGCTTCTTATTCGATCACGCTTTGTCACTCCTGCTGTCATGCGAAGCATCTTCATTTTAGCTGCCGTCAATTTACTCTCATAATTCTTGTACATTGTCCAACACTGTGAACCGTATGTAAGCGCTGCACGAACAACTGCCGTGTAGAGCTTTCCTTTCAGCTTAGGGGGCATTTTTCTATCACAGAAAATGGCAGAGTTTTCCCGCCACTTCACCCACCCTACGCTTACGCGATCATCACAAGATCCTTCGTTATTGATCATTGATCCAAGATATTTAAACTTTTTACACTTGTGAAGCACTGTTCCATTCAAATAGATAACCGGAAAAGGCCTGTGTGGATCAGAAAATGGACAGCATAGGTATTCGGAATTTTTCGCGCTAATGCAGTATCCATTTCCCTCCAGAACATCCACCCATACATCAAGTGCTCGTTGCAAGGACACATGATCTTCACTTATGATGGCTCCATCGTCAGCAAAGAATAACTGATTCACTTCGGGGTCCGTCACCTTATCCTCAAGCAGAAAGTCAAGGACAGTAATAAAGAGCAAAGGACTCAAGAAGCTTCCCTGGTGCACACCTACTCTAATTGGGAACTCTTCGTTGATTCCTGCGGGGCATCTTACCTTTGTTTTAACTTGCTCGTACATGTCCATGACTATCTGCACGTAGACTTCCAGAACTCCTCGTTGCCTAAGTGCAACCCATATCAGATCTCGTGGTTGTCTGTCAAATGATTTTTCAAAATCAACCAATACAATATGCAAATCTCTTGAGCAACACCGATATTTTTCCATTCTGATCCTTTTACTCTAAATAGCTGAATAGCATCTGTGGTTGATTTACCCGAAACAAACCCGCACTGGTCGTCAGAGAGCCGTATAATTTTTCGTAGGCGGCCATCCAATATCCGTTCAACGATCTTCATGGTGTGTGACATTAGCTTGATCGAACGGTGGCTGTCTCTATTTCTGATTTGAGAAAAAGTAAACATTCTCTTCTCTGAATGCAAAAGTCAACTTAAAGTTTCTAAAAAACCTACTACCATTGAATTATAATAATATGAGGTCAATTAACTTCCATAAAACCTTTATTAGAAATTTCAAACTTTTCTTCACGCAGGACGATATTTTCAATCATACATTTCAAATTGTTATAACCTTCTAATTTTTTATAAACAACACAAGCAATTAGATTATGAAGTCATTAAGCCATATCGCGTATTCTGTGGAGATTTCTTTCTCGTGTTTATCCTTTTCCTATCAGTGAAATAGTCCAAAGGACTAAAATAAAACTATTTTTTTTTTCAGGCAAATGTCATTAAATTTAGCTCGTTTAACTTTAATTTTTTGAAAGATTGTTTTGTTTGGTTAATTTTATCTGTAAAATATTTATTTATCCGGTGGAAATTGAGAGGGAAGGGAGGACTTTTCTTTCCAATAAGGCTAATTATGATTTTCTTCAAAAGTGTTTAATCCCTTCTCTGGATACAAATATAAATTTCTTAAAACTTGCAAAAATATGGGCTATTATATTACTTTAGATTTTCCCGAAGCTCTATAAAGGTTGCATTGAGTAAACACGGACCAATTTCATATGGAACAATACACCACATTAAATGTATATGGGATGTAAAATGGCTCCAAATGACTTTCTTTCAACAAAATATGCGGTTTTTACCCATTTTGCATAATTTTGTTTGTGTTAACTTTGAGTCATCTTGCGGGCTTATTCAAAGATTACCTCTCATACAATAAACATAACATGTTGATATGTGATACTTATTCTGTTAAGTGGACCCCAAGTGCAAAACTTATAGGTAACACTACTTTTATGATATTATTTATGGAATTCTTAAATTGTTGTCAGCTTGACCTTCCAAAAAGGTATGCATTTACCGAAATACCATTATAAGAAATGCAAGTCTCAGTTTCATTCAAGCTTCTTATAAAAAACTGAAATCTAAAAACAGAATAAATAAAGAAAATAAATAAAGTTAAGAAGCTATTGGAAGCCTTATGCGGAACCCCAACAAAAGCTTTAGCATTCCAACCAGCAATCTTTAACTGTATGAACTCTTTCAAGGAAAAACAAAGCAGTGTGTCAAAACATACTTTACAATCAAAAGCTAAAAAAATTACGCATTTATTCCTGCAGTTTTCGAAATAAAAAGACCACTCAATCGGAAGCATTTGACCGAACATAGTTTAGCTCTATAATTAAATAACTCACCTTCACTTCTATTACCCTATCTTGACAATCGACATCAGTAAAACAAGAACTTTATAACCGAGGTATTTTCTACGTACTATTTTGAAACAATATAAATATCTATCATCGTTTGCATATAATTGGGGTCACAAATGGTAAAACTAGTATAAATATCAAGTTGCAAACAACATTTGTACATACACATGCTTATCAAATTCCTTCCATCATCGCATCGATACCAACTTACTAACTTTGTACCGTACCTTTTGTAGAAAGTTACGGGTATTATACTGATGGATGGGGCATGATGCGAAGTAATACAACTGTACAATGTTATTAGCAGGTTCAGCGATTTATGAGGCAACGCCTATGCGGAATTGCATTTAAATGTGTCAGAGATAGGTGGTATATTGCATGATCGAAGGATTTAGCAATTTCGCGAGGACAGCAGCGAAATGTTGATAAAAAAAAATCTATTTTTATTTTAGTTCGTGACTAGCGCTTGTTGGTTTATGATTGATGGTATAGTTTTTATTTATAAATAATTGTTAATGGTATGTAGCTATGATTGTTTCAAATAATACGAATAAAAAAGTGGAAAAAGAAGTTTTATTTTTCCAGTTAAAATAAAAGAAACACATTTTGGGTATATATTTTAAAATACCTATAAAATGCTATAGCTGTTCAATTCGGTTTTATAAACAAATAAAATAACAAATGGAACTTTTTGTTTCAAACCAGTTCAATAAGTATTTACAGTGCATAACTGCTCAATATTCTGATATTAATTTATTCTTGTTTCATGTATTCTTGAATTCGATGAAGTAACCATAAATACAGGGTGTTCTGTAAGGGATGGTCCAAACTGAATATGGGATAGGCCAGTTCATGACCTTTCAGAATTTTGTAACTTGTTCATACCGAATCATAATGGTTTTCGAGTAACGGCTATTTTTCGAAATTTTAAAAAAACTTTACTTTGAACCAGTTTTTTGCTTACCCTGTCCATAACTGACTTTTGTTTTTTTACAATTTATACACTTAAACTTTGGCTAATAAATTGACTTATTTTACTGAATAAAAAAATGTTCATTTACATCACCATTTACCTACAAACTAAAAGATAAACTTGAACTTTGACCAAACTTAATTTTTGACCTCAATCTTCTTAAGAGCTCCATGAATAAAATTCGTATGACGCGATGCAGGTTTTATCTTCCAAAAATATCCCGTTTTTCTGTAGTTCTTAAAAAGATATAAAACTAAAGCGGTGCTCAGATAGAAAGTTATAACCGTTTGAACCCAATAAAACACGTTAAAAATGAAGCAAAAATAAAACATTTTTGTTCAAGTATATCGATAAAATTAAAATATCTTTTCAAATATAACTCGGACAAACATGAATTTTGGTGGAGGGCTTCATTTTGATGTCTTACGCATTTTTTGAAATAAGAACCTTAAACTTGGTCAAGGACTTTCGATTTTGTGAGGTGAAAAGAGAAAAGTCCTTAAAAGATTTCTCGAAAACCATCAGTTTTTTTAAAGAAATACAGTGCTTTAAATAAGTATAAATGCACCTGTAAAAATGCATTTTATAGAAAACTGGAAATGGAAGCGACACCTTACTATTTTTTATTTAATGGCATCAGTAAACAAGTGAATTGAGCAAAAAAAAAGTCCCGTTATTTTCTCTAGCGTTATTAAGAAAATAAAAACAGATTTTTTCGTATTGCAGAAGTATAAACGCACTATGCAAATCTCGTTTAAGCTTCATTAAATTATGAGTTTCGAGATGGCAAACAACGAAGCCGCGTGGTATACATTTAAGCGATACAGAAATGACCAAAATTCAAGACTTTCGTTTAAGCATCCTAAGATGTAAGGCTATTCTTAGGAAAATTTCAAAATTGAGTCGTTTTTTCGTAATTTCATACAAGATCAGAATCTAATGGAACGAAAATAAGACCAGGCGATCCGCAGATGCTGACACGTCGCTATCATAGCCGGACAATCAATGTTGCATCTAATTCGGTGCATTTTTTTGAGAGAAATTCGTTACGAATTGGGGTTAGGCGTTCTATTTTCGTCGGTTTTTCGTCTTTAAGAAGCAGCGGAGTGATTGTTAGGAGCAAAATGGTACCAGCTCCAAATCTGACAACAGCACACAACCAACAAATATTGGAATTTGCCCGTCAAAATATGGACCGCTATTGGAAAACCGTACTTAACATTTTATAATTTAACGCTTTAACTCTTCTAATTTCAAAAATTAATTTAATAACACAATCTAGTGCATTTTGTTTACAAAGATTGTTTTCAGTGACACCAAGTAGTTAAGCCTTGATGGGCCAGATGGTTTTAACGGTTATTGGCAAAAAAAATGCATTAAATTGTGGCATTAATACATTTTTAAAATAAGTAGAGTTAAAGCGTTAAATAATAAAATGTTAAGTACGGTTTTCCAATAGCGGTCCATATTTTGACGGGCAAATTCCAATATTTTTTGGTTGTGTGCTGTTGTCAGATTTGGAGCTGGCACCATTTTGCCCCGAACAATGACTGACACTGCTTCTTAAAGTACGAAAAACCGACGAAAATAAAACGCCTTACCCCAATTCGTACCGAATTTCTCTCAAAAAATGCACCGAATTAGATGCCACATTGATTGTTCGGGTATTATAGCGACGTGTCAGCATCTGCGGATCGCCTGGTCTTATTTTCGTTCCATAAGATTCTGGATCTTGTATGAAATTACGGAAAAACGACCCAATTTTGAAATTTTTCTAAGAATAGCCTTACATCTTAGAATGCTTGAACGAAAGTCTTGAATTTTGGCCATTTCCGTATCGCTTAAATGTATACCACACGGCTTCGTTGTTTGCCGTCTCGAAACTCATAATTTAATGAAGCTTAAACGAGATTTGCATAGTGCGTTTATACTTCTGCAATACGAAAAAATCTGTTTTTATTTTCTAAATAACGGGACTTTTTTTTGCTCAATTCACTTGTTTTCTGATGCCATTAAATAAAAAAATATTAAGGTGTCGCTTCCATTTTTCCATAAAATGCATTTTTACAGTTGCGTTTATACGCAAAGGACTGTATCTTTGTTACCAAATTCTGAAAGGTCATGACCTGGCCTTTCACCATAATGAGTTCGGACCATCCTTTACGGGACACCCTAACAGTGACTAACCATAAATATAGCAGCTACCAAAATCGTAAAATATTTTCGCGAAAATGAGATTTTAGAAATATCACTGTAAAAATACTGTAGTAAAAATAACAAAAGTATTAAAACTATTCTTTTAATTTTATTTCAAGTTTTTTAGTAATCGTGCCAAACCTTTGAAACATTTAATCAGATTTGGTCTGAAAACAAACTTCTTCTTATATGTATATAAAACAGATTGTCCCATTTGTGTGCACTCATAACTCGAGAACGAATCTTTCCATTTTACTGGTTTTGTGTATCTGCCCAAGGAAGGACACTATGGAGGAAAATTGAAAGTCCGTGGACTTCCTGGTTTTAAGTACATTTGTTCGAAAACTAGCGACTTTGACATTTGTTGATGATTCGAACAACCGCCAGGTGGAGTGGTTGATCCACTTTAGCCATTGCGCAATATGGCAGTTCCTTTCGTTTCGTCGAACATGAATATAGTTTTAATGTTTCCCTCGGAATTTATTCATATTGGGAATAAGTTTTCCAGGGTTAATCGACATTTCATTACGGGGAGATTCGCGATAGCCAAAATATTTTTAGGAGAATACAATTTTCTGGTCGAATAAAATGTCTAGAATCTCAAGAATAACTTTAGTCAAAAATGACCTTTAGGTAAGGGGCCAGTTAAAAACCATCGGTCAAAATTTTCTATTATATCATTCCATGTGTTATGAAAAAATGTGAGACATTAAAATGATACGAATCGATGGCAAATCTATTAAAATATTTTTTTTCTGCCAAAAAAATAGTTCCAGAAAAGAATATTTTTTGTAAAAAACGCATTTATTTATTCGTTTTACTAAACAGCTGCTTGTCAATTCACAAAAAGTGGAACATTTCATTTCAGTTTTCTGTGTTCCATTTGTTGGGCTGTTCCAACTCATCAGTAACAAAAATTACTGAAGCATTTTGCATCATTAAAAAAAATAAAAGGTTGTAGCTGGAGGTTTGACATTACGTTACTCATATAATTTTACTGATTGCTATAACCGCCCTGTGTCTGTTGCCGGAAGTTTCGTCGTGTAGGCTGTGTCCTCCGACTATCGAACCAAAGATGCCCTCCTTTCCTAATCTTGCGTTGAAGTCATCAAGAATGATATTCACGTCGTACTTCGGGCACATATCATACGTTGTATCCAGGAGATCGTAGAATGCTTCTTTGGTTGAGTCCTCTCTTTTTTCATGGGGGGCGTGAACACAGATCAGCGTAATGTTTTTAAATTTGCCTTTGATGCGGATTGTGACCAGGCGCTCGCTTACACTTCGGAAGCCCAAGACTTCTTGCCTAAGTCTTCCCCTTATCACAAATCCACAACCAAGGACCCGCTGACCCTGTTCCTTCAAACACCCGCCGTAGTAGATGTCACACGATTTCATTCTCCGTATGCCCTCTCCATCCTATCGCACTTCCTGGATGGCTGTTACGTCAGCCTTTAGCTTGTCCAGGTTCTCCACTAATTGTTCGACTGCACGTGTTCTGTATAAGGACAGGACAGGACAGGAGTCAAATGTGACATTCCGTCATCCGAAAATAAAAAGTGAGCATATTACCTCGTCAACTTTTTGACGTTTCGCTAAATCCATTACCTTTCTTTCTTTTTTCTTTTAGAAGAACCGATATTTCTGCGGTATTTTTTGCTCGTTAAACTGGCAAGCAGTCTTTGCCTTCACCTTCTTATGCAGCGCCCTGCTCTTTTGGAATGTCCCCACCTACTCGTCGACATTCCTGTTCAAAAAATAGGTTTCTTGTTGGTGGTATGATGAAACCCAGCACTCTACTATTTGCGGCCTCCTAACTGACTGGCTACCACTGCTCTTCGCCACCTATTTGATACTGGAAGCAATGTCATTTTAATTTATTTAAAAAACACCAAACGTTCAATTTAGTCACGAAAAACTTCGAAATTTATCTAAAGAAAAAATAATAGAATATATCTAGGCCATAGATGAAATCAAGTCAATCGATTGCAATATTTGTTGTTAACCAAAGATAAATAAACACAAATGTATTTCATCTTCGTAAAATATAAATCTCATTTTCTGTTAATTTTTGTATTCTCATTATACAATGTTCCATTTTGTCGACAAAGAAACACAAACAAATAAAATCCATTTCCATTTTAATTTCATTTGTTCAACTAAAACCGAATAAAAAAAAAATAATATTATGTTGATTCCTCAGCTATAAGCTCATAACTTCCAGCCGATTATCCTTTGGTTAAATCCTTGGTCATATTTGTCTCAGCTAAACACAACATAAAAGCTGTCATCATCCATCCGCCAGCCCCCCCCCCCTTTGCTGGCTTTTCTGCAACATCAATATCAGCAATATTATTTCTCCACTATTTATTATAGAGACAGATCGAAATCGAATTGATGAGAGATAACTAACTATCTATACGTTTATGTGTGGGTATATGTACGTATTGCCAATTGTGTGGTTGGATGTAGAAGATGATGAAATAATATAGGTTTTTTGGGAACAACACGAAAAAATATGTAACTTATTGTGATTTTATATCCTGGCAATGTGATGGCTGTGACATATTTTTCTTGTTTAATTTTGTTTTATGACAACATTGTCCCATAGAATCCAATTTAATTGGGGAAGCAATCAGAAACTGAACTGTAACGCAAAGGAGACAAACTGACAACAGCGCTATTGTGAGGAAATTCTTGGAAACAAAAAAATAGAATCTTAGTATTCCCGTTTCCGTTGATGATATGGAATTTGGAATGAGATATTGCTACATCATACTTCATATAATAATAGAAGGAGAAATAAAGCTGAGATGGCAATTATTCGTGAATGAACAACATTTAGGAACATGACTTGTGGAAAGGAAAAGGGTAAGCCAATCATTTATACTCTTAAAACTCAATTTTTTTTGACGCCCGGGCGTCATTTTATTTTTGACGCCCAGGCGTCATTTTATTTTTGACGTCCAGGCGTCAATTTATTTTAGACGCCCGGGCGTCATTATATTTTTGACGCTCGGGCGTCAATTTATTTTTGACGCGCGGGCGTCAATTTTATTTTTGACGCCCGGGCGTCATTATATTTTTAACGCCCGGGCGTCATTTTATTTTTGACGCCCGGGCGTCACTTTGTTTTTGACGCCCGGGCGTCACTTTGTTTTTGACGCACAGGCGTCAATTTATTTTTGACGCGCGGGCGTCAATTTTATTTTTGACGCCCGGGCGTCATTTTATTTTTGACGCCCAGGCGTCATTATATTTTTGACGCCCGGTTGTCATTTTATTTTTGACGCCCGGGCGTCAATTTATTTTTAACGCCCGGGCGTCATTATATTTTTGACGCGCGGGCGTCAAAAATAAAATTGACGCCCGCGCGTCAAAAATATAATGACGCCAGGGCGTCAAAAATAAAATTATATTTTGAACGCACGGGCGTCAATTTTATTTTTGACACCAGGGCGTCATTTTATTTTTGACGCCCAAGCGTCAATTTATTTTTGACGCCCGGGCGTCATTATATTTTTGACGCCCGGGCGTCAATTTATTTTTAACGCCCGCGTCAAAAATAAAATGACGCCAGGGCGTCAAAAATAAAATTATATTTTTAACGCCCGGGCGTCAATTTATTTTTGACGCGCGGGCGTCAATTTTATTTTTGACGCCCGGGCGTCATTTTATTTTTGACGCCCAGGCGTCAATTTATTTTTGACGCCCGGGCGTCATTATATTTTTGACGCCCGGGCGTCATTTTATTTTTGACGCACGGGCGTCAATTTAATTTTAACGCCCGGGCGTCATTATATTTTTGACGCCCGGGCGTCATTTTATTTTTGACGCCCAGGCATCAATTTATTTTTGACGCCCGGGCGTCATTATATTTTTGACGCCCGGGCGTCATTTTATTTTTGACGCCCAGGCGTCAATTTATTTTTGACGCCCGGGCGTCATTATATTTTTGACGCCCGGGCGTCATTATATTTTTGACGCCCGGGCGTCAATTTAATTTTGACGCGCGGGCGTCAATTTTATTTTTGACGGCTGGGCGTCAATTTAATTTTTTGGCGTCAGAAAATAAAATGACGCCCGACGTCAAAAATATAATGACGCCAGGGCGTCAAAAATAAAATTATATTTTTAACGCCCGGGCGTCATTTTATTTTTGACGCCCGGCCGTCGTTTTGTTTTTGACGCCCGGGCGTCAATTTATTTTTGACGCCTGGGCGTCATTATATTTTTGACGCCCGGGCGTCATTTTATTTTTGACGCCCGGGCGTCATTTTATTTTTGACGCCCGGGCGTCATTTTATTTTTGACACCCGGGCGTCAATTTATTTTTGACGCCCGGGCGTCATTATATTTTTAACGCCCGGGGCGTCAATTTATTTTTGACGCGCGGGCGTCAATTTATTTTTGACGCCCGGGAGTCATTTTATTTTTGACGCCCGGGCGTCAATTTATTTTTGACGCGCGGGCGTCATTATATTTTTAACGCCCAGGCGTCAATTTATTTTTGACGCGCGGACGTCAATTTATTTTTGACGCCCGGGAGTCATTTTATTTTTGACGCCCGGGCGTCATTTTATTTTTGACGCCCAGGCATCAATTTATTTTTGACGCCCGGGCGTCATTATATTTTTGACGCCCGGGCGTCATTTTATTTTTGACGCCCAGGCGTCAATTTATTTTTGACGCCCGGGCGTCATTATATTTTTGACGCCCGGGCGTCATTATATTTTTGACGCCCGGGCGTCAGTTTATTTTTGACGACCAGGCGTCAATTTATTTTAGACGCCCGGGCGTCATTATATTTTTGACGCCCGGGCGTCATTTTATTTTTGACGCCCGGGCGAAAATTTATTTTTGACGGCTGCGCGGCAATTTTTTTTTGACGCCCGGGTGTCAATTTAATTTTTTGGCGTCAGAAAATAAAATGACGTCCAAGCGTCAATTTATTTTTGACGCCCGGGCGTCAATTTTTTTTAAAAATTTAAGAAGTTTTTAAATATTATATTTTATCGTAAAAAGTCGAAATCTTGACTTGAAGGTTGAAGGACAGATACAAATTAATTAAATAAAAATTAGTTAAGCCGTTTCAGGGAAATCCGAAGATTAAAACAAAAACACAGTTCTGTGGAATGTATACCGTTAAAAACAGTTCTTTGGAAAACTACATGCAAGCCTGGGTCGCATTTCAGATATAGGTAAGTAAGTATAAGATTAGCATACAAATGTAATTGTATTTGAATTTTTATGTAGTAGTGTTAATAAAGGTAAAAGCGTCTTTATATTTTTGACGCCCGGGCGTCAATTTATTTTTGACGGCTGGGCGGCAATTTTTTTTTGACGCCCGGGCGTCAATTTAATTTTTTGGCGTCAGAAAATCAAATGACGCCCGGGCGTAAAAAATATAATGACGCCCGGGCGTTAAAAATAAATTGACGCCCGGGCGTTAAAAATAAAATGACGCCCGGGCGTCAAAAATAAAATGACGCCCAGGCGTCAAAAATAAAATGACGTCCGGGCGTTAAAAATATAATGACGCCCGGGCGTCAAAAATAAATTGACGCCTGGGCGCCAAAAATAAAATGACGCCCGGGCGTCAAAAATAAAATGACGCCCGGGCGTCAAAAATAAAATTGACGCCCGCACGTCAAAAATAAATTGACGCCCGGGTGTCAAAAATAAAATGACGCCCGGGCGTCAAAAATAAAATGACGTCCGGGCGTCAAAAATAAAATTATATTTTTAACGCCCGGGCGTCATTTTATTTTTGACGCCCGGCCGTCATTTTGTTTTTGACGCCCGGGCGTCAATTTATTTTTGACGCCCGGGAGTCATTATATTTTTGACGCCCGAGCGTCATTTTATTTTTGACGCCCGGACGTCATTTTATTTTTGACGCCCGGGCGTCAATTTATTTTTGACGCCCGGGCGTCAAAAATAAAATGACGTCCGGGCGTCAAAAATAAAATGACGCTCGGGCGTCAAAAATGTAATGACTCCCGGGCGTCAAAAATAAATTGACGCCCGGGCGTCAAAAACAAAATGACGGCCGGGCGTCAAAAATAAAATGACGCCCGGGCGTTAAAAATATAATTTTATTTTTGACGCCCGGACGTCATTTTATTTTTGACGCCCGGGCGTCATTTTATTTTTGACGCCCGGGCGTCAATTTATTTTTGACGTGCGGGCGTCAATTTTATTTTTGACGCCCGGGCGTCATTTTATTTTTGACGCCCGGGCGTCATTTTATTTTTGGCGCCCAGGCGTCAATTTATTTTTGACGCCCGGGCGTCATTATATTTTTAACGCCCGGACGTCATTTTATTTTTGACGCCTGGGCGTCATTTTATTTTTGACGCCCGGGAGTCATTTTATTTTTAACGCCCGGGCGTCAATTTATTTTTAACGCCCGGGCGTCATTATATTTTTTACGCTCGGGCGTCATTTTATTTTCTGACGCCAAAAAATTAAATTGACGCCCGGGCGTCAAAAAAAAATTGCCGCCCAGCCGTCAAAAATAAATTGACGCCCGGGCGTCAAAAATATAAAGACGCTTTTACCTTTATTAACACTACTACATAAAAATTCAAATACAATTACATTTGTATGCTAATCTTATACTTACTTACCTATATCTGAAATGCGACCCAGGCTTGCATGTAGTTTTCCAAAGAACTGTTTTTAAAGGTATACATTCCACAGAACTGTGTTTTTGTTTTAATCTTCGGATTTCCCTGAAACGGCTTAACTAATTTTTATTTAATTAATTTGTATCTGTCCTTCAACCTTCAAGTCAAGATTTCGACTTTTTACGATAAAATATAATATTTAAAAACTTCTTAAATTTTTAAAAAAAATTGACGCCCGGGCGTCAAAAATAAATTGACGCTTGGACGTCATTTTATTTTCTGACGCCAAAAAATTAAATTGACACCCGGGCGTCAAAAAAAAATTGCCGCGCAGCCGTCAAAAATAAATTTTCGCCCGGGCGTCAAAAATATAATGACGCCCGGGCGTCTAAAATAAATTGACGCCTGGTCGTCAAAAATAAACTGACGCCCGGCCGTCAACAATAAAATGACGCCCGGGCGTCAAAAATAAAAATGACGCCCGCGCGTCAAAAATAAATTGACGCCCGGGCGTCAAAAATAAAATGACGCCCGGGCGTCAAAAATATAATGACGCCCGGGCGTCAAAAATATAATGACGCCCGGGCGTCAAAAATAAATTGACGCCTGGGCGTCAAAAATAAAATGACGCCCGGGCGTCAAAAATATAATGACGCCCGGGCGTCAAAAATAAATTGATGCCTGGGCGTCAAAAATAAAATGACGCCCGGGCGTCAAAAATATAATGACGCCCGGGCGTTAAAATTAAATTGACGCCCGTGCGTCAAAAATAAAATGACGCCCGGGCGTCAAAAATATAATGACGCCCGGGCGTCAAAAATAAAATGACGCCCGGGCGTCAAAAATAAAATTGACGCCCGCGCGTCAAAAATAAATTGACGCCTGTGCGTCAAAAACAAAGTGACGCCCGGGCGTCAAAAACAAAGTGACGCCCGGGCGTCAAAAATAAAATGACGCCCGGGCGTTAAAAATATAATGACGCCCGGGCGTCAAAAATAAAATTGACGCCCGCGCGTCAAAAATAAATTGACGCCCGAGCGTCAAAAATATAATGACGCCCGGGCGTCTAAAATAAATTGACGCCTGGACGTCAAAAATAAAATGACGCCTGGGCGTCAAAAATAAAATGACGCCCGGGCGTCAAAAAAAATTGAGTTTTAAGAGTATAAATGATTGGCTTACCCTTTTCCTTTCCACAAGTCATGTTCCTAAATGTTGTTCATTCACGAATAATTGCCATCTCAGCTTTATTTCTCCTTCTATTATTATATGAAGTATGATGTAGCAATATCTCATTCCAAATTCCATATCATCAACGGAAACGGGAATACTAAGATTCTATTTTTTTGTTTCCAAGAATTTCCTCACAATAGCGCTGTTGTCAGTTTGTCTCCTTTGCGTTACAGTTCAGTTTCTGATTGCTTCCCCAATTAAATTGGATTCTATGTGACAATGTTGTCATAAAACAAAATTAAACAAGAAAAATATGTCACAGCCATCACATTGCCAGGATATAAAATCACAATAAGGCGTCAAAAATAAAATGACGCCCAGGCGTCAAAAATAAAATGACGTCCGGGCGTTAAAAATATAATGACGCCCGGGCGTCAAAAATAAATTGACGCCTGGGCGCCAAAAATAAAATGACGCCCGGGCGTCAAAAATAAAATGAGGCCCGGGCGTCAAAAATAAAATTGACGCCCGCACGTCAAAAATAAATTGACGCCCGGGCGTCAAAAATAAAATGACGCCCGGGCGTCAAAAATAAAATGACGTCCGGGCGTCAAAAATAAAATTATATTTTTAACGCCCGGGCGTCATTTTATTTTTGACGCCCGGCCGTCATTTTGTTTTTGACGCCCGGGCGTCAATTTATTTTTGACGCCCGGGAGTCATTATATTTTTGACGCCCGAGCGTCATTTTATTTTTGACGCCCGGACGTCATTTTATTTTTGACGCCCGGGCGTCAATTTATTTTTGACGCGCGGGCGTCAATTTTATTTTTGACGCCCGGGCGTCATTTTATTTTTGACGCCCGGGCGTCATTTTATTTTTGACGCCCGGGCGTCATTTTGTTTTTGACGCCCGGGAGTCAATTTATTTTTGACGCAAAATCACAGCAGTGTCTTCTGGTATAAAGGCATTTAAAGAGGGACAAAGGGAAGCAGGTATGGTTTATCAATCTGAAACATTTGGTATGGTTAAATGTAAGAATATGTCTGTAATGAAATAGTGTTAATTTAGTTAGTTGTGAAGTTGACGGTTTTGTTCTTTATTTTTTGTTTGATAGCTATGTAAATACATTAAAGCTTGGTGTTTGATTGGTTTTTAAATTTTTTTTAAAGCATAGATTCCCGGCTGGAAAAATGTCTAGTTTCTGTCTAGTTTGGGCAAGGCCCTACTAAGTTTTCAGCAGGGTAAATAAAGACAAGGAATACTTGTCAGATACTTAACAAGCCCTTGTTGATTTCAGTACCCAAAAATTTAGACGAAGAAAGCTTTCCAACCACTCGTGAGGCAATCTCTAGTAAAAAGTTGTGTGACACGTTTCTGGACTGTCTCTTGTACACCAGAAACACTAATTTTATAAGCACCATGGAATATCAGCATTATACGACACTTTTTTCTTTGTTTCCTGTCTTCTTTTTCGTATCACACTTTACTATGGGTGTGAGACATCTGTATAGGATTGTTGAATGAAGAAAAACGGGTTGTAAGTTGTTCTACCCAACAAGCCGGTTCTATTCTGTATGTATTTGTTATGTAATATTGAATGAAACGTATTCACTTTCGACATTAAAATTTTGTATAGCGAGTTAGCCCAGTGCGTAGCGCATTGGACTGACAATCAGAAGATCACATAAGCCAGCTACATAAGCCAGCTTTTTTTTTTTTTTTGTTTGCCTGACGAGGCAAAAGGGTTCATAATTGCCAAGGCCCGTGTTCTAGCCCTTGCTAAATCTCGCTAGTGCCCTCCAAGAATCTATGTAAATCTCTCTAGTGCCACATCGAAAACTAGATTGTTTTTCTGCGCGGGTTGTTGTTTAAGAGATTTTTTCTTGGAGGAATCAAATGAATTAAGCAAACTATGTATCTTTTACTTATCAAAAATCGTTTTAATGAAAAGCCACTCTATGCGTCCTATGAAAATAGACTGAAAACGGAAGTATTGTTTTTTAACTAATTTGAATGTATCTGCTTGTTTTTTTTTTCAAGATACAAAGAGGTAAGTTTTGTATACTTTCACAGATCAATCATTTTCGTTACGTCTTCTCATTTCAAATTATTGACGCCACGCCACTGGTACCTACTTAGTACTTACATAGAAACAAAATGCTTATAAGAAAAAAGCAGGCGCGAACGCAGGGGGGGTTTTGGGGGTTCAACACCACCCCTTCATCCCCCCTCCTGAAATGTATCAAATTAATTTCCTCGCATAAGAATTTCAGTCTTAATTTCAGAGTTTCCAGTTTTCCCACGAGATAAAAGTCGAATGAAGCGATGACCTTTAATATGTAACTTTAGTAGATATCCATGTGGTTATAATATGTACATACTACAAATCTCTTTTTCCCTGAAAATATTTCACCCATAAAACCACGTTGGCGCACACATAGACACAATGCCTGTCCATATTGGATTTTTAATGCTGGTTTAGGCTGGCGCGAACGCAGGAGGTGGTTTTGGGGGTTGGTACAGATTTTGAATAAACTTCGTGTCTGAAATGAATAAAGTAATTTTAATTAAACTGAAACAGGGTTTTTACATCTATTTTGGTGAGTTTTTGGGTTATTTTCACGTACCTATCACGTAAACGTCTAAGAATATTTTTGACCACACATAGGTCCTTCTAAGAAGTAGGTACCTTTACATTCTTATTATATTTAATTCAAAATATTTTACAAAAATAATTTCTGTATAAAAAAAGTAAAATAAGAGAAGGAATAATTTGATGCTACTTTTGCCTTTATTAACACTACTACATAAAAATTCAAATACAATTACATTTGTATGCTAATCTTATACTTACTTACCTATATCTGAAATGCGACCCAGGCTTGCATGTAGTTTTCCAAAGAACTGTTTTTAACGGTATACATTCCACAGAACTGTATTTTTGTTTTAATCTTCGGATTTCCCTGAAACGGCTTAACTAATTTTTATTTAATTAATTTGTATGCAGTCGCCTCTGTGTTAGCATTCCATACCAACATTTTATAAAAAGAATATTATTTGATTCAAAAAAATAGTTTTAAATAACAAGGTACATTTTGATAACAACTAAGAGCGAGTTCGCAATCGTCTGACACTTAAAAAATTTACATAATTAGTTATTTGTCGATTTAAAAAGAAAACTGCAAGATCTTGTGCTGTCTCAGGGTGGCAAGTAATGTTTTAATTCAGAGAAAATATTTTTTTAAATATCTTTTGTAATTTTAAAATAGATTTCATTTTAATTGGAGTTCAAACATGAATGTCCTTCAACCTTCAAGTCAAGATTTCGACTTTTTACGATAAAATATAATATTTAAAAACTTCTTAAATTTTTAAAAAAATTGACGCCCGGGCGTCAAAAATAAATTGACGCTTGGACGTCATTTTATTTTCTGACGCCAAAAAATTAAATTGACACCCGGGCGTCAAAAAAAAATTGCCGCCCAGCCGTCAAAAATAAATTGACGCCCGGGCGTCAAAAATAAAATGACGCCCGGGCGTCTAAAATAAATTGACGCCTGGTCGTCAAAAATAAACTGACGCCCGGGCGTCAAAAATAAATTGACGCCTGGGCGTCAAAAATAAAATGATGCCCGGGCGTCAAAAATAAAAATGACGCCCGCGCGTCAAAAATAAATTGACTCCCGGGCGTCAAAAATAAAATGACGCCCGGGCGTCAAAAATAAATTGACGTCCGCGCGTCAAAAATAAATTGACGCCTGGGTGTTAAAAATATAATGACGCCCGGGCGTCAAAAATAAATTGACGCCTGGGCGCCAAAAATAAAATGACGCCCGGGCGTCAAAAATAAAATGACGCCCGGGCGTCAAAAATAAAATTGACGCCCGCGCGTCAAAAATAAATTGACGCCCGGGCGTCAAAAATAAAATGACGCCCGGGCGTCAAAAATAAAATGACGCCCGGGCGTCTAAAATAAATTGACGCCTGGTCGTCAAAAATAAACTGACGCCCGGGCGTCAAAAATAAATTGACGCCTGGGCGTCAAAAATAAAATGATGCCCAGGCGTCAAAAATAAAAATGACGCCCGCGCGTCAAAAATAAATTGACTCCCGGGCGTCAAAAACAAAATGACGCCCGGGCGTCATTATATTTTTGACGCCCGGGCGCAATTTGGTTTTTGACGCCCGGGAGTCAATTTATTTTTGACGCGCGGGCGTCATTTTTATTTTTGACGCCTGGGCATCATTTTATTTTTGACGCCCAGGCGTCAATTTATTTTAGACGCCCGGGCGTCATTTTATTGTCAATTTATTTTTGACGCGCGGGCGTCAATTTATTTTTGACGCTCGGGCGTCATTTTATTTTTGGCGCCCAGGCGTCAATTTATTTTTGACGCCCGGGCGTCATTATATTTTTAACACCCAGGCGTCAATTTATTTTTGACGCGCGGACGTCAATTTTATTTTTGACGCCCGGGCGTCATTTTATTTTTTACAACCGAGCGTCATTATATTTTTTGACGCCCGGGCGTCATTATATTTTTGACGCCCGGGCGTCATTTTGTTTTTGACGCCCGGGAGTCAATTTATTTTTGACGCGCGGGCGTCATTTTTATTTTTGACGCCCGCGCATCATTTTATTTTTGACGCCCAGGCGTCAATTTATTTTTGACGCCCGGGCGTCAGTTTATTTTTGACGACCAGGCGTCAATTTATTTTAGACGCCCGGGCGTCATTTTATTTTTGACGCCCGGGCGTCAATTTATTTTTGACGGCTGGGCGGCAATTTTTTTTTGACGCCCGGGCGTCAATTTAATTTTTTGGCGTCAGAAAATAAAATGACGTCCAAGCGTCAATTTATTTTTGACGCCCGGGCGTCAATTTTTTTAAAAATTTAAGAAGTTTTTAAATATTATATTTTATCGTAAAAAGTCGAAATCTTGACTTGAAGGTTGAAGGACATTCATGTTTGAACTCCAATTAAAATGAAATCTATTTTTAAAATTACAAAAGATATTTAAAAAAATATTTTCTCTGAATTAAAACATTACTTGCCACCCTGAGACAGCACAAGATCTTGCAGTTTTCTTTTTAAATCGACAAATAACTAATTATGTATTTTTTAAGTTAGTCAGACGATTGCGAACTCGCTCTTAGTTGTTATCAAAATGTACCTTGTTATTTAAAACTATTTTTTTGAATCAAATAATATTCTTTTTATAAAATGTTGGTATGGAATGCTAACACAGAGGCGACTGCATACAAATTAATTAAATAAAAATTAGTTAAGCCGTTTCAGGGAAATCCGAAGATTAAAACAAAAATACAGTTCTGTGGAATGTATACCGTTAAAAACAGTTCTTTGGAAAACTACATGCAAGCCTGGGTCGCATTTCAGATATAGGTAAGTAAGTATAAGATTAGCATACAAATGTAATTGTATTTGAATTTTTATGTAGTAGTGTTAATAAAGGCAAAAGTAGCATCAAATTATTCCTTCTCTTATTTTACTTTTTTTATACAGAAATTATTTTTGTAAAATATTTTGAATTAAATATAATAAGAATGTAAAGGTACCTACTTCTTAGAAGGACCTATGTGTGGTCAAAAATATTCTTAGACGTTTACGTGATAGGTACGTGAAAATAACCCAAAAACTCACCAAAATAGATGTAAAAACCCTGTTTCAGTTTAATTAAAATTACTTTATTCATTTCAGACACGAAGTTTATTCAAAATCTGTACCAACCCCCAAAACCACCTCCTGCGTTCGCGCCAGCCTAAACCAGCATTAAAAATCCAATATGGACAGGCATTGTGTCTATGTGTGCGCCAACGTGGTTTTATGGGTGAAATATTTTCAGGGAAAAAGAGATTTGTAGTATGTACATATTATAACCACATGGATATCTACTAAAGTTACATATTAAAGGTCATCGCTTCATTCGACTTTTATCTCGTGGGAAAACTGGAAACTCTGAAATTAAGACTGAAATTCTTATGCGAGGAAATTAATTTGATACATTTCAGGAGGGGGGATGAAGGGGTGGTGTTGAACCCCCAAAACCCCCCCTGCGTTCGCGCCTGCTTTTTTCTTATAAGCATTTTGTTTCTATGTAAGTACTAAGTAGGTACCAGTGGCGTGGCGTCAATAATTTGAAATGAGAAGACGTAACGAAAATGATTGATCTGTGAAAGTATACAAAACTTACCTCTTTGTATCTTGAAAAAAAAAACAAGCAGATACATTCAAATTAGTTAAAAAACAATACTTCCGTTTTCAGTCTATTTTCATAGGACGCATAGAGTGGCTTTTCATTAAAACGATTTTTGATAAGTAAAAGATACATAGTTTGCTTAATTCATTTGATTCCTCCAAGAAAAAATCTCTTAAACAACAACCCGCGCAGAAAAACAATCTAGTTTTCGATGTGGCACTAGAGAGATTTACATAGATTCTTGGAGGGCACTAGCGAGATTTAGCAAGGGCTAGAACACGGGCCTTGGCAATTATGAACCCTTTTGCCTCGTCAGGCAAACAAAAAAAAAAAAAAGCTGGCTTATGTAGCTGGCTTATGTGATCTTCTGATTGTCAGTCCAATGCGCTACGCACTGGGCTAACTCGCTATACAAAATTTTAATGTCGAAAGTGAATACGTTTCATTCAATATTACATAACAAATACATACAGAATAGAACCGGCTTGTTGGGTAGAACAACTTACAACCCGTTTTTCTTCATTCAACAATCCTATACAGATGTCTCACACCCATAGTAAAGTGTGATACGAAAAAGAAGACAGGAAACAAAGAAAAAAGTGTCGTATAATGCTGATATTCCATGGTGCTTATAAAATTTGTGTTTCTGGTGTACAAGAGACAGTCCAGAAACGTGTCACACAACTTTTTACTAGAGATTCCCTCACGAGTGGTTGGAAAGTTTTCTTCGTCTAAATTTTTGGGTACTGAAATCAACAAGGGCTTGTTAAGTATCTGACAAGTATTCCTTGTCTTTATTTACCCTGCTGAAAACTTAGTAGGGCCTTGCCCAAACTAGACAGAAACTAGACATTTTTCCAGCCGGGAATCTATGCTTTAAAAAAAATTTAAAAACCAATCAAACACCAAGCTTTAATGTATTTACATAGCTATCAAACAAAAAATAAAGAACAAAACCGTCAACTTCACAACTAACTAAATTAACACTATTTCATTACAGACATATTCTTACATTTAACCATACCAAATGTTTCAGATTGATAAACCATACCTGCTTCCCTTTGTCCCTCTTTAAATGCCTTTATACCAGAAGACACTGCTGTGATTTTGCGAGACTTTTGATATGCTGTAGAAGTTGAAATTCTGCAACTATGTATACCTTAAATAATATTTTATGAATTAATTTTTCACCGCTTACCCATATTAGCTTAACCAAAAAACAAGCAAACAAGCAAACAAAAATAGAAAATGTATTATGTACAACTTTCATAGCAAATATGTAAGTCGAAGAAGAGCGTCTTATTTTTCACCCAACAGAACGAATTTAGGAGAAACGGAGTTAAGCAAAGGAATGAAAAACATTCCATTGCATACATACCAAGTGCCAGTATAACACGAGGACCAGCGCCTTATTTTTTCCTATGCTGTTGCATGTTGGACAAAGAGGATCTAGAAACAAAAATGCTAAGAGAAGAAAGGGATACAAAACAAATTTTGTAAGACGATGAAAGAGAAAGACGTGTTTTATTTCTAAATTAATTCTTTCAAAGAGAGCGTATGTTAACAGTTGAGCAAAGAGCAAAGAGAAGAATGAATTGACGGCGTTTATTCGATAGCTTATGTTTGTGAGTTTGTGCGAATTTTATAATTCAAATTGGTAGGGTTGCATAGTTTATGTTTATGTTTATTTGATAGTATTTTTTGTGCAATTTTTAAAATGGAAGACGATAGGAATCGTGTTATATGGACGCCACGCCACTGGTAGGTACTCGTATATAGAATTTGTATTTGTTTTGTTTTTTTTTTTGGTTGGCAAAATGTACCTGTATATTAGGGTGTCCGTTATTTCCCAAACTCATTTTTTTGGATAGCACACCCCGTCAATCGAAAGTTTATGCCGAAAGAAAAAACTATTGACCAACAAAATTTTTTTCTGAGGTCATTAACCCGTGCCTCTAAGGTCATACTTTTCCCATACAAATTTGTATGTGAACTTTACACTTTTCACACTTTATTTTTTTTCTCTGGAACTATAACATTTATCTTAATTTTTTTTGGGGAATTCTGATTGATTTATCGGTCCTTTAGACAACTACAATTAAAAATGTATTAAAAAAAATTAAATTATATAGTTTATTTCGAAAAAATACTATATATATTTTTCTCTTATTTTCTTCCTCGATCCTCAGCAGTTTTTTTTTATTGATTATCATAAAGTCATGTGTTTAAAAAATTGTATTAAACAAAAAAAAATGAAAACAAATTAAAATAATTTATTTCGAGTTTTCAAAATATTAAATATTTTTTAATTTTGTATGTATTAAATTTGTTTTCTTATGAAATAAAGTTTTTTTTTATTATTTTTTGAATGTGGTTTCTAAACAAGATATTGGTCAGAAAAATCATTTTAAAAACTTTTGTTGATAAGAAAAAAAAAAAAAATAAATACATACAAAAATAAAAATATTTAATATTTTGAAAAATCGAAATAAATTATTTCCAATTTGTTTTCATTATTTTTTTTCTTTCGTATACAAGGGTACACAGTAAACAAAAACAAATTTGTGATGATTGTTTGAAATTCAACTTTTTTGGAAAGTTTTCTTCGTCTAAATTTTTGGGTACTGAAATCAACAAGGGCTTGTTAAGTATCTGACAAGTATTCCTTGTCTTTATTTACCCTGCTGAAAACTTAGTAGGGCCTTGCCCAAACTAGACAGAAACTAGACATTTTTCCAGCCGGGAATCTATGCTTTAAAAAAAATTTAAAAACCAATCAAACACCAAGCTTTAATGTATTTACATAGCTATCAAACAAAAAATAAAGAACAAAACCGTCAACTTCACAACTAACTAAATTAACACTATTTCATTACAGACATATTCTTACATTTAACCATACCAAATGTTTCAGATTGATAAACCATACCTGCTTCCCTTTGTCCCTCTTTAAATGCCTTTATACCAGAAGACACTGCTGTGATTTTGCGAGACTTTTGATATGCTGTAGAAGTTGAAATTCTGCAACTATGTATACCTTATTTCCAATTTGTTTTCATTATTTTTTTTCTTTCGTATACAAGGGTACACAGTAAACAAAAACAAATTTGTGATGATTGTTTGAAATTCAACTTTTTTACTATTGATTTTGACCACATGCGCAGAACTGAACAAAAATGAAAACGTTAGAGATATTGCCAGTGTTGCCGCTGTGCGACTTTAGTCGCATTTGGACCCTTTTTTTTTGCCCCGTGCGACCATGATATGACCTTTTCAAAAAGTGTCTTTTTTTACCCCTTTTTTGAAATCGGGCGACTTTTGATCCATCTTTAGAAAACTCATCATTTCGGTTGATACAAAATTTCCAACCTTCCTTTAACAGTCACAGAATTTCAATCCGTAAAACGGAATCAAGTTGAAATGTATTTGGTTCCCTTCAACAAGATTTGTATCTTCTTTCTTTTTTGAATTATCAGAATTATAAAGAGAAATGACAGAGATAGTTTCTGGAAAAGCCGAATTCTCCAGTTTCCAGCTTTTGGAATTTAAAATTAAAATTTTTGAAAATATTCTTCAATCACCAAATTTGGAGGAGTTTTGGGAAAAGATCGGGACTATGAGAAACCTACTTGGCGAATATTCCAATTTGTACTCCTTCATAAAAAAAATGTTCACCCTTCCACACAGCAGTGCGTGTGCCGAAATGGTAGTGTCGAAATTCACAATTAAAAAAAGCCAACCGCCTCCTGTGTGTGACAACATGCAATGCAATGCTCTCTGCAGCAAATATTTCTGCAAAACAAGATTTAGATAATTTGTAAGTCTTCAGAGGAGCTTCTACAAAGTTAGCGTAAGGAAATAACAAAAAAATTATGTCTTTTCCTACGAAAAAAAATAATCAAATGCAATGAGTACAAATTCAAATATAAACAAAAGCCTTAGAGTTTGCATTATAAATAATGTGCAATAATTCCTAAATTTACTTAATATTCTTATTTAAAGAAAATTCTGAAAATATAACCTAAATTTATTTATTATTTGTTTTTAACTTCAAAATACGAGTTAAATTAACATAAATATTTGTCTGTAAATTGACTAAACACTGATCTCTTTTTTTAAGCTTGTACTTAAGTTAATTTTAATTAATTTAACTAATTTATGTATGTACCTACATCTAAAAAATAAATTTAATTTTATCAAAATTAATTTATTTTTGTCAAAATTAATTTCAAAGAGTAAGAACCTATTTCTTTTGCACCTGATAATTATTTAAATAAAACAAAAACTTAAAACAACGCAAATATGTTTTATTTTCTTTCGTAATTTATAAGGATATCGTTTGATTTGGCTATCCCTAACCTTACTTCGATGAGTAGTCACATCTCAAAAAACATTTAAATAGTAACATGTCAAATTAAATACAAATTTAACTTGCAAACAGTCCAGCGTCCTTACAAATTAAATTAGCATGATCTTAATTTGAAAATAATTTGGGTTGTTTCATCTTATTATTAATACTTTTTTGTATTATTTTCTTCTTCTATCTTCCCTTTTAAAATGTCAACACCTATTTTTTGCTTTTAAGCCAAGTAGAGGCATAAATTTACCGTTTTTAAATCATATTGTCAAAATGTCGGACACGTGACAATTCAACAGTTTAATTTTATGTATTACCAAACTGCGCATAGTAGCTTTTTAAAATTTACGACTTAAACAGCGCAGCAAATGAGTTATCTAATACATAAATTTGTTTAATTTGATCGTGCTAATAACATGTAAAAAAAAGGGGATTAACATATTGTTGGGCACGTGACGCGTTTTAATAAAAGTCTTTGAAAACTAAGAAAAAGTGTTTATTTTGTCTAGTAACATAATATTTTTAGAGGACCAATAGACGTATTATAATCGTGTATACTTTGTTTTTTTGAAATTTCAAAATTTTTCATCTAGTTTTGAATTTAAAAGAACCAATATAAAGTTGACGGAACATTTACACACCCTTTTAGTATGAAATTTTTCGCCCCTCTCCAATAATTTGTATACAGAAATTTGGCCACATTTGTAGGCTTTTTTTAGGACCTTAATTTTGAAGATTTGCCCAGTAAAAATGAAGTTATGATTTTATTAAAAGCAAAAAAAAGCCGATTAGAAATAGTTATTTTTATTCAAATAACAAATGTTGGCAATGAACAAAGCAGTAAATTTCGACCGATTTTTGATAGATTTAATTAATTCGCTTGTGGCACTAATATGGCACGTAGATTTACAAATTAATCGTTGTTTCATTGAGATGTAAAATTACAATTAAATAAATCAAACGATACACACATTCAAAAGTTATTAAGTAATATGTGTTAATATATCGTATTATCAATATCTCCACTCAACGTTTATTTAGGAAAACAATTTTTTGTATACACACTAAGAAACACGATTTGCACCAACAAGACCAGGATTTGGAACAAGAAGACCACGTTTTCAACAATTTCGTACATGTCGGGCACGTTACATAATTGTCGGCACGTTACGGCAATTATAATGCTAAAATTCAGATTAAGTACATTATTTTCAACTAATTTTTTTTTGTTAAAAAATCCTTATTTCTTAATTATTTTGTAGAAAATACTATTTTGCTATAAATACTCAAAGTTAAGCTAAGATAAACCAATGATTAATGAAGTTCCGAACTTTGGTAGTTTTAATGTAGGGCACGTGACTCAAACTACTCTTAGTAGATATAATTACCAGGTTTTTTAATTTTTAACTACAAATCCTTTGCCATGCCACATCAAAGCAAGGATTTCAAACGATATAAAAATGTATGAAAATAATCTAGATTCTAGTACTAAGTTGTTTTAAATTTACTTTAAATAGTAAAAACTACGTACGAATGTCGGGTTCGTGACAATGGAATGCCCCTTTTATAGTGAGAAAAATTAATAAATTATTTGGAAACTAGTAGGCTTTGTTTGAAATTTAAAAAAATATTTAAGGAAAAATAGAAATGCAAAGAAGATTTGATTATTTACAAAAGATTTGAAGTCAAACTTTCATACAAAATAATTATATAATTCAAAATATACAACTGATTGTTGTTAGGTAAAATACTAGTATAATCAAAGGCAGATTTCTGAAGTTCTTAAAATAATAAATAATAATAACGGGTTGTTATAACTTTGAATTAATATTGACGCGCTCCGCGCCGCACAGTGGTCCGTTTGTTGAATTCTGTGGACAAAAATCTTTTCCCACGCCATTTCTTGACGGAAATTAATGAAATTTGGTACACTTAATGATTTGGGGACGCAGAATTCAGTGGTACTGCCTATATTTTTGTACTCGAAATGGGGGCTTCACAATTTAAGCCAGAACATGGTTCGAAATATAAAAGTTCCAAAGAAAACCTTTTCAAAGCTAGGAATCTTATGAAATTTATGTTTGAAATATCTTAAGATATGTGCCCAAATGTGTACTAAAATATAAAAATGGTTCCAATATAGATATGTACGATAATTTAGGAAATTTAATCCAAAATGTTCCGCCAATTTCATTAGGGATTAGAATTGTTTCGTGTTATATTCTTTTAATTTTTTTTTATGTAAATTTTTTGTTTGACCAAGTCTGATCGAACCTCATACGAATTTGACAATCCTCTGGATTGAATGTTGATAAACCAAATTTTCGGTCAATTACTCCTTCTTCTGAAAAGTTCGAAATAGTGTAAAATAAAATCTGTACAAAAATTGTTGTTTTTTTGTATTACAACTTTTGAATCTGATATCCAACTAAGAATTTTAATAGTTTACAATTGTACAATAACCTTTAAATACCCGTTATTTATACTTATTAACCTTCTCAACTATTTTATATATAACGGTTATTTGACGATTATTTTACAACTGGAATCTATCAGAATTCTTAGTTCTACATCAGGTTCAAAGGATGCAATAAAAAAAAAACTAACAATTTTTGTACTTTACACTACTTTTTAAATAAACAAAATTAAAGCTATATCAAACAAATCAATTCTAATAAATTTTAATTCTAAAAATTTGATACATTTCTGTGTTAGAACCATTTTTTATTTTAGTACACTTTCCAGCACATATCCTAAGACATTTTAAACATAAATTGCATAATATTCCTGGGTTTGAAAAGGCTTTCTTTGATGGAAATTTTATATTTCGAACCATGTTCTGGCCTAAATTGTGAAGCCCCCATTTCGAGTACAAAAATATAGGCAATACCACTGAATTCTGCGTCCCCAAATCATTAAGTGTACCAAATTTCATTAATTTCCGTCAAGAAATGGCGTGGGAAAAGATTTTTGTCCACAGAATTCAACAAACGGACCACTGTGCGCCGGTACGATCTTGATAAGACAGTTGCGTTTAAAAATCTTGACTTGGATTTTTTTGACAGAAATAGAATCGCATTATAAACTTATAACATAAATTACCTGTATATTTTCAAGAGCGAGAAGTACATCAGCTTGTGCTTCAATTTTTTTGTTTTGATCTTTTTATTTTTAAGTCAATAGAATTTAAAGTTTTTTTTACCTTAAGCGATACAGTAAACAATTCCTGATCGCTTCTAGAAATACTTAACTTTCTCTGATTTTCCCTGACCAAATTGTGTTCCCTGAACCTCCCTGAGTTTTCAGTTTATCGACATCATTTATTTTTATTTGGAATATCTTTCGAACAATTATTATTTTTCCATCTTCAACCGTTTAAAAATTAATGAAAACCTATTTTATTTTTAAAAATCAATGTAGCGGAAACCCTAGACTATACGATATTTCATCAGATTTTGCTTCTTTTTTTTTTGCAGAAGGGTGAATTTGACTGGTTGGACAATTCGAAGTCGGAAATTCGTCGCTGTCCCAAATTATAGTAATCGGCATGGGATGGTCGTTAACGAAAAAGAAAGATAGTGAACGATATTACCGTTAAAATTCAGAAAACACCTCGTCGACCCAAACCGAAGATATAGTCAGTCCATGGAGAACGTCTGGCATCCTTCCGTAAAAATAAACATAAAAAGCTGATCTTAGTCATCTATAGAACGCTGGGTCATCTTCAGATCACATCAATTATTGCCGAATATGAAAGCAAAATTTTTCTGTCAAAAGTATTTATTTGAGATTGTTAACTTAGAATTAAATAAATTAGCATGCATTTAGTTTGAGGTTTTTTAACGATGACAGAAAATAAAACGTCTTCCTCAATGACGTATTAAATTCCCATAGGAGTCATAACTAAATATACTGGCTAAAAAAGTTGATTTTAAAAAGGAAATAAATTACGATTGTTGCAATAAAATGACAAAAATAATAACATTGTGTTAGTACCTACCACTAATAAGCAAACTAAACATTTTCCAATTGAAATTCAATTCAAATCACAATCATCATACAGGAAAAGATACATACAGGTAAACTTAGGTACATAGGTATATACAAAACAACATCCTCTTCAAACAATCACTTTCATCATTAGCACCTATTTTGCAAACTTTGAGACAAAAACAATGATTTTCCTTCCCTTTCTCTGGGATATTATAAATTATAATTTGCCTATCGTTTTTTGAAAGTCGGTTTTTGCGTAGTTTATTTGAATTTGAGCCTGATGACAACACAATCAAATGAAACTACTTAATATTCTTGACATCAACATCGATTTAAATCAAACATCAATGGAATAGAAGATACATCATACAATAAAATTATTTCTCCAGAAATATATGTATATAAGCATAATCATTTGGAAAATGGTGGCAAATTTCAATCGGAAGCGAACAATAAATTTGACAAAGTTCAAGGAATATTTAGTCTGGTATATTTTTTTTTTATTCGATTTTTCCAAATATTGATGGTTGTTAATTTCTCGATTTGTAAAAGTTGTTTTTGATTTGTGATCCACGTAAGAAACATTTTTCACACTATAGCCTCTTTGTTAAGGAGATACGTTTTTATAATAGTACCTACTTATACTCGTATCTGCTACTAACTATATCAGATTTATTTTCAATCTATTCCTTTTTTGAACCTCCTGCTGTGTTATAGTTGTAGCATTTGGTATTTTCTCCACATTCTCTTCAGTTCAAGTGTAAGTGTTGAGTTTCTCATACGATTTCGTTTACAGAAGACTTTTCAAAAAAATGAGTAATACAATGCGTTCCATCATCATGAAGTTTAATCAACCTACTTAACGCGAAAACGTTTTTCATCATCTCACAGGATTACCAAGGATATTTTTTTTGTTTGTGTGTTTTCTTTGACAAAGAGAAGTAAACAAAATATTATATCAATTTGTTAGACAAATGGTACGAACAAATGTTTCCCATTGATCATAATTTTCGTGTTATACCTTCAAAGATCAAATGGCGAAGGATGTAAAGATTTGTCTTTGTTATGATTGACATTATTTGACAGACAAAAAAAAACGTTGAGAAATAAAGGACTTTTTTCAAAAAAAAAAAAAAATATGGCTCGTAGGATATAATCCTTGTGTGTGATTAAAAAACAATTTGTTTCAAAGGAGGGTAATCATTTTTATTTAATATATTATAATAAGGTTTAAAAATAGAAATTCGATGGTAGATATTTTTTTTTTGCCTTCAACCAGATGACAGTTTAAATAAGTCTGCAGACAAAAAAAAAGGGAGTTATCTATCCTTTGTAACGGTTGAAGTTCTTAAAATATTTGTATTCAAATATAATTTCTGTTCTAATACCTTTCATTTGGCACCTCCTTTTTCAAGATCAAGAAAGTATAACCAAAGTTATAGACCATTTCCAAAAACTTCAATTAACATTTTGCAACCATATAATTTAATCGATCAAATAGAATTTTTTTTAATTTCTCATTTTTAATGTTAAAGACGCTTTTTTGAAGCTTGTGGTGGTCGACGTAGCATAATGTTGGATATGTCAAAATGACCGCTAACCTTACAAGATTTAAATAAAAGAAACATTTGTGTTGGAAAATGGAAATAATATTGCCCGTTTTGTAAAAAACTTTCTTTTTTATACATATATCGAAGCCCATAAGTCTATAAGATTATATGAACACCTACAGGTATTTGTTTTTACAAATATGCCCAACGAATTGACCTTTCCTGAGACACCTCAACTTTTGAGCTTTTGTGCAGTTCAAAATTGTTCAAAAAAAATTCATTTCTTTCACTAAACTGTAAAATTTTCCAAGTGTCAACTTTACTGATTATGAGTTTTTATATACAGAATGGGTTCCTGCTTTTGTTTTAAATCGAAAAACTTGTGAGGTCATTTTCTTATTTTCACTTCGTTTAGGAGTAATAATATTTTTTCTGATTAAAAGTCAAGTTGCATTCAACTGCCTCTATTTTTACTAAACCACAAGTGATTCTTGCAAAGTTTATTTGATCGAGAATCCTTAACCGTTTAATCCTCGTCTCTAACTTTTTGATCTGCAGTTAACTGTTTTCCCACAATTGATGTCATTTTATTCAAGAAAATACGGTAATGATTAACATTTCTTCTTTTTTAATATGAAAGCCCTAACGGTTCTCTTTAAAAAAAACTTAATTTATTTTTTACCAAAACGGCATATTTTAAAGTAGAAACGAATAAAAACAATAAGAAACAAAAGAAAACTAGGCTGAGGCTGCGCGTATAACAGTGCGACAAAGCGATGCGATGCGAGAAATTTTGTCCGTGCGAGAAAAATATTTACATTTATTCTTATAAACGTGGGCACAGTGAAGCGTTGTTTGCTGCGAGTGTTGCGATTTTTTCACATACTTATCGCAAGCATCACGATCACAAACTCTTTTGACCACTTTTGCTCGAATCTCGAATACTTTCTCGCATCGCTTCTGGCATCGCTTTGTCGCACTACTGTACGCGCAGCCTAGAGTAGTCGCCAAAGATTCATAGCAAAAACACCCCTTGTTACGGGTCCAATTCTAAATTTTTTTCATTCGAATACAATTTCCGTTTTATAATAATAATTGCCGAAGTTATTGGCCATTTCCCTAAATCTAATTTATCATTTTACAACCATAAAATTTGATTGACCACTAGAATTTTTTTTAATTTGTCATTTTTGAATGTTTAAGACGCTTTTTTGAAGCTTGTGGTTAAGGCAGACAAATTTTGTATATCTCAAAATCACCTTTGATTGGCCAAGATTGTAATGAAATGCAAATTTTGGAAATTGGTTCGAATATGGAAATGATATTGCCCGTTTTGTAAAAAAAATCTGTTTTAATCTATCGAAGCCCATAAGTCTATAAAATTATATGAACTCCTATAGATGTTTGTTTTTACAAATATGCCCGACGAATTGACCTTTCCTCAGATACCCCAACTTCTGAGATCGGAGCTGTATTTTCTGAGTAAAAGACGAATTTGTGCAGTTCATTGGTCAATTTTTCAAAAAAAAAAATAATTTCTTTCACTAAACTGTAAAATTGTGGTGTCAACTTTACTGATTATAGGTTTTTATATCCTGCATTAGTTTTGAGTCGAAAAACTTATGAGGTCATTTCTTGTTTTCGCTTCGTTTTGAAGTTATAACGGTTTTCATGATTTAAAATCAGGTTTTATTCAACTGCCTCTATATTTTTACTAAACTCCAACCGATTCTTGAAATGTTTTTTTTTTTTAAATCTGGCATGTATTTGTTTGCCTTGTGGATAACGGTTTTCCTGGAAGGATCAGCCGCCAAGGACTCGCCATAATTAACCTTTTTTACCTGTCATTGACATTTTTTTTGATTCTGTTATGCTACCTGTCACGTGGTACCTCATTTTTGAAAATCAAGTAAGGTGTGCCGTTTTTATTGGCATATTTCTGGACAAGATGAACAAGTGCAAGTATAGTAGGTAAGTGACTTTATGAAATTATAAACAAATAAAAAAACTAATGATAAAATAGGAATAAATCTCTATTTCTCGTTTAATGCACACCCAGTGCTTTAAAATTAAAGTAAACAGTATAGGTACATGATATACAGGATCAGTAGGAGGAACACATAAAAACCTTTATCTAAGCTTGTATGTTTGTTTTCGTATAGAAGTTGAGAACCAAAACCTCAGCTTCATGGTCGGCGACGACGACGTCGACGGTTGTTTGTGTTGATTTGTAAATTTGTATTTAAAATTGGTGAAACTTCACAAATAACGACTATCTACTTTCAAAATAAAAAGCAAAGAAACAAAACATCTGTGAAGTAAAATGTATCTGCTTTCAAATGCCAGAGAGAAGTTTTAGGTGGTAATTTGTAAACCCATTTTATAAACCAGTTGGTTCCTTACATACATATATGTATATTAAGGTGGTCCTTATAAAAGTCACTGTCTTACATTGGCCTCTTTCTTGGCTTCTCCGATTCAAGTTTTACCTTAATGGATTTTCATAGATTGTTCTTGAATAATAAATAAATTACTTTTGTCTAAAATTTTTTGCTTTTATTTTCAACAGCACCCCCTAATTTGTTCTAAATAATTTTAAAAAATTCCTGTAAAATTTTAGCTCATTATATTAACGTTAACCCGGGCCCCAAGACGACTGAAGTTTTCCCTTGTATTTTTGTAAATACAAATTTTAAAAATCTTAACTTTGGTAATGATTGTTGAATTTTGGAAAACATGTAGTCACTTTTGTTATATTTATGAAAATACATCTGAAAAGAATTTACAACAGTTATTTCCCTACTTATAGCGATTTAAACAAAAAAAAAATGTTTTTTATTTAATTTTAATTTTAATCAATTTTATAATTTTTTTTTTTATAAATTTTTTTAAACATGACAGAATTTACTACATGTGTGCATAAATTCAATTTTCTTTATCAATCACTACTAAAGTTATGAATGTTTAAAGTTGGATGTGCAAAAATACCATGGGATTTCCCATATAAAACTTCAGAATCTTGGTGGCCGGATTAACGTTAATAAAATGAGCAAAAATTGAACAGGATTTTTTTAAAATTATTTTTTAATTATTTAGAATTTGGCGCCCTGCATCGTGCCTGATCGGGAAACTATTGATTGCCCAGAACTTGGTCTGAGCCAGTAGCGCAACAATCAGTCACGATGAAGTGCTTGTTTTACTTCCTCGTGGTGGTCCCAGGGCAACTATTTTTGTATCCCAATATACATAAATAGGCCAAAATTACAAGTGCGAAAAGGCATAGTTGTCTAGGATAGGTTACGGAGGTTAACATTCTCCGTAACTAAAACCAACCCGCTACCGAAACCAAATCTACGCCTCGGAATATTAATGACAACTCGTTGACGACTTTTGGCTATTGTACCCGGACAAAGATTGGTTTCTGAAATGTGAAGACGCTTCCTGACGATGGAAAAGAATGCCAGATTCCTGCAATTAGAGAAGGAATTCATGCGGTATATGATGGACATCTAAGGGATAAGTGAGGTTAGATGGCTGGGCTCGGGGAAGTTTAAGTCACCAACCCGTAACATTGTATTATTCTATTCCAGAAAAGCATCTGGAAGTGCTCGGGAATCTACCGTTGGATTGCTACTTTCCAAACCAGCTCTCAAAAGCTTAATTTCCTGGGAGCCTTTAGGTGATAGGATCCTGAAAGCCAGGTTCCGGACTAGAGTACGTCGTGTCACCATCCTACAGTGTTACGCCCCAACTTTGCTCTCTTCTGACGAGGATAAGGAGGCCTTTTATAACCGGCTGAGTGCTGCTTATGATAGCATTACACGAGGAGATATAATTATGGTGATGGGAGACTTAAATGCCAAGGTTGGCAATGACAACACTGGGCTTAGGCATGTCATGGGAAAACATGGTGTTGGTAACCGAAATAACAGTGGTGAACGATTTGTCGATTTCTGCAACGCCAACGGCCTTGTTATTGGAGGGACCATGTTCGAGCATAAGACGTGCCACAATGTCAGTTGGGTGTCGAATGAAAGGCAAGCAACTTCCAACCAAATTGACCACATCGCGATCAGTCGGCGTTCTAGGAGCAGTCTCCAGGACGTCCGTAACAGAAGAGGTGCTGACATGGGAATGGCCCGGGACCACCATCTGATGGTTGCTACCGTAAGATTGCGTACAGATGCAGTTCAGAGATCCCAAGGAAACACTCGAATGCACAAGTTTAATACAGATAGACAAAAGCATCCCGCAGTGCGCCAACAACTAGAGGACCACCTTTCACAAGGATTGAACGCAATCAGCAGCACGGTAACATCCATCGAAAATCATTGGTATGCTGTGAAAAATGTGTTCATATCTGGTGCTGAAAGTATAGTCGGCCGGGCGCAAGGAAGAAATAGTGCTTGGCTTTCCGACGAAACTTGGACAAGGATCGAAGAAAGGAAACACTTTAAAGCTCGCCAGCAGCAGGGAGAAACGAGCTTGAGTCTACATACCGCATGAAGATGAGGCAAGATCAACGTAGTGTGCGACGTGATAAGCGTAACTACATCAACGCATTGGCTACAGAAGCAGAAGAAGCCGCTAGTAGGTGTGACTGTAGGACCGCCTACAGAATTACCGTCTAAAAAATTACCAAAGACTGAGCACTGATGTCCAGAGCACTAAACAACACCTGTTTAAAGCCACAAACGGATCCCTGCATATTTCGGATGAGGATCAGCTCAAAAGGTGGAGGGAACACTTTTCTGCGGTTTTAAACCGTGTTTTTTGCCAGTGAAGTAAACCCTATTCCCACTGAGCCACCCGAAGTAACAATTTCCCGAATACGCACCGTATCCCCCACTAAAGAAGAAATTATCACCGCCATCAAAGCACTGAAGAACAACAAAGCAGTTGGACTTGACGGTATTCCTGCAGAGCTCTCAGGAGCAGCCCCAACAACATCGAGCGAGATACTGCACCCACTTATTAAGAGAGCTTGGGAAACAGAGAGCTTTCCTGAAGAGTGGAAAAAAAGAATGATTGTCAAGCTCCCAAAGAAAGGAGATCTCACACAGTGCGAAAACTGGAGAGGAATATGCGTTCTTCCTGCAGTAGCCAAGATATTAGCAAGGATAGTATTGGACCGAATTAAAAACCACTTCGAAGACACACTCGACGCTGAACAAGCAGAATTCCCCACTGGATCTTCCTGTGTGGATCACATCAACACTTTGCGGATCATCATCGAACAGTGCGTTGAATATCGATCACCACTTCACCTGCTGTTCATCGATTTTGAAAAGGCGTTCGACAGTGTCAATAGAGAATTTACTTGGCTTGCTTTGCGCAGGAGGGGCATCCCAGATAAATTGATTGCTATTATCAAGGCTACAAATGATGGATCCAAATGTCGCGTTTTGCACAAAGGTATGCTGTCAGAGGAGTTTGAAGTCCAAAGTGGGGTTAGGCAAGGCTGTATACTGTCACCAATACTGTTCATGTTGGTGATAAGTGACGTACTGCACGCAGCTTTGTCAAATGAAAATGGAGGAATTCAGTGGACTCTTCGATCTCACCTCAAACATCTGGACTACGCGGACGACGCATGCTTACTCTATCATAGGATCATGGATCTCCATCAAATGACAACAAGGGTGGAGAGAGAAGCAGAAATCCTAGGGATTAAGATCAACTCGGCAAAAACTAAAAGGATCAGCCTTGGAACTTCCTCATCAATCCAAGTAAATATTTCTGGACAACCGGTAGAGATGGTAGAGGATTTCCAATATCTTGGGAGTTTTGTCTCTACGGGTGGCGGAACTGAACAGCCGAATCAGAAAAGCAAAGGCTGCGTTTGGAATGCCCTCCAAAACATGGAGAAACAAATCTTTTAGCTTAAAGACCAAGCTACGACTGTCCCGATCCAATGTTAAATCCGTGCTGCTTTACGGGTGCAGCACTTGGAAAGTCACTGACACTGTCACTAGAAAGCTGCAAACGTTCGTTAATAGATGTCTAAGAAACATTTTGAGGATTTTCTGGCGCAACCGTATCTCCAATACTGAACTTCATGCGAGAACGGGTCAGAATCCCATAGACTCCATTATACGAAGAACCAATGACCATACGCTTCGAAAAGGCGAACGGTGCATTGCATCTCAAGCAATGTAGTGGAACCCACTCACACAGGAGGGAAGACAAGTGGCCCGGCCTAGAAGTACATGGCGGAGAACGGTCGAACAGGAATCGGCACGAATGGGGAAAAGTTGGAGTGAGCTGAAATACATTTCCAGAAATCGTACACGATGGCGCGTAGGAGTAGTGGAGGCCCTATGTCCCGTAAGAGAAACATCACGGACGTTATAGGTCCGAGGACCTAAGTAAGTAAGTAAGGAGGGTGCGTCATTTAAAATAAGACAATTACCTTTATAAGGACTACCTTAATGTATATACATAGTTTAGTTAGATGGGTGTTTCTTCTATTATGCGGGTTTGTATTTTAAATTATATAAAGAACTGTTGTGGTTTTTTGTATGTGTTTACAGAAGAGAGGTGCATTTACTGTAGGTATAATAAAAGAGCCAAAGAATCAACTTTTTGACTTGTAATTTTGTGTGTGTGCGAGTAAATTAAATAAATGAAGCTTAAACTTTCTTTACTACACATAATGGTTTTGTATTTACTTTTTGGTAGAGTTAAAATTGAACAAAGCTTCTAGTAAATTCTGAATATTTATGTAGATATACAACATACGTTCGTATTCCTGTATCCGGAAAATTTGTTACTAATTAGTAAATTAAATACAGAGTTTTGAATTGAAAACGGAAAAGGAACCTAGGTTTTCTACCTATACTAAGTAGGTATATAGTTTTCATTTTTATTTCTAGAAAATATTTAATACGAAGAGGCAAACAAATGGGAGCCAAGTGAAAATAGACATCTTTATCTTTTAAATTTTTTTCATTCTTGCCTTCGATCTACGGGTACCTACTTATCTACTTAAATTTAAAAAAAATAGCCAGATCGGAATGCGAACAAAAGAACGACGAGCAAGGAATTATAGGCTAGCTTGGAATTCTCAATTGATGAAAAATTCAAAAATTAACTTTGGAACCGCACAAATTCATCTTTTACTGGGAAAATACTGCTCCGATCTCAGAAGTTGAGGTGTCTGAGGAAAGGTCAATTCGTCGGGAATATTTTTAAAAACAAATATCTATAGAAGTACATATAATTTTAAAGATTTATGGGTTTCGATAGATAAAAAAGAAATTTTTCAATTTTTCTATTTTATTCAAAACTTGGCAAATTAACGGTCATTTTGGCATATGAAGCATTACGCTACACTGACCACAAGCTTAAAAAAAAGCGTCTTAAACTTTCAAAAATGAGAAATTAAAAAAAATTCTAGTCAATCGGTCAATCAAATTTTATGGTTCTAAAATGATAAATTAGATTTAGGGAAAAGGCCTATAACTTCGGCATAGTAAATATCCAGAATTTGACCCGTTACAAGTGGTATTTTCGCTATGAATCTTTGGCGACTACTCTTAGCCTAGCTTTTTTCTTTTATTTCTAGTTTAAATATTCGTTTTTGGTAAAACAAAATTTCAGTTATAAGATAGTTTGAAAAATACAATGCGAGCACCTTATACCTTCTCTATAAACTACATAACACCCTGTAATTTCTTGTTAGTTTTTTTTTACGATACCCACTTTGAAATGAACTGTAACTTTATGCTTGACTCAGAGTAATTTAAATTTGCAATAATCCCTAGATACTGACAAATGCTCATCACGAACCCCTTACCTTCAAATATTAATAATGTTTACTTAGCTTTCTTTGTACTGCTTACATACATACTTACTACTTTTCGTACAAACCTTAACATAGAGATATTGGACAAAATCTGTCAGATTTGATAAATATACCTTGACACTTTTAAACAGCCCCTCTGGGACAAAGCAACTCCATTAATACCAAACCTCACGATTTCGATTACTTTTGGTGTAAAAAAAAAATTAAATGGTATTTTTACGCTTGTGGCATGTTGTAGCACCTAAAGTACAATCAAACAAACATGACTGCTGACGGACGCGCATTCTACGAGTATACTCTTCGCTGTCATCGAAGTTATGTTGGTATGTCATGGGGGATGGGGCTGCCAACCAAATCCAAACCCCTATTATAACAAAACAAGCTTCTACGACGAAAACGTAGTATACTTCGACTCAGAGCTCTGAGTTGGGTTGTTTATTGTCAACCCCTGTTAAAAAATAAAATAAAATGCAAAAAGCTATATTTTTTGTTTACACCCCTGACAAAAAAAAAAAAAAGATGACACGTTGCCAAAACGACAGCCCTTGTAATTGTGTATTCCATAACTTGTTTGTACGAGTACACCATCAGAGTTTTCCAACTGAATGAGTGTGGTTAATCCACTGATGCTGCCTGATGAAAGAGTGTTTTTTTGGTGGGTTGTTGTTTAAATTTTCATTTCTTAATGGATTACGCACTGATTTACAAGTGTAAACAAGAGTTGCCAATTAAAACTTGATGTACCTATAAGGAAAAGGGTGGTTTGCGGTGCCAATGCAACACCCTTTTCTTTGATTTTTGAACATTTTTGTATATTGTTTCAAGTAAAGTAAAAATGACAACTATTGGGTTGAGAAAAGTGAAGTGAAATGTGACAGCTGGTTTTATTGTGTTCTATACAAAAATATAAAACACAATTTTTATTTGTTGTCCCAGATAATAACAAGGGTGTGAGACTTTTATAATTTAAATTTTAGTGCCGCATATGCAAAACAACCCTCCTTTCCACTTAGACTATAAAATCAGAACAGTGGTCAATTAAAGAAAAGCATGTCAGCATTTATTATGTACCATCCAGATTCAATCTACAATTAAAGGAGAACATTTGTTGTTTTCTCAAATTTGTTTTTTCAAATTTAAAAAAATGTTGTTTTTGAATTTGAAATTTTTTGTTTGCATTAATTTTGAACGATTACAAAATCTAAATGAAATTCTTGTAATCAAACTTGAGCCTTTAACCCTTAGCGCCTTGTCCTGAATGAATTTGATTTGGAAAATACGGTCACCCCATTCTACAAAAAATCATGTTCATTCTTGTTTAGTATCCAGATTTCTTTTTTTTTTTTTTAACTTGTGAAAGACTAAATGACGATAACAAATTCATAAAATTCCCCTTCTGATAAAAAAAAAATACTTATATATCTAAAAAGATTTATAATTGGCAGGGTAATTATTTTTTTTGTTTTAAATTACTGTAGGAATAAATGTATGAAATCGAATCATCAGGAATACTGAATATCTACCACGACCACATGGCATTATGGGCTTAGGTATTTTTTGTCTTCAAAAATGGCAGAGGTTAAATAAATTAGAAAAAGAATTTTTGTGGTCTGTTCAATTAATTAAATTGATGAGAAAGTGGGTTGGTCCTTTTTTTTTGGGGTAGACAGTTCTAGGAAGTCAATTATTATTATTTTTGTTCAATGGTTATGGGTTTTAGGAATTTTTTTTTTTGAAGTCGATTAAATTGTGTTTGCTTTTAAACCCCACCATTTGGAAAGGAAGAATAATTTCTAAAAAACAAAAATACTTGGAAATAGATCAAATATTATTTAGGTTAAATTAAAATTATTTATTTTTTAATAATTGGCCTTCTGAGAAAATTAAGTTTTATTTAAAATGATTGCTTATTGAAAAAGAAGGTTCCATCGGTTGTTATAATTAATTTTAGATATATGAGGTTAGCATCATTAAAATGATAAAAAGCAAATTTATGAATAATATCAATGGCCTGGCCATCGTATTAGCTTTAAATTAAAAATAATAATGTGGCATAAGTTTTAAAAAATAATTTTAGATCAACATATTTGTATAGACTCTATAGAAGCTGATGGAGGTCATTCATTGGACGTCCAGAGAGTTGTTTAGACTTATTGGCTAAAATAGAAGAGAACATTTTTGATAATTGCGCATTACCATTCATATACTACTAATTGACTCAGAACTGACTTTACTTACTTTACTTTAGATGGCACTCAAAGCCCAGTATAATTTAGGGCTTCGGACTCAACTAACAAGCCTCTCCAGCCAGCTCTGTTCCTAGCTAGCCGCTTCCAGTTGCGCACACCGAGTGCTTTGATGTCGTCATCCACTTGTTTGCGCCACCTGTTACGGGTTCTTCCTCTGCTGCGTACCCCATCAGGGTTTGATTCGAAGACTCGTCGGGCAGGTGCGTTGCTGTCCATACGCTCCACGTGCCCCAGTTATCTCAGCCGCTGTATTTTCAGCTTTTTGACCAGGTCAACGTCGCTGTATAGCCCGTATAGTTGGTCGTTGAATCTTCTTCTCCACACAGGACAGGGATGATTAGAACCCAGCGGGAAATATCGTCCCCAATGAATTTTATAGCTGAATTCTTCAATCAATTCACTAGCCAAATAATAAAAGGAAACGTCATGCAATGATTTAGTCAGTGAAGAGTCATGCGAGGTTTCCTCAGATCATAGATTTGAACCCACTTTTCGCTTTGTGTGTAGAAAACAACAAGACAACATCAATCAATTCACTAGCCAGATAATAAAAGGAAACGACATGTAATGTAAGTAAGTGAAGAATCATGCAATGTTTCCTCAGTTCCTAGATTTGAACCCACTTTCTGCTTTGTGTGAAAACAACCCTTTCTTTCGTTGAATTAAAATTGCTTTTGATATGGAAAATTATAAGATGAAAAAACTGTTGAAAAGTCATGTAGAAGTTCATCAGTTCATCGTCTATATCCACTCATATGCTTTGTAAAGTGTGCACCGCCATTGTGTGATTTGATAGAAGTCGATTTTTTTTTGTGTTCTCAGTGTTGACATTGTCTACTGACAGTAAATATAATAAGAGGACTTGTGAATTTCTATTAAAATGAGGAAATCTCAGATTGTCTCAAAGTATTTCAGGTTGTTGGTTAATCACCACTTCGCATATGAAGTGGTGATTAACCAACAACCACTGACGTAGTGATTTCACTTTAATTAAATTTAAAGTTTTAATTCTATATTTTATTTTAATTAACCAATCACAAATTCACAACACATACACAACAGAGTATTGAATTCACTATTTATTTAATTTTCTTTACATTTTTCATATTGAATTAACTATAATTGCTGAATAAACAACTACCACTAATCTTGTGATTTGATAATTGAATTTTCATTACCATTTTCATCGAAAACATTGAACTGATGAATAAACCACATACATTTATGTAGTGAATTCACAGACTATGCAACCATCATGTTTTTCATCATCTGGGTCGGTGTATAAACAACTTCCAACGAAGTAGTGATTTCGTTGGCGAATTTTCATCGGATTTTCAGCATGTGCTTCCCGCCTAGGACATGCCCATGTTAATTTCATCAAAGGAATCAGCTGAAAAGTGGACAGTGCAGCTGACATTCCTCAAGGAAAAAGCTGATCTTTCCTCAATGAATTTTTCAATTTTTCCAGCTGGGAATCTTGTATAAAGTCTCCTTGGTTCTCTGAGAGAGGGCCTTACAGCGGTTGGCAAGAGTAATTCTTCGCTTGATCTCTGCACTGATGTCATTTTGCGAGGTAATAGTGGAGCCCAGGTAGACAAAGTCCTTGATAACTTCGAAGTTATATCTGTCCATCGTGACATTTTGCCCGAGTCGAAGATGTTGAGATTCCTGTGTCGATGACAGCGTATACTTCGTCTTGTCCTCGTCAACCGCCAATCCCATTTTAGCCGCCTCTGACTCAATGCTCGCAAATGCGCCTGCCACAGCTCGCTTCCTTCTGCCGACAATGTCTATTACCCCGTTTACAAACAGAATCGAGAGCTCGAGTTGAATTGGGGTCGGATTTTCAACTCAGGTGTTTCGTCACGTGAGTAGAGAGCCCCATTTGAAGTTGAGTTGATATTGTGTTGAGATTACATTTAATGGAATGGCAACAATATATTTATTTTACACAAAAAAAGTTCAAATTTAATGAATTTCAGTACATACTTCACATAGCTATCAAAACAAAACAATAATTTTACTCGCACATATGCAAAAACACATCCTCAAGACCGACTCTTCGACCCAGGTTTTTTATCAACAATTTCGACTCGACTCCGCTCCTGAAGTGGTATCGAGTCGGTTGAAGCCCATTTCAAGTCAACGCAGGTATACAAAGGAGACAAGCGAGCTTGAAGCTCGCTACCTCATGTAAACGGGGTATATGTCATCTGCATACGCAAGCAATTGAACGGACTTTTGATAGATTCTACCTTTGGTGTTGATGACATGTGCGTTGCGTACAATTGCTTTAAGAACGATGTTGAATAGGTTGCATGATAACGCGTCGCCTTGCCTCAATCCTATCTCAACATCAAAGGAATCGGTGGTGTTCTTACCAATTTTGACGGAGCAGCGAGATTTCTCCATCGTCATCCTGCACAAGCGGACGAGTTTGATGTCTCTCAACTTAGCAGAGCAAAGTCAGCAGAACAAAAAAAAATTGATGGTCTTACAAGGTGCTTATAAAGCGCTAATTAAGTACCCAAAAATTAAATTAATTGCTCCAGTACTTTTGGAAATAATAAATGTTCTGCTAACTTGATTTCAAGTTAGCAGACCAAATCTTTAATCTTTCAGGTAGAAAAATGTGGTTGTTAACGAGCTACTTAAGTGCTCTACGAATCCAAAAAAAAATTTCGACAAAAATTGATTTTTCTACAAAAAAAAAAAAAAAATTTAATAATTTTGAAAAAAAAATATATTTTTTATTTCATCTTTTTTTCATCCAAATTTTTTTGATTAATTTTGTACCCGTATAGTAAAATTAGGTGCTCGACCTTTCCCAAGGATTTTCCGCGATCTGATGTGAAAAAAAAATTATTTCATTTCCTGCTGACTTTGCTCTGCTAAGTTGAGAGACATACGAGTTTGGCAGGGATGCCGAGACATGACATGGCTCTGTATAATTTGTCCCTTTTCACGCTTTCCAACGCGACTTTAAAATCGATAAAGAGGTGGTGTGTATCGATCTGGAATTCCCGGCATTTTTCTAAAATCGGTCGGAGTGTGAACATTTGATCGACGCGACGGTTGACTTGCCTGGCCTAAAACCAAAATTGACTCAGAAGCTTACAAAAAATCCTTTTAAAAATTCAAAAATGAAAAGTCGAGGAAACATCGATATAGTCAATCAGATTCAGATTAAAGATCCCGGAAATGGCCTATATAACTTTAATAATTCTATCTTGATTTTCAAAAATGTGGTACGAAATGAAATATAATAAAAACAGAGATAATATTTCAATACAATTATAAACGATTATACGCGTTACAAATGACATTTTTTGCTATAAATCTTTGGCGACTGCTCTTTGCCCACTTTATTTTGTTTATTTGTTTTTATTCGTTTCTATTCTTAAATATAACTTTTTTGTAAAACAAAAAAAAGTTTTTTTAAAGAGAAACGTTAGTGCTTTCATATTAAAAAAGAATAAATGGTAATCACTTAAGTATTTTCCTGAATAAAATGACTTCGAAATGAAAAAACCGCTGTAAAAATTGAAAGCATTGCATTCGCCAATTAATTGTGGGAAAACAGTTAACCGCAGATCAAAAAGTTATAGACGACGATTAAACGGTTAAGGATTCTCGATAAAATAAACAAAACTTTTCAAGAATCAGTTGTACTTAAGTAAAAATAGAGGCAGTTGAATGCAACTTGACTTTTAATCAGAACGAAGTGAAATCAAGAAAATGACCTCATAAGTTTTTCGACTTAAAACCAATGAAGGAACCCATTCTGAATATAAAAACGGATAATCAGTTAAGTTGACACTTGGAAAATTTTACAGTTTAGTAAAAGAAATGAAATTTGTTTGAAAAATTGACCAATGAACTGCATAAATTCGTCTTTAACTCGGAAAATACAGCTCCGATATCAAAAGTTGAGGTGTCTGAGGAAAGTCTTCGGGCATATTTGCAAAAACAAACATCTATATATGTCTTCATATAATTTTATAGACTTATGGGCTTCGATAAATAAAAGAGAAAGTTTTTTACAAAACGGGGAATATCATTTCCATTTCCTAACCAATTTCCAAAATTTGTATTTCATAACAATCTTGGCCAATCAACGGTCGTTTTGACATATAAAACATTTGTCTGTCTTAACCACAAGCTTCAAAAAAGCGTCTTATTTATCATTGGACCCGTTACAAGGTGTATTTTTGCTATGACTCTTTGGCGACTTCTCTTAGCCTAGTTTTCTTTTGTTTTCTTTTATTTCCATATGTTTTTATTCGTTTCTAATTTTAAATGTGCCTTTTTGGTAAAAAAACAAATTAAGTTTTTTAAAGAACCCTTATAGGGCTTTCATTTAAAAAAGAAGATGTTAATCGTTACCGTATTTTCTTGAATAAAATGACATCGAAATAAAAATATGCTTTAAAAACTGAAAACACTGCGTTCGCTTATGAATTGCGGAAAAACTGTTGTCCGCAGAGCAAAAAGTTATGGGGTAGTGGAGACTAGGTACGGTTGAAACAATTTTGCTTATACTGCCATAGTATTGCCATTTGAAAACCGAGCGATATTGATGGTATGTTCAATGAAAGATCATGTTTTTATCAACAGATGGACAGTGTTATTTTAGAGCCATGTGCATTGTTTTAGGTAAACGTCAAATTAAAAAAAATCCAATTTATCTCAACCGTACCCATACCAGGGGCGGTTGAAACAGTGATTGGGGTCAGTTGAAAAAAAAGTAAATAGTGCATGATATTTCAGAGTTTGCATGTTTATGATTTTTTTTTTACATTATAACGTAAATTATGACATTGTTTGACAAGATTTAATAGTTTTCAGCAGCCGCGAACGCAGGGGGGGTTTGGGGGTTCAAACCTCTCCCCCCAAATGTATTTAACTTCCTCGCCATACAATTTCACTCCCCGAGCCGAGATACCTCAGTACGATGGAAATCCTGGTTGACAACATCATCACGGACAACGAGCCAGCAGTTTCGTTCTACGCTGACACAGGGTCAGCATATCACCGCGGCTAGAGGCCAACCCATCCCCCCACCAAAACCACAACTTGACAACCGGGACGGAACACCCCGAGGACAATAAAGTCAGACGACTTTTAGATTTAATTTATTGACATGTATTTTATATTTTATAATTCTTTAATCTTAAGACAAAGTCTTGGCACATGGAGTCACGGCACCTAGCAGCCAGCGCGTGAAACTAACAATCGAGATAGAATTCTTTTCCATTTGACGTTCAATGCATTTCCCATAAGAGAATAACAAACTCAGCTCGTAGAAACATTATTTTAACAAATTAATTTTATATGAACGGTTGTTTGTATTATAATTGCAATAGAATAATTAAACATGCTTGTTTGCAATTCCAACGTAAAATATATCGAAACTTATTACTAATTTGCTTTATTTTGCAGATAAAATATATAAACAAACGTGCTTTTTTGTTGTTGTTTTCCAAAAAGGATGGAAGGCGTCAGTCAGAACGATATCATGTGCGTAGTCAGGTAGAAATTTAGGGGGCTAGAGTTTCTTATGGATTTAAATAAAACATTAAAATTCCTTTTAAGTAAAGAAAGGAGACGAAATGTCAAAGGTCCACTGAAGTGATCGTAAGAAAAAAAGATAATACTAGGAAATTATGTGTTGCACCAATAATTGCGGTTTCTATTTTTCGATTAGTTTCGTTCACTTTTGCTTTCGTAAAATTAGAATTATAACAGTCAAAAGCGCTGACTTAAGTAAATGTAATAAGCCAACGAAAATTAGTTTTCCAAATTATCAAAGAGGGTCACCTATAATGCACTTAAGTGATAAAAATCTATTAGGTATTAGGCACGCGCAGGTTAATATAAAGTTAATACATATTATAGGGGCATCATTTGATTTCCCTGGTGTTCGTTTGTTTTATCCGACCACGTAAGTTTCTTTCTAAGAATAATTTTTTAACGTAATTTCGTGCAAAAAAAAACTTTTATCCTCCATGTAAGAAAAAGCTTAGCACTCTTTTAAAGTAAACTCTGCTTAAAAATAGAACTAATTAAGAGTGATAGAGCTTGACCTTCATTCATACCTTGCCTCTTTTGTAACCCAAGAAACAAATGTGTAAATAGACAATTGAAAAATATTTTTTTTAATATTTGCTTCACAAGAAGATTTTTATTCAAATAACTTAATTTTACGAACAAACATATTTATTTAATAATCGTGACTACGACTCTGCCTTTTTCTTTTTCTAATCGAGTACTTTTGTTGTTGTTTCTGGTTGTAAAGGTGGTTTGTTAACATTTTTCATTTACAAGCAAAGCATTTTAGCTATCTATTTTAATATATTTTCGGGTTGATTTATAAGCTTACACATTTTTTGATACTATTTCAATCATAATATGGATACCCGTTGATATAAAATAATTTGGTAAAACTAATTTTCATCTGGCGCTTTTTTCGTTTTCTCTTATGGGAAATACATTGAACGTAAAATCGAAAATAATTCTATCGCCTTTTGAAGCTTAAGCGCTTGAGATGCAGGTGGCGTGGAAAGCAACTTACCAGGTGTCAATAAGATTAGGCCCCCTACCCCTATGTGCCAATAAATGTATAATATCATCGTATCTTACTAGTTATTATAAGTCAAATTGTAAATATTATTTTGTTTAATAAATATATATCTATCTATCTATCATACAATTTCACTCTTAATTTTTGAGTTTTCAGTTTTCTAGGTGATATAATATGTATTGGAATTTACCAGTCAATAAATGCTTAAAGAAATTTGTTCATAAAAGGACCACAATACATATACAAATATGACCAAAATAATTTCTTTCTCAAAAAATATATCAGCCTAATTCTCGACAGGAAACAATTTGAATGAAATCAGGAACCTTCTAACAGTACCTACCTTAAATACATTTTTTTTTTTATTCTCAACTTTCTTAAAAATAAACTAATTGAGATTTTTATGCAAATGATTCTGAAAATTAGAATGAGAATAACTTTTGTAATTTTAAAAATAGATGTTTTCATTTAAATCGGAGTTGAAACATTATTGTTCTTGAAGTCAAGAATTTCACTTTTCGTGATAAAATAAAATATTTAATAACATTTAAAATTTTTCAAAACCCCCCCCCCGAAATTTTTTCCTGCGTCTTCAGTGTTTCAATTTTTCTCAAAAAAAAAAAAAAAACAATAAACAATAAGAATGAAATAATTTAAAAATAAAACGTTACTATCTATCGATGTCGGTCTTGCATGACGAGACCGAGATAAGACTGACTTTTAAGCAACTGAGACGAGACCGAGACGAGACTGTATATTTGGACCTAAATTTACAGAGAATAATAAATTAAAAAATCTGATTTCAGTTAAGTATTTTTTTTCTTCTGCAGATATTCTAACTATAATCGAAAATATTTCGTTCCAATAATCAAGAGGTTGTCCGGAAATCCTATTTTTCGGAGACGAGACCGAGACGAGACTTAATTATAGGAGACCGACACAAGACCGAGACGAGACTGAAACTTTTCGATTTTAACGAGACCGAGACGAGACTTGCAAAAGTCTCGCAGAGTCTCATCTCGTGGCCAGCCCTAATTTATATTCATTAAATTGTATTACATAAATAAAAACTATATAGATAATTTACTGTTGCAATATTTGCAATTTCATCCATCCATAAACCTTTATAATACTCGTATTTCTGTTTCAAGAACTCTCATCCAAAAATGAAATAAAATGAAAACCATTTCATTTTCATCATAACAATAATTTTATTCGCAAAAATAATTCAATTCCAAATATTAAGTCTCGGTCTTTGATTTAATTTCAGTAATGGAAGTGTACTCTGTACATCTACCTATAAGCGTACTCCTTGAAAACAAAACTTTTTATGTACATATTGTATGTGAGAATGTGTGTGCAACTAATACAACTCAAATTGAAATAGCCAAAGATAGAGATAGAAGCATATACAAAATATCTAACAGGAAAATGCTTTTATATTCAGATATTTAATATCATGAATGGTTTAGTTGGCATATTTGCACTCATTTGTTTTTTTTTTTTATAGAATGTTTAATGGCATGAACAATTCAAATCTTTTGGAAGTAGGTATAATGCGAGACTAATGTCTAGTCACTTTGTCTAGACAGTGTGATTAAATTAATTATTATATAATATAATGTTGGAACTTGGAATTTGAAAAGAAGCATTCATTTTTGTTTGAGCTAGGCAGGTAGTTAGGTACCTACCTACTCTGAAATATAAAGATTTTGAATCATTTATCTGTGCATAAATAATTAAAAAAATAATAAAAACCCTGGCCCAATTTTAGATATTTATAAGAAAACTTAATTAGAAGCAGAGTTTTAGTCTTTATGTGAATGGAAATGTCTTAATTTAACTTTCGTCATTTCCTTCACTTTGTATCAATTTGTTTTTCAAAAAAAATAAAATGGCATCGTTTTCCTCTGTGCATGAAATTTTGTTAATTGCTTTTTTGCAAATACCAATTTGTTTATGATAATAAACATCTTTTTAAGGTGAGATAAGGATGATGGAAGGCAATTTTGTTCGTGAGACTTATGATACTTATAAATTAGGCACCTGTTATAATAATACTTATAATTCGAAACCATCATTGGAAATTTGAACTATCAATTTTGACTTTTGAGGCGTTGCCAACCCGTTTAGGCAAAATCATTCCTCAATTGAAAAAAAATAATGCCTTTTTCGACGAAATAATGCCTCACTTGATATTTTTTTAAGAATCATCCAAATTTTAACACAATTGTAACAAGAATAAACAAAAACAGTACTTTATTGAAAAAAAAAAGAAATCATAAATAGATCACAGAAACAATTATTAATTTATTGAAGAACTTTTAAGTAATTAAGAAAAGATGTGTAGATGCATAAGTATTACGTAAAACAAATATAGTTTTAAATTTTAATTTAGGTCGTCGCATACCAATCCTTAAAATCATACATGGAATAACATGGATTTTTGAAGTAATGGTATATGGGTAGCAATTACAATATTTGAAAATCGTCTTTGCGTGAACAATTCCACTCAATATATATCTGATTTTAATATGTTTCTGATCTTCGTTTTGTTTAAGTTAATGCACGAAAAAAATCTTTCAACTGAATCCGAGGAATGTAGCAGGCAAAGAATATACATAGTAAACTAATGTCTGAAGAAAAGGAAATGTTTTAGAACCATCTCTCTTTTTATAACACTGTTGTAATACTATTTTCCAACTTTTTTTAGAATGTTTTAAAAAATTATTAAAAAAAATTAATACTAGAATACTAGGTATACCTATGTATAAGAAATGAAAAAAAAAGCCTTTTTGGAAAAAAAATAAGCCTCAAAGCCTCAGGCAATGAAAAAAGGCATTAAAAAGCCTCAGTTGGCATCGCTGGGCTTCACATCCCTTAAGTGCCTGTCCACATTGGATTTTTAATTCTGAGTGTTAATATGTCCGTTGTGTCCATACGATGAAGAGTAAGTATTTACAGTTCAAACTACCCATCCCTATCTCCCACCCTTGAAATTCATCTATCTTTCACTCACACAATAAAAAAGGGACACGACTGGATCGCACAAAACTTGCTCTCGTAGCTAACAACTTTAATTTAGCTTGAAATAGATGTATGTACGTATTAGTTATTTTAATAGCTTAAATAGATAGAGCTCAAAAAAAAGTATGCCATCTGATTTGTTTAATAAATATGAATTTATGAAAAAAAAATTCAAAAATCGTTGCAGCGGTTTTTTTTTAAATTAGTTTTTTATATTTAAAAAATCTTGAACATACTTTAAAATAAAATTTGGTATGCCAACTTTTAGTATTTAATAAAATACAATTTTTCACAAAATAAAAAAAAAAAATTCATTGGCCCGTTTTCAAGATATTGAATTTACAAAAAAAAAATTCAATATTTTTTTTTAAATCCAAAAATAATTTTTTCGAAAATTTGTATATGCAAAATTGTTGAAATTATAAGCGACATTTTGTATAAAAATTTTGGTTAAAATCGGTGTGGTAGTTAACGAGAAATTCGAAAACCAAAAAATCGGTTGTATGACAGGTACCGTTAATAACCGTTATAATTTTTTTTTTTTTCTGCCAAAATATTTACTTTAGTAATTTTAGTACCTCGTAATTTTGTTTTGAAAATCGTTAGAGCCGTTTTTGAAATAAATCAATTTGTGTATATTGGTTGTATGACAGGTACCGATATTTTTTGAGCTAAAAAAAAAATCAATTTCCCCTCTAGGGAATCACATAAAAACCTTAAGTCCAAAGTTTGAAGAAAATCGCTTCAGCCGTTTAAGTTGCAGGTCAAGGTACAGACAGACGTACAGACAGAATTGCGAGACCCACTTTTTTCGCGTTCTCTATCATCTTAATGTTAGGGAAAATTCTTATCTCTAATTTTTTTTTGTACGAATCCTAAACTTGCCCTATACTACGTATATGGCAAGTAAAAATAAATAATAATAATATATAAAATAATAATAAAAGAAAGTGGAGCATCGGTGCATTTCGGGTGGAATCTACCCATCTCTTTTTCACTCACATAAAATCTACCTGTCTCACTGCATGCACCTAGCATTAAAAATCCAATGTGGACAGGCACTAGCCCATGATTAAACTCAGTAGTACTACGTTTCCACCGACAACTAAACTTAAGATTTAAGTAATGAGATTTATTTGGTTTATGACAAAACATTCAACAGGTGTTTCATTTTGTTGATATGAAGTGGAAGTGAAATATGTGGAAAAAAAGATTTGAATTTGTTGAAAGGAAATCGACAGTAGATAGTTTTTCTAAAATTTCTAGCAGTCAGCTGAAGAAAATGGCGTTTAAATGGGTCGGTTCCACACATTACCCCGTTTACAAGCAGTATCGAAAGCTCGAATTGTATTAGGGTCGGATTTTAGATCCAAGTTTTTCGTCACGTGAGTTGAGAACCCCACTCCATTTGAAGTTGAGTTGATATGGTGTTGCGATTACAGTTGAATGAATGGCTTCAATATATTTATTTCACACAAAAACAGTTAAAATTTAATGAATTTAAGTACATATACTTCGCATAGCTATCAATACAAATAAATAACTTTACTCACACATATGTGAAAAAAACACTGTCGTCAACATATCCATCAGACCGACTCTTCGACCCAGGTTTTTTTATTAACAATTTCGACTCGACTTTGCTCCTGAAGTGGTTGAAGCTCATTTCAACTCAATTCAGGTATACAGAGGGGCCAAGCGAGCTTGAAGATCGCTCGAATGCATCATGCTGGAGTAAGTATAGTGTTCTCCGAGAAAAATTAAGTTTGATTTGACAAACCAATGTTTTCAAGAAGATTTAAATGTGCTTTATTTTAAAACTTCATTTGAGGAGATTAAAATTTTATAATAGTTATAATTTTTATAATTTTAACTATATGCCAGTAAGACCTCAGGTCTTTTAAATGCAATGCACGGCACTAGTTAGAAGGAATAGAAGGAAAAGAAAGATTTTTGTTGGCACAGTGGATTGAGAATTAGATGTTAATTATCTCATGAAATTCCACGGGTGGCTTCCAGTTGAGACTGGGGAATACAGAAAAGAATGCTACCAGACTGGGGCTCGAACCCACACGTCCAGGTTAGCAGTGGTGTCTTTAGGCATGGGCCCACTGGGCCAGGGCCCAGGGCCCCTCAATCTTAGGGGCCCCAAAGTGGTCAGTGTTTCCAACCAATTTGGAAAGTAAACGATTAACTTGTAAACTGCAGTTACAAATTTGTTTACAAACCAACATTTATATAATACAATGGATGTGAAGAATTGGCTAAGACTTACCACAAGATCATACAGCGGTGGCGACATATTTAAGAACGATATTTTTAAAAAAATATTAAAATGCATAACTTTTGTTTGCGAAATCTGTTCGGAGTGTATTTTGGATCCAATTTTTTGTTCTGAGGACTTCTGAGGACTGAGGAAGTTGGATAAGAAGAGCAAGAAATTGGATCCAAAATACACTCTGTAGACGGTACGGGTGCATTCACTTGGCGTAGTACATAGTATGGTCAATAAGTCAGAAAAAATGCTCGAACTGAGCAGAAAGTAACGAAATTTTACCCAAAAAAAAAGTAGCACAAAATGTAAAAAGTATTATTGTAACACCTAGGGAAAAAATGCGATCTAAAATTAAATACGATCGTGTTTGATTTAAAGGATTTTAAATAAAAAGTGGGGCATTTTGATTTTTACGTAAAACAATGTTAATTTGAATAGCTATACGACCTAATTTAATGATATTCAACATAGTTTCAAAGTAAAAAGTATTTATTTATAGGAACCTTTAAATCAACTTTTTACGTTAAGATCCACATTTACAGTGCGATCCACTTTTTTGGCATTTAAAGTGCCATCAACGTAGTTTGAAAGTGTTGCAAAGTTAGATAAACCTCAATTCACTTTCATATAATCGAAAAACAATATTTAATTACTTTTTCTATATTAATTACTATATGTACTAGGTACTCATAGCATTAAACGATTCACTTAAGTCGTCACAAATAAATGATTCACCACGAAAATGAACTGCGTCCAGTATTAGTATATATTTGTCTCTGTCTTACATAAATTTAAACAAAGAAGCGTGACGTGGGTAGCAATTTTGAATCAATACCTAACCAAACCAAGCGTAGTTCAATCTACGTTCATTCGAAATAGATACATATGATGGTTTTAAATGTGGATGAATTTGATTTCATATGATTCCACTTTAAATCAACATTATGAACGTAGTAAAATCTAGTTTGTTTTTTAAGTATGGAATCACTTTGAAATAAAGCCGCTCAACTTTGATTTAAGAATTTTGGCGTTGGCGCCAAATCGTTGCGAAACATATTAGAATCAAAGTGTTTTCCTGTGATTTTACATTTTTTTTTCTCTGGGCCTTACCAATAATTATTGACTAAACAGGCGTTTAGATAAACGCCACGTTAATCTTTAGAGACGAGTTAATTTGTGTGTTAACCAATAACCAAGTTAAACACGTCCTTAACTAATCAGTGCTCAATTACATTATCTACTACATTTGTTGCCAAACAGACAGCTTCTGTGAATGGAAATGGTCGCGATCAAGAATCGATGCGATAGCCTATCTAAGATTGATTCCTATCCATATATCCATGTCCTTCGGATGTGGAACTTGAACGGCAGCGTATGATTAGCTCATTAAATTCCGATCTTGACAGCGTTGTCCAATGGGGAATTAAAAACCGAGTGGAATTTAATGCTTCAAAAACCCAATGCTGTCTACTGTCGTCTAAGAGAAACCCACCCCCCATGCCACTATCCATGAGTGGCACTTGCATTGAGGAAACCGAAAAGCTTTCAGTCCTCGGTATGTGTATAACAGACCACCTTCTGTGGAATGACCACATATTCGACGTCGCCAAAAATGCTGCTAAGTGCTTAGGTTTTCTTCGGCGATGCAAGAAATTTTTCTCCCCTTCTGATCTGGCTGTAATCTATAAAGCCTTTATTCGTCCAAAACTCGAGTACAACTCTCATGTTTGGGCAGGTGCTCCAATAACCCATTTAAGCCTATTGGATAGAATTCAAAGAAGAGCTATGAAAATGATAGGTGAAAGAAATATAACTGATACATTTGCTTCTCTAGAACACCGCCGCAATGTTTCTTGTATTTCATTATTTTATCGTTATTTTCATAAACAGTGCTCTAGCGAAATAGCCAGTTGCATTCCTCCCCTTAAACAATTCAACCGTAATACTCGCGCTGCTAGGAATGCCCATCAGTTTACCCTTGAGCCCAACTTCGGACGTACTGTCAAGTTCAGGGATTCTTTCTTTTCCCGCACCACGTGAATGTGGAATGCTTTACCCGACTCTATCTTTCCCTCCCACTTTAATATTCAGAACTTCAAAACCAATGTGCATCGGTTCCTCCTCTTAAATCCTTCCCTATTTTCCTAAAGCTCGCACTGTGTTCAACATATTAAGTGTAGTCACAACCCCTTTAGTGCACGCACAAATAAAAAAAAAAAAAAAAAAATATAGGTTTCTGATCAACCAAAAAGTGGATAGGTCACTTGAAAGTATTTTTGGTAAAAGTTTTCGTTACAATACAGTAATTTGCATTTGATTATATTATTTTATTTATATTTCTGAAAAAAATACAACTCGATGGCGGCAAACAAATCTGGCTTTGTATTTTTTAGTCGGCTGTTTTTGACAATTTCGCTTGGGATACAAACGTATACCAACATTTTTCGGATAGCATGGATAGCTATCCAACAGCAAAAGCTGTTTTGTCATCCGCTATTTTGCTTGCAAAGGATTACAACAACAAAAACCTATCTGGATAGATCGACATAGGTTTTCGCGGCCAATGACATCTTAGTTTTTTTTTTTTTTAACATGGCGCGCATTTCACATTCTTGTTGTGCGAGTTAAGAAAAAAGTCACCAACCAAATTTTATGCTGCGTGGGATTTTTAGTGTTCGTTTTCCGCAATTCACTCTCAAATTAAAATTTACAAATAAAGAAATAAAAAGGAATAAATCTATTTGTTTATTTTGATTACCTTATTAGTTTTATAACTTTGAAACAAAATTCATGAATTAATTTAATTCAATTGTAAGCGACAAACATAGGATAAGGGTAATTATTTTTTTCATTTGCTTTTCAGAATGACGACAGCACAAACGTGCCGTTTACACTTAATCACGAGTTTAAACATGCGTTTCTTTACTCTTAAATCTAAAGTGACGTTAAGCGTTCAGCTGACTATTAAATTGATTATTGGTATGGTTCATTATTTAGAGTCCACTTAAATATTTAAGTGATCTCTTAATTTGATAATTGGTTAGGTCCTCTATGTAAGGAATGGTTTAAGAGTAACCTTTGTCTTCCTTAATATTCAAATAATACTTTTGTCATTTTATATTATTTTTTTTGTAAAATTTCGTTACTATTCAGTTGTTCAAATTCAAATAAATATTGTAACTACAACTACGAACAAACTTTTTTGTTTTAAAAACATGTACATAAGAGAAGAATAGAATCACGCTCTATGAAATTGATTTTAGGTATTCCTACTTCTTGTATAATATTCGTTTAATAAAAAGCACCACTATTTGATTTATAACTTTTTTGAATATGTTTGCACTCTTCCATTTTTTTTAGGACAACATAGTTATTAAAACTGAATATTAGGGGTGGCAATAACACAGTGGATTTAGTGTTTGACTGCTAACCTGGATGTGTGGGTTCGAGCCCCAGTCTATGTTGCATTCTTTTCTATATTCCCCAGTTTCAACTGGATTCCACCCGTGGAATTTCATGAGATAATTAACATCTAATTCTAAATCCACTGTGCCAACAAAAATCTTTCCTTTCCTTCTATTCCTTTTAACTAGTACCGTGCATTGCATTTAAAAGACCTGAGGTCTTACAGGCATATAGTTAAAATTATTATTATTATTATTATTATTATTATTATTATTATTATTATTTGATTATATGTTATTTGCTCTAAGAACTTATCATAGAGCAACTTATAATTTTATTTTTGCTAGCCGAAATTTAACAAATATTATAAAAAGTAATGAGAATGACTGATGAAACTTAAAAATGTACAATACATTTTCAACAAAGGGCCCCTATTTCCAAAGGGCCCAGGGCCCCCAATTGTCTAAAGACGCCTCTGCAGGTTAGCAGTCAAACACTACATCCACTTTGCCATTGCCACCCGCATTTTGTATAGCAAACTTTCGATATTTGAAGGAGATTATGAAAAATCTTACTAAATCTCGGTTTAGTGCCCGGTGGAAATATAGTGAATACTAGCGGAAATACCCGGCGTTGCTCGGGTATTTTTTTGGAACTATTGTTATGACATCCAAATTCCTCTAGTAAACTTTTTCCTAATATCAACAACTTCATGGGGAAGCGTTGCTCCCCGGCAATTTATGTTTCCTTGTGTGAAAGGTACGAGGAAATTAAAGGAAAACGTTAAAAAAATCTCCAGCAACGGGTTTCCCTGTATGAAAGGGGACTTACATGTATCTGCATTTGGTTTCTGCAAAAAAAGGGATGCCAAATACAAAATGTATATTTGTTAGATAAAGAGAAAAGATCAACATGCAGAAGAACTTCGTTACTGCATTATAGGAAAGTGCCATAAAGGTAAAGCCTAGTACGCTGCTGATGCGAAACGAAATTTTCCTGCGGTCTCCAAAAAGACAACGAAATGCTTACGAAAACACAACGGACAAATATTCATGGAGAGTTTAAATAAATTGCAAATAAATACATCAAAATTTAACGAAAAAATCAAATAAAAACAGTGCTGTAATGAAAGAAATGACAAATAAAAACACGAAGAAACCCAAATGTCATTTTGCGCACACAATTAATTGGCCGGTCAATTAATTCATTGCGAAAAGAGAGTGGAGACTTTTCAAAAAAATCTGGTATAATCATCAATTTCGCTGGTCGAACAGCGTACCACAGAGCGAAAAGCACAACGCAATTTTTCGTTTATAATTTCGTCATGTCATGTTTGTATGGGATTTTTCGTTTCGAATCAGCAGCGTCCTAGGCTTAAGACCGCACACAACTACAGCGGAACTACACTTCACGACGCGGCATAATATTATTTCTATGAAATTGTATGAGCTATATCGCACTAAGCGGCAACTGAACTTCATAAAATTTCATACAAATTGTTATGAATCCCAGTTCCGATGCAATGCAGTTACGCCTAGTGCGGTCTAACCTTAATGCAGAAATGAAAGCGAACATGTTCATCTTCTGGATGGTTCTCTATCACTCGCTCGATTTTTTTGTATATATCTGTCCTGCTGAAATTTTCTGCATTATGCAGACGAAGATACATGTAAATCCAGCATTACTACCCCGTTTACATGATGTATTGAAGCTTGCTCCGAAACCAACGTGAAATTGACGCAAACCTTAGCAGCGATGACAAAAAAGAAGTATACACAATTATATTTTTTTGTTTTAACATACATTACGGACAATGTGAGAAGGAATGTGACAAAAATCTCTTCAAACGTTGACCGGGGAGATTTTCTTCAATCACCTTACTTCTTGTCCTTCTCGCCTACAAACTCCCAATTGTTGGCAACTCAGTTTCGTTGTATGAAAGGGGACTACGCTTACAATAAATTACCAATAAAACGCACCTCAAATAACAACAAAAACTGCCATCGGCGAAAGTTTTGCACCACTTTCGCTTTGGTTTAGGAGAGGCTTAAAAGTGGATTTACACGTATCTTCGTCTGACTTCTGTAAAAAAGGGGACGCAAATATAAAATTGACATTTGTTGAATAGTCCCGATCTACATTTCCCGATTTTCCCACGAAGATTTTTCCAGAAATCATGTGAAATGTACACAGATAACGATTTTTTCAATGAGATTTTTTCCTTGTTTTCTTCATTTTTTTATAGCTGAGCTCTTAATTTTGCATTGATATTCACCCATACCATCAAACGAACGGCACACTGACACCGAACACACACAAAAAACTGGAAATAAGGTGAAAGAGAACATCAACAGACTGGAAAAATCGTTCGAGTTTTGTGGTACAAACGATTTGGTCCCTACCCCTGACTTTTCATTCTCTTCACCAACAAACAAAAGATCGGCATTGGAAAAATTGTTTAATGTAGATTAGGACATAGAGAGGGAACACCAAAATGCAGATCTTCGTAGAAGCAGATTACAGGAAGTTTCATAACAGGCCGATTCCACAAGTCATACAGATGTCCAACATCCCAACCACAATCCAATCGACAAACAGTGCATTTCTACTAACTGGGCAAAGCATGAAAAATCACGCACACGAAACGTCATCTCATGGCCAAGCTTTGAACAGGTCTCCATGTCTTGTTCAAAACGTTATTTTTTTCGACACGTTGCTGCATGGACATGGATTTTTTGGACTCTATGGGATTTTTTTCAGACATGGTCATAGTCCGGCCATCGTGTATGGCCTGTGGAGGCGGCCCGTAATGCAGATATGAAGACGAACATGTTCATCTTCTTTATGGTTCTCTATCACACGCTCGTTTTTTCACATAAATCTGTAGCATAAAAGATCTCCCAAACCAATGCGAAATATTCGGTGCGGCAAAGAAACATTCGCAAGTCAAAATTAAAATACATTGTGATTTCCTTGTCTTCTTCATTTTTTTATTGCTGAGCTCTCAATTTTTCATTGATATTCACTCATACCATCAAACGAACGGCACACTGACACCGAACACACACAAAAAACTGGAAAGAAGGTGAAAGAGAACATAAACAGACTGGAAAAATCGTTCGAGTTTTGTGGTACAAACGATTTGGTCCCTACCCCTTAAGGTCAGACCGCACACAACTGCAGCGGAACTACACTTCACGACGCGGCAAAACATTATTTGTATGAAACTGTATGAGCTATATCGCACTAAGCGGCAACTGAACTTCATTGAGTTTCATACAAATTATTTTGAATCGCAGTTCCGCTGCAGTGCAGTTCCGCCTAGTGCGGTCTTACCTTTACTTTTCACTCTCTTCACCAACAAAGTCCCGGTCTACATTGAACGATTTTTCCAGTGCCGATCTTTTGTTCGTAGGTGAAGGGAGTGAAAAGTAAGGGGTAGGGATCAAATCGTTTGTACCACAAAACGATTGACGATTTTTCCAGTCTGTTTATGTTCTCTTTCGCCCTCTTTCCAGTTTTTTGTGTGTGTTCGGTGTCAGTGTGCCATTGGGTTGATGGTGTGAGTGAATATCAATGCAAAATGAAGAGCACCGAAATAAAAAAATGAAGAAGACAAAGAAAAAATCTCATGGAAAAAATCGTTCTGTGTGTACATTTCACACGATTTCTGGAAAAATCTTCGTGGAAATATCGGGCAATGTAGATCGGGACAAACAAAAGATCGTCATTGGAAAAATCGTTTAATGTAGTTTGGGACACAGAGAGGGAACACCGAAATCCAGATCTTCGTAGGAGCAGATTATAGGAAGGAGGTCTCCATGTCTTGTTCAAAACGTTATTTTTTTCGACATGTTGCTGCATGGACATGGATTTTTTGAACTCCATGGGACTTTTTTAGACATGGTCATAGTCCGGCCATCGTGTATGGCCTGTGGAGGCGGCCCGTTATGCAGATATGAAGACGAACATGTTCATCTTCTTTATGGTTCTCTATCACACGCTCGTTTTTTCACATAAATCTTTCGCATAAAGGCTCTCCCAAACCAATATGAAACATTCGGTGCGACAAAGAAACATTCGCAAGTCAAAATTAAAATACATTGTGATAAATGAGAGTGCCCACACCAATGCGGCGGAGAAACATTCGCCTTTCAAAATTTATTTACAGGATGATAAATTTTAACGTTTAGTTTTCTCATCGCATTGTGAAATAGGCCATTTGGAATTTCTTCAACTATGATAAATGTAGGATTACTCGCCGTTTTTATTTCAACGCGACAAATTTCCCGCCAAACCGTGTAAATCCAACAATATTTTTGAAAGTTTCGTGTTTAGAATGGAAGAAAATACGATGGTCAACCGTGTAAATCCCGCATAAATTGAGGAAGTTTGAAAGGCGAATGTTTCTCCGCCGCTCTGGTGTGGGCACTATCATTTATCGCCATGTAAATAAAATTTGACTTGAGTATATTTCTCAACCGGACCGAATGTTTTGCATTGGTTTGGGCGAGCCTTAACTCGAAAAACAAATCTGTAAGCTTCTGCCACATTTATTTCAATACGTTCAACGCGTGGTAGTGACTATGAATTTAGAACGTTGGTGAATCGTGATTTTATATACCTGCACGGCGACGTATAAAAAAGTCCTCAGAAACGAAAAGGAACATATTGACTGAACCTTTCAATCTCAACCAATCACATCGACTTACAAAAATTGTCAATACCAAATACCAAAAAAAAAAAATAATCGTTAAATGTAAATCCGGACCAAACGATAGTACAGAACTGAATGCACCCATTTGCGTCGTTCAACTTAAGAAAAAATACGAATAAGGTAAGGAAACAGAGACGTCAAAAACGCAAAATAAACAATTTTTTACAGAGGTAGGCAACATTTCATAGCTATCTATGCTATATTTACCTACAAAATATAACCAGAAGACCCGTGCGAAAATTTCGCACATTCAATAAGGCTTTAAATTTTCAAATAGAATGTTTGAACAAAATAAATTAATTCTTTTTATTATTGATATGAACAAATTAGGAGAATTTAATTTAAATATTATACATAGATATGCATTTAAGTGATCATAATATTTATTCTAATAAAGTTTGATGCAATAAAAAAATTTCTTTGATTATTTTCGTTCTAAATGTTCTTCGATTTTTTTTTTCAACCAACAATATTTTTAACATTGATATTTCCTAAACTAAATGTTACAAAGTTTAACACTTTTAACAACGACATTTAAAAAAAAAATTTGACACAACAACAATAGTTAACATTTTATAGAAAAAGAACGTACCACTGTCATTTTGCCGAGCTAGAGGAAAGTGTTTAGAGATTTCAAAACGTTAAAATAGTGAAAACACTAAATAAAAAAGTGAAATAAAAGTTAACAGAGTGAATATTTGCAATACTTTATATGCGTTAATCGTGTAAAAACACTATAGTATGGAGTTTACAATTTTTGCATCTCACGGAATGATTGTGTCTCATATTCCACATGATGTTTTTACATGATTTAACGCAGCACCGCATATGTTATATATTTTTTTTTCAATGAAGTATTGCATGTATTCACTATGTTTACATATATTTCACTTTACTTTTTAGTTTAATAAGCTTTTTTATTATTAAACTTAAATCTCTCAAAAACACAGCTAAAAATTCTTTTGGGGCCCCCCAGCATTAAGCTATCTCACTGCATTCCGACCCTGTGGGAATGCATTTGTGTTTGAGTAACTCACATTATTTTGAAAAAAGCCTCACTTTTTCCTCGATATGCCCGTTCCATTATTTCTTCTTCTAAGATTTTAAATTTAAGAATTAATAAACATGTTTCTTTCATTCATGCAATTTAGTGATACCTAATAATGAGAACAAATATTACAAACAACAGAAGAAGCACTCACTCAATGTGCAAGCGAAAAAAGAGGATTATACATTACAAAAGTAATAAATATGTTTCTTTCATTCATGCATGTCATAACTAAAGAATAATAAGAAGATGAAGAAATTTAAATATTAAAATATTGAAATTACTTCTGTTTTAAGTGGAGTGAATGAATAAAATTCTAGGTGCACGAATTTAAACAAATTCCCCCAGAATGATAAAATTCACAGTATCTTTTTGCTGTGATTTTTATAAGAGTCGGTAAACATCGACCAAAATTTGTGTCTTAGTAGGGTATAACAGACTGACTGAAGAGCCCACTGTTATACCTTGGGCGAAACACAATAATTTCTGGAGTTGAGGTCACTTGTACTTTTTAATTGAATTTTATTCATTCACTCCACTTAAAACAGAAGTAATTTCAATATTTTAATATTTAAATTTCTTCATCTTCTTATTATAAAAAACCTGACCACGGGTATTTATTTTCTAGGTGCACGAATTTAAACAAATTCCCCCAGAATAATAAAATTCACAGTATCTTTTTGCTGTGATTTTTATAAGAGTCGGTAAACATCGACCAAAATTTGTGTCTTAGTAGGGTATTACAGACTGACTGAAGAGCCCACTGTTATACCTTGGGCGAAACACAATAATTTCTGGAGTTGAGGTCACTTGTACTTTTTAATTGAATTTTATTCATTCACTCCACTTAAAACAGAAGTAATTTCAATATTTTAATATTTAAATTTCTTCATCTTCTTATTATAAAAAACCTGACCACGGGTATTTATTTTCTAGGTGCACGAATTTAAACAAATTCCCCCAGAATAATAAAATTCACAGTATCTTTTTGCTGTGATTTTTATAAGAGTCGGTAAACATCGACCAAAATTTGTGTCTTAGTAGGGTATAACAGACTGACTGAAGAGCCCACTGTTATACCTTGGGCGAAACACAATAATTTCTGGAGTTGAAGTAACTAAAGAATGTTTCTCCCCCACTCACTCACGGTGCAGCGAAAAAAAAGAGAATTTTAAATTACAGAGGTAATACATATTTTTCTCTTTCACTCATTCAATGAGTTAAAAGTTAGGTATTCTTTATGGCAAATTTTTCATTTATTGAATTATTTGAAATTTCTGAGATTTATAGAAATATGGGGTTTTTCAATAAGAGCGCTACAAAAGTTTTGGATATCAATGAAATTTTGTATTCCTGTGAAAGTACGTTCGATGCCATTATGTATGGAACTCGATTTCTTTTGCATGGTCACCACGGGCACGCTTGCAGAAGTCCAGACGCTGAACCCAATTATCGACGGTTTTCAAGCATAAATCGGCCGATACTGCTGCAATTTCACGTTCGATATTCGTACGAAGTTCATCAATCGTCGCTGGCTTGTTGGCATAGACCATAGACTTGACGTAGCCCCACAGGAAATAGTCTAACGGCGTCAGATCGCACGACCGAGGCGGCCAAGCGACTGGACCATTTCGTGAGATAACACGTTCTCCAAACTTGGTTTCCAATAAATTGATTGTGACATTCGCTGTGTGGCTTGTGGCGCCATCCTGTTGGAACCACATGTCCTCCAAGTCTAAATCATCCAATTGGGGCCAAAAATATTCGGTTATCATTGAACGGTAGCGATCCCCATTCACAGTGACGTTCCGGTCTTGATCATCACGGAAGAAGTACGACCCAATGACGCCGCCGGCCTATAAACCACACCAAACCGTAATTTGTTCGGAATGCAATGATGACTCATGGAGTACGTGTGGATTGCTGCCTGAGCAATACCGCATATTTTGTTTATTGACGAAGCCATTCAGCCAGAAATGAGCCTTATCGCTGAAGATGATTTTTCGATGAAAATCCGAATCATTTTCAAGTTGTTGCTCAGCCCAATTCACGAACATACGACGCTTCTGGTGGT